>JAVLUX010000031.1:29453723-30672890 GCA_032164185.1 Moxostoma hubbsi | reverse complement strand
AGAGGTTTATATTTGAAAACAAGCCAAAACAAAAACAAATCAAAAACATATTTTGTTGCCGTGTATAATGGGGGCAAAGACAACACTGTCACCTTTTTGTTCACTTCAATCCATCTTTAACTCACTGAAAAACAAACTCTCTTAATAATAAAGCTGTCTATTGCCAATTTTCTTCACGATAAGAAATGTACAGACATATATTAGGGTTCAATAAGTTGCGAGCCATCACGTTATAATCTAGCTGCAGCAAGCGTGCGCGCGTGAGGGGGACGAGCATCCCCGCGGCAGAGTGTGCCTCAGCTGGGTGCAGTTTCAATCTCTCCCCCTTAGATCGGGACATTGGTGCAACTCATAGAAGAGGCGCTGACCACACAGAAAAATGGCAGTTTCGGAATTTGTAGTTATTTACATGATCTCCGTCCATATTATTTGAACTTAAATAAAGTTTTAACACATTAAATATAACTGCATTTAAGATGTAACGCCGGGGTGATTCCTTTAAAGACACTCGACACGCATGTTTTGAGTTTTGTATTTTTGCATTACAGTTCCCTCATGCTTTGCGATCTATATCACCTGAAGCTGATGGAAAGTTTAGAGTGCATCTGGACTTTGAGCTGTGTAATTCTTCCTCTCCTCAGTAAAGCGAGCTGCAGTGCTGCTCTCACACGTCATTCATTAGAGTTTAATGTGATCTCATGTTACGTTAAACGACTATTCGACAATGCAAATATTTTTTATTGTCAACTTTGTCAATAACATTGACTAATCGTTTCAGCCCTTATATCAAGTAGAAATAAATTCTTGAGGTAACAATTGCAGGTTTCCACTTTTTTAAGTGTAGTTTTATTTCTAATTATACTCCGCTTTAACATATTTTTTTTCTGCTAGAATTGAATCATGCATTTCTGGAGAAGTAAAGGAAAAGCCATGGAAATTAATTGTTGGAAACCCTGATGTGCCTATTTATAGTCCATTTAAAACAAAAAAAAAAACATTTATATTGTTTTTTAATCAAAAGTTAATTTAACTGTGCGTTTAGTTATGTTTTATGGAAGCTACATGATGAAAACGACTTTAGTGGTGTGATTGTTTAAGCTGGTGCTCTTACATATGTCATGTTGGCAGCACATCTTGAGCTCAAGGGTATATGCTGCGTTAAATATGGATTAGGTGCGTGGAATCGATTGCTGGATTTATATGCTTTGTGTCAAAATGGGCAAACATAATATCCGTCCTAATCCCTTTTTACAGACATTTTGGGTGGTAGCCTAGCCTGGTGTGCTGGCACTGGCTGAATGATCTCATAATGAATATGTATTGTAGGCTACATCCAGTATATCATAAATGTGTTGTGACTGTTGCAATAACTTAAGAGCTTGTCTTTTTTTCAATAGTGAAAAACTGTAGCAATGATGTTAGTGCATTAGATCACATGATTATATCCATTATGAGAGCTAAGGTAGTATTCTTCATATTAAATAAATAACTGGTGTTTAGAAATGTAAAGACAGTATTGCAGGTATTATGTAACCAAGAACATGTTTAATAGCCAAACACTCTGAGCAATATACTGTATATGGATAGTTGACATAAAGCAGCGCTCATTTACATATATACATTTAGCTAAATGAAAAGTCATTTTGCTAATTCTTTTATTATTATGCAGACTTATTATCTCATATGAATTGATGCATACAATATTTGTACTGCATACCAATATTTGTT
Organism: Moxostoma hubbsi; assembly: GCA_032164185.1. Classification (NCBI taxonomy): domain Eukaryota; kingdom Metazoa; phylum Chordata; class Actinopteri; order Cypriniformes; family Catostomidae; genus Moxostoma; species Moxostoma hubbsi. The sequence goes on along the minus strand of JAVLUX010000031.1, from coordinate 30,671,162 downwards.
AAACATTTAATTGTCACACAGCAAGACCATTTAAAATCGCCAAAAGGAGATTTAAAAATACTAAAAGGAGATTAAAAATACTTAGTGAAAAATAAATTATGACCAGTCAAAGCAACTTCAATTTAGACTTTTCTATGTGTATTCATATAACTTTAACCAAAAACCTTGATGTTGAAAAATGGACTACCCATATACTATGGCTATTTTCTACTATTATGTAATTATAGCATTAGTGATTGCACTGTTTTCTTGAGAAAAAGCTTTAAGAGAAAAAGGAATATAGCAAATACCAATTTTTCGTTTTTCAAAGCCTTTTTCATGAGGGCTGTGACACCAGGGGTGTCTCAGAACCCCCACCCTACCATCACAAAGGCCTTTACTCTGCAGGGGTGTAGGCTTTTTTGTCTATCTGTCTGGTCCTTGGTGAAGCCTTCTTCCTTTCCCCCCATAGGATTTGCATATTTATGTCCAGCCCCAGAGCTGGTACTACTCCCAGATTGTCTCATGGTGTAAGTTAGCCCCAGCAATAAACAGCATGTCGCTCCGCCCCAAACAAAGGCCCTCTCAGAGACACAAGGGAAGTACATTACCATGCTTGCCCAACAGATCAAATTTCCATTCTCATTTACTGGAAATAGGAGAAGCAGGATAGAAAACAATAGTTTTCATAAAGAAACACAGACACGATGGCCACCATGTTGAAACCACATGGTTAGCCACACCCTGCAATTTTATTGAGTTAATAAACACAAACAAAAAGACAAACTTACCTCAAATTTTTTCTCTCTCTCATACATATATATGTATGTATGTGTGTGTGTGTATATGTATGTGTGTGTGTGTGTATATGTATGTGTGTGTGTGTGTGTGTATGTGTGTATGTATATATATATATATATATATATATATATATATATATATATATATATATATATATATATATATATATATATATATATATATACTTATTTTACACATTATTTACTCAATTCACTACAATATGTTTGAAAATAGAAATGTGTATTATCCATTGACTAGGTTGTCAGTAAATTTTAAAACTGACTTCGGGCATAATGACCACTTTTGTCACAGTTATTGGCAAATACTGATAATCTCAGATTGGCCATTATAGTGGTCTGTCATTACCAAATAGATATAGATGAAATGCAGTTAAATCAATCTAACTCTCTCCATATATTTTTCTCTGTGCCCATCCTCTATCTATACAGCCCTTTCATCCTATGGTGAACCTGGTGTGCTCCACTGAAATACGGCCATTCCTCTGTGCCCTTTATGCACCCGTGTGCACAGAGTACGGCCGAGTGACCCTGCCATGTCGGCGCCTGTGCCAGCGTGCCAAGAGCGATTGCTACAGACTCATGGAAATGTTTGGGGTCAGCTGGCCAGAGGAGATGGAGTGTAGTAGGTACAGAATCTCTTTTTTGTCTTCTGCACTTGAGCAGGTTTATAGTAGTTTTCACAATTTACTATTTTTTTGTTGTTTTTTTTTTCAGCTTAGTTTTAATCTAGTTATTGTGGTGCATAAAGTTTATTTTGTTTGTTTGTTTTGACATCACTTTTAGTAGGGTAATAATTATAAAAATCCCCACCAATTGTAAAGAAAAGTTCCATCATGATAAGAAATAATACCAAATTACCTTCAAAGTTTTATTTGTCAAATGTACAATAAAACAGCACACTGCAGTACATGCCATTACTGTTTTTCTTTAGTTTTCATTCTTTTGCAAACTCTTATTTTTATTTTTTGTTTACAAAATAATTTTGCGAATACTAGTTTTATAGTAGTTTTCGTTAACATAATAACCTTGACTGATACTTTGTGAAATTTTACATAATCATTTACATTTGCGTTTATGCATTTGGCAGACATTTTTATCCAAAGTGACTTACAGTGCATTCAATGTATGCTCTACCTGTTGAGCTACAGGAATCTTTCCATTTATTAATATTGATTAATAATTGATTAATAATCAATTCATGCAATCTGTCTCATAGGTTTCCAGAATGTGATGAGTCTTACCCCCGAACAATAGACTTACTCCCCAACACTGTCAGCACAGAGAAATCGCCTTCATCTGTTCAGCGGGACTATGGCTTCTGGTGCCCACGAGAGCTGAAGATCGACCCTGAGTTGGGCTACTCATTCATGGGTGTGCGCGACTGCTCGCCTCCTTGCACAAATATGTACTTCCGCAAAGACGAGCTCATCTTTGCCCGCTATTTTATTGGCGTTACCTCCATCGTCTGCCTGTCAGCCACACTCTTCACCTTCTTGACCTTCCTCATCGATGTCAGGCGTTTCCGTTACCCTGAGCGGCCCATCATCTTCTATGCTGTCTGCTACATGATGGTGTCCGTGGTGTTCTTCCTGGGCTTCCTACTGCAGGATCGTGTGTCATGCAATTCTGCAACCCCAGGTCGATTCCGTGCCTCCACCATTACCCAGGGCTCTCACAACAAAGCCTGCACACTCCTCTTCATGACACTCTACTTCTTCACCATGGCAGGCAGCGTTTGGTGGGTCATCCTCACCATCACCTGGTTCTTGGCTGCTGTTCCCAAATGGGGCAGCGAGGCTATTGAGAAGAAGGCTTTGCTCTTTCATGCAGTGGCCTGGGGAGTTCCAGGGGCCCTCACCATCACACTCATGGCCATGAACAAAATCGAGGGTGACAGCATGAGCGGTGTTTGCTTTGTGGGGCTCTATGACCTAATGGCTTTACGGTGGTTCCTATTGGTGCCTCTTGCACTGGATGTGGTTGTGGGTGTGGTGCTGTTGTTAGCAGGCATCGTGGCACTGAATAGGGTGCGAATGGAGATTCCGTTAGAGAAAGAGAACCAGGACAAATTGGTGAAGTTCATGATCCGGATTGGTGTGTTCTCTGTGCTGTATCTGGTGCCTCTGCTGACAGTTATTGGCTGTTATCTATACGAGCAGAGCAACAGATCTTTGTGGGAGAATACATGGGTACAGGAGCGCTGCAGAGAGTACCACGTCCCCTGCCCGCTTAAGGTAAGAACCCAAAGTTGTGAAGTAATTATCCAATATGTGTTCATATATGCTTAAACGAAAAAAAAAATGTAAACTACCGGAGCATAATGTTTTTCATGACATTCGGTTCCATTGATAGTTTAGAATGTGCATTGTTCTGCCAGTGCTGATGGGACACCTGCTAAAATACTCTTGACATTGTTTCCTGCACTAACATTCAGCAGCACTGCAACACCGCTATTGATTGAGGAGTGTAAAATATGCAAGGTGACCAGTTTAGGACGATTCCTGAAAAAATTACTCTTGAGTCGATTATTTTCTCGGAATCTACACTTCAAGACAAACAGCACTACCTTATGATTTATTTATTTATTTATTTATTTATTTATTTATTTTGGGGGGGTTAGCCTTTATTTTATAGGACAGTCAAGGGAGATTGAAACTGAGGGAGATTGTTTTAGTAAATTAAAAATGTACTGCACCAGAAGTCATTAATTTCATCCTGTCTGATTCTGAAAAAGATCCAAGAACTGTTTTATGTGTCCTTAAGGCTTGTGCGACTTAAAGGAATATTCCGCGTTTAATACACATTAAGCTTAAGTTACAGTATTTTTGGCATAATGTTGATTAGCAAAAAAAATTATTTAGACTCATACAGATTTATTTCTTTCTTCTTTTTTTTTTTTTTAAAGCACAAATCTGGGTTATAGTGAGGCACTTACAATGGAAGTGAATGGGGCCAATCCGTAAATGCTAAAATTAGGGCTGTCAATCGATTACATTTTTTAATTGAATTAATTACATGGTGACCCGATTAATTAATCGCGTATACAAATATTTGCTGAGAAAGCCCCTCATATAACAATAATTTAATATATAAAGATTATACATGTTAATATCAATATATAATTATACATAGTTATCTTTTTATATATATATATATATAATAAAAAAATTTCAGATAATTAAAATGCATTACATTCTTGTGGCAGAAGAGTTAATCATTGATAAGCCAATACAAAAAGCGGCTTTAGAATACAATGTATTGATTACTACCATATTATTGATCATAAGTCAGTCATTGGCATACAGTTCACAGCAATCCATTTCACAAGTGAATTTGTCCATCAGTTGGAGATTTATTATGAGGGCTTGTTTAAGAGCCTGTCAATTTACATCTGCGTCAGATAAGCTTGTGTAGCGGTGTGGGCGGGTGCGTAGCCTCGGGTGCGTCGCATCATAAACATAAAATGTTAGGGTCACTGTTTCAAGTTAAATATAGTTTAATACTCAATCTTTAAACACTTCTTGAGATCCCTTAGTTCGGATTTGCGCTCCAAGTGTTTTGAAACAAGAACGTAACGCATGTCTGTGTTGTGGGTTGTTTTCTTCACTGTACAAACTGTGTGTTGCTCATACAGCTGAACTGCCCTTTCACTTACTGCCCTCTGGAGTAAACAGGTGGTACTACAAGCTTGCATTTCTCTGGAATCTTCCTTATACGGGGGCATGCGATTATTTGCGTACATTTTTTTTAACGCGTTATTTTTAATAAAATTAATGGCACTGAATTAACGCGGTAAATCGACAGCCCTAGTTAAAATACTTATTGTTTCAAAATTATAACAACAAAATGTAAAAAATATGCATGTTAACATGATTTTTGTGTGATAAAATCACTTACTAAACTTTTCTGTTTACATTGGTATACATTGCCTTTATGATGTTATGTCGGCAAACCCTAAAACGACTGTAAAAATTACGATTTAAACAGTTTTACAGTTCAAATAATAAATAAGTTTTAACAGAAGAATTAATGTAAGAGCTTTTATAAAATTATAAGCTTCACATTTCTGCCTTTAAACCCTCCAAAACTTTCATTGGAAGTGCCTCACTGTAACAACGTTTTTTAAGAAAACCTTTTTAAGAAAAAGAGGGACAAGTTGAAATAAATTTTTCATGGTAATCAACATTATGCCACAAATGCTGTCGGTTGAACATCTTAAATTGCATAAGGCGATCCCTTGCATCTCTAGATGCAGACTTGACCTTTTTTGACTTCAAAAGATCTCAACAATCCACTCTCATACAGGTTGCCGAGTGTAGTTAACCCCTCACAATCCACTCTGACCTACAGAAAGAGGACTTGTTGATACATAATTTGAGGTTCAGCCATATGCTTGAGGCCACAATTAAATAAATGTCTGAATTAAATACTTTGGCCACTCTTGTCCAAATCATGTGCAAATGTGAGATAACGTGGTGTGACTTAACTTCTCTGGTTAGTTTGATAGAAAGGATTTGCAATGGCGAAATAGGGGCAAGGACTTCAATAGAAAACCAGGGAAGGGCTCTTTCAGGTGGAAGCGGCCAATGAGCCAAACCAAACGCATTTGGCGAGCCCGTCTAGCTAAATGGCAGCATCCAGAACTCTGTCGCTGAGCTACATCTCCGTGAAAACAAAGACGCAGCAGTCTCCAAGCTTATGCTGCGTAGTCTGCTGGAGTTGGATGTAGTCCAGTTTATTTTCCTGGGAGCAAACATTTGAGAGCAGGATAGACGGGAGAGCCGGCCGGCTAGGGTTTGTTTTTAGCCTAGCATGGACCCCCGCCATCTTGCCGCACTTTCACTTCCTCGCACACCGCTTACGAAGTCCCCTCCCCCGGACACCGGCATCAGGCGACGCAGAGGACTGAAGGCCTGGTCTCCGCAGCAAGCCGAGTTCGTGTAGCAACTCCTGCAGATCATCATGCAGCTTGGTTGTTGCATGAATCTTATATTTAAACACTACAAGTTCTCTGGCTTTTAATTTTTTGATAAATGAGGCATACTGTATGATCCGACCCCTAAGAACCACATTAAGTGCCTCCCAAGACATGCCCACAGAAGATACTGAGGACCAGTTGGTCCCCATATAAACATTGATTTCAGTCTTTAACATTTATTGGAAATCAGGATTTTGCAACAGGGATACATTAAAGCACCAACTATATGATTTTTTTTTTCTCCATATGTGGCAACATCTCTAAATTCACCAGGTTGTGATCTGAGACAAAGATGTTTCCAATTAAGCAATCAACAACAGATGAAATTAAGGACTTAGATATCGAAAAAAATATATTCTAGAATAAATCTTATGGACTGATTTAAAAAATATATAGTCTCTACCAGATGGGTTCAAAAGTCACCAAATATCTGTAAGACATAAATGTTGGCCAAAACCAACCTTTGCCCCTGAATTTCTGCTAAAACAATAATGATTCTCCCTAATTTATCTTTAATCTGTTTGAGAGATTTGAATTGTAGATGTTTACTTATCAATGTAATTACTCCCCAACTCTTACTTGAGCCAGCACTAAAGAAAATATGCCCACCCCATATCTTCCCAGTTTTTTCAGCTTCCTGTGGGGAAAGATGTGTTTCTTGAAGAAACACTATATCACATTTCTTACGCTTAAGAAAAGATATTACCTTCTTTTTATGGCGTTCCCCAACCTATTCACATTCCACGTGAATAATATTACCTACTCATATTAACATTTGACATTTTGATATAACATACAAAATAAATTGTGTGTCAAAAACAAGATAGCAAGACAGCGCCAAACGGCATCAATCCCTCTAAACTCAAAAGGTCCATGTACGTCTACGAGAGCCCCTGCCACAACTATGCCATCGGATTGATCAAATCCGGTGCTTCTACACAAATTTTGTAAGGTAAAATTACATAGTAGAAAATACTTTATAAAACAAACCCCAGCCAATAAGCAGAATAAACACAATGAGTGTGTAGATTCATCCACAGATCTATCTCGAAGGTGTGTTCCTCCGCAAAACAATTCCAACCGATATAAAGCCGTTCAGTTTCCTCGGAGAGACAAACAAGTGTTCAGTGAGCCGGCTTTTTATGAGTGCAGCAGATGACATAAATACTCACAAAAATACTCCACAAAACAAACTCCAGCCAACAGGAGGCATATGCACAAGGAATGAATGGATTCATATAAATCAGTGTTATTCCACAAAACAAACTCCAGCTGCTAGGGAGAACCAGCACAAAAAGAATCAAAACAGGCGTCCCAGTTCCTCAGATGGTCAAGAGTCAAATTCACTCGGAGGCCGCATGAAAAAATACACCATGACTTACTGTCCGTCAGCTTTATAAAAGACATCCTTTGTGTGGGCATGTAGATATTTTGCAGCTATCCCCAGCATCCACTCTCAATCTGACCCCAGTGCAAAAGCGATCCTCCATCAATGCAAAAGTTTCTTGAAGGAAAAGTGTTATTCCACAAAACAAACTCCAGCCACTAAGCGGAACCAACACAAACAGAAACAAAAATGGCACCCAGCTTCTTCAGACAGTCGAGTGTATGTTCAGCGAGTCAATCCACTCACATGAGAAACATCAAATGGCTTACTCACTCCATTATATTTATGAAGGGCAGTGCTTGTTTGGGACATGTAAATACTACACGTAAAATCAAATCATGTCTGACTATTCAGGTTTAGTTCACCAAAAAATGCCTCCACTTCCGAGACTGTCAAGCCATGCTTCTTATCACATGTCTCATTGTGCATGACACCACAGAGACTCCCAGCATGTGAAGGATCATGTTACTATCCACGATCCACACACAGTTACCACACGCCCCATTGAGAGTGAGAACCACTAATCGTGACCATGAAGAGGTTACCCCATGTGACTCTTCTCTCCCTAGCAACCAGGCCAATTTGGTTGCTTAGGAGACCTGGCTGGAGTCACTCAGCACACCCTGGATTCAAATTTGTGACTGCAGGGGTGGTAGTAAGCGTCAATACTTGCTGAGCTACCGAGGCCCCTGATCTCAAGTGAATTTGTAATACTGTGCTAGTCTTTAATAATTCAGTACCTCCACAGTCTCTCTCTGTTCTCACAACTGAGTGCATTATCTTGGGAAATCTTTTAGTGTTTAAAAGATTGATTGACTAAGTGGTCAAACCTGAATTTGTGATGGTTATTATGGGACCTTTGAGGTTCAAACAGAAAGCGTAGCCTTTAATCTGCTCAACAAAATACTTAAGGATACATTGCTTTCTGATTAAATCACCTTTGCAAAAAGGGTCATACTTTAAATTGAGTGTCTCTAACTACTTTGTATTAACATTAAAATACATACAATACAATGTATTTATTGTGTAACTACATGTTGTTCTGCAAAATTCTCACAAGATTCAAATTTGCTGCTACTGAGATTGAGGTATAAAGTTAACAGTGTAACGACAGATGTAATTAAATACTGGTACTTTAAGTACAGTGCAAGAAAGAATTATGTATGCATATATTAAGTACATTTGTATCAAATGCTTAAATATATAGTACTTTTTTAAGACCCACTTTGTATTAGGTGTCTTTGTTCTAGATGTATGGAATAGCGGCACTAAAAGAGTAGATCAACAAAATAAATAATGAAGATAACAGTAGATGCATATAAAATTAATACATTAATTAATGCAATACATTTTCACTGACTTTCACCACTAAAATGAGCTTCATCTGACATTTAAAACTGTGTATCTCAGTAAACATACAGTAACAGCTGCACACCACAGAATATATCTCATAAATATCTCATCTTTAAAATTATATAAAATAAATGAAACTAAGAGACTGTCATAGAACATTGCGGAGTTTCACTGAGAAAAACATTCTCAGTAATGATGTTGATGCATATGTGTGTGTGGGAGATGCCTGAGGCAGCGTGGGATTAGTTTTAACGAGGTCAAATCTACAGTATCTACTGCTGCAACTTCTGTTGTGGTGGATAGAAATGAACAGTGATGTGTCATGCTATCTGTGCTAGTGGTCGACCGATATGGGTCTTTTAATGGCTGATGCCAATATCCAGAGAGCAGAGTGGCTGATAGGCCGATACAATGCCGATATATCACACAATTTAATATAGTAAATAAACTCTCATTTAGCACTGTTTACTCATTTTTACACAAGAATTTACCTTTGTAAAACATAATCTAAAACAGTAATATTGTATTTTAAAGGGTATATAGCAGTTTCTTCTGTCATCAAATTTTAGTAATATATTTGCACATGAAGAAATTTTCTCCAAATATAACAAATCAAACAAAATGTACATAAAGTACACAGTGAATAAGACGTTTACTTGTAGCACACGTGAAGAGCTTTAACTTTGAAGTTGCACTCATGCGCTCGTGAGGATCCAGTACAAGCAGAAATCACAAGACAGTTTAAACGGCCTGGATCGCCTGCTTGGATTGTCATGGAGTGACAAACGCACTTCAGAGGAATATATTAGATGAGCACTTGACGGGATGAAAATGCTGGATTTGCGTGAGGTTTAAACGAGATATCTGGATATTCACAAATGGTATTTCATAAAAGTTTTATTGATATTTGGCTTTTATCATTAGAAAAGAAAATTAAATGTGACCGGGAACTGCTAAAGAGAGACTGATAGAATATGTACTCTAGAGGTAAATAAATGAGCACTCCACAGGATGCTGGATCTGCTCAAGTTTTGTGAGGTTTGTTTATTACATCTGCGCATATTTGCAGATGGTATATGATATTAGTTTTATTTATATTTGCCTTTCATCATTAGACAAGACAGTTAAAAATTACAGGGAACTGTTGAGGATAGAGAGGGAGAATGAAACAAGTGTGAACTTGAACATGATGAGCTCAAACGCATCTGTCATGGCTCTGATATACGGGCCGTTTAAATGACACCATGTTTCACACCGGTCCATTATTCCATGATGGCACGAACCGCAAAAAAAAAAAAAAAACGCGACTGGTTGTTTACATGCCTCAGTCACTTCAACTGTAAACTGGTGATTTTTGGCACCCTCAAGAAACAAATCGGCCAAACTGGAAAATTGATCAGATGATGCCGATAATTAATAAAAAAATTGAGAATGTCAGCAGATTTATTGGACTCTGTGATATATCGGTTGACCACTAAACTGTGCAGTAGTTCAATGTTATGATGTTTTTTCTACCATTTTTTGTGTATCATTTAAATGTATTTCTAAGTTGTAGATCTTTGGTTGCACAAACCTTTATTGTCAAGTCATTGGCGATGTCATATATTATTAGATTGTTTCTATGACTGCATGAAAATGTATTAAATATTGTACATTATTGTACAGTATTTATGGATATAAATGCAAGCTGACAGCATTCAGGGCAGAATAAATGCCCCATCTAAACCACAAAGAGAGTGTGTGTGTGTATTAGAGAAAGAGAGAGGACAGACATTTGTGTTGGCTGCAGCTCTGTTTATGCCTTTGGCAATTGTGCAATGAGCTGAGATAAAGCACTTCCCATCCAGACAATCACACATGCACAACACAAGGCTAAAGTGACATACAGAAAACTATTCATATACATGCACAGTGTACATGCACTGTATGTGCAAGTACAGGGATTCACAAGGGAGATTACACCTTCATGTTTTGATTACATTAATTTGCCCTTTTTAGCCCCAGTCATTAGGTTTTATACTAAACTAATCTTTATTACAATTTGTTGTTGGTACAAGCGCTTGATATGAATCCATTGCTTTTGTCTTCACAGGCGGAGCAGACAAACAGGCCTGATATCGCCTTGTTCCTCATCAAGTACCTGATGATGCTGGTGGTGGGCATCCCATCAGTGTTTTGGGTTGGCAGTAAAAAGACGTGCTTTGAGTGGGCCAGTTTCTTCAGTGGGCATCGCAGAAAAGAGTGAGTTTCATGTCATTCTACTGGCTGTAATTATAAAGCCACAGTCACATTGCAATTTGTGCTCCATTTACTGCCATCCGAACGTGGGAGACTGAAAACGCAAGCTCATGCAAAGAAACTTTGATGAACTCTGACCTGCAAATTCTTATGACAAGAACATTGAGACCAGTTGATCGAAACGTCACACACTGGACTCTTGGCTCAATGCAAAGAATACACATGTCAATGCTGCATGTTTTTATATTGTTGGAGGAAAGTATGTAGATTATATTTTAACAATTTGTATATAATATTATTTGTTACTTGTGATTTTATTATTTATTAAATCTATACTCAAGTGTGACATCATGAGCGATTCTCACAAAACTTGTCAAGACAATGTCCTGGTCATATTTAACCCTAAATCTATACAAAGAATATAAAATTATATTTTACATTAAAAAAAAAAATTGATCCTACAATTGTTCTTTGTAGGATCAATGTGTTCTTTTTTTCGTTCTTCTTTTCTTGCATTGTGGCATTATTTTCAGGACACTTGAGCACATTTTACCCCATATTCTCTGACCGATATATCATCCAGGATGATTAATCAGCTGATATTTGGCCATTTTTTTCAAGGCCTTAGAAAATAGATTAGTAGTTGTGTACTACGGTAAATGTATCATGGGAGGTTAGTGTAAAGGCCTCCTCTCTACACCCACATCCCTGTCCCTTGTATCAGGGCAATAACCTCCTTTCCTTGTTCACCCCTTCTTCCCTCATTCACTTGCCCTCCATCTTCCCCCTTTCTCTTCCTCCACTCCTCTGCCACTCCCTTCCCTCTGTACCATTCTTGTCCCTGTCACTCTCCCTCTCTCACACCCCACTCTACCTGTCTCTACCACCCTCCGCAGTACTGTGCACGAGAGCCGGCAGGTGCTGCAGGAGCCCGACTTCACCCAGCTGCTCCTCAGAGACCCCAATACCCCAGTGGTGAGGAAGTCCAGAGGTACCTCAACGCAGGGCACCTCCACCCATGCCTCCTCCACACACCTCGCCATGCTGGACGAGCCCCCCAGCGCAAGCACCAGCCGTGTCGGCAGCACTTGCAGCAAGGCCAGCAGCTACCATGGCAGCCTGCATCGCTCCCGAGAAGGCAGGTGAGATAGATCGGGATTGTTTTCCAGTACAAAATATCTGAACATCCTTAAAGCAAGTTACAGTTACTTGAGAGTCAGGATGACACAATAAGTCGTGTTTTCAGTCAAATCTAACAAGATTAAGTGAGGTTTATGCTGAAAAATATTTGCCAAAGTGGTAAGAAAACAAGTTTTTCTATTTATTTATTTTTCTTTTTTAGAGCATTACAGTGATCATTCAGTTACTACCCCAGATATTTATGCTGTCTTCATGAGCTATCAGAATTATCCTACTTCCCACTTCTGTAGTAGTAATTACGAGTATTACACGTTCAAGTGCTTTGTTGTCGGAAAGAACAGGAAACATTGATGATGCAGGGTTCATTCATGCACATTTCTTGAGGAACTTTTATTTTGACACCATAATACATATTGCTCAGTTAGCTTGCTGACGATAATAGTATTTTGGGCAAATACATGCAATTTTCTTTTTACAATATGCATCAAATGGTTGCTGATACGCGTAAATGAATATGACCGAAACGCCAAGCTAACAATTAGCTGTATTTAGAAAATTAGACAGGTTTTAGTATCACAACAGAAACCGTACTCCCCTCCACCATGTTGAAAGTTTACATCTCTTCCAAACTTGGAAACACATGTATTACATTTTTGTTTCCTGTCAGGTTCACAGCCTGCAGTTTCCGCGGAATCGAGGAACGTCTCCCTCACGATCAGCTTCAGCACTGCAACGTCAACCGCCTTGACAGCCATTCACGACACAGCAGTCTGCAGCGCCTGGAGAGTCAGTCACGACACAGCAGCGTGCGTGACCTCAGCTTCACAGCCCAAGCCATCCAAAGCGGTCCTGGCAACGGCATTCATTGTGTCATAGAGGAGGACGCAACCAAGGCGTGACCTATAATGTGCCAACAAATGGGGAGAGACTAAATGCGACATGGAGATTGGGAATTCACATTTACTTTACTGGCACAAAGTTTGATTGATGCATTCGTCAGACTCTTTTAGAGAAATAGACTTATAGTGCATTCAAGCTATACATTTTTTCAGTATGTGCGTTCCCTAGGAATCAAACCCATGACTTTGGCAATTGAGCTACTGGAGCAAAATATGTTAAAGAGAAAGGACTTTGTGAATTAATTTATACAAACAAGACTTTCAATCAAAGGTTGTCAAGTTCAATTATGGTGGATGCCAAACACTTGAAATACTTTCATGTACTGTGCTGGATGGAGAGACATTCAAAGCTGTTTGGAGCCTCTCTCGTCAAAGTGACGGGGGTAAACAGGGTTAAACGTAAGGGCTTTTGATACATCATCATTCTATGATGTTTTGAAGCTCTTGCTGCTTTATGCTCCAACGTTTTAAGATTCCAGATTTTTACCACTTCAATTGTGGTTCTGAAGTGAATGTTTTTAATTTTTTTTGCACTTTTTACCATTTCGTAGAAGAGAATTAGGGATGATGATGATGATGATGATGATGATGACAGCCCTTCACATTTGAGTCCGACTGTTTTTAGTTTGAAGAGCTGGATTTAAAGGTGCATTCAGTCATTTGTTATGTTGCACTGATATTATAGTCGTCTTGAACTTAAAGGAGTCGCCCACCAGGCACAGCAGTCGGATGACATATAACATCCTAAAATTGAATGTACTCGCATTGTGTTTGGCGTCCATCAGTGGCAACAATCCATGTCTTCAGGAGCTGCTCCAAATTCTTCTGTGCCAGTGATTTCCACTTACATAGTTTTCAGTTCAATTTGACCCAATAATTATGTAACTTCAACTACTTTACAGCTACCTAAAAAATAGAGCCTTGTAAAATATTACCAGATTTAAAAACAATAATTTTTTGGGTTAATGTTCAAGATTTAGCATTCAATCAAAACTTTTCTCTTTGAGAGTGTGAAGATAAAACATACCGATCTTAATTCTCATCAATTGACTTTGAGTCTGAGCTCTCGTGATTTGCGCGACATTTTGTCCTACCTGTTACGCGACACAGCACATCTCGTCAGTGAACGACCCCATTTATACTGACACCTAGTGCTGTTGGTGCTGCCCCACACAAAGGCAAAAGTTTATCCCTTGAGTAAAAAGTTTCAGTAATAAGAGGTTACCATCATATAGCTGGTCATGTGATCTTATCATGGCGGCCACCATGAGGCAGCCCAGCTCCTTGTAGAATTAAACAGCATTTATTAGGCTACAGGTAAAACTGTCTTCATCTCATGTGACTGTACATGATTTATAAACATTTTAACAAACAAGTTTTCAAAAGTACTATTCATTTATTTAGGGGGGAAAAGTTACTGAGTGCACCTTTTAAATAAAAAAATAAAAAAACCTAGAATAGAATTGTTAAATTTGTAATTTTAGAATAGATATTTTAGGTATATTTTTAAAGGAAGTTGGCATATCCATTACAACTGTGCTCTTCTGAGTTTTGGCACTAATGTTGTTAATCGAGTCATTTTTGTATGTAATTTACCAAAAACTGTGAAGAGATTTTTTTGTAATATCCAGAAATGAACATCCTGAGTGCTTTATATACAAAATAAAATAAAACCACTATTAGCATCCATGTGTGTCATTTCCCTCAGTTTATTGAATTACCTCGGTGTCAGGTTAATATAGTAAAGTCTCCATATATGCATAGCGGCCAGTTTATCCAGTTTTTGATTTACCTTTCACCATAAATACCTCTGTGCAAAAAAGTTTCCTTGTTATGATCAAAATCCACATTAAAACAGGTTTTCAAGTGAGTGAGAAACATAATACAACCATGAAACATGGAATGACGTTTACAGTATGCATGCAAAACTGTACAAATTATTACAAAGGATATCTGGAAAAAAATAAACAACAGATGAGAATGAGCAAATATATTTGTGATATGAAAGAAGTTGCGGAAATGCAGTTGTTATATTTTCAGTGGGGGTCTCTATTAGGTTTCTATCAAACGTTCACACTTAAGACATAATTACAATGTGTGATTGTGTAGTAGCTTCCTAAACATTACTGCAGTCATGCAAAAGCTGCCATAAGCGTCAATTCACGTGCTGTGGCTTACTACAGATGGAACGATACTGCAGGGATTGCTCACCCAAAAATATGTTGATATCGGTTATTATTCAATGTCATTGCATCTTATTTCCATTCAATGAAAGTGAATGGTGTGACTGAGGCTGTCATTCTGCCTAAGATCATCTTTTGTGTTTCACAGAAGAAAGGAAGTCATTGGGGTTTTGGAGTAAAGTGAGTAAATAATGAAATTTAAAGAGATAGTACACCCAAAAATAAAAATTACCTAATGATTTGCTAACCCTCATGCCATCCCAGCTGTGTATGACTTTCTTTCTTCTGAACAGAAAGATTTTTAGAAGAATATCTCAGCTCTGTAGGTCTATACAATACACGTGAAAGTGAACTTTGAAGCTACAAAAAAAACATAAAGGCTGCAATTCATAAGATTTCAGTGGTAAAATCCATGTCTTCATAAGAGATAGGTGTGGGTTAAAAAATATAAACATTTAAGACATATTAACAATAAATTCTCCTCCCTGCCCAGTAGGTGTCAATATGCACAAAGAATACGAATCACCCAAAAAAAAAAGTGAAAGAGGAGATTTATAGTGGAAAAGACATTGATGTGTTTCTCACACACACCTATAATATCGCTTCAAAAGACGGATTTAACCACTGGAGTCATATGGGTTACTTTTTGGTTGCATATATGTGCTTTTTGGAGCTTCAAAGCATGCATTATATGGACCTACAGAACTCAACTTGAACTTTCAACTCAACTTTCTTACTTTGAAAACCAAAAACAAAGCTGAAGACTCATTTTCATGTGAAATTGATAATTCAATTACCTCAAAACAGAATATAGAACAAAGTGAAGCCTTGCTGGTAATTACACTCCTGTGAGATCAGATCATCCCTTTTTCATTGGATGGAATAAAAAGCAAGAATAATCAGAAACATCACAAAAATGGAATGGCATTGTGGGATCAAATGGAATGGTTGTTAATGGGCTGTCAATACAATTAATTTAAAGCCAAAAGCTTTAGATTTAACAAGTTATTTTTGTACAGTACACCCCAGGAATGAAAAGAAAATATATTTTAACCGAGCACTGCTGTTAATTCATGTAATTCAGTTTAATGGTAGAGTTTAACCTTAAATGTAATAATAGTGCTATATGTTTCAACACTGAACAGGATAAAATTGCTGTTATGCATGAAAACATTTTCTGAAAATAAGTTTGAAACATTTTTCCATGGTAAAAAAAGTGGAACTACACTGTAACATTAGACCATGCATCCAGGGACAAAATAAAATGCCTTTTGTTTGTCTGCAAATTACATGTTGGAACAAGTTCCACACTTGGTTTTAATAGTTTCAGATTAAAGAAATATGATCCCCGCATGTCTCCTCATACAACCTCACTATTTGAACAGTTTCAGTCAATGCATGTATTGCTATCTTATAAAGAAATAGAGTTGATGCCGTTTTTATGGTTAAAGCACACTTGTAGCAAAACAGCTTAGCTTGTGTCGCACAAAATAATCTAAAGGAATCATTAAAAGAAAAAGAAAAGATAAAAGGCAGTATTTTCTTGTAAAAAATAAAATAAAACCGAAAACAACAGATGCAACTGAAGCTTTAAGATGGTCTTGGCGTGAGTATATTAAAATATGTTTTTAAAAATAAAATCAGTTTTCCACTTAGTGTATCTCTACAATATTTCCTTATTATATATTATGCTATACTTTTAACCTATGTACATTACTTGGACATGTTTACTCGGGTCATTTTGGTTTACGGAAGGTTTAGATGGAGACTGGAAATAATGACTGTAACAAATTCCAAGATGTCATCAAAATATGACAGAAAAGCCCCAATAAATTCCAACATATCTAGAATAGGAAGCAATAGATAATGTTGCCTGAATGCATACCGAACAGAAATCTGCTGCCTCTCATCTATTTTGCAGATGTAACAAAAAAAAAAATACTGCACACATCACTTTTAAAAGCAAATAAAAAATATACATCATTGTATTTTTTTTTTTAGGTACATTAGTGGGACTCTATAAAGGAGTCATTATTCCATATGGTCCACAGCTGAACATAGTGAGGGACATTATAGTATTTTCCATCTTGAAATGGCTGAATGATAAATAAATAAGTTCACCTCTAACCCAGTCTATGTACAAACACCAGACACAATAAAATTCACATCTCCGGTTTGTAGTAGTGACATTACGTCTCATTGGCTGCCGGTGAGATGCCTGTAGCTGATTAGCTAGGGCTGTTCACTGTTTTTATTTTTTTTCGTCCAATCAGCTTTGGGGGCTCATGACTATTGCAACGCACAATGCACAATGCAAACATACGAACACTCACAGTCATGTTTCCACTGCTCAAGGTGGTGTGGTTTCTCATTTGTATATTGATCAGTGGAGACCCTTTATGCAAATTAAGTGGGAGGGGCCTGCTGTGCCAATGTGCGGTTGTATGGGAGGGGAAGGGCACACTGTGACAGGCACACCCAGAGTACGTTGTGATTGGTTCATTGGTGAGTCTATCATGTGTCCCACCCTGTGCGGTCTGTGCTCTCCAATGAGAGGGACTTAGTCTTGTGCGGAGAGGCGGGGCTTGGCGGGCTGCTAAAGGTGGAGCTGTTGGAGGCAGTGGAGTGCCGTGGCGAATCAGAGTCCTACAAAACAAAAAATAAAAAGAATTACGCGAAGAACAAAGAATACCTACAGAAAAAGATTGGGTTTGGTACTCGGCCAACATTTACTATGAGAATCTAGCCCTATAGGTTTCCTTCAAAAAAACACATGATGCCTTTAAAGTCAACATGAAATCAAAATTGACCCTCTTTACTTTCTTATTGTGAGCGATTCATTGGCATGTTACTTGAAAGAAAAACATTTTGTTGTCACAATCTTGCATTATAATGTGATAATATGCTCCACCTCTAAAAGGAATTTCCTTTTCAGACACCAGGATGCCCCCCCCCCCCCCCCCAAATGTTTTTATTTTTCTCACATTATGCAAGCAAAATGGGTTGCAAACAGATTTTCATGTTGACTTTAACTATACATGCAAGGGTCTTACACAGGCCAAATATGGCAAGGGCTCAAATAAAAAGCCAAATAAGTGGGTTTTGTAATAGAGAATCACTTTGTAAACATGCCATGCTCATTTCAAAAATCAAAACGTATTCATCTTACTCAACTTAATCATCTACTGTACAAGATATATCTGTATTTGGCATGATTATAGCAGATTATACAGCACAAGAGTTGAACGCTTACATCATATACTATAGCACCTGTCTTATAGATTGAGATCTGACATGTCTACAAAACATAAAAGCTGATTGAGGTGGTTCATTACTCCAGCAATGATTTTGAGGACATGGTACTATAGAGCCGTGTTTCCCAACCACTGTGAAAGATTGTCAGGTGTCCCATTGAAAATGATCAGATTCCACAAAATAACAATGGTTATGTGGGACAGTGGGATAGAGGTGTGCCGTGGGATTTGTTTAATTGTAAAAAGTGTGCCGTGGCAGAATAAAGGTTGGGAAACACTGCTAGAGTACAAAAATGTCAGCTGACAAATTAAATACATTGATACTTAATTAAACACTCATCCGTAAAAACATATTCAAACAGTCTATTTAGTGGAGTTGCTTTACAGCAAAGCTTTGGAGACATTACAATATTAAATCCACACTCTAAAGACAGAGACAAACTCTACACAAGTATGTGAGGGCAAAAGCTGCGTATAGCTGCAGGCAGAACTTCAAAAAAGGGCGGGAGCCCCAAACCGCCAGCAAAAATCTAGGGAGCCCTTAACCTATGGTAACCCTTCCCTAACCGTGCGTGAAAGTGACTCCCCTTTTTGGAGTTGGTGCAACCCCCTTTTGGAGATTCCGCCCCATTTTGAGATCTCTGGCCGGAAGCTATACCTACTTGATATTATTCATGCCACGTTGCATTCTTAGCAATGTCAAAAGGGGGTGATTATGCAGCCATTAGCAGTAACCAATGATTTTGACCAATGATTTTCCGTGAATTTTCAAGTTGTTTTAAAGGATCTAAAACAATTATTTTATAGAGATTGCACTTGACTAGGAAAGATTCATTTCATAGTATAACTAGAAACATAACTAGCAACATTCACACCGCAGCTGAATATGGACCAAATCAGATTTTTTGACACACATGTGACAGTCTGTTTATTGGAAGACCATGTGAACAGCCACAAGCACATTGAATCTGACATTTTCAAATCTGACCTGGGATCTGTATCTTATTATTTCCAATGTGCCTTCAGTGAAGAACCTTATAAAAATCAGTTGAGTAGATATTCAGATTTGGGTCACATTTAGCTGCGGTGTGAAAGAAGTCTTATATACACTATATAGAAATGTCCATGTCTTTTCCATGCCTGGGAATAACTAAAAATTACGAAATTATTTCAAAATTCAAGTTCTAATAAAATTAACCATTGTTTCTTCCTTCTAAAACCAAGTTTTCCATGGGGGGATCCTGAAACTGTCTTCTTCTAAGGTCAGTTTTCTCTTTTCAGGTGAACTACTGTCATGGTGAAGGAAAAGTTCAAAATGCTTACAGTTAGCTACCTGAAAGACAACATATCCATCTGAATGACAGACATTTGATGTGAGTATACCCCCTTAAGTACTGAGGTGTCACTTTCATATTAACGGAAAAACACACATTATGTACAACAAAACACTTGCAATGTTGTGCTCAAAAATTCACCTTGTGTAGAGTATGTTTCTGACCTAACAACTCCCTGATTTTCTCTAGTGCAGGTTCTCAACCAGGGGGCCGGGATGCACTAGGGGGCCTCAGCACACTTCCAAGGGGGAAGTGGGTTTTTAAAATTAGAGATATTCAAATAATTCAACTTAATTAAAATGCTAAAAAAATACTTTAAGATGTATGCATACAAATTATAAACAGACTCTTTCTGAAACTTCTAGAATCAAAGATTTTCCATGATTAATTCATTTAATCAGATACACCTAGTTTCGGGCGAGGGGGCCTTCAAATATTGTCTTGGACAGTGGGGGGGCCTTGGAGTCTAAAAGGTTGAGAACTACTGCTCTAGTGGACAGAATGTGGGTGGCCAGCAGGAGCAGCATGACAGTAAAACATGCAGATGGAAGCTTGACATTCTTGCTGAATTGAAGCTCTCTGCTTCAATAGAATCTTTTCTAGGCAGTGGTGGACAAGGCTGAGTGCTTCAAAAGCAAGCGCAAAATGGCAGTGGGTATTTAAGAAGCACTCTGCAGGGGTGCCCGAACAGGCGTGTATGTGTGCGTGTTTCACTGCAAACATGTGAAATTTACCTTCATCTTACTAAGCAGGGTCCTTAAAGCCCTTTTCAAATCGGGGGTCTTCTCCGAGGGCGATACGGCCTGCCACTGAGAAGGAAAGGGCAGACTGAGTGCCAGAATGGCTTTCATACTTGAAGGAAAATGGGTCAGCCAAAGGTCGGCCAGGGGCGCGAAGCGGTGCAGTATGGGGAGATGATAGGTGAGATAAGGGTGCGGGCGGCGGTTTGCAATGGGGCCTGGCAGAGGATAATATTCTATTAACTAGGATGTTTTGGAATGGGGTGGCAGGCATAGAGTTGAGTAAACATTGACAAAGCAAGGTAGGGGGGGAACACAGCACTCGGGCTAACTTGTATTTGATTGCATCGGGCCTAATGGCATTATGAGTGGTCCTCCAACACACCCCATACAGGTCAGACAGAAAGGGGAGGGATGGGACGGGACGTTTCTTTAGAAGTCAGGAGAAGTCAGGAAGTGTGCAGGGTGAAATGGGAGAAATCTGAATAGTTCATTTAAATGTCGTCTTTTAAGGAGTTGATTACCTATAGTTCACCCTCATGTTGTTTGAAAACTGTATAACTTTCTATTTTCGATGGAACAAATGTTTAACAAAATGTTTATGCTGCTCTTTTTCATACATTGAAAGTGTCTTCTACATTTTGAAAGTAAAAGTGAAAGTGGAGATTTAGGTTACAAAATTACTCAAATATTGATCTGTTTCTCACCCACACCTATCATATTTCTTCTGAAGATATGGATTAAACCACTGGAGTTGTATGGATTCATTTTATGTGGCTTTTATGTGATTTTTGGAGCTTTATTAGGTCTGGTCACCCTTCACTTGCATTGTAAGAATAGTGAAATATTCTTCTAAAAACCTTCGGTTGTGTTCTGCAGCAGAAAGAAAGTCCTTCAGATCAGGGATGGTATGAGGGCGAGTACATAATGAGATCATTTTTGGGCGAACTATCCCTTTAAAGCAGGTCACTGACAGACATTTCTGATTATTTATTATGTGTTTTTAAATGTGAAGTGGTGTATAAGAGAAAACAAATCCTTTGTACAATGAAATCTCCTTTTGTAGTCCTTTTTTCTAAATGCATCTGGAATGAAAATGTTTTTTATTATCTGAGCAATGCTCAAAATTTAGATTATTATTATGGATATTTATATTAGTATGTCTATCCAGAGGCAATCACCATGGAGGTTGTGAGCTGTGACTTCCCTGCACAGTGCTAACCCGGCATTGATGAATGAAGTAATGAAGATACCACTGTTCCTATTCCTCCTATATCATGACTCACCTCTCGATCAAACTGAGAGAGCGGAGCTTCGCCCACATCCATGCCTCCACCTGACGACAGCGAGCTCTCTGAGGGTGATGTCATGGTCTGGCGCTTAAAGCTATAGCTGCCACCCGACATCTCCCTCCTTAGAGCACTGCCATTCTGTGAGGAAGACCCTGAGAGAGAAAAGAAAGAAAGAATGACACAAAGGAAGGAAAGAAGAGAATGTGGGTTGAGGATAGAACATAAGGAATTCAGCAAATACAGTCACATGCGACGTTCCTGCAGAACAATACCAGCTAGATTATACATAATGCAGTACTTACGTATTCCCAGCCCACTGCTTGCGCTCATGGATCTCCCAGGTTCAGCTCGGTTCTTGGTAATGGACGGGATGCTGACAGAGCCACTGAACCCGGCCCGGTTGTCCTGAGCACGCACATTCTACAGGTTACATAAAGAAACAAACAGACCACCACACACAAAGCAGGGACACACAAACATGCAATGAGTGGGACAGATGTGACATGATGAAAACAAATGTTTGAGCTATGAACTAGGGATCTACTATTATAATGATCTTATAAGGAACTTAAGCCAAACTTAAAACTGAATGAATTTCATTGCATTACAGTAAATAGCAAAACATCAAAACAAGAAGCATCTGCAAATGATTTATGTTTTTCTTATGACCGATTTTTTGTGGTCATAAAGTGATTTTACCACAATTATACACTAAATATTTTGTTTGTCTGACTTTAGCTTTGATTACAGTGCGCATTCGTTGTGGCATTGTTTTGTCAACCTTATACAACGTCACAACATTCATTTCCGTCCAGAGTTGGGATGGAACCATACCATTTTTCTCGTCCGATCCGATATCTGAAAAATCAGTATCGGCCAATACCGTTCCCAATCCGATACCGGAGTTGTTTTTTTCTTAATGAGTTTGGAACATCTATATTTCACTATGTGGATCTGATTGGGAGTACTCTGAGTAAAGAAACAAAAACCTCAAACAATACATTATTTCATTATAAAATAAGAGTATGTGCAAAACGTTAATGCTAACTAGCCTGCAGGATGCAGCAGCAAAAACAACAGCAATTCTAGTGAAAGTCTTCAGTAGAAAAGAAGCCAGTTCTCTTTACACATTTCAACTTGTATGTGGACTTGTGAATGGTTTCAGATCTCTCTCTCTCTCTCTCTCTCTCTCTCTATTATTCCATTTGAGTTTTATTAGTTTAACTATCCACTTTTTAATCACACAGTAATTTTTGGAACCCAATTTGTTTTTATTGTCATTTCTAATAATAATAATAATAATAATAATAAGTTAACAATACATTGATGATACATTTCAATTATAATTTCTTAAGGCTTTTATTTTGAAAGCCTGGCACTGAGCGCTCCAGGAAGTCTTTGTTTGAAGGCTAATTCACAGTATTGTAATACGCCTCTCATTAAACATCTGGTAAAATGCTTGTCCGGTGCCAGTGTTACAGTTCAACTGGTTTTCATGTTAACTGGCGACCACCTTCTGTTTTACCACAGATGTGAATGACCGGCCAGATTCGTTGATTCCGAAAATCATGCTTTTGACTAAATGTTTTGCTCTCCAATAAATGTAAAATTACTACATGCTGCTGGTATCATTGTACAGATTAAAATAAGTGGTATTATTTGATGAAACGGCAGAAGTACGCAAGATAAACATTTTTTATAATGATAGGATATTCAAACTCGGCCATCAATAATGTGATCGGCGACAGCACCCAATCTATTTAAGCTACAAGGAAACAACAATTTAAGGGTGCATCTTTGTAATCACATGAGTGTGTGTTCGGTGTGAAATGGAGCATATAATCCAGCAGTTTATCCATGTTAACAAGCTGATGGTCTTGTCCAATTATAACATTGTTTGAAATCTGATTGTCATTGTCTCGTCGAAATGCTGCACCCAAATATTAAGCGATATCATAAATCAGTCAGTAAATAATTCACAAAATTCACAATTAACAAAGCTTTTGGATGACTGAATAAAATGCACGTGTTATATGGACAACTTTAATGGTAACTTGAAGGTTATTAATTAAATTATTTCAGCTTGACAGTAACCATGATCCAGATATCATATCAGTGGCATCCCTAGTCCAGAGCTGCATAAAAGTTTGGCCAAGTTCTTGAATTGATGACAGGAGTATCGAACCACTCCGTAACGTCTTCTCCAGCACATCCCATAGACTTTCAATGGAGTTAAGGTCAGGACTCTGTGGTGGCCAATTCATGTGTGAAAATTATTCCTCATGCTCCCTGAATCACTCTTTCACAATTTGAGCATGATGAATCTTGGCATTGCCGTCTTGGAACGTGCCCGTGCCATGAGGGTAGAAAAAAATCCATTGATGGTATAACCTGGTCATTCAATACATTCAGGTAGTCAGCTGACATCATTTTATTGCTGTATAATGTTGCTGAGCCTAGACCTGATCAACTGAAGCATCCCCAGATCATAACACTGCCTCCAGAGGCTTGTACAGTGGACACTATGCATGACGGGTGCATCACTTCATGTGCTTCACTTCTTACCTTGACGAGCCCATCGCTTTGGAATGGGTGAAATCTGGACTCATCAGACCACATGACCCTTCTTCATTATTCCACAGTCCAATCTTTATGCTCCCTAGCAAATTGAAGTCATTTTTTTTCCCAATTAGCCTCACTAACAAGTGGCTTTCTTGTGGCCACACAGCTGTTAAGTCCCAATCCTGTAAGTTCTCGTCGCATTGTGCGTGTGGAAATGCTCTTATTCTAATTACTTAACATAGTCGTGAGTTCTACTGTCGATTTTTTACAATGTGACTTCAAGCATTTTAGTGATCTCCGATCACGATCGATAAAGATTTTTTTCAGACCACATTTCTTCTACGATGCTGATGGTTCACTGCTATCCTTCCATGTTTTAACAATGTGTTGGACAGTTCTTAACCCATTTCAGCAATCTCCTGAAGTTTTTTTGCTTGATGCAGGCCAATAATTTGCCCCTTCTGAACATCTGGCTTCTGAACACAGTAACATCTTTTCTACGACCACGGGATATGTCTTCCGACATGGTTGTTTAAAGAAATGAGAAGCTACACACTACAAAAAAAAATGATTGCCAGCTGAAACATATTAACCACTGCAATAATGGTCTAATCATAGGCTCTCAAGTATCTGCTTATTTAAATCCAAACAGCAACTTTTATTTTTTGGCCAGGCAGTGTACTGTTGTAACATGAACTCTTGAAATTCCACTTACGTCTGACAACCAGAAAGTTTTGCAAATACTTTGTCAAATTTTTGATACATGGTTTAAAAATGTAAAACCTTACAAACATCTCATGCTAATTGTTTTGCTTGTACTATCTTTCTTTCAAATAAATGCCACTTGGTTTGAGATTGCATGTGACCATTATTATATATATTTATTTTTTTACATTTGTGACTTGGTGTCCAAATACTTTTTGAGACCATTTTACATGTCAATGCCTTTTGATAATGGATAAATGACTTTTGACATATAATAAGAGCAATGAATAGAGATCCATGAACAGGTTTGCTGGAAACCACACTGATTAATGAACAGGAACATAAACAGCACAATGAGCTTGTAAAAGCATGATTTACAGATGGACATGAACAGTTGGTTTTAGCATTCATCGTGACGTATTTGCTACTGACTGTTGAGTGCACTAAGTCTCTCACCATGGGCAGATCTCTGAGGATCTGCATTCCATCTCCAGGCCCCATATGAGCAACATGGTTAAAATTTGTAGGATTAGATATCAGCTTATTCCTCTTCTCTGGATCCCTCAACATCTCTCTGCAAAAACACACAAATAGTACAGTTATATCACAGAGACGTCTATTAGACGTGTGCTGGAAGATATCATTTTTTTTAGAGCATTTGTTCATCTTTAAAGGAATAGTTCACCCAAAAATTAAAACTCTCATCATTTACTCACCCTCATGTCATCCCAGATAGGTATGACTTTCTTTCTTTTGCTGAACACAAACAAAGATTTTTAGAAAAATATCTATTGAAGCTCTGTAGGTCCTTACAAGTGAATGGTAGCAAGAACTTTGAAGGTCCAAAAAGCATATAAAGTTTATCCATATGACTCCAGTGGTTGAAAAACAGATCAATATTTTCTTTTTTTTACTAAAAATTCCCCTCCCTGCCCAGTACGTGGCGATATGAACAATACATGTGAAGATTTATAGTAAATATAGATCTGTCTCTCACCCACACCTATCATATTGCTTCTGGAGATTTATGGATTACTTTTATGCTGCCTTTATAAGCTTTTTGGACCTTCAAAGTTCTGGCCACAATTCACTTGCATTGTATGGACCTACAGAGCCGAGATATTATTCTAAAAATCTTTGCTTGTGTTCAGAAGAAGAAAGAAAGTCATACACATCAGGGATGGCATGAGAGTAATTGTTGAGAGACTTCTCATTTTTGGGTGAAGTATCCCTTTAAGATTTTAGCTGTTCCCTCTGTAAACTGTGCTTTCTAGGATGTTAAAACCACACAGTGTTTTTGTGATTTATATGATTTAGCATTATGTGAATGTGAATCAGTTTATAAGATGTTTGTATTAAAATATAATGATTCTGACTATCTTCCAACAACACAAGGACTTTTTTTTAGGTTACAAACTGTAATTACAAGGGTAATATGTTATAAATATGGTTTGAGGACATTTCTAGTTTCCCCATAATTCAAATCACTTTAAAAAAAAAAACATACTAAACTATGTTAAAAATTATTTTTTTTTAATTATGTAAAAATGCTGAATGTTTTTAGTGAGGGTTAAGGGATAGAATCTATAGTTTGTACAGTATAAAAATCATTATGTCTATGGAGAGTCCTCATAAGGATAGCCACACCAATGCATGTGAGTGTGTGTGTGTGTGTGTGTGTGTGTGTGTGTGTCACCTCCTCTGCTGCAGTCGCTCTTCCTCAGGAATGCGAAATGAGAATCGTCTCTTATTGCTCATGCTGCGCACCATCTGCTTCCTGCTGTTATCACACACATCAGGCACCACCAGTTCATCCCCCTCTAGAGACAAACACATAAACACATCTCAGAATTAGTCATTTATTTCCAACAGCACTACTAAAAAAAAACATACATCAGTTACCAACTCATGCCATAATGGATTCTGGGAGAGTCTGCTCATACCTGCAGTCTTGTTTCTGAAGTAGATGAGCCTGACCGTCTCTAAGCCCAGCAGATTCAAAGAGCCATCCGTGTTCAACGGCCGAACCTGTGCATGGCCAATGAGATTCTGAGTTTGTTCATGCATTTATAAAATGACTCATTTATGGCTTCAGATGCATGACTTTTAATTCGATTTTAATTCGAAGAACAGAGATTGGGGAAAATAACTGTCATTCAAAATATAAGTTTTGATATTGTAACACCAATCATTCGTTTTTGTTTTTTGGAAGGGGGGAATTGGCCACTACTCAGAGCACTCGATCATCTCTATTTGACCACAAACTCAGATCAAGCTTCAAATTCAGATCAAGCTAATATATTTGCACAAAGAATCAAAGTTCAATGCAGATGAAATAAAAGATTAGAAAAGAGTAAAAGAGTGCAATATATCAGTCTTAAATAACAATACACTAAACTACACAATACAGGTAATGAACTGCAATAGTATCGTTTAATGGAATTCAATGCCTAATGAAGGTTGCATAACCTAAACCTTTCTATCTCAAGAAATATTGAATCTCTTGTAAGATTTTCTCTTTTTTTTACATATTATTTCCTGTGGCCAATGCACCTATCTGCAAGCATTCAGGTGTGCAAGAGGTGTTTTATTATTATTATTATTGTTGAAATGGAAAAAAGCTAACCTTTTTGAGAGGAATGGTCTGAATCCATTCAATAGTGTTCACATCAAACACATCCACTGCATTTTCACTGTAAACTGACAGGTAGGGGGCGTTGTAGCCTGTGAGATATTAAACAGACACAAGGTCAATCCAACCAAACCTTTTCATGGCTACATATTGAGTCTTCTCTAATACTGCATAGTATTAGTACAGAAAAACAAGAGCTTTTTTTGGTTCCTCTATACTCACAGCAGGCAGTGGGTGTCGCGGGCCACATGAGCTCCTGTTGCCGAGAGCGTCTGCCATGTGTGTCCACGTACACTCCGATTTTGCTGAAGCAGAGCAGCAGTTCTTTACTGGTGATCTCCACAGCACAAAGTGCATCCAGGTTTTCCGCTCTGATGAAGGCCAGCGTGGGGTCATCTGGATGGAGTAAGCTGACCGGAGGGGATTCTCCATATATGCTATACCGCATGAAGCCTGATTGATAGCCTACACATAACTGCTGACTGAACAGCGCCATCCACTGGACAGTTCCAGGAGCCTGCAATTCAAAAAGGGCAGTTGATGGTGCTGTGCGCAGTTACAAATACAATCACTGGAGATCCGATGAGCATATTATCAGTATAGGTCTGTTCCACAATCAGAGAGATGCCTACATAAACAGCATTTTGAGGCATCATAGGTGCACTTCCAACATGGAGGCTGTTCCAAAAGACATTATATGCTGCCTTGATTTTGGCCAAATTCTAAGGCAGCATTAAATGTGTTCTTTAGGCAATCGGAGAACGCACTGAAACAGAACACATTAAGTGAAAACAAAATCACCTAAGTCGGCGGATGGATTTTAAAGGAATGCTAATTATAAATGTGTGTATTTCAATACCAAAAAATATAGCTTAAACTTATTTAAAATCTAATTTTTTATTCAATATAGTGTGTGCTAGTTATTTTTCATGCTAATTAGAGTATTGTGTAGTTATCTTACCAACATGTCAATGCCAAAATGTAATGGAATCAAATGTTCCAATTAATGTTCCAGTTAAGTAATATGATGGGGCATATTAGGTAATATAGTCGTTCAAGCCCAGGGGGCGCCGTGCCCATGTAGTATGTGTACTTGATACTAGTAGGCCTTTTATCTTTAATTTCTAACACCACAACAAGACCAAATCCAAGCCTACAAGGAAAATATATATATATGAAAATCCCAGAAGATTAGCAGTTACAGAAAAACTCAAATCAGCCATCTGGCACCAACACTCATGCCACGGTCCAAATCATTGATCCCACATTTTTTTCCCCATTCTGATGGTTGATGTGAACATTAAATGAAGCTCCTGACACAAATCTGAATGATTTTATGCACTGCACTGCTGCCATATGATTGGCTGATTTGATAATCACATGGATGTTTGTTGGTGCTAGGCGGGCTGGTTTGAGTATTTCTGTAACTGCTGATCTTCTGGGATTTTCAAGCACAACAGTCTCTAGAATTTACTCAGGATTTGGTCTTGTTGTGGTGTTAGAAATTAAAGATACAAGGCCTACTAGTTGGCTAATTGCAATTGGCTTGAAATAATTTTCTGGAATTTTCCAAGCTGTTTAAAGGCAGTTATGTAACCTTCTGATCCACTGGAAATGTGATAGAGTCAATTAAATGTGAAACAATCTGTTTGTAAACAATTGTTGGAAAAATGACTCATGCACAAAGTAGATGTCCTAAACGACTTGCCAAAACTATAATTTGCCAATATGAATTCTGTGGAGTGGTTAAAAAATTAGTTTTAATGACTTAAACCTAAGTGTATGTTAACTTCTGACTTGAACTGTATATACTGGCTCATTTACGCCAATATACCTAGCATTAAACATTTTAAATCACCCATACACTAGTGACTATGGCATAACCAGAGTTTTTTTCTGGGTTCAAAACTGGTCTTCAATGGGGGCTGAGGTACAGTACCAAGTTCACACACAGCTCAAAGTTGGTTGGTTACATAATTGCAATTAATAACTAATTAACAGAACTACTAATCTGTATATAATGTTTACATTGGAAATCTGGAACTTTTTGAATTTTACAATTGTTTCGCTTCAAAATGCTAAGGGAAATTAACTTAATTTAAATAAGACCTTTATATGGCTAGATATAATATTCTGACGATACCTACAGTATGAGTGGGACACTTTACTGATCTGGGACTGAGAATCCATATTCTGGAATTCCATATTTTCATTCAACAATTTGTACATGTCCTTATGAATGTTTAGCCTGTAATAGATCTTCCACTGTTTATTGTCATTGGTAGCATGACTGAACTAGTTGGGTCAGTGTATCTAGACTTTCTAAAATAATGTTATTAAATTACTAGTTAAAAACTAATAGCCTAAACGCATGTATATAAAGTACTTAAAAATATTTATATATATAAAAGGAAGTTATACTGATTCCTTCTAATAGACTTAAAATGAAACTATAACTTTTCTGACACTGTCTTTCTACAGAATAGACACGATACAAGGGAGATGATGTGCATTTTAAAAAGCCTTAAAATTGATGATGATGCATGGTGTTGTCGTCTAGGAGTTTGAGAGGTTTTACTTCTTCCCCAGCTATTTAAATGAGATGATTCTCTGAAGAAGTCATATTAAGTGCATTCGTTTTGTGGTGTCCGTGCCGACATATCAAATGCTCTGGTGTGCTCTGCGTTACACCACAGCTCTGGTTATCCTGTCTTTGTGGCATGCTGATGTGCGTTGCGGTGGTACATTTGTTTCCGGTGCGAAACGTCAAGTCTTGTGCTGATGAAAAAAATCCAAATTGAAGATTTGTTGCTTTGTTTTATTTATTTTATATTGAATTACGTTTTCTTGTTATTTGGTGGGAGATTTACTTGGGTAAAGTAAGAGTGTGAGACAGAGCCTGAAAGCTTGTGTCTCTTGCCAAATGCGTGAAAGTTGGCAACCGTGAGAACAACATGAGGATGAGTAAATTTTGAGGGAAACTGTTCCTTTAAGAGGTTCCATTTTAATTTGGATGCTGCCTATGTAGGCATCAGACTGCAACAGTGTTGGGTTAAGTTACTTAAAAATAATAATCCAGTACAAATTACAAATTATTTCTGTAAAATTGTAATCAGATTAATCATAATCATACTTTACTTATAAGTTACTTTCTAACACACATTTCCACTCAACAAATTTAAAATATTGTCTATATTTTTTTTGTTCATTGTTTCGCCTCACATTTCTCCTTAACAATGACTCGTTACAGGGTCATAATTAGTGATGTCATATTCTACATAAATAATACATTAGAAACAAGCATAACCCTATAATGTACTTATAATGTACATTGATATGAACAATAAATTATTTTTCTTATTCATTTTAGCTTGACAAAAAGTTTTGAATGATGTACTTGTATGTCCATGAGATGGCAGTGGCGAGACTTGCTCTTGTTTATTTCAAAGAAGGAGATCTGTCGTTTAATGGCCAGGCAAAAGCAGGTGCAATTGCGCACCACACCGGACACCAGCGCCTGGCAGTTTTTAGTGTCTGCCACTTTATTCTTGTCCATCTCCCGCCCATCAAGCCCCGCCATGGGGACCAGACACACTTGCCGGTTCCTGCCCGAAATGACGGCCAGCAGCTGCTCTGATGGGATCAGCTCTATGTGCTGCACTTTCTTAATGTCACCCACACGGGCAATTTCTGTGAGGAGGAGAGAAGGTGTTCAGTAGATGATGGTCAGAAAATGGTGTGCTCTTTTTAAAACATCAGTAGCTCAATTGGTAGAGCATATCTTATATAGTAGCTAACTCTAATTCACAGGGAATTAGACACATATACACATACTGATAAATTGTATACATTCAATGCACTTCCAGTGGCTTTGGATAAAGGTGTCTACTAAATGCATAAATGTACAGTACATGTACAAAGTGCCATAAAGTTAAAAAATGTCTGTCTGCTCCAACAAATACAGAAATAACATTTATTTAGCTGATGCTTCTATCTTAAGCAACCCATTATACCACTTATTGCAGGAAAAGATGTCCTGGTGCAACCTCAGGTTAAGTGCCTTAATCGAGGACACTGTGGTGGAAGCTCATGAATTAGCCCTTCTTGGGTTTAAACATACAACCTTTTTGGCTACCACTCGAGATATTTTACCACAAAGCCCCACCACCAAATATGCTAGGCACTGAAGAAGGATTAGCGATGTTTTACCATCTTTGGTGACGTGGATGACAAACAGGCCTTCCTCATTCCCCAAAGCAACCCGCTCATGATCTTAAGACAAAAATCCTTGGTTAATCATTCAGCAAAGGCATCAGTTTTTGCTTCATACAGTGCTGATCTGGCATGATATGTGGGTGTCTCTGTACACAAGTAGTTGATGCATAACATGTCCATGGACTTCAACATCAAGATATCAGGTAATATGAATGTATAAGGGAAAGTGTACACTTTAGGAGCTAGAATAGGTCATTTGTTTTAGGTCATTTTGATCAAATTTGTATTTTTAATTCGATCCTAGTTTATTAGTTCATTTTAAATCGTATGATAAATACATTTTTAAATGTACAAATCGTTAATTACTAGGAGATCACAACAAACGTAATATAAAAGAACTGCTAGAATTGCTCATTGTTTAAAATAGTGTTAGATGGCTTATAACATGTCACACCACAGGATATGTCAACTTTTCAAGAGTATTTCATGCCATCTACGGTACCCACCTATAATAGCAGCAGCTTGAGTGGTTTTGATGAGAGGTAGTGTGCTGTCGTAGGCTTCTTTAGGCATATAGACGAAGCGCTCCTTCAGTTTGTTTTTCTTCAGGATTCGGTGCAGTTCATTCAGTGCGCACACCCACTTCGTTCTCTCTTGCTCGTTGTCGGCCAGTATCAGGATGCATGTCTTCTGACGGGAGCATGCAGACAGCTGAGATGCCGTTACCTGTTGAATTAAAAGGAAAAAGACAGTGGACAATATTTAAAGAATTAAGTCTTTAAAGAGATAGTACACCCAAAAATGCAAATTCTCTCATTATTTTCTCACCCTCATGCCATCCCAGTGTATGCCTTTCTTCTTTTTGCTGAACACAAACAAAGATTTTTTAACTAAATAGATCCATACAATGCAAGTGAAGGAAGGCCAGAACTTTGAAGGTCCAAAAAAAACATATAAAGGCAGTATAAAAGTAATCCATATGACCTTAGTGGTTAAATCCATGTCTTCAGAAGCTATTTGACAGGTGTAAGAGGCCGATCAACATCTACGTCTTTTTTACTATAAATCTCGACTTTGTTTGTTTTTGGCAATTCACGTGCTTTGTGCATATCGCCACCTAGTGGGCAGGGAGGAGAATTTATAGTAAAAAAGGACTTAAATATTGATCCAATTCTCACCCACACCCACTTCATCACTTCTGAAGATGTGGATTTAACCACTGGGGTCATATGGATTACTTTTAGGACCATCAAAGTTTTGGCCCCCATTCACTTGCATTGTATGGACCTACAGAGCTGAGATAATCTTCTAAAAATCTTCATTTGTGTTCAGCAAAAGAAAGAAAGTCATACACATCTGGGATGGCTTGCGGGTGAGTAAATGATGAGAGAATTAAAATAGGGTATAGGGCATCAAATGGCAACTAAAACAGTATCAAAGTCAGACAGATGTAAACAAAATGTAAACTGAAATGTATTAATATTACCATGAACTGCACTGTCCAACATTACCAAAAATAGCAACATTACTACCATGACATCCACAGTTTTGGTTTCTAAATATGCTCTCACCAGCTAATAATTTAGAATCATGGTCAGCACATTCCATGTTTACAGTCCTCACCAGTGAAGCCGTATTTTATTTAATTGGGGCCCTGTACCTGGAGCAGTTTTGTTCATTTGTTTTGCTCTATCTTTGCTATGCACAATTAAATGATCAGTTGCATTTTATTATGTGCATTTAGCATTATTTTCACAGCTGTCCACAACCGTATCAGAACAGACCTGTGAGCCAGTTTTGGGTCACAACACACCAGTTAAGAACCACTATCATAGGAGAAAAAACATGCATGCATGCATACCCTAAAAATGCACGGGATGTCCTTCTTGTTAGCATGGATGACATCAGACTCCAGAACAGAGCTTGCGGAAAACTCCTCATCCCTGAGAACAGATGATAAAAGAAAGTCAAACTTGATATAGAAGTCAAGAATTCAAATGTATAACCATCTTTTTTGCATATTTTATGGATGATGACCTCCTTTACCTCATGTCAATGACCTGGTTAACTACGACACCAGGCTGGGCACCCTTTCCTTCTCCAAGCTCATACAGGAAGAGTTTAAAGTCACACACCACTGCCCAGACCCTCTGCCAACCCTTCTTAACCCCTGTTGGCTTTGGAACCTGGGAAAGATTGCTACATCTTCACTATTCTATGCCACATTTTAAGAAGCATTTTCACAGGT
Organism: Moxostoma hubbsi; assembly: GCA_032164185.1. Classification (NCBI taxonomy): domain Eukaryota; kingdom Metazoa; phylum Chordata; class Actinopteri; order Cypriniformes; family Catostomidae; genus Moxostoma; species Moxostoma hubbsi. The sequence goes on along the minus strand of JAVLUX010000031.1, from coordinate 30,637,202 downwards.
AAACCCCGAGAGCTTCTTACATCTCAATGGAAAACATTTAAAATATGATACTAGCTGAGAAGGTACATCCAAACAAATGTACAACAATGAAAGAGACCTGCTTTATAACATTTTGTATGTCCTCAGTGTCTAACCTTTGATTATAGAGACAGGAGACCCAAAATAAAGACAGAATGGCCCATTGTGGGCAACATACGAAGAGCAAATATTACCCTCAGATGTCCCTCATATGCGGTGCCAATGCCCCTCTGTGTGTCGATGCCCAGTTTGCCCTTGGTTTGGTCTGGCGGGACAGGGCATACAGAAGGGGCTTTGTCAGCACATGTGACGTGACAGGAGAAGTTGCAGACTGTAGGGAAAGATGGAGAAGATGTAGAAGTTTTACTGAGCATTGTGTCAATAAGCAGTTCCTTACACTTTTTAACACCCAGCATCACTTTTGTTGATCTTACCTTCACAGGTGCAGCCCTGACGGATCAGTCCCACCATCAGAGAGCAGCAGTGGTTACATTTGGCAGGAACAGTGAAGGACTTCACACTAAACTGATGTGCCTTGGGCTGTGGAGCACAGAAAATAGGTTATGTTATATAACAACTTCCAAATACTGTATTTCCCAATGGAAACAATAAATAAAGTATAATAGGGTAAATGGTAAATAGTCTGCACTTATATAGCGCTTTTTTTAACCTTAGAGGTTACCAAAACGGTTACCAAAGCTTTACACTGTGTCCCATTCACCCAATCACACACACATTCACACTAACACTCATACACCAATGGCGGCAGAGCTGCCATGCAAGGCACTAAATAATCATGAGGTAATGCCTGTTATTGGATAATCCAATAAATTAAATAAATAACAAATTGATATGTACATAACACACTGCATGTGTTGTGTGTGTGTGTATGTGTGTGTGTTATTTTGCTTTAAGTTAATAATTAAATGATTAGTTGTATCATCAAGCCGGTTCTAGCCTCCTCCTTTCCCTTTTACCCCGTTACATTGGCGCTGAAAACCTGGGAAGGAGGAGGGATGCACCGTAGAAGAGTCCTCGCCACTAACACCCACTCCAAACGAGCAGCCACAGCCATCCGCCTAGGGACTGAGGAGCCTGGCTCCCTGAAAGTAGAGGAACGATCGCTGACCGCGAGGAGAAGAGGGGCTCCCTACCGACCGCCTGCAGTGGTCAGGCTGCTGCCAAGTGCAGAGGAGAACCCTACTGGCTACACCGGGGTCAAAGACTGCCTTCTGAACAGCAATGTGACAAGGAGGAAGGCGGGGCTGGGACATGATGACGTATGCCTGGCCCCTAATCAGGCTAATCAAGCCAATGAGAGGGATAAAGTTGGCCGGAGGCGGCAGTTCGGGAGAGAGAGAACTACATGCAGCTGCCCTGTATGTGTGTGTGTGTGTGTGTGTGTTACTTTGCTTTAAGTTAATAATTAAATGATTATTTGTATCGTCAAGGGGGTTCTCGCCTCCTCCTTTCCCTTTTACCCTGTTACAGGCAAGTTGCAACATTGCTCGACAAAGTAAATAACTAAACTTCTTCATTTAGTTGTGCCTAAATCTGTGTTGTGCCAGCAAGGCCTCTTAATAAAAAGTTGTTCCATGACTTGTTTTGGAACATGTGACGTCCTGCTTTGTTCTTTTTTCCGCATTACTCCATGTTTTTCATTGCTCTCACATATAAATAGTGTAAAGCAGTCCTACCCACTGATAGTCACACAAAAGACTCTACAGCAGTATAAATCTCTTCCGATTCACACATTTGTACCGTTGGACTGTACATATAATCACACCATCCAGACCTACTGGACAAGAACTGTGAGATATTGAAAAGTGGTCGAAATTCCTCATGTTACCTTCCCAGAGTGTCCCAGACTTCCATAGCCAGACCTGACTGGAGTCTGAAGACCACGTGACGAGTGGTCAATCAACTAGAAAGAGAGCATACCAACATATCAGTGCTGTTCTCTAACATCACAAACACATTTTACATTGTAAACAAAGGTAATGGCAAGAGTTAATGTCCCTCCCCTTAATGAAAGTAGAAAATGGTTCATGGCTGTGACTTAAATTTAGCCTATTGGCTATTTAACAAAAAAGGGACAGGTCAATCAATATGTCCCACCCTAACTTCCTGTTTCATGAGGAAATATATCAAAGATATTTCATGCGGCCTTTAAGAAGTTAAAGTGTACCTCAATAGGCTCCATATCACTGGCGGTGGATGGGGAGCGTGAGCGTGATATACGGCGAGATCTCGAGTCATCATCTCGTGAAGGTGTGTTGGAGGGTGTGAAATCTGCAGAGTCAAGCTGAGAAGGAACAAGAGAGTAATTATCTTTACCAATAACATCATACGACACGCATCATGAAACCAGAACAACATGCCACCGTGCAGAGTGGAACGAACACACTTAAAAGACTTCACAGTGGTAAGACCATAAAGCTTATCAGCGCGATCATATTTTTACTGGAATCACACCCACTATGCAGTACAAAGCACATGGTAAAGATCCAGGCTCTCAGCCAAGACATCAGTAAAGGCACAACACACCCACAACACACAGACCACACACCAACAACACATGCAAGATGAAATGAAGGACAGAAACAGCATGGAGCAACCACAAACCCATTGAACTACATGGAAAACAATAAGAAGAACCAGATCCAAAGTTTATGAGGGACTTATATTAAAGTTCAATACAAGTTAAGCTCAATAAACACTAAACAGCATATTTAGTTGATAACCACCAAAAATTATTTTGACGCACCTTGTTTATATATAAAAAAAGTGATTATAGTGAGACGCTTACAATGGAAGTCAATGGGACCATGTTAAAATATGTTTCAAAATTATAGCCACAAGCTACAAACATTAGAGGTTTTAAAATGATTTTGGTGTGATAAAATCACTGACTAACCATTTCTGAGTAAAGGTATACACGATATACCTTATACATAACACTAAACACTGTAAGCAATTTTATCACACTAAATCATGTAGTACAGAATTTGATCACCCACAGTGTGTCTTCAAGTGTAATATTTGAAAATATGCAAATGAAAATGAGATTTAAGAGGTGCTAACTTTCAGTTTGTTCCTCGCAGATGTTAAAATATATTGCGTATATAGTGTGAAAGAATTGTAATTTTTGGGTGAACGGCCCCTTTAAGCTTACAACTTATTTTTGTCTTATAATCTTCATAAAGTTCAAATTAGATCCAAATATTGACCCAATTAAATCAATTCTATACCCTCCCATTTAAATGGGCTTTTAAACAGTACCATAAAAGCTCATAATATGGAAAACAACCACTAAGTTAAATGAACCAAGCAACCGCATTGCTCTGAAGTTATCAGTATGCAATACTTCACAAGTGCCTACAATGACAAATATATAGTACATGTAAGTTTTTAAGTAGGCACATGACAGAAAGGTTTATCAACACAGTTTAGATGCAAGTGTTAAAGGACTCATGCAATAATAATATCACCAAAAAAACACAACTGCCACCCATGCAGTGTATGAAATGGACTGTCACAACCACAGGACACATTGTGATGGGGGAATTTTACTGTAATGCAGGACAGAATCAGATCTTACACGTCTGGTTTTGCTTCCAGGACCAAAAGAAGGTGACCGCTTCAGATGAGAGAGAGAAGATAAGAGAGAGAGTTAAACTTTATGTGCATGTTGGATAAATAGGATAAAGACCTGGGACTGAAGGTAGGAGAGAGTAGGGGTAGGGAATGAGGGCGTGAAGGAACACATCTAATCTGTGATTGGATCTCTGGGCGTACCTAAGTCTACACGCACAAATGAATCACTTCACATTAAAGAACTCACATCAGGAGTCAACATCACGAGAGACTGGGGTGGATCGTAATTAAACCGATGTAGGATCAGATACAATGTCCCTAAAAAGCAGTTGGAAACTGAAAGGAATAATTTACCCAAAAAATGTAAATTCTCTCATCATTTACTCACCCTCATGCCATCCCAGATGTTTATGACTTACTTTCTTCTGCAGAACACAAAGAAATATTTTTAGAAGAATATCTCAGCTCTGTAGGCCCATACAATGCAGGTGAAAGGTGATCAAAACTTTGAAGCTCCAAAAAGCACATAAAGGGAGCATAAAGGAAATCCATACAACTTCAATGGATTAATCTGTCTTCTGAAGCAATCTAATCGGTTTCCGGTGAGAAACTGACCAAATTGCAGTCTCTAGGCAAGATCATGATTTCAAGCTCGATTACACTTCCTAATGCTTGACACATGCACTAGATGGTGCTGGGAAGTGTAATCGAGTTTGAAATCATGATTGCCAAAGAGACTGCTGATATCAACATTTTGGTCTGTTCTCACCCAAAATGAATTGGATTGCTTCAGAAGATATGGATTAAACTAACAGAGTCTTTTGGATTAATTTTATGCTGCCTTTATGTGCTTTCTGGAGCTTTAAAGATTTGGACACCATTCACTTGCATTGTATGGACCTAAAAGATATTCTTTTTAAAAATCTTAATTTGTGTTCTGCAGAAGAAAGAATGCATAAACATCTGGATGGTATATGGGTGAGTAAATAATGAGAGAATTTTATTTTTTTAGTGAACTGTTCCTTTAAGCCACACTCGATGTATGAATTACTTTGCTTTAGAAACAGTATCTCAAACCAGTTGGCATCTGAAAACAAATGATTTAAGACCTTTTCTCAGAAATAACTTCACTTTCCTGAGCCATTTGTGCAGTGACTTGCACCAAATGGTCCCAAGGTCATTTTAGTAGATGTGTGAATTCAGTTCCCTCAAGTTCACACGGGTGTCCTAGCAGAGGAACCATAGGTGTAGTTCAACATTAACTTATTAACTAATGACAACCAGAAAGTGTTCAAATACCTCAAACTTTTATATATATATTGTTTTAAATTTTAAAACATAACACATTACTTTCAGTCAAATGTTTTGCAAAGTTATGCCACTTGACTTGATATCTGGTTATCTAATCAATGTCATCATATTTTAAATTATAATAATTAGTGCAACTTAAGTGTTTAAATGCTTTTCGGGGCCACTGTAAGACATATCCTTGAATTTAATTGCTGGTAGAATACAAATTATGATCCTCAGCATGGTTTCAAGGACACACACACACATTTTATATTAACGCATATATAGTGTAACTATACATAGATACCAATTCATTTGGTCGTATGTACGCATACATACAAAATTTCAAAAAAAATCCCTCTGACTAAACACTTTTATTTGAGGTGTGAACACACTCTTACTCTGTTCCACCTTTTTTGCTGTGTCGAGAATAAAGTTCAATCTGACTTCTGCACAGTCAATTAACTCTCTGTTCCCAAACCTAACAAATGAATGGGCCAAATCAGGCATGATTGAGAGGCTCAAACTGGCTCATTGTATTTGGCAGATGTGGATGTTAGGGCTATTGCTCAGATGGCACATACAGTATTCTGCACGTGACAGTGTGTATTTGTAGGGAGTTTCATAACTGGAAACAGTGTAGTGTAATTGCACGTCTGCTTTTACACGTGTAAACAATACATGTTTGGATGATACTGTCATTCCACTAAAATAGGACTGTAGAAGAACTTACATCTTCCCAAAATTCAACTAAAGAAGATGAAGAGGAGGAAAATGAGTCCTAGTGGACAACAGAATGTAAGAAAAAAGAATAAACAATAACCACACATATTGTTAAGAGAAAAAGCAGAACACAATAAAATAGATGAGAATGTATTAAAACAGAGGACGATGGAGAAAGTTCAAGTAAACTAGAAGAATGATGATGTTGATCTCTCATGTAGATGTTCTCAAACTTACATCAAACTGATCCAGAACAGAGGTGGGTGCATTGAGGAAGGCCAAAAAGGAATTCTGGGAATCCTGATGCTTCACACCTTCAAAAAAAATGACAGAGTTTTATTGCTTTGAGACTTTGTAATTATTCAAATATGTCAACTGTACAGCTGAAAAATGTGGGTAGTTGACGCAGAACATATCCATGCATATTTTTAAATTAACATCAGGATTTTAGGTTCAAACTTTTACATGAACATATACTGGAAAATGTATCTCTTGTAACATATAACTGGTCACCGCCATTGCTTTAAAGAATTTCACTGGTTCATTTTAATGGAACAGCTGTATGACAAGTTAATATTTCAAAGTACAAATATCTAATGTAATCTCAATTAATGAGGTTATGAAAGCTGCATAATAATGACAAAATAACTGGCAAATGCTATTATTAAAAAGTTTTATGTGGATATTTGATTGTCTCACCTTTTCTCATCCTCAGTTCCTCCATCTCCTTCCTCAGTCTCTCAATTTCTGTCAGCAGTTCCTGGTTCTTACTTTCAGATTCTTGCAGTTTGCTGTAAGACAGAAATAACAGATTGGGAAACTGTGTCACTATTTAAACTCAATAAAAAGATTGTATGAACAAAAATAAGCTATTTTCATCTTAAAGAGATAGTTATCCAAAAATGTCATTCTGTCATTTCCTCAGCCTCATGACTTTCTTTTTTCTGTGGATCACAAATGTAGATTTTAGGCAGTATGTTAGTCTCAGTCACCATTCGCTTTAATTGAATATTTTTTCCATAGAATGACAGTGATTGGTGACTTAAGGCCCTGATATACTTCATACAAAATCTGAGAACAAACTGCTATGACATCATTTAGAACAAAATCTGGCCAAAAAGGTGTTTTTGCATTCATTTTGTGGTTCATAACAGCTCGTCTGGGCAAAAGTTTAGGAAAACTTCTAACCGACTGCAAAACACCTTCTTGCTGCCATTGGCCCACGTCATCAGTAGGTGTGACCTGAAGCTCCACCTACTACTTTGTTTACATTTTTCAGTCAGTATTCAACATGAACACACCTGCATGCAGAGTTATTAGTGAGCGTTCGCATACAGACATTTTCCAAGACCATGTCATGCCATTGTTTTTGGGATTAATTAATCTAAAAAAAGGAATCAAACCTACTCAAATACTCTCAAGTGCCCATTCACTCATGTGCCATCTGCAGTGAAAGCCTTTTACACATCTGTCTAAAGTAAGATATTCCACTATCACCATTCTTTTGTCTTTATTCTGAATATTAACACTGTTTTATAAACCTATCTTTGCAGTAGTATCAGTGTAATCATAAATTACAATAACAAAGATTAATTGGCACATATTATGGCCACTTATTAGTGCATTAGCAGCATAAATCTAAACAACACAAATTCAATATTTCTACTGCATATCTTACTTTAAATCATCATCACATTACATCACATTTTAATGTTACATTTGTTTTGGTTTTACATGTAGCGTCCTCATATTTAAATGCTCCTCTAAACACATCTCACAGTGATGTGGCGGGTTTCTGAATGTTCACAAACAGTATGCCGTTGCTCAACTTCTCATTACCCCTGAACGAAGAACAAAGAACTTCTCCGGAAGTATATCGGGGCCTTAAGTCTGTCATTCTGCCTAAAATCTCCTTTTGTGTTACATGGAGGAAAGTCAAAAGGGTTTGAAATAGGAGTAAATGAGAACAAAAAAGCCTATTCCTTTTAAAGCCTACTCACACCAAGAGCAAAACCAAAAAGCAAAGAAACACCCTAAAAGACAAAAATAAATAAATAAATAAATGGTTCTGTAATCAGACAAGTTTTCCCACCAAGGGGCTCATACCAAATTTCTAGTTTCAGTACACTTGGGCAGAAGTATGTGCATAAACAGTACATGCATGTGTGTGGTCTCACCGATCAGTGGCCATGTTTGATGCTTTGACTTTGTTTAGCTCATCCTGGATGGCCTGTTTGGCTCTGATCTCAGCATCCAGCGCAGACTGCAGCTCCAGACGGGCAGACATGTCCAGCTTAGCCAAGCGCCTCATCTTCCATGGCATGTCCTGACAAATCGATAGAGGCCACACCACATCAGAAGAGCATATAGAGGAGAATGTGTTTCTTCCTTTTTATTTTTAGGTTAAATAGTAGTAATTACGAGGATATCATGCTATAAATGTGGTTTATGAGGACACCCCTAGTGTCCATGTAATTCAAACGGCATTAAAAACATACTAAACAATGTTTTGAAAATGTCAAAAGGTTTCTCTGTGAGGGTTAGGTTTAGGGGATAGAATCTATAGTTTGTACAGTATAAAAATCATTATGTCTATGGAGAGTCCTTATATTGATAGGAGTACCAAAGCATGCGTGCGTGCGTGTTTTACCGTTCCTCTGGCCCCCAAGCTGGTGTTCCTGAGCCCTTCAAGCTCCTCTGTCATTTTTGTGGCCAGGGCTTGTAGGTAACCACGAGCATCTTTCTCATCGCTCACCCTGCACAAATTAAGTTCAACTCAAATTTAGATGTTTATTGGCGTAATATGACTGCATTTGCAATATCTGATTCATTAAGATCTGATTTATAGGTCAAGTGAGTAATATTTGGATGTTTAAAAGTAACACTACCCACTAAAATATAATCACAGAGCAATATCAGTTCTTCTGTAAAGATGTTTGTTTTTGTTTCAAAACAGCAAATTGCAAATGCATTAAAGTGAAGAATGGCCACAAGAGGGCTCTTCTCACTTAAGCCACTGGATCATTATCACCACATCCATTTGGATCTGCACAGTCATGTGGACACAGGTAAAGGTTATCAAGTGACCATCTCTGCAGGTGTAATATCAAGTGGCTGCAGGTAGAGGGCTCCACTCACCACTGAATGATCTCTGTGATCTGCGCCTCCCAGTGGGCCACACTTTCCTTCTTATCAGCCAGCTCTCTCATCTCCTCCTCCTGCTGCCTGTGACTATTGCTCATCAGCTCACACAGAGAGCTCAGCTGAAGAGAGAGAGACAGACATGCCAATTTTTTTCAGACTTTGAGACTACATGGAATATTTGTACTTATAAAATTGTACTTTTTTTCGCACCATAAGATAACTTTTTAATTAACTAGATGAGAGGAAGAAGACAGATGGAAGTTGGGTGGAAATTACAGTAAAATGGAAAAATGTTAAAGGATGGGAAAGAAAAAATAAAATACAAATGACAGTATCTCACAAAAGTGAGTACACCCCTCACATTTTTGTAAATATTTGATTATATCTTTTCATGTGACAACACTGAAGAAATGACACTTTGCTACAATGTAAAGTAGTGAGTGTACAGCTTGTATAACAGTGTAAATTTGCTGTCCCCTCAAAATAGCTCAACACACAGCCATTAATATCTAAACCGCTGGCAACAAAAGTGAGTACACCCCTAAGTGAAAATGTCCAAATTGGGCCCAATTAGCCATTTTCCCTCCCCGGTGTCATGTGACTTGTTAGTGTTACAAGGTCTCAGGTGTGAATGTGGAGCAGGTGTGTTAAATTTGGTGTCACTCTCACACTCCCTCATACTGGTCACTGGAAGTTCAACATGGCACCTCATGGCAAAGAACTCTCTGCAAATTATTGTGAGGACATAACATTTATTGCGAGGGGACGCAAATAATTGTGAGGAGAAGTATAATTTATTGTGAGAGCATACAAAACTTATTGTGAGGGCACACAAAACTATTTCAGAAAACAAATTCCTGCCCTGTTCTCTAAGGGGCTCCGTACATTTATGCGCTGCCTGTGAGGTTTGTTGAGAATAACTGACTGCCCCCTACTGGCAAGGCTTGTAAAAAGCCTTTAATTTCTCAGATACTAGGAAAATATGTACTTTTACTACATAATTTACATACAGGTCAGAGAGGCATGATTAATTGCATGATTAAATTATTTAACAATAATTTTTTTTAGATGATTGAACTAAATGAAAATGTTAAATCAATAACCCTAGAATTAACAAATTTTCTCTTAACATGCCACATGATTTGAGGCATCATTCATGCAGGAACAAAAACATTGAAGGATTTGAAGTTTGAGCAATAGCAATAATAGTGCTTGCCAATAATGCAAAACAATTTCATAATTCAGCTCTCAACGTCAAAAGGTTTAGCAGAGGTGCGCTTTCAGCACATATTATTATTTACCCCAGAATAACTCCACTAGCATTTATCATCTCTTTTTTCTGTAGGAAAGTGAACATCATACGAAAGACAGGAAGCAAACATTATATGTTGCGGCATGTCTATAAAAACCTATGTGGTCCCTCTTTAAAAGGAAAGCAAATTTATTCAGCCATTTCACATCCTGGTTTAATTATTTCCAAATGCCATCATTCTTGCTTTTGTTTCTAACCTCCATCCAATCTGGCATTTGACATGACAGCTCTGGACTGCTGCACTATTGTTTTAAACAGTCTTTGTGTTTTGGGTTTCCAGGTATTTATATGAAATTAATAATGTTTAATAACCATGCCATAAAAAATAAGGAGCCCTTTAAAATCTGATATATCCAAACTTGCAGAATTATTTGACAGACTGATTCCGATTTTCCCCCAAGTCCAAAGTAAATATAAGGTGTGCCATCATGTGGTGTGTGTGTGGGGGGGGGGGGGTTACGATCCCTCTCTAGGAATGTTTTCAGAATTGGGGAAAGTGCCAAGGGAGAAGGAGGAATTTCAGACAGGTTTTTGATGCATACTTTGAGATGAAAGAGACAGGTTAATAGATATCATGAGCAATGGCACACATGTTTTTAAGAGTGATTAAGATCTCACCTTCTCCACTTCGCTAGTGAGTTTTTTGTTCTCGTCTGTCAGATGGACTCTCTCCCTTTCGTATTTCTGCTTGTACTCAGTCTCAAACTCCTCTCGCTCTGTTTGGCTGTTGCAAAGATATCAGAAGTGGCGAACATCAGAAGTTTACAGTAGAGTGAATTTTACTGAACAGCTACATTCTGCTACCATGTTGCCATGAAGATATTTAAATCAAAAGATTAAGATTGGAGTTTTGTTGCTTGCTGTCCATGTCTATTAGCTTTAAATCCATCTATATGCAATAAGTTGACAAAATAAACTTTTAGCAGATATACACAAAATTTGAAGTATTTTTCTAAGAGTAGAGGCCAAATATTCAGCATCAATTACCTGATGACATCACTGAAAGTTTTGAACTGTGAAGATATATGTTCCCATTTAGTGACCCACGTGTACCTTTCTCTGCGTGTTTTCTCCAGTTTGTCTTTGAGCATGAGAATCTCTTTCTGCAGTGTGTGGTGTTGACCCTCGGCATCATGCAGCTCCTTTTTGAGACCCTTCAGCTCGCTGCTGTGGAGCGTCTCTCGGTGACACAGCTCCTCCTCATACTGCACGTTCTTCTTTTCCAGCTCAGCACGCACGCGCATCAGCTCCTGCTGCTGGTCCGAACTCGCAGCTGTGTGGGGGGGGCCGGACTGTTTCACCTGCTGCATGAAGACCAGAACAGAGAGATGTGAGTGCAACATGGAAGTGGAGAAAAAGAGTGAGTGAGTTGACGAAGGAATGCTAAGAAAAGGTGCAAGTGCTATGAGTGACACCAAATCAAATACAGTACATGTGTGAACTGTGGTTGACCAATGTGAGTTTTAAATGGTCAATGGCTGAAATAATACTATTAACTAATACATTCAAATGTATTTGACAAAATATTATCTCAAAATGTCCACTGTAAAGTCGTTAATCTCAAAATGGGCCATTCGATTATACCAATGTATCAGTTTATTGATCTATCTACACCAATACACAGAAATATGGCCCCACCGATATTTCAGTATATCAATAGCCGCATTTCCACTATCAGGCAAAATGAGTGCGTGCTAGTGCATGCCAGGGCCAGTTGTGTTCCCACTGTCACTTCCGGGGCTTCATCATGCCTCTGGGATTCTCGGGACAAATGGCCTTTGCCAAATTACCCTTTGGCCAAACAAGGCCAACAGGGGATTGGAGCCAGGTCAATGTCAAAGGCGGAGTTTCGCCAAACTTCCAATGTTGTTTATCCAGCAAACAACAGTACAGGATTGGGGGAAAAAAAATAAAAATAAATGAGGGCACAGAACAAATCCGTTAAAATGCCCAATGGACAAAGCGGTGGCCAAAAAAATTACTTTCCATGGTTCGGTGAACTTTCATGGATGGTGTGCTGGGACATCATCCCGGTGTTAGTGGAGAGACTACTTGGGACACCATGGGAGTTTCAGTCGGTGAGTTATCTTGCTGTTTACATTTGATATAAACTCGATATTCTAGATATCTAGATTACATGATACCTCAGCTTGAGCTTCCCTCTTGTGAAATGGGCAGGGTGTGTGACGTTGGCGCCTAGTGGCACATTAATTTCAACGCGAGCCAGTTGATAGCCCTGGCTCGCACTGGCCCGATAGTGGAAAAGCGGCTAGTAATGTGAATGCACTGTACATCACCTTCATCCCCTCCAGCTCTTCTTCCAGTTGTCTGCTGTACTGTTCGGTTCTCTCTCGTAGCTTCCTTTCTTTCTGAGCTTCTGTTGCCTGTTCCTCAGCCTGGGCCTCAAACTGACAGCAAAACACCACAAACATCATACACACACACCAACAAATGCACAGATATGAGTCTACTTTACATATTTATACCACTTTACCCCTTTCTGGGTTCATCCTTGATGTTTAACTATTAGGAAGGTCCACAAGGTCAAATTCTGGTACACTTTCAGTCAAAGATATGGATGCTATTAATTAACCTTTTAATCTGTTTTATAGTTTTGGTGACTTTACTATTATTTTAAAAGGTAGGAACCATAATAATATAGGTTGAGTAGGTGTGTCCACACTTTTGTAGTGTACAGTATAGCATTACTTGGCATTGCGTACACATACCTCTTTGCGTACTCTCTCAGCCTTGCGGATATCTAGCCGCAGAGCCTCCAGTTTCTGCGACACTCCCTCCAGCTCCTCCTCTTTGTCTCGAAGCTGTCGGGTAAGCCACTGCTTATGTGAGCGCAGATCGCTTAGCTGTCCATTCAGCACAGAGAATTCCTCCATGGCCATCTTTTTCTGAGTGTGAGCCTCCTTCAGTTCCTTCCCTTGAGCTTTCATTTTTTCCCCCAAATCAAGCAGCTCCTTAAAAGAATAGTTCACCAAAAAATGAAAGTTCTCTCTTTATTTAATCACTCTCATGCCAACCCAGATGTGAACAAAAATGAAGATTTTTATACTAATATTTCAGCTCTGTCCGTCCATAAAATGCAAGTGAATGGGTACCAAAATTTTGACACAGTGGCAACATAAAAGTAATCCATAAGACACTAATGGTTGAATCCATATCTTCTGAAGCGATGTAGGTGAGAAACAGATCAATATTTAATTACTTTTCTTTTTACTATATATACACACACTTCCAGGTTCTTCTTCTTTTGTTTTTGGTGATTAGCATTCATTGTGCATATCACCACCTACTGGGCAGGGAAGAGAATTTTTAAGTAAAAAAGGAATATTTGTCTTTTTCTCACCCACAACCCACACTTCTGAAGATATAGATTGAACCACTGGAGACATACAGATTACTTTTATGCTGATATTATTTTTGGAGCTTCAAAATTGAAGTAAATTATGAGAGAATATAAATTTCTAGGTGAAATAACTTTACCAGAAGTAATCACAGAATAAAATGTAATTTAACTTACTAAATAGTATCAGGCATGTAATGGTAAGCAGGGCTTAACATTAACACCCACCAAATGCGGGTAGAAATCAGCAGTGGCGGGTAACTCAGTCACAATTACTAGCCACTTTGGCAGGTGACCGCAGCCGAAGCAAAGTTAATTGTATTCATCTCACATCCAGCATATTATAAGCAATAAATAAATACCACCTTAGACTGGTATCAGAAGGGGGTGGGGGGGGGGGGGGGGGTTATTTTTAGCTTGGACAAGGTCAAAAACCATGGCTAAGCTAGTGGAGACCTGGTTGTTCTGTTTAACCCTGTTCCAAAAAATAGCTCAGTTTGACTATCTTAGGGTTAGGGCTGCTATGACTTGGTTTTTCCAGCAGCAAAATTATTTGTACAATTATTTGCTTTCACAAAATGTAAAAAGAACACTTACCTTGTGCAGGACATCTTTCTCTTGTGTGACACTCTTTAGCCGTTTCTCTAAATTCTTGATGACTTTAGAAGAGTCTTCCAGGTCTCTATGGGCTGTGGTGGCCTCCTCCAATTGCTGTTCCCGTTGACCAGAGTCTGACATGACAAAACATTACGGAGTCTTTGTACAGGAATCTCACTTACCAGAAGTCCTCAATTTTAATATAAAAAGTAATTAATTTAGTTCAATAAGGACCAAAGACCAGAATTCTGAACTTTTTGAGTGTTCCAACCCAATATTGAGTATGGAAGTATTTTAATGACAAATGTCTTTGAAACAAATTTTTTTTTAAACATGTTGCTCTTGGTCTTCTTCGACACCCGATTGCACCACCTAGAAGTGAAGCCTAGTAGCATCAAATGAGGATTGTGCACCATCGGTACTCTACTGCTTTTTTCATGCAAATTTTAACCAGTAAAATTGTACATACTATTTGCAAAGCTAAATATATTGGATAGAATATTTTCTGAATAATAAAGATGAAATAAAAACATTTTGGGACTGAACTTTGGAAGGTGACTATTTGTTCGAAATGATTTCAGTTGAAATATTCACAGCTTAAAATATACAACCATATGAAACTGCATCCCCAAAAGTACTGGTAAAGCAATGTGTTTATTTTTCAATTAGTGCAATTCAGAATGTTTCAAAGTCATTTGTCATTCAACAATTGAGTTCTTACCTGCTATCTGTTTTTTCAGGATGTCGATCTCACTCTTTAAACTCAGAATCTCTACCTCTTTATTAGCATTCACTGGGGAGTCTGAATCAGGACACTGCAGTGCTTGCACTGTTTGAGTGGACTCTAAGGGACAAAATGTGAGTAGGTCTGTCACGATTATTAAATAATTGTCTGATTATTGTGCACTTTAAATTCCAATAACATTTTAATGCCCAAATAAGGACATTTTAACCGAATATATAAATGCCATGAAAGGCACATTTCCATGTCATTCAATTGAACTCAGAGCAGACCCTGTCTGGAAAAGCACGTGAAAAACTCTGTAATATGCGCATCGTCAGCAGAAGCTCACGCCAAACTCCCGAGAAAATCTAAACGAACAAAGATAAACGTTGATAGTGCAACACGCTCAGGTTTCACTTAAATTTAACGATCAGGTAATGGCAAATGTTCCTAGTCAAAGCGGGTTCATTCACACATTGTTAATGACACAGAGTAGGGGACGCACGCATAACGCTTACTCTTTATTTCTGTGGAGTGAAAAAATGATGAAATCTCAAAGGTTTTGCTTCATGAGAAATAATGGATTGTGGATTTCATCAAAGAGCATTAAAATAACGTGTTAGAGTAAAGAAATTAGGACAGAAATATTTTACTATTTCATAATATAACAAAGCTAAATATATTGGCTAAATAACATTAGCTATATAACATAAAATGCAATAAAATATTATACATACATATACATATGTATATATATATACATACATATGTATATATATATATATATATATATATATATATATATATATATATATATATATATACATATATATACATACATATGTATATATATACATATGTATATATATATATATATATATATATATATATATATATATATATATATACACACACAGTATATATATATATATATATAAAATATTCAGATAATTAAAATGCATTACATTCTTGTGGCAGAAGAGTTCATCATTGATAAGACAATACAAAAAGCGGCTTTAGAATACAATGTATTGTTTACTACCATATTATTGATTATAAGCCAATCATTGGCATACAGTTCACAGCAATCCATTTCAAAAGTGAATTTGTCAATCAGTTCGAGATTTATTATGAGGGCTTGTTTAAGGACCCGCCAATTTCAAAAAGCGTCAGACATGCTGTCATAAACATAACATTTTTAGGTTACTGTGTCAAGTGATATCTAAAAACATATTTTAATGTCATTCATATAGTTTTAAAGCCTTAAAAGGAAATCTTATATCCCTATTTTATTATTTTATTTATATATTTGAAGTAAAATATGTAAAAATGACTCAAGATGTATGAAGCACACATGCACCTTAAAAAAAAATTACAATTGATGTGACAATCGTGAAAGCCCTAAAAGGACAATTAATCATCATAATCACAATTATTTGCTTGACAATTAATCATGACAGCCCTATAAGTGAGAACCGTAGAAGTAGACAAATATGATTTAGAGCATTGCAACAATGCTAAACATATCAAATATATATAAGTGCACAATATAATTGTGCATAGTTAGGTTAGAAAAATAAATATACTTTTAAATGGGATGAGCAAAGGCTCTGCATCCAATCAAACTACAATATTTTGGTGCAAATTCATCTGTGACCTCATATTACATGCACTTAAGAAAGTGGTTTATTCCAGGGTCATTGCAGAAATCTTAAATTCTCTTAATCCCTTAAACGGGGTAAGGAAATCTGCGTTCTCGTTTACATTATGTTTCAGAATGCCGATTTCCTTACGCAGTTTAAGGGATTAAGAGAAAGCAGTTTAACACACCTAGGTTTTCCCAGAGAAAGCTGCTTATGTGGCCATGTAAACACTTACATGGTGTTTTAACAGGTTTTTGAAGAGTGCGCATGAGCGTGGAACAGACCGAATAACAAACGTCATAGGATGGAGCCCAACAGCAAGTCAACAAAACATTTCTGGGAGTACAGTGGGAAAAGAACAGTATAAACTATACCCATTTATAAACAGCACTGTAAAATATTGATGGTCCCTCACGTTAATGTATATGCACTCATACATTGAGGAAATCCCAGAGTTTTAAGAAAGAGGGAAACCCCACTATTGAAGTGCAATTCGCAGCAGGTCGCAATAGAAGATTAAAGAAACAAAAACAGCAACAACTCTGGAATATCTGGAAATAAAGCGAAGCAACAGAGAATAAAGTATTGAAGTCTTCCTCGGATGCCATGTTTGTTATTTACACAAGCATCGCGGGAAAATTGTTACTGTGGAAAGAGGCTTAATGACCGAGCCACATGTATACAGGAGTAAAGAGTACAGCGCTTATACAGAGCATGTAAACGGGAACGCTTCTTTCATACAATACGCAGCTTTCTAGCAATAAGCCGATTTCTGGTGTTCAAAGCTAACCAAATTAGGCAGATTTGAACTGTTTTCAACATTTAGGCTTCCATCAAGGGCAGTTTGAGTGCCATGCCCTCATCCTCGAAACCATGAGCAAAACCAAATTACATTGAATTTCAATTTCACTAGCATATTTTTTGGCATATGCACTTTTTAGTCATATAAATAATTGTAATGTTTAATTTTAAAGACATCTTGTTTACTTTTTGTACAACAAACAATTTTGGAACATTGTTGGGTCAAAATTTGATGTCCAATGTAAAATCTGGGTCCTGAATCAGAACCGGTTAAGAACCTCTGATTGTGTTTGTGTTTTTAGTCCTCACCTTGTAACTTGCGGGAAAGTTCGGTCTTCTCCTGTTCTAGGCGTTGGATCCTTCTCTCATAGGCCTCAGAGGCCAGGCTCTCCTCCAGACTGCGTTGTAGATCAGCATCTACTTGTGCAGGTCCAATAGACTCCTGTAGACAACCTCGGTCTGACAGTGTGCTACACATCCACACACAACACACAGAATATTTAAATAAAGAGTAGAATAGAGATTTCTTGTTGCATAATACTAAGGCTGAAACATGACATTTTCCATATATTTCGAGATATGTTTAAAGGATATGTTAACAGCATTTTGGGCATGTTCACCAAAACTATAAAGACTTTCATCTTTGTGACATACATGGACTTTTAATTAAATAAAGGACTTCAATTCCTCAGGGATTAATCACATATACATGATGATATACAGATTAAATAAAATTGGCAAAGTGCCTTCAAACATACATACCTTACTTAGGAAGGCATGATGAAAATAATCTTCTGACTCACCATTTGCTTGTGTAGGTGAAGCCAACAAATGGGAGGTGGTGTCCAGAAAATGCTGTGTGGGAAGGCGGTGGCAACGTCTCCTAGAATATTTCAAAAAAACAAACCAAGACTCAAAAGGAGGAAATGTATGCATAATCTATCCACTACACAGCTGACTAAGGCATTTGTGTGGGAAAAAATTAAAACTTATATAAATGATCACTGAATGAACAAAATTCAATAGGTTTTATACAGTATATCTGTTCATTGACCCCTTGCAGTAACTCAGGTTCAGCGGCCCCTCGGTAGAAAACCTTGGCTTTACGTGGTCTCTAATATAAGAGAATGAAATAAGACACATACACAGTTTTTGAGGCAGTCGTCATCCACATCAAAATTAGAGGTGTCAGTGGGGCTGCTGACATCAGGGATATAGGGAGCCTCGCAGGTGCGGATGTTGTCCCAGTCGATGCCGGCAAAAAACGGGTGCTGTTTAAAGTCATCAATGCCGTTCTGGCCCAGTCTGTGTTCTCTGCTGCAGATGAGCCGTCGAATCAGATCTTTAGCATCATCAGACACATCTGTCATCTGAAGGGGAAACTGAAATCGCTCCTGGGAATGAAAGAGATGGAATATTTGTGAGGGTGTGGATATCTGTGGAGCAAGACTTTCTTAATTCAGCAGATCTCTGGCAAACTACACTAGTTTACAGGCGTTTATGATGTGCTCTACTAGATAAGTCCTGGCAAAGTCCTAGGTAGTACAGCTATGCACAAAATACAGGTGTTTATGATGTGCTCTACTAGATAAGTCCTGGCAAAGTCCTAGGTAGTACAGCTATGCACAAAACAGGGTTCCCACACCTTTTGACCAATTTCCACGACTTTTCCAATCGTTTGTGATTAATAATGTTTTGATTTCTTTCACAAATAGCAATTTCTAATCAATTTATTTTAACTTAGCAAAACTGGAAAATGGACACTCACTTATAGCTCCTGACCCGTATTTGCATGATTTTATGCATTGCACTACTGCAACATGATTTGCTGATTAGATAATAGCATTAATAAATAGGTCTACATTTTTTCCTATTAATGTGCTCTGTGAGTGTACAGTATATTCACAATAGACATTTCCATGACTTTTTAGGATTTTATTAATTTCCATGAATTTTCCAAGCCTGGAAATCACAATTTTTGTGACAAAAACAAAGGTTTTCTATGACCAGGGGAACCCTGACAGAACTCAATGAAAAGGTGAATTTTTACCTCATTGTTAGGTTCAGATGACTAATCCAGAATAAAATAGTAAAGGAAAGACAAAAAGAATTTTAAATTCACTCATAATGACTTTGTTGTTTTATTCTAATCAAAAGAAAAAAAGGTTACTAAGAGATTAAGCTACTTAGCCACAAACTTCAACATTTCAGAAGTTAACATCCACGATTAAAGCTGAAGTGTGTAATTTGTGACGAATCTTCATATGGAATTTCATAAATAATTACTTTTGTCAAACCAATTTCCTTTCAAACACTCCCCAAATCTGCCATTGGATGGAGAAACAGATAGTCCCGCCCCAAACTCATACCATTGGTTGACACCATTTTGAAATGCCAGGATGGACAAACGGAATGATGTCTGATAGCGGATTACAGTTGTCTTTGCATATTAAAATGGGATAGGAAAAAGTATTTTCATTTAAAAGATTTACACACTTCACTTTAACTCTATGATTACATACACACCAGGAAAAACTATATGTCAAAGATCTGTCAAATTATTGATGCACAAAATCAATCACATGTTGACATGATGCAATCTCACCTTATGGTTCATGATTTTGCCATAGGTCTCCACCAGGGACTCGGCATAAAAGGGCGTCTCTCCATAAAGCATTTCATACATGCAAACACCCAGAGACCACCAGTCACACTCCGGCCCGTACTTTCCCTTCCCATCCTCCATAGCCTGCAATATCTCTGGAGAGATGTAGTCCGGAGTCCCAACTGCCACAGAGGACTGGACCTGAGAGAAAACAGGTACAAAGCACAAGACGACAGGAAGTTAAAACATGACACATACTGAGATTCAGAAATTATAAGAAAACTAGGACTGAATGTTGAACTCACTGTTCCATCTTCCATGAGTTTGAGGCAGGAGCCAAAGTCAGCCAATCGGATGTGACCGTTCATGTCCATCAGGATATTGTCCGGCTTAATATCCCTGATTATACAAACACAAACAAGCACAAAACACTAATTTAAGTTCTATAATATCAGCAAATCAGCAGCCACAAAAAAGTACCATTGTATTAATAATAATAGCTATTGGTGGAGAGGAGAGAGTAGAGTGATGAATCCAATTTATATATAGGCATTATTTAGGAGGCCAATGGGCAGATTTGGCCAGGACACAGGGCTTAGACCCCTACTCTTTAACAAGAAGTGCCTTGGGATTTTTGATGTCCACAGAGATTCAGGACCTCGGTTTAACGTCTCATCTGAAAGACGGTGTTTTTTTTTTTTTACAGTATAGTGTCCCTATCACTATACTGGAGCATTAGGACCCACACAGATAGTAGGGTGAGCGCCCCCTGCTGGCCTCACCAACACCTCTTCCAGCTACAAAAGTAGTTTTCCCCAGGAGGACTACCATCCAGGTACTGACCAAGCTCAACTCTGCTTCGCTTCAGTGGATTACCAGAAAACCATGGTATTTCTCTATATTATTACCACGATTTATGGACATGGCACCATGGTAATGGGGGGAGGGTTGCCATATACTGAGTGAGGGCAGCAGTGGAAGGTAGAGAGATTTTTTTTTCCCCAAGTGTTGACTATTATCAGCAATGTGCTAGAAAAGACGATGAGTGCATTGGTGTGAGGTGAGAGGCAGGCAGTTGAACAGAGTGCTAAACTGAAACCTGTAGTAGGAATTTAACACAGAGATTTCTGTCTGTGAGTGTGCGAGAAACTCAGTGGGTGGTGTAACTTTTTTCCATAATGGCTTGACCTCCATCCACACCAAATAATGGAACAAAACACCAATGTTTATAATATACAGCACTCCTGTTTTGAGTGTCACATTTCATAGGTAATCTGACCATTAATAAATCAAACTGAAAACAAAACCGGCAAAAGGCAACAACGATATTTTTGTAACAATAAGGGTGCTCACGTGAAAATTTGGTACACAAATTATTTAACATTAACATACAGTACTTTCATAGCATTTATTAATCATGATTAATATTTATTTCTTCATATACTACTACTTTTTCAGGTTTAAAGTTGCATAAACTTACAATGAACCACAGAACATTTATAAATTAATACATTATATTAATAGAACATTTGATAAAATAACCATGATTGTTAATAATTACTGTATACCTAATGCATTATCTAATGTTAATATATAGAACCATAAAAGTGTTACACAATGAGCGAACACTGAAAACATCGCAACAACTGATATCACAATGCAAACACCACCTGTAGGGCAAGATGTCAGAGCCCAACCCCATAAACAAGACTCTGTGACCCATATTAACTGGTATTGTCAACATTTCCAAACACTAAATTGCTCATCAACATGAAGACATTAGATTAAAATTTATATGAATGTATAAGGTAAATGGCATTAGTTCCTGTAACGTTTCACAATTTTTTCCATCACCTTGCTTTTTTTCTTCACTAGTTCATTTGAAATGGTCTTTGTCTTAAATGACATACATAGCACATAGTCCCTAGACAGAAATAGCAAACTGCTATTTCAAATAATTGTATATTGTATAACATGTTACACTGCAGGACATGCCAACTTTACAAAAGTATGTAGTCAAATACCCGGGAATACAACAGACTGCAGAACTGACCAATCCCTGCATTAAACAATGATCTTTTATTTTTTCATAATTTGCAAACCCAACATAAACTCTTAGTCATACATCAAAATCTGACCCTAACCCAGTTTGTCAGGTCCATTCAGGTCCTTTAGCAAACCTCTAAATATCCATAATCCATTACCAAATTACTTCCTGCACACTGCTCAGACCTCTCCTTTTCCTCAATCTGTCACTATGGTGTTTAACGGTTTCCTCTTGGCTTGAGCAGGCCATTCTCAGCGTCATGGTGCTGTGCCACAGAGCAAATAGCATAAAGCAGCACCCGCTAAACCAATTAAGGAGGTAGCAAGACACTGAGCCGCTAAAAAACACATAAACAAATGTGCGCTATGGAGCCCATAGATTTGCACTTGAGCTAACAAAGGTTTAGGCTAACTTAGATTACAGCAAACAATGTGTAAACTGTTCGGGGTACAGCAGGTGATGATGATAGCTATTCAGACTTGAGTATTCTCAATATCATTCCTCAAATTGTGTGTTTTTTGATATTGCTTTAAAGATCAAGTAGTAACCAAGCTTGCCTTTAAACTACCAAACCATCTTATATGTCAAAGTAGCCACCCTTTGCCTTGATTAAAGCTATGACCTGTCTCTCAATCAACTTAATGCGGTATCCACCTGAAATGCTATTTTAAAAGTATTGAAGGCGTTTCCATGTATGCTGCGCACATGTTGGCTGCTTTTCCTTCACTATCCGGTACACAACACAAAACATCACAAAACAAAAGCAACAAAAAACAAAATCAAACAAAAAGTAAAAAACAAAAGAAAACAAACAAACAAAACAAAAAGCAACACAAAACAAAGCAACACCTAACCAAACAAAACAAACCATAACATAACAATGAAACAAAAAAAACAACAACAAAAAAAAGCAAAAATACAGCACAAAACAAATCAATGCAAAAAAAACAAAAAACAAAACAAACAAAAAAACAGAAAACAAAGCAGAAAAAAATATATAAAATATTTACGTTTTGTGTAGAAATTCATAAGTATACACAAATAAAGCATTTCGGGAACAACTTGTTTTAAACATTTAAGATTAGATCAAAAGGTTTTTAAGATTAGCAGAAACATACTGTAAATTCAGTTAAGCGTGTCTAAATTTAAGATTGGTAGTATGTTAAACCTGGCTTGCCTTAAATCTATGTTAAACTTGATTAACCTGGCCGCATGCCTCCTGCTATTCTAAAAGCCATTCACTTTGTAATGCTCCATTATGGGGCTTGGTCTGGTCAGCAGGGGTTGTAGTGTCTGTGATAATTGGGAGACTCTGTCCCCGGCTGCCATCTTAAGGAGCAGTGGACTGCGAGCAGAGGGAGGTAATCCCACTTTAAAACCACAATAGCCATCTGTGAGCACCATCTGGCCCTGCCTCATGCCTACCACAGAGGGAGCTGGTCAGCTACACACAGGAAGAGATAGAGGGGAGTGGGACTCATTGTATGAGGATGCTGGATAAATTTCAACAATCCTTTAAACGTACTGAGCTCAATCCATTAAATGATCTTGATCCAAAGACCTCTAAAAAAGTATTTGGAAACTTCAAGTTGTAGGTCAAGGCACTCTGGTTCAATAAAATCTGTTTTACAAGCATTAAGACCGCCACTGGTATTGCCAAACAAAGCTCTTTATGAGGTCAGCCAATCACCTGTGCGGTTTCAAATGAATGTGGTTTTATCCACAGGCAACAACTGTGGATATCTCTCTTTGATATGGGGATCTTTACAGGTAACAAGAGATTCTTCTTGACTTTTGAGGTGCGATGAGCCATGTCTTGTTGGCAAATAAAATTCCAGCTTCTCTTTAGGAATCAGCTGAGACAAGGAACCTTACATCACACACATGGCATTAATCAATAGCATACAACCCCCGATCAATAACCCAGTGAAGACACACACATAATGCAGTGGTCACACACAACAAAAACATACAAGGGCAGATGCTAGTGTGTCTGGCTGGCTCTTCAGCTGTGACATGGGCCGGTCCTGTTCTTGAAGGTCTTGATAAACACAGAGGGCACCCTATGCAAATATCTGTCCGAGAGTAACCAGGTACTTAACACAACTTACAAGCACAATCCCTAAAAATCCTCCACTTTAGCACAGCATCTTGCCCACTTAGTCTAATGAGGGCCGGGTGAAAGCATGCACTCCAAGCTGTTCCTGGAAGAAGCTTTCAGGGGAGCAGCAAAATAATGTGACCTGCATGGTGACTGGAAACAATGTGTGAAGGATGTATTTTAAATTGTAAATGTGAATAAAGACTGAGACAAAATTCATTTGAAATGGTTTAAAGCCACTATAGGAAGAGAACATGGAGTGCATACAGTTTAATCCATTTAAAGGATTAGTTAATCCGAAATTGAAAATTCTGTCATCATTTACTTACCATCATATCCAGTACCGCCGTTCCCTATATGCATACTACGCAGTCTGCGTAGGGAACAACTCCCTAGAAGGGCACCAGAAAGTCCACCGGCTGCCCTGACTCATACTTTATACGTTATTCAAGGACCCGAAAGCAGTTGCTTTTTTCTGAATTACATATCAATATTTCATTTAGATTTTTTGGAATGAATTCATTAAAACATCAAATGAAAAAATTAATTTTCAACAATTAAATTTTTTTTTTTCAAAGCACAATCCAAAAAACGAGTTATTTTGCAAAAAAAAAAATGTTGGATAACAGAGCATCACAGATTTGCAATATTGCTTAAATATAATAGAACTACTATTGATTTATTATTAGTAGTAGTAGTATTACAGTGAATATTACATAACTATACTGAAGAGATTAATTTCTGTCATACTTTTTTCCATTTTAATTAAGCATATATTTTGGCAGAAGCTATCATTTTGGAGTGAAGCACGTCTCCCTTTCGGAAAAGCTGGTCCACAAAAGGCTTGTATTTACTCAAATAAATATGTAGTCTGTATGTGCCTCATGCTACAAAGTGAATTAGCGCTCTGCTTGCTGTCATCTGCTACAGAGCATGCAGTGCTTATGATGGAGTTTTAAATTGTGCCAGTGTCGGCACAATTCACTTTGAAGCACACAGCACATGCAAACTATATACAGTATTTATCTTTGTGGTTTATTCATCACAACAAAGATATAATGTTTTAAATTGTGCATTAAATGTTTACGGAATTACATTCGTACATCAGATTGTGTCGTTTTTTTGTGTATATTACAAGTGCATGGCTTAAAAATACTTCTGGAGTCTCATGAACTTTTTAAATATGCTTTTTTGTCATTTTTTGTCCCCATTTATTGTCACTGTGAGATGCACGAACATTGTTAAACTTAAACTCCTATAAGGTTCCATGGTAAAAAGAAAGCCATATGGGCTTGAAATGACACGAGGGTGAGTAAATGATCAAATAAATTACATTTTTGGGTTAACTATTCCTTTAAAGCCTATTGTATGCATTTAGAAGACTTGGAAAATGATGTATGGCGTTGCATGGTCTAATTTTATGACACTTTTGGGTCTCTTTTTTAACTTTGAAGTGAATCACCATTGAATACCATTTTACAGAAATAAATGAACATGACATTCTTCAAAATGACCCCTTTTGTGTTCCACATAATACAGAAAGTCATATGGATTTGAAACAACATGAGGGTGAATCCTGTAAATGATGACGATGATGATGTTTTCATATTTCTGTGAACCATTCCTTTAAGCCAGTTTTCAGTTTTCTGACATGGTGCATTGTTAAATGTCAACACATGAATGTGCATTCTTGCAAACTGTGGTGTCTCAACTATTTAAACAAGTACATCATCCGCCCTCAATCATACACAGATACACTTATTCCCATATGCTAAGCCTTCAAAATGGCTTGCTCATTCAAAAACACACCCACATCAACCCCATCCCTTGAGACCAATCCATGCTGTTCCCACCCTCCTCAAACCAGGCGTGCCAAATCTCACGAGAGGAGAGTTGACCACACCTCTAACCCCATGATTACTGCCTTAAACTTCCCTCTGCCTGTCCCTCTGGCTGACCCAAACACAGTGTGCAATTGGTAAACCAAGAATACAACAGCTGCATTTAAATTTATGAGGACAATGTGAGTACATTAGAGAAATGATGTCTGTATATGTACCAAATGTGCTTCATGGGATTAATTAAAGCCTGTTGAAGCACACCCAAAGTCCCAGTACAAACACATTTATCACAGCTAGGACTTTATGCAACTGCTGTCTATCATTACGCAAATGTGGAGAGGCCACTTCCTGTGTGATAACTGAAGATGGGTTCCAATTCAAATTCTTTTCTGCTTCTCTGACTTCAGTGTGTTCTTTGTTGTTGATTGATATGACAATAATAAGCAGTGAAACTGTCCTAAAGAATCACTTCTTCCAAATATAATGGCATTTAATAAAGAAATATTCACAATTAAATAAAAAAAAATACATGCTATCAATTACCACAGGCAATTATATTACGTTTACAGTAATGCACTTACAATAGAAGTCTATGGGGCAAGGTACTCAGTACGTTTACATGTAATTTAATTATCTTTTAAAATGTCATATAATACAGACAGAAATCTTTCCATTCCAGTTTCTGTGAAGTCGGACTAACAGGCCTAGAAAACGCAACTGTAGCAACCGTCCAGCTTGTACATGTTAACTGGAAAACAATTGTTAATCAGTGTTGTGCTCATGCTCTGAATGACAGAGGTGATAGAACATGCGACTAGGCAAAAACCTGCCGTAGCTTGACTATTTATTTTATTTTTTTTTTTACAAATTGAAGAACAATTGGAAATTATTATACATATAATTATACATCCGTTAAATTGTTGATAAAACATGTATTTAACCAGTAATGTTCCTTTAATTGCCTAGTTCCAAAACATTTCATTTATAGATAAAGACTCACAGGAAATAAAGAGTCCCAAATCGCGTGTGATATGGTTGCAATTAATTTGCAGAGAGAGAAAGGGCTCACCTGTGAACATAATGTAACTGATGTACAGAGTCAATAGCCAGCACCATCTCAGCCAGATAAAACTTGGCCATGTCCTCAGGTAAACGATCTTCAAACTTACTGAGCAGTGTCAACAGATCTCCCCCTACATAGTAGTCCATAACCAGGTACTGCGAGGAGAAAGAAACAGGGAGGGAATTAGAAAGAAATAGTGGAGGAGAAAAAACATTCTGGAGGGGATGGTAAAAAAAGACATAAATCTTTGGGTAATCACAAGCAGTCTTCATCTTTAAAATTGCCTTGTCACTCTTCCCTCGGATTAATTCATACTATCTCAATTACTCATGGAATTCTTTCTTCTATGAACCTCTTTATCACTCTGTTCCTCCAGTTTTATTCCCAAACTCTCCCACTCATGACGCAAAGTTGAAAATACTTTATAAAAGAGTCTCTCTTCTTCCATCACCTTACATAAAACAACGGAACAGTTAAATATTTACGCTGCTGTCCCATGAAAATCTCCATAACCAGTGACTGATGATCTTCACATTATCTCCCCATTTTTTACATCTTATGAAAAATTATAACAAAACTGGAGGTTTCAGATGCATTTTTTTACTCATTGTGCCTTTAGAATATCTGTCTCTTGAAGTTACGAGCCAATCCACCTCCAAACCTGTAACCAACAAAGATTACTTAATTTAAAGCCATAAAAGTCCAACAGAAATCAATACAACATTGCTATTCAAATGAAAATAGTTCTAAACAAATCCAAAGCAGGACCAAGCGCTGCCTGTTGCCGAGCAATGCACAGACTGACAGCCTGTTGAATGCTGTGAATACAAGCAGAGCAATCCAAACAGTGTTTTTATACAAAAATATTAGCACTCTTGGAAGGAACGCTACTTGTCCAACCAGATAAGTGGACCGGAAATAACTTCTGTATAATTCAAATTTATGAAACAAATCTGTTGCAAATGTCTATCTTTAACTCCACATTGTCATATGAACAACCTGTCAGTAATGATACTGATGTAAGGTACCTTGAGTACACAAAATAGTTTTTGCTTCATTTAGAGTCATACATGAGTGAACTAATGACTTGCTTGTTAAGCGAGACAAATGTTGATTCAATAACTGTTCTGATGGATTCTGCGGGACACAGCAACACATTTTGACAGGCTCATAACTTAAACAAAATTTCTTTCACTGTGAAACTATGGATTAAGTAACTGTAGCAAACAGAGATGCAGGAAACACTGTCTCACTCACCAAGTTGTTCTCGTCTTGGAAAGCATAATGTAATGTCGTGATCCACTGGCTGTCCCCGTTCACCAGCACGTCCCGTTCCTCCCGAAAACATGCCGTCTGAGAAAAGAGGGGAAAACGTCAAAGAAAACCACATTACACATTCAGCAATCAAAAATACTTGGACTGACCCACAACCAAGGGGTCTATTTGGGGTCTATACTGAGAGGAATGGTTTCTGAATCAAGAGCAAGAAATGTTTGTTTTAACAGGTTTCATGTCATGGGTAAAGATCAACACTCAACAGGGATGCTAATGAATGACAAAACAGGGGAATAGTAGAAACGCCTGCATAAGCTGAATGGTAAAGCCTCATGCGGACTTGACACATTTTTTCTCATTATACAAAAATCATCTTGAGCAAAAGTTTACTGTAATTTACAGCTGAAACCCACCTCAGCCCTTTTCAGCATTTCCCATTTGTTAAGGATCTTCATGGCAAATACTTTGTCGGAATTTTTCACCTTTACTACTGCAACCTGTAAAGAAGACCAGAACATCAGTTCTGATTATATCATTTTACCAAGAAACACTTGTCTTTACTGCATTTATGGGTGTTTCTAACTTCTTCCATTTCCAAGGGTTTGTCTTTTATCAAAACTAACAGATTAAATTTTTTTGTCACATTAGAAACTGTCATAGCATCTTTACCACGTCATCATCATTTATTTTTGCTACATTTCAAATGGTTTGTTTTTATGTACAGCTGATTTACCCTTGTCCCAGATGCAGACTTTTGATCTTAAATTCTAAAAATCCATCATAAAAATATGAAGAATAAAAATGTTTAAAACTATGACAATCTAAACAAAATACTCCAATAAACAAACCATTTAAATATTAAAGTATTGTGTAAAAAAAAAATATATTTTACACAAATAACGATCCACAATTTGAGGCGTCATTTGCAACACAAACAACAATTTCTACCCTAATTAAGGTCTTCAAAAAAAGTCAACAGTGTCAGTGAAGAACATTAAATATGATCTCAATAAAAGGGAAATATTACTGCCATTTTATTATTCCGCCATTTCCACCACAGAATTTTATGAAACAAAATACATAAAATTAGATATGATAGAAAAGACATTTCTTGCTTCAGAACATTCACAGTTCTGAAAAAATTACACAAAGGTCTGAAGTCGAGTGTTATTTAAATAGCTGACAACAGCATTCGAAAAATGGCGGAAAAATTATTTCCAGAAATTATTGTTGGCAGAAAACTGTTTATTTAATAATCTCTACTTGTTAAAACTGTAGAAACAATGTAGAACAATCCAGCAGAATATACACTAACAGCACTATATTAGGAACACCTG
This sequence comes from Moxostoma hubbsi, assembly GCA_032164185.1. Lineage (NCBI taxonomy): Eukaryota > Metazoa > Chordata > Actinopteri > Cypriniformes > Catostomidae > Moxostoma > Moxostoma hubbsi. The sequence goes on along the minus strand of JAVLUX010000031.1, from coordinate 30,607,726 downwards.
TACACCAACTTTTTCAGATACAGGTCAGGAGCTTCAGTTAATGTTCACATCAACCATCAGAATGGGGACAAATTTTATCTCAGTGATTTCAACCGTGGCATGATTGTTGATGCTAGACAGGCTGGTTTGAGTATTTCTGTAACTGCTGATCTTCTCTTATTTTTGCGCACAACAGTCTCTAGTTTACTCAGAATGGTGCCAAAAACAAAAATAAATCCAGCAGGTGGCAGTTCTGCAGATGGAAACACCTTGTTGATGAGAGAGCTCAACAGAGAATAGCAAGACTGGTTCAAGCTGACAGAAAGGCTACGATAACTCAATCACTCTGTACAATTGTGGGGAGCAGAATAGCATCTCAGAACCCATCAAACTTGAGGTGAATGGGCTACAACAGCAGAAGACCACGTGAGGTTCCACTTCTGTCAGCCAAGAACAGAAAGCTGATGCTGCAGTGTGTACAGACTCAATAAAAAAGAATTTGGCGCCAACATCATGAATCCATGGACCCAACCTGCCTTGTATCAACAGTCCAGGCTGATGGCATTGGTGTAATGTGTGGGGAATGTTTTCTTGGCACACTTTGGTCCTGTTAATACCAATCAATCATCGCTTGAATGCCACCACCTATTAGAAAGTGGCCACAATTTACCCATCTTTTAATTGGCTTTCCAGCATGATAATAAAAAGTTGTCTCAAACTGGTTTCATGAACATGACAATGAGTTCACGGTTCTTCAGTGGCCTTCCTAGTCACCTTTGGGATGTGGTAGAATGGGAGACTTGCAGCATGAATTTGCAGCTGATTATTTAGCAGAAACTGCGTGGTGCAATCTTGACAACATGGCCCAGAATCTCAAAGGAGATTTGAGAATTGAGGCTGTTTTGAGAGCAAAGGGAGGCCCTACCCAGTATTAGTATAGTGTTCCAAATAAATTGCTCAGTGACTGTATACAGCAAAAGAATTATTAATCCTATTAGAAGAAATAAAGCACTTAAGCATTACTATCCTCTACCACAATATCATTCTGTAAAAACAACTGTGGTTGCTTGCCTAAAATTGTCAGTCAAATGGTTTCTTCCTGTCTATGTGGGCCAAAATAACTAGAACAATCGACCAAACTTTGCACTGTTAGTCAAAAGTTTGCCTTGAAGAGAAAGTTTAGAGCATTGGGTTAGGTTAAGCATGTGATATCTTTACTCTGTAAAATGATGACCAGACAACACATCAATGTTCTGGCAATGTCCCATACAGTGATTTGTCCCATCTTTGCTCTCTGACATCAAGTATTTGGTAGTATCTTCAAAGATCCCATTTTACACACCCTACACATAAACTTATAAATAATGTCCATTTTAACAAACTACAGAAAGATGCAGCACTCTAAGCCCCTAAATGGTTGAGTCTCATGTTTAAATGTCCTGTGTTTTGAAGCTAGGATGTAAACATTTTATAGACACCTTTTATCTTCCAGCTGACTATGTGCTTCGTCTTCAAATTAGAAATTCAGTAGAAGCTACTGGCTCAGAAGGCTACACAGAAAATTGCATCATGGGCACTACTTTTGCTTGCTCGAGCATATCATAATCCATCAGGAGATGAAAGTGTATGACTGCTCCTCATTCTGCCTGCAGTGTTCCTTTGCATGTTTCGTCACAGCTGCATTGCTTCCTCTCGTGTTATTTTGGAAATGGCATCACATCACGCAGAACAGACTTTCTGCAAGAGTTCCATGAGCTGTTGATTCCAGATGGACGGAAGGGAGCAGACACAAGGACAGAAACGTTGTCGAGAGGTGTGTCAAATGAGAACGTTCCCTGGGTGGGGGTGGGATATCATAGGTCACCAGACATTGACAAGTAGAGAAAACACATTTTGCCCAGTAAAAACTACTTAGTGGGATAGTTCACAATTTTGTTTTTATTATTTTATTAACCGTCATGTTCTTGCATGACATTCTTCCATGTAACACAAAATGAGATGTTATGGAAAATGACAGCCTAAGTAATCATTCATTTTCACTGCATGAAAAAAAAGATGTTATTAAAATGAATGGTGACTATGTCAAACATCTCCTTTTGTGTTCCACAGAAGAAAAGGGATTCCAGGGGCCTGGGTAGCTCAGCGAGTAAAAATGCTGACTACCACCCCTGAAGTCACGAGTTCGAATCCAGGGCGTGCTGAGTGATTCCAGCCAGGTCTCCTAAGCAACCAAATTGGCCCGGTTGTTAGGGACGGTAGAATCACATGGGGTAACCTCCTCGTGATCACTATAATCAGGTTCTCGCTCTCGGTGGGGCGCATGGTGAGTTGTGCATGGATGCCACGGAGAATAGCATGAAACCTCCACATGCGCTATGTCTCCGTGGTAACGAGCTCAACAACCCGCGTGATAAGATGTTTTGATTGACTGTCTCAGACGTGGAGGCAACTGAGATTTGTCCTCCGCTTCCCGGATTGAGGCGTCACTACGCCACCACGAGGACTTAGAGCACATTGGGAATTGGGCATTTCGAATTGGGGAAAAAAGGGGTGGAAAAATAAAAATTTCAAAAAGCCTGATGCCGATACAATTCAACCTTTTGCTTCACTTGCGTTTGGAGGGGGCAAGGTGATAATTTAAGGGGGGAGGGACAAAGCCCACCCAGGCACGCACTAGATCTGGCCCTGGTTTGGAGCCACATAAGGGTTGAGTAAATTATGAAAGATTTTCTTTTTTGGGTGAACTACCAATGGAAAATGGGTGGAGCGTTCAGTAAACCTGTTTGTCATCATTTTTGCCATTCAACTTGGTGCAACTATTGGTGCAGAAATTAACTTCACCTTTAAGGTATTTGATTTCTGAGGAATTTAATAGATCTGCATCCAAGGGCCACAGTCACAATGAAATAAAACCTCAATAAAAATTCAACAAAACTGTTTGCTGGGGTTTTAGAATGTGGCTCCCATTCAACGTTCAAGCTTCATGGGCCATACAGTACAGCTAGGACTCACTAAACCGAATAGTGCTGGTTACCTGGCCTACCTGGCCACCACACAGTCACTAAATCACACTTCAAGTCATTATACAAGAAAATGAGCTGGCCACAGGCTCTTAAAGTACTGAATGAACAATTTCCTTACACTAAAACATACAGTACCTGTGATGTGAAAAAACTAAATTGTGTAACTCATGCAAAAATGCTGACTTTATATGATGCAAAGGGACTGTTAAGGGATCTAATATTATAGAATGCTACACAGAGCACAGGCACAATACTTACCTCTCCGAAAGCTCCCCGTCCAATCACCTTCAAGATCTCAAAATCTTCCTTGCGCAAGCGCATCTGTTTGACATTGGAAGTGAAAGGTTTGGCTGTAAAAATGAAAAGAAACAGGACAAAATCAGATAAAAAATAAAATGGGCTTAAAGGAATAGTTGACCCAAAGTTTTTAATTCTGTTGTCATTGTGTGCGTTTACATGCACATCAGTATGCTGATAACTACCAAAAATCAGCTTATTCAAAAAAATCTGGCAACGTAAGAAAAAATATGTTCACAAGAGAATGGATATCATATGATTATTCTCTGCTTTTGATGTAAAACATAAACAGACATGCACACAACACTTGCGTACACTGGATAAGCTGGTAAGAATGGCAGTAAAGGTATTTACATGCAACGTGCACCAGGATAATGGGCAAAAATCTACATGTGCCGATCGGTTTATGCTTAAACTGTTTATGACCTTACCCCGTTTTTTCTTATTAAGCATAATTGGTAGGGGTGCACCGACCTGGGAGGGCACATGGGGGGCCAGGCTTCTGTCTCAGCGCTATTCTGTGAGGATCCCAATTTAATTCAGATTAATGTTGGTCACTATACCACTAATAAAATATATAAACATCTAACCTTCAATAACGGCACCGCGTCTTCATGCATTTGCTATATAATTAGTGATTTGTGTTACAACAATACGCCAAAGACTGTAAAAAAATAAAAGATATTAATGATCTCACTGGAGCAGTTTAAAGCTTGTAATTGATATATTTGTCTTATTTTTTAAAGTATCTCTGCTGTGTGTGATGCTCTCATGATCTTTGGTTACCAATATGTCACATTGACCTGTTGAAATTGACAACAGAACTATTAATAATGGTTTTCAATACAAATAAATGCTACCATTTCACAATTAATGTAATTTTAAAGTAATTTTGGTAACACTTAATAAAAAGAATTATGCATTAGTTATCACGAACAAACAATGAACAATATATTTTTTACAGCATTTATTAATAATAATGTTAGTTAATAAAAATACAATTGTTCATTGTTAGTTCATAGTGCATTAACTAACACAACTTTTTATTTAAAACATTTAATAGAATATGTTGTAACTTACATCAAGTTCATTAGTTAATGTTAACTACAGTAATGTTGTTAAATAATGTTAAAAAAATGGAACCTTATTTTAAAGTGTTACTGTAATTTTACTGTGTGGAGCATAAACATATAACAGCAGCATATAACTTGCAAAAGTGTGGCAAAGGGCACTTTAAGAAAAATTTAAATCATATCGATGTCAGCCAATCTTAGTATTAAAAAAAAAAAAACGGAGATCAGTATCTGTCTCAAATTTCCTGATCGGTGCACCACTAATAATGGGTATTAAGTCATGCATGCATGCTAAATGATGACAAAATCCAATATGGGTGAAGTATTCCTTTAATTGAGGGGTGAATGTGGTTATAAAATAAATATAAACCACACTTGTCAACACTTGAATGACTAACATGCCCAAATGGCTGTCTAGACAAAAATAATCTTCAGAAAACATTTGGACACCGCCATTATTCTCTGTTTGCATCTATGATGTTATATGTTCCACATCCATGTCATGTCCAGGTTTGGGCACATGATGTAGTCATCCTAGATGGAGGCATGGGTAGGCTCAAATATCTAACAAGTGGAAAAACGTGGGAACAGGGGGATAATCTCAACCGCAGTGCAAATAGATAAAAGTCTTCCAGGTTTACTCTCAACAAGAGCACAAACAAGCCTCCCACACCTGCCGTCATTGAGTCCATGCAGCTCTAAACTTAGAATTTTAGAACAAGGTAACAGTGACCTTCCTTTGTTGGTACATCCTGTGAAAAAGCCTTACCTCATCTAATAGCTCTCATACACATTATTTAACTGTGCTGTTGCTAAATCTTTCCTCGAGAGCACACTGTCACTGCTGCACAAGACTCTTTTCCAATCAACATTGTGCACACAGGGTGGGGTGGCTCTGTTGCCATACCAACGCTGGATCTTGCAGAGGAGAGAAATTCAAAAAAAGTCTGGTCCTCTGAGAAAATGGAAAATGAAAAAAGGAAATGCCAGTCAGACTTAAACGGGTCAAAGTGAACTCTTTTATAAGTCTCAGCTTATTTGGCACATTCAGATTGGGGAAACTCTGACGAAACTCTCCCAGAATATACAGTGGCCCTAAAAAGTATTTAGACCCTTGAGAAATTCATCCTTTAAAATGTGGGAATTTCATTTTATTAGGTACCAAAATATCAAACCATGTGCGTTTCGAAGACGGCTTAAAATCGATGTTTATAATAGCAATTCTGTTTGATGGCGGTTGTACGTTTACGTTTACATTTATGCATTTAGCAGACGCTTTTCTCCAAAGCGACTTATAGGGACAATCCCCCCGGAGCAACCTGGAGTTAAGTGCCTTGCTCAAGGACACAATGGTGGTGGCTGTGGGGATCGAACCAGCAACCTTCTGATTAACAGTTATGTGCTTTAGCTCACTACACCACCACCACTCCAGAAATTACGCAGAAACTTCATTTGTGATTTTCAACACGTCCTTATTGATGCCATTCGATTTAACTCAGTGGTGTAATAGTGTCTGAAGAGGTGGGCATGCTGTGAATTTATGAAAGACCCAACCTCCCCACCCCACGCACCTGATCTCTAAAATTAATTTACATTTATATACAGTACATATGTAAAATTAAATTAAAAATGTAATTATAGTCCCACATAAACTTACAAAATGTATATGTATATGTTATAATGAGATCATTTTTTCAATAAAAGAAAAAACTATTCACTCAACGGTGCTGCAGCATCGTGTTAGTAGACTGAAAATATTCAGGGTCAAAAGAATACTTGTTGTTCTGGCGGCCATACGTATCATCAATTATTTGAGGTGGGCATACACGAAATCCTAAGAAAGATAGGTGGGCATTCGGCGTATGCCTGCATATGCCCAAGACTACACTACTGATTTAACTTCATATACAGTATTTGAGCCAGCTAGATAATGTTACCTTGGTGAAAAGTAGAAATAGGCAAAATTCATAACAGCGATGTTTAGTAAATCATAGAAATCCAAATGTTTATGTTTGCAAGGCATTAAAAACATTTACATGATCAACGAATGTAACATTGAGACAACGTAGCATTGACCCAATAGTGCAAGTGGCCACCATTTGGACCAAAACACTATCACACTGGCCCCGGTCCAGCAGGCCATCCTTATTGAAGAGTCCTGATAACAATGAGCTATTACAAAACAGCTTCTGAGACCTGCAATTCTTAAAAATGTGTTACGCTTTTGAACAATCTCAACCATAACAAACACCTGACCTTTGCACGTAATTGTCCCGGACTCTTTTGATTTGGGCCAGTATGCGACCACCAAGACACCACCAAATATACGCTAGCAACAACATAACTATGTCCTATCTAATGCATAGCAATGCCCAGGCAACCTACAAACTACAAGTTTAACACTCTAACAGCAAGTTTTATAGATCATTTTCTTAAGGAAATCTAATTTTACAGACAAGCATTAAAGAAAATATTTCACATACAATATATTTTTTAAGCAATGGTTCACCCAAAAAAAGGATAAGATATTTGAATGGCAAGTGTAAAGCGTGTACATGTGCGCCCTCTGCTTATGTCAAGCGCAAGGATGTGTAATCAAACTTCACGTTATGATCGGGGCAAGGAGATTGCGGGATTTATAGTCAAAATGGAGATACATTTTGGTCTGTTCTCACCCAAAACCGATCATATCGCTTCAAAAGTCATCTGGATTACCTTTATGCCACCTTTATCTCCTTTTTGAAGCTTGGAAGTGTTTGACCCCATATACTTGCATTGTATGGAAATATTCAAATCTTATCTCCATCAAAATATTTTCCTTTGTGTTCCGCAGAAGAATTAAAGTCATACGGGTTTGAGACGGCATAAGGGTTATTCTTGGGTGAACTATTCCTTTAAAGGGTCATGTTCTGTTGCAGATATAGCATCTGTCTTTCATTGCAAATAAGTGGGTAAATCACCAAGGTACAATTGGGGCCTCCCAGGCATTTTTGTCTCAGCAGGCCATTCATTTCTCAGCCAGGTCATTACGACTCATCACGACTCATCACAACTACTCCGCATTACTACTGTAATTACATTAATACACTGATCCGCAGCTAATCTAATGGTCACAGTAATATAGCACAGGTCAGGCACTCCATCACACATCCTGTAACAATACCAACACAACCGAGACAGGGAAACATAATACCCAAATCCCTTGATAGAATTAGCCATGCTTGGCATCAACAGTTCTGACACCGGTTTGAGGCAGCTATATGTTAATAAGTGTGCCACTGCAGTGGAAGTCTTGTTCTACATCAGACAGACCTGGACACCAGAAAGTGGCTTATTGTGAGAAAGCAGTGTTCCCGTTTGCATGCACTGTATAAGCGGGGTACTCTTTACTCCTGTATACATGCGGCACATTCATTACACAGCGTTATTCACAGCAACATAATTTCCTTTCGACACTTGTGTAAATAAAAAACAGTATCTGAGGAAGACTTCACTATTTTTTATTTTCTGTCGCTTCAATTTTTTTCCGATATTCCAGAGTTGTTGCTGTAATTGTTTCCTTAACTTTCTATCACAACCTCCAGCGGAATTGCGCTGCAATAGTGGGGTTTCCTTCACAAAAAAACTTCAGGATTCGCACAATGTAAAAGCACATACGTGATGTGCTTTTCCCACTGAACTGTTTTGTTTACCTGTTGTTGGGCTCTATCCTATTACATTTGTTATTCGGTCAATTCCACGCACATGTGTTTCTTCAAAACCCTTTTAGAATGCTGCTTATGTGTTTACATAGCCACATAAGTAGCTTTCTCCTGGAGAAACCTAGGTGTGTTAACCCACTTTCTCTTAATCCCTTAAACAGTGTAAGGTAATCTGCATTCTCATTTGCATGATGTTTCAGAATGACGATTTCTGCAAAAACCCTGGAACAATCCGCTTTCTTCACTACATGTAAACGTGGTTACTACTTGGGCAATGCTCACAATCAGTAACTACTGAAGTCAGAGCTCTAGGCTGCTAATAAATGGTCCTATTTTCTGACAATTTTTCGTGCCAATGTGAATAAATCTTGCTATATGATCATTTCAATTATCAGCACAACTCAATGAATAGAGCAGTGCGAGCGCAGGGTGCGTTTACTTGTGACCCGGTGTCACCCGCACAGCACAGATCATTTCAAATCCCTATGAAAACCTTAATATCCCTGGTTGAGTAAACTAGTGCAAAACTATATTAAAACACCTCTGATCATATTCTAAACCACATTGACGAGATGAACAGGAGAAAACACTGAAATTAATGTACAGAGGTCTCTTTGTTTGTTCTCAGCTGGTGAAAATACCACCATATATATACATCCAACAAGCACAATTCGCCAGCATTGTTTTGGATGTTCGGTAAGTTCCGTCAAAAATATACATCATAAAATCTGTCCAATCAGCTCATGACTTTTCCCTGATGCCTTTGGTTTTGTATTATTAGATTCGGTGTTAAAAATGCCAGTTTGAACGCTAAACAAACAAGAACTAAATGAATCAATTTAATTTTTGGTCCGGACCAAGAGAACCGAACTACAAGAATGAAATCACCCTAACAGTATGGAAATAGGATTTTTAATTACAATTATGGCAGTTTCTAAATTTTTATATTTTGTATTTATAGATTTTAAATGTGTTTAGGATACTGTTTTTATTACAAAAATCATATACTTAGCTTTTTTAGAAATAATATTAGCCTACATCTTACCATGGTTGAGAGGATCCGTGCTTTGTTTTACTGCTTTTGGCTTTAAAGTCAGGACCTTTGTGAATTATGGACAAAACTAGTTTTCCTTCTGCATAAAAAAATTTTCTCGCTAATGCTCTATGAATGTTGGAAAATCATTTTGTTTGCCTTCAGAAATTCCAAAAGATCAGCCAGATAAAAGGAGTCCCAACTCGTTCACAATCTCAGAATAATTGAGCCATATATAAAATTAGGTGTCGACTTTTTACCTTTTATAGATGTTACTGTTGTTTAATACAAGTATATTTACATCTGTATCCTAAATCAAATTCAATGCCCTGCTGTCGAATGTCTATTTAAGTGGGACAAAATATGCAATATTATTGGTAACTGCACTTATTTATGCAATACAATAATAAAATCACTTTTATTATTTGTTTCTGTCTTTACATTTTTTACTTTATAGCCCCCAACCCCCACTGGTGCTACCATCTGTAGAACTTTCAAGCTCTCAAATTTTAATCTGGAGCCCTGAAAGTACTCAAAGGCTCACCGTTCCACAGACAGCCATTTACCATAGGAGTGTACATATAATCCTCCGCAAACACTCATACATCTCTGCATAACAACATCAAAATGACTCTTATTAGGGGACCAGAAATAAGGATGTGCAAAACTACCTTTCTTCAAAATTGACTAGATAGCAGGTTGTCTGGTCTAGTGAAAGAATGCTTTTCAACCAAAAATACAATTAATCAACCAATATTGGTCTATTTGGTCTATTTTGTCTGCTTGGCAAATTAACAATGGGCATTTCCAGTCTACTGTCAGTTCCAAAATCTACCCACAGTTTCAATGGATGATGAACATTTTCTGTTTTCAAATATTTTTTTTGAGAATTTTGAGTAAATATTCAAAGAAGTGTTCATTTAAATGCATTTATTTTGTGTTGATCTTATCTGCAATCATTAAATTGTATATAAAGTGTATTCAGAACGTATTTAGACCCCTTCATTTTTTTTTTCAAATTTTGTTATGTTGCAGCCTTATGCTAAAATGCTTTAAATTATTTATTTTTCACATCAATCTACACTCCATACCCCATAACGTCAAAGCAAAACCCAGATTTGTGATAACTTTGAAAATTTATTAAAAAGAAAAGAACTGAATCACATTTACATATGTATTCAGACCGTTTGCTATGACACTTGAAATTGAGCTCAGGTGCATGCCATTTCTCTGGATCATCTGAGATGTTTCTACGCTTTGACTGGAGTCCATCTGTGGCAAAATCAATTGATTGGACACGATTAGGAAAGGCAGACACCTGTATATAAGGTCTCACAGCTGAAAATGCATATCAGAGCAAAAACCAAGCCATGAGGTCAAAAGGAACTTCCTGCAGAGCTAAGAGACAAGACTGTGTTGAGGCACAGATCTACGGAAGCTACAAACATTTTTGGCTGCTCTGAAGGTTCCCAAGAGCACAGTCACCTCTGTAATTCTTAAATGGAAGTCTGGAACAACCAGGACTCAACAACCAGAGCAGGTCACCCGGCCAAACTGAACAACTGGGGGAGAAGGGCCATGGTAAGAGAGGTGACCAAGAACCCGAAGGCCACTCTGGTTGAGATCCTGAGATCATGTGTGGAGATGGGAGAAACTTGCAAATGGACAACCATCATTGCATCACCGATCAGGGCTTTATGGCAGAGTGGCCAGATGGAAGCCTCTCCTCAGTGCAAAACACATGAAAGCCCACTTGGAAGGACTCTCAGATTGTGTGACACAAGATTCTCTGGTCTGATGAAACGAAGATTGATCTGTTTGGCCTCAATTCCAAGCGTCATGTCTGGAGGAAACCAGGCACTGCTCATCACCAGCACAATACTATCCCAACAGTGAAGCAGGGTGGTGGTAGCATCATGCTGTGGGGGTGTGTTTTAGTGGCGGGGACTGGTCAGGGTTAGGGATGCAAGGGTATCACGGTTTCACGTTATACCACGGTTCTATAAAGAGATGGTTAAACCATTGACAGTTATAATTCATGGTATTACATTCACAGTTTTACTTATATATATATATATATATATATATATATATATATATATATATATATATATAGACTGCACGTCTGAACATGTCTTTTGAAAATGTAAATCACAGATTAGGCATTTTGCTAGTAAAACATGGAATCCATTATCTTGTCCCTAAAAATGCACATTCATCAGGGGAGAGTGTTTTAATATAGGGTGACAATACGTCCCCTTTTTCCCGGACATGTCCTCTTTTTTGGATCTTAAAAAAAACGTCCGGCCGAGATTTGTAAATTTGCGAAAATGTATGGGATTCGGCTTTAGTTGCATTATGATTTGCATCTGGTCTAATATTTCATTGTGTGCGTGCACATATTTGCATTGCTTTAACCCCTCTTTGTAAGTCCCGCCTTCTCACACATCAATTGGTCGATTATAAGAGGTTTGTAGCAACTATTGGCCAAATTCCTGCCATTCAATGTCTCCTTAAACACGCAAAACACTTTTGTGTTCTGTATCAAACAGTTGCTTGATAGTAGAAGCAAATGTCAGCTGAGTGGAAACAATGCCGAACACAAAAGTGCAAATTTACAGATGATTCCTAAATTCCTATGCTTTCGTCCAGGTCGAGATCCATGGATCCATGGAGCAGGATGTATGACATGTAAAGCTAGCACTTGTGTGTCTGTTGCTAATAAAGGTGCAAGTGATTTATAAGCACACATTAGCACTGCAAAGCATAAAGGGTCAGCAAAGGTGAAAGTTTATCAGGTAAATTAACCGACTACTTTTTGCAACAAGGTAAAATTGTTATCACATTGCTTCATTTTCCATGGCCATTCAAAATAATAGTAATAGTAAATGAAGGTACACTCATCGTATCAAGTATTTTATTTTAGTAAATGGACATTCAAAAGAACGTTGGAAATTTGTATTTATTTAATATATTTATTTTATGCTAATAGAGTATCTTTTTTACTGTATTATAGTTTGCATTCATAATAACACTGTTTTGAACCCTATTTTTACTGCGAATAAAATAGGCGAAATTTTGGAAAACCAGAATATGGTCACCCTATTTAATATGAACTTCAGCAGTGCTCACTCGTATCATAATATTAATAAGATGAACAAACTATCAATGTATGAATCATACTCATTCAGACTGCCGGCAACTTCTTTTCCATGCATATTTTTTTATCATATCTATGTATGTAGTTGCAGACGAATCATATAATACAGTGAAATCACTCACACAAACATTTCCTCTGTCTTGCCTGTACTTGACTCCATTATCTCCTGAAAGTAGCTCCTCATTTGCATCAAGTTAAACTTTTCTCAACTTTGTTGTGTCGCTCGCCACGCCCACATCTAGTCTCATTGACAATTAATGAGATGAGGTCGCTTTGTTACTGTAAGTCACTGCATGTGTATATGGGGCTTTATCTGGGTGGGTTTTTTTCTCTGACCAACGCGTTTTTGACCAGGTGCGACTTTATTTCCAGAAAAACGGCATATCATAAATACATATTAAACTACTAATCACTTTAGCAAGGCACTTTAATACTGTGATACCGTGCTATTTTTGGTGAAGGTTATCGTAGTGTTAACATTTCATACCGTTACACCCCTAGTCAGGGTTGAAGGAAAGATGAACGCAGCAAAATACAGAGATGTCCTTAATGAAAACCTGGTCCAGATCACTCAGGACCTCAGACTGGGCCAAAGGTTCACCTTCCAACAGGCCAATGACCCTAAGCACAATGCAAGAGTGGCTTAGGGACAACTCTGAGTAGGGCTTTCAAATAAAAACTATTTGTCGAATTTAAGAAATAATGCACATTTGAAATATGGATTTGTGCCAAGCACTGACGATGACTTCAGATCAATCGCAGTCTTGCGCTAAAAAAGGCTAGACGCGTTCGTTGTGTACAGCCCCTTACAGTAGGTGGAGGTCTTTGGCCATTGCGTCTTGCTCTCTTAATAAGCATTTCTCAGATTAAGCAATGAGATTTTTAAACACTTTGTCAGGAAAGGAGTTCAACTAGGAAATGTTTGTGTCGAGTTTCTCGCATTCGACCCATTGCCTGGGCTCATAGTCGGAGCCGCTTCACCACCAAGTTCAGCGGAAAACCACTGCTATATAATAAATAAAAAAAATGTGGTATTTTGCTGTTATTATGAAGTTTGTATCAGAGGTAGTATACTGTGGCATCAGTAAGTTTAACACCATGTGAACTGTCTATTGAAGTGACCCCCCCTCCTCCCCTCCTCCTCCCCTCCCTCATTTTTCTTTTGACTTAACATTTCAAAATATGGACCGGCTAAAACTTTTTATTTCTTTATTTTATGCACATTAGTTGAAAATGGAATGCTCTTTTTTTAACAGCAAGGAATGTTATTTGCAGTAATGTAACGGTGCTGTATGGTTTATGTTTTTAATGCACCCTCTTGTGGACTAAGGAACAAAGTCAATTTAAAGAAATCAGCTAACTTTAAAATTCTAATATTATTAAAAATTTGTAAAATATTTAAGGTAAAAATTTGAACTTAGTTTCTCTGCCCAGTAGACAGCCCTAACTCTGTGAATGTCCTTGAGTGGCCCAGCCAGAGCCCAGACTTGAACCCAATCAAACATCTCTGGAGAGACCTGAAAAGGCTGCCCACCAACAGTCCCCATCCAACCTGACAGAGCTTAAGAGGATCTGTAGAGAAGAATGGCAGAAAATCTCCAAATCCATGTGTGTAAAGCTTGTCGCATCATACCCAAAAAAACTTGAGGCTGTAAATGCTGCCAAAGGTGCTTCAACTTAGTACTGAGTTAAGAGTCTGAATAATTATATAAATGTTATATTTCAGTTTATTCTTTTTATACATTTGCAAAAGTTATCTGAAATCTGTTTTTTGCTTTGTCATTATGGGGTATTGATGCAGGAAAAAAAATAAAAATAATCTAAAACATTTTAGCATAAGGCTGCAACATAAAACTGAATATTTTTTGAATGCACTGCATAATCAGCACTATAATCGGGCATCAGCCACCTGGCTCTCTAGATATTGTTATTGGCCATTAAAAAAAAACTGTACTGGTCAAACAATCAGTCTTAAGAAAGCCCTGTATAATTAGACTGGTTTAGATACACAACACGATCAGACACGTTTCTTTGAGGCATTAACATAAGACGCAATCTTGCATTCAAAAACAGAAAAATGAACACAATGGAATTTAAGAGAATGTAGGTGTTTTGAGACGTGTTAAAAACAAGTTTTTAACTTAACATGGATGGCCCTAAATTAAGAGCGCTAAGCACAGCGGTATGCTTTAAGTCATACACGCAATGTCAATGGGCATGGCCACAAAGTTTTGCTATTTTCATGCATTTGCTTTTAAGTCTAAAAGCAAAGGCATTTGGTGAAATTGCACAAACAAAGCACTAATGGGCTGGGTCAAGTACAGTTTAATTTTGAGGTGTAAATTAACTGTATGCAATGAATTAGAAGAATCTAAATATGGGCTTGTGTTCTTTTGTGAATTAACAGCTGTTGTTGAATGTCAGGCATATTTCTATGACATTGACACACGCATTTTATACGCATGGAAAATTAGTTTTTCATCCAAATCGGCTCCGTTAAATTACAGAGAATGCAAGTATTATTAATCACATTAATCTACTGAAACACATAATTGCTATTATTAACATTAAGTTCTGTACTTTTAGAAATTGGAACTTAACTTTATTACCACCTGCTGGTGGAATCACCAAACTACAAATGCGGGAACTGAGTTTAGACTTTGCGCTGAGAAAAGATGTAACGTAAAGACCTATATCTCAGGAAAATGGCAAATTGCTCATTGCGTCACTTTATTTGCATACAATATACCCCCAGTTTGCACATGCACCCACAGATATCGCAAACATTTCCACCTAGCGCTTTGTGTTGGCATGAAAATTGCGCTGAGAATTAGTGCTCATGAAAATTGGATAATCTTTGCACGTATCACTGCGCTTTTTGTGGTCATGAAACAGAGCACGGCGTCTTAACAAACGCAGAACTAGT
Source organism: Moxostoma hubbsi (assembly GCA_032164185.1). NCBI lineage: Eukaryota > Metazoa > Chordata > Actinopteri > Cypriniformes > Catostomidae > Moxostoma > Moxostoma hubbsi. The sequence continues at coordinate 30,592,534 of JAVLUX010000031.1, read as the reverse complement.
GGCGGGATGTTATAAAAAAAATGCGTGAGATGCATGGGAATGACTGTAGTGGCCTTGCATTAAAGCAGCCACAACTTTTCCAAGATTTTACCATGCAAACCGTATAACAACAAAAGCATAAATTTAAAGCACTGGCATTTAAAATGTAAAAAAAAAAAAAAAATTAAATTAAAAAAGTTAAAACTCAAGACCTATGTATATAGAGAAGCTTGTCGCCCTCATCATTTGACTAGTTGCCCACAGTGAACCCATCTCTACCAGCATGGTAAACCGTACTCACTTTACATGAACTGTTTTTAACTGCTACGTACTTAAGCATTTTATACAATGTACTTATTATGTGCATGTGTTGTTGCGTTGTACATTTAAAGTACCTGCTTTTAACTACATCTGTACATACACTGTTAATCTTACCCCTAATCCTGAACCTAACCCTACCTAGCAAATGTGAATCTTAGAATTTTGCAGAACAACATGTAGTTAAACAATAAGTACATTGTATTGTATGTATTTTAATGTTATTACTGTAGTTAAAGACACCTAATACAAAGTGGAACCGGCAAACCAAATAAATGTAGGACAAATGAGGGGGACCATCAATGGTGAAATGTATGCGATACCTGAATGCTTTTTATTTTGTTTAATGAGGCGAGTTCCGCCCTATGTATCTAAGGATCAGTGGATTAACAATATTAGCTTTAGTGATGCATCTCATGTTGAATTTTGGAAGCTGAACAATAGCCATACAGTATCACTCACCAGAAAACCAAATAAAAAAAAAGACAGCTGTGACAAACATAGCAACGGTTGCCATGACAAATGAGTAAGGTAATCTGCCATGCTGTAAATGTAAACTTCTTCACACATTATTGACTACATAGCTGTTTATGATCCTTTCAAAGAATGGTTGACATTGAATTAGTGAGGCTGCACAAAGGAAAGAAACGAAGCATGTATGCAAAATAAGCACACTGAGCGTTGAAAGTAAGTGCAAGACTAAATTCAGTGGCATTGAGGGACTGGAAAAACACGTCCCATCTTTGTGTCTCCTACCAGACCGGTTAAGGTTGTGCGTGACACTGTACTTGTGAGAATCTGCGCATGCTTGTGTAAATGTGCGCTGTATGAGGGGACTGGAGTGTGTACAAATGAGGGATGCGAAGAGGAATTCAAGGCAGTGAAGTGAGTTTGTGCGTTCCACACATCTACTCCTCTGGCACGGGGACATCTGGAAGCCATAACAGGGATTATTTACTGCCAAGGTGAGGTAACAACCTAAAAATGCTGCTTGCAGAAGAACAAGTCCCTGCTTCTGGAGCTAAAGGACCTGAAGAAGGCCTTCCTCTGCCATAACCAGAGAGGCTAATGGGGCGATAAGGAGAGCATCAACACTGCCGTTATGACAATCAGCAATGTGCATTGGCCTCTACAACTTTAAGGACATGGTAATGCTAACAGGGACGAACAGTGAAACTTCATAACGAAATTCACCTGGACAGTTTTTAGAGTTTACTCTAGGCACCGTCATTTGAATTATGATTCATATCACATTTTCATTCACTGTGCAGTGCTGGTACACGACTTTTGTAGCTCTCTTACACAAGTCAAAAAAGTTAAAAGGTGAAGAGTGCAATTTTGATTCTGGGTATTCTGGGAAACTTGTTTGTTTTTTGCAATTCCAAAATTGCACACTTCAATTTAAAAGAGATTATGCAGTTATTTTAAGCATAAAAAAGAAAAAGATGTGTGATATCTTGCACACAAAGTATTGGATGGCTACTTTGAAGCATTTTTTATATAGAATGCAGAAAAAAGCAGAAAATTGTCAGAGATACAGCCCAATGGTTAGTGTTCGTACTTTCATGTTTTGAGTTTGGTTTGTGTCACCTCCTGTTTTCCATATTCTCTCATTTTGTTTCTATCAATAAAATTATAAAAAAAATGGAAGATAAAATTAGTTTTTTGTCCTTTGTGTTGTAGACATTTGACAGTTTTGTTTTTTCACACTGCTATGAGGGCCTTGTGAAGTTGGATGTTTAGGCAATGTCTTAATTTACTGATAAAACAGCTAGATATAAAAGTCATTTATAAAAAGTTTCTCGACTTGTTTTCGATGTGTATTCTAAATAATTATGGTATGCAGTTGATCCACACAAAATAAGTATTTTAATATAAACTGTATTAATTGAAATGAATCATTACAATATCAAGGGAAATGATCGACAATTGTGATTTTTATCACAATTGTGCAGCCCGATTTACAACCTGCATTTCCTACAATGCCCTGCTTAAACTGGAATAAAAGTGCCGGTGCCTTACAACAAAAGGTAACAACCAAGGTAATCAGGACATTGCAACAGCTAATAAAGGCCATCAATAAGCTAAGGGGGTCCAAAAAGGCTGATGAAATAAAAAGGGTGCAGGGTAGATGTTTCCTTAACTGATATGATGGCATTCTGTTATTAAACAAGCTGGCAGTAAAAAAGCCATAGCACATCCAATCCCTGAGGCAAAGTCATGGCTCACAATACCATGAAGTTACTAGGGGGTGGTATATGAAACTTTCCATGAGAAGAAGGCAGAGCATTAAATCATTAATAAGTACCAAATGTACATAAACATGCCCGAGAATCACTTTCATACTGCATAAACATGCGATAAATTGTGTTTATTTCAAAAGAGCGAATATCCATGATGCCCAAATTCCCAAAGCAATATAAACCCCCTTAAAGCATCCCCCTAACAAAGAAACAGGATGGCATGGCTTGTGTCAGGCCAGACAAGAATTACATTTGTCTAAACCAGTGGTTCTCAAACTGTGGTACACCAGTGGTACGCGGAGTTCCCTCAGACGGTACATAGCACGATCGAGGAGATATATATATATATATATATATATATATATATATACACACATATATATATATATATATACACATATATACACATATATATATATATATATATATATATATATATATATATATATATATATATATACACACACACACACACACACACACACACACACACACACACACACACACACACACAAATTTTATTCAAATGTTTTCCATGTTTTATTTCTAATGATTACGATTGTAATATTTCTTTAAGCCCACCTTTTTCTTTTTTCCTCCATCAGTATTGCAGGATGCGCGTAAGTAACGTTCTCGTTGTGTGCAGCTGCGCTGATGTCTCTGTGCGCACACCACAATATTATTCCCATTCAGAAAACAGAACAGCAAAAACTGATGCGACTGAGGCAAGATATCATTCCGTTTATTTGAAACATTCTCAGACTTCCTTAAAGTCTATTATCTTAAAAAGTGCTTTTGACTCAAGACACTGGGTTGTATTTGGCTGTATTTTGTTTTTGATTTCACTGGAAGATTGCTCAGATGAAGGATAGAAAAATGGATTGTGCGTCTGACAGCTGTGCACAAGGCAGCGCTGTGTGACAAACATTGCTGCTGTCACCTATGGACGAGTCCACCTATGATTAGAGGGAAGAAAAATTAAAAACACGTTTTTAAAGTTAACGACTGGTAAGGGCATGATTCAGAGTAAAATGAACCTCACATAGCTCAGATAGCTTTCTGCAGCCACAGTTTTTTAAGGATGATATTTTAGGGGAGCTGAGATGAAAAACAGTGCGTAGCAATGCCTAAGCTCCAAATTTCTAAATTTACTCTATATAGTAGTTTGTTTGAACTGGAATGCCAAACTTCTAAATGTTAATATTGCATGTTAGATTTTAGAAACGCTCATGCTGATTGTGTAAACTACAGGGATATTGATATGAATCAAACATGGCATTGTGTATGTTGCTCACAATCCTTAAGATTATGCTCAAATAAAATTATATCTGCCGAATGCTGAAAAAATATTTGAGTGAACATTGGTGGTGACTAGGTGGTACTTGAATGTTCTGATTTGATTGAAGGAGGTACTTGGCCTGAAAAATTGGTCTAAACCACTGCATTGCACAAACAGGATATTCCCAAAATACAAAGAATCCAGAGGGAGACATGTCAGCAAAAACAAAGCAACAATATTTTGGATGTTTAGGGACTCCTGTGCTAATGTTCATCAGGGAAAAATGCAAACAGATGGGGTGGGCGAAGAATCCACTAAACACCCATTAGACATGCCTGAAACTGAAGCTCCATACTGCAAGTACATTAAGAGCAAAACACAGAGACCTTTTAACACAGGCAGTTATACAAAAAATTCACTGAATGCAGGAAGGCTATGTGACAAATTACATAAACTGTATACACAAAAGACAGAGACTAAACACAAGTCAAAAACATGATCCAGCACACACATTTTTTAAAGATTGGGATTGCTCAGAGATTTGGAGAAAAATCAGTAATTCAAAGTATTCCAATATATTTCTGTACTTAACTGTAAAGTTCTTCCAACACAAAGAACCAATATTTCTAGGGGGGTTTACATACATATTTGTACACACTTTACCAGCTGATGGCTGTCAAAAGTTACAAAGGTTTTTGTACTACTTCAAGAATCAACAGTGACGTTGATGAGTTTGCAGGTTAGTGTATGAAACTGGTGTAACTGTGCGAACTGAACAATTAGAAATGGTGACGCTTATTATGCAATTTCCCTGTATGTAGCATTGAATAGGTCTTTCATTCAAGCAGTCAAAGCACAAAAAGTCACAGATGTAAATGAAAATAAATAGTGTAGGCTCTATGATGGATACTTATACACTGTTCCTGTAATGACTAGAGTAAATAATCTTTGTCCTTTGATAATGATTTGGGTCGAATTTAATGGAAAACGATGCAAGTTGAGCTCCGTGGCGCTGCAGAATTTTTAACAGCCTCCAGAGACAACAAGCCAGGTATGTGTGCATACCGGTATTTTAGTGCTCCTTGATGCATATGTACCTTCATAGAAAATAATTGTTTCTAATTTTAGAACACACCATGTCGTCTGCCAGTCGAGTCTGGTGCTCTACCCACTTTAATCAACCCTGCCGCTCACACTTTACCAAAGTTGTGTTGAGAAATATGTTTGGAAAAAAAAAAGACTATTGTGCAACGAGTAGCATCTGGGAAATCCACTGATTATCTTCTTATTACCCTAGCCTTAATGCACTCTTTTCACTGTGAGCCCTTATCAATGCATTCAATGCATGCACACTATGACTATTTTATTGATACTCTTTAGAACAGTCAACAGATGTGTACAGGGACAGTCCATGCAGACTGTGCTGATAACAAAATTCTAAGGAATGTGAAAAACCGAGGTATACTTAGCCTTTAATCCTTCAAACTGATTTTTTTTGTTTTATTTTTTCAGAAAATGCTCTATGCTACTTCAATTGCTTAATGATAAAGTAATGCAGGAAGATCATTGCACAAAGAGCCAAGTACCAATGAAAACAAATGAGAAACTAGTGAGTAAAAGATTGCAATATATCAGCACTTAACGTAAAGAATCACAATACTTTGATTTGTGACATTGACATCCATGTAATATCACATTGCCATGTCCCTACTGACTCCTACCATTAGACTGCACAGCTAAATTTACTGTGTTCCAGTTTACTGCACCCTCTGTGTACCTGCAGTAACATCACCCACTTTATAACATGATTCACAAAAGCAAACCAGTCATCTTTCATTTTTCTCCATCCACCTACATAAGCGGTACACAGAGTGAGTCATGCTATTGCACCAAGGTTAGATATGAAAATGGCACCACAATAGGAAGTCACCATTCACCTTCAAAAAACTAAATCAACTTCAAAGGGTACTTGAGACATTAGAGTGTGTCCAGAATACAAAGAACCCAAACAGCATGAAAGAAACAGCTGTGCTGACCTGCTGGATTTATCATTAACACCACGTGCCATTCCATTTAACCCAGGGGTTCCAAACACAAATTATCTGGAGGCCACTAACCAGGTGGTGTTCTCCTTCAGGGGCCAGTTGCACAGTTAGAACAAATACAAGTATTTTTACAACAATGAATTTGAACTACTTAGTCATTTGTGCAGTTATACTTTTAATAATGCATGGACTATTCAGAGATGAGAGACTCTTTCTCATACTTGGCATACTTCTCTGCATGTTTAGTGGAATAATGACACCTGAGACTGAAATTTGAACTGCAGTTGTGATCGTATCTATGGGAACTGCAGTTTTCTTCTTGCAGATCAGTCAATAAGATACCAAAAATATCACAAGCAGCAAGTTATTAAATCTATAAGGACTAAAAATACATTCCAATTAATTCCCACATGCAGGCTTGCACTATTCATGTTTTAGGCCTGCAATAAGACATGTGGAAAAATATAGCCTTAATATTATAATGTTGGGAAGCACGATACAAAATGTGTGCCGATACCCATGACTGATTATTTAGACTAACATCTGCCGATACCGATAGTTTAGTGGTTCTGCTTTTTTATGCTACCTTGTTTTAAATCACTGTTCAGAACTTCGAATTTAAATAATAACTTTATTTTTTTGTTTCTACATGTCTCCCATGTTTCAGAGTAACTGGTCTCAGCAGTGACGAGCACAGACCTTTGCAGGGACGGGCGGAAGGATAAAAAAGGGCACTTTTTATCTTTTTTTTTTTATGAGTAGCAAATTATACAGTAAATATAATTGATTTGCTTTTGAGTATTTAACCATTTTCTTGTATATATACTACATTAACACTGTATATATTTTTTTTAATTTTTCCTTTATCACAAATAATAGCCTATTCTGTTATATTTCTCCTTGGTATTTTTTTAAAGTACCTTGGAGTACCATGTTAGTATCTTGAAATATGAACATGATCAATCATTCAGTACCATGGCATTACCCTGGTAAAATGGTGCACGGTGCAAAGGTGTCATGAGAAAGTGTGAGCGTGAGGATATCGACTGTGTTCCATGAATGCTACAGGGTCCTTGAATAACATACTATAACATGCAAGGAAGGGCAGCCGGTGGTCCCTGCCTAGGGTACGATGGTGGCCCCCTAGGGAGTTGTTACCCTAAGCAGACTGCATAATATGCATAGGGAGCGGCAGTATACTGTAACTGCCTAATGGTATTTTTAAGTGATTAGTCTAATGGCTTATTCATTTCACAAAAACAGACAGCTCCTTCAGTTTATGTCAATATTCTACAAAAGACTAATTTAATTTATATCACTGAAAGCGACACGACCGCTCCCATTATAATTAATAAATCTGTCTACACTAGTTGTATGTTATGTTGGAAATAAATATATATATATATATAGATACATACATACATACATACATACATACATACACACACACATCTCCATCCTCATATTCAGACACTTTCTGGGCCATAGCCAATCCCTTGAGATGGAAGCAACTACTAATTATAACCTTCAGAGGAAAGGTGTCAGTGCTAGGACTTGAAACCATAAGTATCCTGAAAATATGCATTATGTCGAAACGTGTTCCGACAAGTGCATGAACAAATGCACACAAGAGTTCAAAAAGTGGATTGGCACTAAAAGAAAGATGTTGCAAAACACATCGACTGATGACAGACAGGTCGGGGGAGGCAAACCATGTTCTTTCAGCTCTACTGAACAGCCGACACGCAAATACCATATCAACCACAAAGCCCTTTGAGATCCTGCTTTGTTTGGATTCTTCGTGCATTACAGAACAGAATTATTTAATAACCGAACCTGACACATTGCCTGAAATCTTGAAACACCATAAATTATACAGTGCATTTCAAAAGTCCACTTTAAAATGCTTCTATTTTGCATTTTTCTTATTTAATAGTTTAGTTTTTTTTTCATTACAATCTAAATTATCAATATAACTATTTGTGTGGAAATTTTTTAAATGCTTTTTTTTAATTGAAAAATTAACATGTATTTTTTAATATGTGGTATATCACAATTTTGCTTTAATGGCAACATGCACTTGACCTAACATGGACTCCATAATTTTGTGAAACACCTGATGATCCATGTTATCCCAGCATGATTTGAAAATATCACAGAGCATGCAGCTAGTGAACTTCATCTAAATGAGTTGATATGGTCATTGTCACAAATTTACTTATCTGACTGGTGAACAAGGAAAAAAAAGTACAGAATCTTAAACAATTCTTATTCATTTAACATCATAGCATTTCTTTGTCTTCAAATTTTCTAAATTCTAAAACTTTATTTTTCCAGGATAAAACTATATTTAGAATCCCAGATTTTCAATGTGGACTTTTGAACCCCACTGTATATATGAACTCATGTATGGGAAAATCCCGTTCTCTTAAAAAAAATAAATGAATAAATATCCCCCAGCCACGGAGCATCTCCTCGACCCATGGCCTTCCTCCTTACCCCCGCAGCATGGCAGATACATGTTGACAGCACTCATAATTAGAGGACTCGTCTCTGACCTTGATATATTAGACATTTGACAGCCATCAACAGTGCCTTTAATCTAGTTTACTGCCTGAGTGCCAAACACTCCCACAAAAGCCCCTTTGGTTCAGGCCTGGAATGCAGTACGGCATTTAGCGAGAGGAAAAGCCCAGCAGAATCACCATTAAATTCTGTTACCAGATTGGGTTTATCTTTTTGCCATCTGCCATGTCTATATACCTTGTAATAATTGCTGAATGATAGAATCACAAGCTCTGTTCCAAACATAGTGAGCTACCTTGCTACTGTCTACTATCTATCTACATAGGCAGATGCCATCTAAGGGTCCATTCAAACCAAAGCAGTTCTTGTGCTACAAAAAAACTTAACCCAGCGCAACAAACAGAACTGAATGCAGGTGTCTCCAGACTGTCTTTGTAATTTGACAAGGCATCAAAAATGGCAAAAAACTCAGAAAAAACAGCAAAATGTGGCGCAACGGTCAAAGATGTCCATCTAGCACATTTAAAACAATTGAAAAACAGTGCAGGCAGATGAAGAAACCTGTTCACGGCCCCTAAGGGAGCAAGTATCCTAACTGAAATGGACCCTCATAAGTGACTGATTTGGAGCAAACTCCACAAATCACTAAAATAGCACAACTCCAGTGAAGAGCACAAGAAACTCTCGCAATTGATTCCAATAGTTAGGCTTTAGCATGTAGCTATGCTAACAAAGCCATACTCTGTTTATTGTACTGTATATTTAAACATACACAGCAAATACAAAATTGGGTAAAATTTTACTAACTGAACAAATTTATCTATAGGCCTACTTGTCAGTATTGAATAAAGGCATATTTACAGTATAATAGACATTTCTCTTGCCTAGTCCTCCAACATGGATATTTTTTTTCACAAAACTCATCACAATTCTGCGAAGGATACTTGCGATCTTAGAAGGCAGCATCATTTTCTGACAACCTTTAGGAACAGCATCATGATAGTTCCATGTGACGTCATGCGAGGAGCAGACATGTAAACGGCGAGCAATGCGCAATTTTTGGCTATTTTGTGTCAAACCAGTGAGATTCGATACGACCTGCTACATATCTGTTCTTTGAAGTTAACATGGCAAATAATTCAAAATCCTTGGGCTCTTGAGATATTAAAAGACACTTTCGTGCTCAAGCTGAAACCTCTGACACGTCTGCAGACCAGGGACTCGGTTTGGATGGTGTGGCGGGAGAAATCCAACAGCAACTGGCGAACACATACACAGTCTGCTCGATATACCAGACCACAAGCTGGAAATCGAGCAAGCTCACAAAGTCCCGGCTCAGAGATCCGCTGAACGAGACTTTCTTGGAAAGATCACAGCATTTTCTTGTTCCCAGACTTTGCGAATTTGAAAAGAGAAACGTGATCGATTCAAGAAATGCAAGAAACTCTTACATCAACGGAAGATCAATTTTGCTGTGATGTTTCCGGCCAAACTGAGAATAGATACTAAGGTTGGCTGCAAGTATTTACATGCCTGCAGCAAGCATTGTCTTTCATAGAGTCAATGGGGTGAGTTAGCCAATTGGTGTTTCTCATGTGGCCTGGTGGTGTTGGTGTTTCTCTTTAAGTGAGCTGTACTAGGGCTGCAACAAATGATTATTTTGATAATCAATTAATCTAATGATTATTAGAACGATTATTCAACTATTCACAGATTATTGCAAAGATTAATCATTAGCTCTTAACCGATTATTCAGCTTGTGGCCTGAATTAAAAGGTTGGAATAAACATTCATCCTAACAATAAAGAGGACAAAATCATCTATTAAAAATATTTCTAAATGACATTCACTGAATTAAAGGCAGTTAAAGTTTAATTCAGTAAAGAAATTCACTATTGTTATCATGTGTTTTTGTCTTGTTTTCCATTTAAAATGGTGTAAAAATCCTTAAAACAAGACACATTTAATTGAGACGCAACATATATGATATTTTGACTTGCTTTAAGAGAATGTATCTTCAATATAAGTGTATTTTACATTACATTTACATTTACATACATAAGCTGAAGCTGTTTGGAAAGTTTTGAGTACATCTGAGCTGTGTAATTCTTTCTCTCCTCAGTCAGGCGCAAGCTGCAGTGCTGATCTCGTGCATCATCATTACAATTCTAGACAACGAAAATTTTTGTCGATAATGTCGACTAATCGTTTCTGCCCTACGCTGTACATACACTTGACTGTCTGAGGAAGCTGGGCACAACTTTGATTCTTTTTGTTTTGGTTCCACCAAGATTTGTGTGACGTTTTGGACACACAATTTTCATTTTGTCCAAGACTCTGCATTTTGGGTGATGGGGCGGTCATTAATTTTGGCGATGTTGATAAATGTTAATAACAAAAGGAACAGCCACGTGTCTGAAGCGTGCAGATCTGACCTGCTTACAATGCTGTCTAGGTAGGCAGGTCACAAGCTTTTGTAACTTGGCTATCATCTGAAAGGTCTAATTTCTGCTAAGACTATTTCATTTTTTAAGATAGAGATGTTCAATCTTAAAAGGTCAGTTTTGTAAAAGAAACTGACGTGAGTGGTTTTATACTCAAGAGGGGGGAAATCACTCCATGATGCTTATCAACTGTCTGACACTGATTTAAATCTATTTAAATGTCCTTATTTTGCACATTACAAACTAAAAGCATACTCTTTTACAGCTGAGCAGCTATTACAGCAATTCAGCTTAACTATTCATCTCAGGGGTACAGCACTTTAGCATACAGGCATAATTATCCTATAAATACTTGGACAGTTACAATTTGGAGCTGATACAATATCTTCATCTAATGTAGGTCATGCATGATAGTTACTGAACTGTGAGGGTATTTTTGTAATTTGCAAATCTCACTTGGGTGATTTGACTGTCAGCAGAAACGTGGCCTAACATGTGGATGTGATGTGTGAGGCTAACACAAGTTCAACAGCAAGCAAAAATGGATAAGGATGCTAGCTTGGGGCTGTTTACCGAGTCAGCCAAGATAACCACAACACAAAAATTAGTCCAACCACAGGATTTCCTAATTTTGTGTCACTTGAGGCAGCTTCATAATGCTGCATGGCCAGCGAGAGCTTCCCGTGACCCTCGAGGACTGGTAGCTATGATGTAAAACACATACAAGTCTACTGAAAGAGAAAATAGACCAAAACCACTGAACCCTCAAATCACTTTTCTGTGTCTACAGTAACAAAGTAAACATTTCAGGAGGGAAAAGGACTATGCATGGTTTGGACTTTTTTTGAGAGCAAAATATTACACAAGTGACACCACACAATGCTTTAGTTCTGATGCTACTACATTGAGTTATCACTCAAACCCTGAAACTCTGATGAAAAAAAAAAACATTTGAAAAGGAATGTTCAAAACAAGTTAAGCTCAATCGACAGCATTTGTGGAATAATGTTGACTTCAACATTTAATTTAGATTCATCCCTCATTTAAAAAAAAAAAAGAAAAAAAAAATCACAAATCAAGGTTACAGTAAAGCACTTTTAATGGAAGAAAATAACCTTATCTGTGTAGTTACATTCAATAGTACAACTTCATTATCAACTGTATAATTAAAAACTTAACTTCCATTGTAAGTGTCTTACTGTGAACACTTTTTTGTGGTAATCAATTTTATGACACAACTGCATCTTATCCCCTTTTTCAACCCAATTTGGAATGCCCAATCCCACTAGTAAGTAGGTCCTCATGGTGGTGTGGTAACTCACCTCAGTCAGGGTGGCGGATGAGAAGTCTCAGTTGCCTCAGCTTCTGTGAGAGTCAATCCATACGTCTTATCATGTGGCTCGCTGTGCATGACTTTGCGGAGTCCCACAGCACGTGGAGGCTCATGCTACTCTACGCGATCCACTCACAATTTACCACGCGCCCCATTGAGAGCAAGAACCCCTAATCACGACCACGAGGAGGTTACCTCATGTGACTCTACCCTCCCTAGCACCCAGGCCAATTTAGATGTTTAGGAAGCCTAGCTGGAGTCACTCAGCATGCTCTGGATTGGAACTTGAGACTCCAGGGGTGGTAGTCAGCGTCAATACTCACTGAGCTACATCCCTACAAATGCGTTTGACTAAGCTTAACTTGTACTGAACCCAGGACAGTCCTTTAAACCAGCAGGGGTTTGAGCACTTTACAGCTGGTCAGGCTAAAGCACATGCTGAGCACAATTTTAGCCTAACTTAGATACCATCTTAAACCAGCTAGACCAGACAGGAAGATGGGCTAGACAAGCCTAAACCAGCTTAAACTGATTTAAGCTGTTGTTTTTTTTTTAGCAGGAACATTTTTTATATGTATAAATATTGTTTTTCAGAGAAAGGTGAAATGCCATTATTTAGCAAAATACTATATACACTTACTAAGAACTTTATAAGAAAAACCTGTACTCCTACTTATTTGTGCGATTATCTAATCAGCCAATCGTGTGGCAGCAGTGCAATCCATAAAATCATGTGGATACAGATCAGGAGCTACAGTTAATGTTCACATTAACCATCAGAATGGGGAAAACTTTGATCTCAGTGATTGACAAAGGCATGATTGATGGTGCAAGATGGGTTGGTTTGAGAATTTCTGTAACTGCTGATCTCCTGAGATTTTCTCTCACAACAGTCTTTTGAGTTTACTCAGAATGGTGCCAAAAACAAAAAACATCCAATGAGTGGCAGTTCTGTGGATGGAAACGCACTGTTGATGAGAGAGGTCAACGGATAACCACTCTGAACAACTGTAGTGAGCAGAATGGCATCTCAGAATGAACAATGTATTTATAACGTATATATATATATATATATATATATATATATATATATATATATATATATATATATATATATATATATATATATAATGTTCTCACTTTTTTCCATTTTACATCACATTTTTAAATATCTGTCAAATATTTGGGTCACATTGCGTATCTCAGCAATCAATGCTGTAGCATTCTGATAGGATGGTCGTCTGTGGCTCCATTGCATCAAAGCTCAAGAGTAACCACTGCATACACTGAAAATACACACACACACACACAGTATTCAGGCACATAAATCAGGAAGCAACACAAGTGATAACTGTGTGCATTACAGCCAGTCAGCAGTGTCAGAGAACAAAGAACACCACCGGCCGATCTGCACTGTCAGACTGATTTAGATGCTCACTAATCAAGACCTAGTATGCACTTCGAGGTAGACAGCGGCTGCATCTAAGGCTTCCTTGCTTCCCAGTCAGTCAATGACAACATTTTTGTAGAATATACCACTAAGGAAACTGGTTTCAAGGCACCAATTAAATGTATGCGTTTTTCCAAAAGCAACTTACAGTGGATTTGGGGTGGTGTCGTCAAAAGTACAGATACTTCGGTACCAAGTCAGTACTAAAATAATAAGTCACGATACCAGTGTTTGTGCAGTACCAAGCACCAGCTTAAAGGGGCGGTCACGATACACTTTGCACTCCATTCACTCCCATTCAAACACATCCGAATGCAGCAGAGCAGAAGCGCAAGCTTATGCAAAGTTTTAGGTTACCAAGCTGCGTACCAAAATTCAAGCTTGGTGAACTATGAACCATGAATTTGTACGACAAGAGGACACGTGACCAATAGGAGACTAAAATGTCACATGCTTACCTCTAGACTCAATTCAAATCATGCTTATTTTAAAGCTGCAAGATTTATGGTTGCAGGAAAGTGAGCAGACAATATATTTTAACATTTTTATTATAATATAATTTGTTTTTGTGATCTATTATTTACTTACATCAGAAGTCCTCCCGCGTGACATCATATCCTGGTCTGTTGTGTTGTATGACATTTTTTTTGCATGCGACCGCCCCTTAATTCGGTCAGACTGACACACGGCTGCTTTTAAATGTTCATACACTTATTTGAGCATGTGCTCCATTACTCCTTTTACAGTAAAATGCACAATTAATCAAATTAAAATGTGATATGTCCTAGTGTGATTATTAAACTGTGAATGCTGCAATCTTAATCTGCATTCAAGCTGCATGAACGTGTATAGCAGACCGCTCATACACTGGGAACTCCACTGACATTGATTGATTGACTAGACTATGGTGGCCCACCACAGCTAAAACATTTTTACACTTCCTATCTAAAATATTTTTGCACTTCTCAGTCTCATAATAACATAAAATAAAAGGTTGTGTTTTGTGCTCTCTCTCTCATGCGCCAGTCAGTTCAGTCAGCTCTTCCCTTGCTGCTGTAAACTCACGCACTCGCACACACTCGCAGATATCTCTGCACTGGAGTATTCCTGGATCTGTCCAACATTATTTGGTTGAGGATGACACATTTTGAGGTAATGTTAACCAGCTCTCTACATTGCGAGTAAATCACTCCCACAAGCGATTAAATTTTGCATTATCCGACCAAAAAATGTGCCACTGGCAACAAGTAAATATTAACATTTCACTCGCCAGTGATAGAGTTGTGTAGTTTCAAAGCACAGTCCCTTTTACTGAATAAAAAGCAGTGGATTAAGAAGCTGGATTCAGCCTCATCTCTCCCTGCATGATGTCTCATTCAGGACCAAAAAAGGACAGAGCATGGGCATCAAACAGCTGCCATGCAAACCTTTTCACACTGCACATCTAGAGCTCTGAGTCAGCACTTCCATACAGATCTGTCCTGCTTAACCTGAGCAGAATGCAGCAATTCTTCATCTACAACATGCTCGGAAGGTCTCAAAGCACCAGTGCGCCGCAGCTGTGGCTACTGATGCATGTTATCTTGAATAACATATCTCTATTACCGAAACACACCCATAATGTGTCCAGAATGCATTACAGTAAATAAACAACTACAATAAAATGTTACTATCCCAGATCTGTGTGGATAACACAGCTTCAGGCATGGGCGGGAATCTATGTGTATAATGTTAGTACTAAATAAGATGTTCCTGTCTGAGAGCGAGTGTGACAGTGCTGGAGGGTGTGGTGGAAGGAGGGAGCAGATGATTGGCACAGGGGTGGAAAAAACCGATGAGGGAGAAGAGGTGAATTTGTTGGCTTTAAACTATACAATTACAGCTGAGCGATCAGAGCCAAGCCCTCCGCAGGAGAAACATCACGTGACATGAAGGAACAATTTATCCAGATCTCTGCATTGCAAGGCATTATTTTTGGGGTTTGGCATTGCTCTTGCACCTCAGTTTGGAGCATGTAGTGTAGAAGACAGAGTGTGAAATACTGTCACACATTTATGTACTATAACCTCATTTTTCAATTTAAGGATGTTTTTGGATGTTGATTCCCCAAAAATTGTAAAAACTGTGGCTCTGTTTATACTTAGTATTAAGATGCGTTTGAGCTAACCCTTTGAAACTGGATGATAGGTATAAACAGGGTCCAAACCAATTTTGAAATTTGTCCACTTCAACCAAATTCAAAAGTAATCAAACCCAACGTGTTTTCGATCACTTTCGAAGAAGTAAACAAGGGCTCCAGACTGCGATCAAATGGTCGTAATTTGCGAGTATTTTTTTCAACTGCTCGCACATGTGCAACCTGCAAATTTGATGATTTTTTTTTTATTTCATGTTGAAAAATGAGGAGGGAGCGAGTCTTCCAGAGTTGGGTAATGTGTCTTGCTTTCGTGGCGTCACACTCATCATCCGTAAAAGTCAACCACGGCAAAACGAACCATTGACACATCTACGACTTCTCCTGTACCAAAGCCAGGCCTTTCAGTGCAGCAAATTGTAGAGGTCGACAAGTTCACGTCAGCTGAGGCTGTGGCGAAAAAGTCAAGAACACACTGTTTCCGACTGGAATGGCTTAGGTAAGTTTACATGGCTTAGATTTAGTAAAAACACCAACACCATGAACTGTATCTACTGCACTAAAAGTGGTCCACAACTGTGGCACGGCGGAGGGCGGGGACGGGTCATGACTCGACACACCCGGTCCCGTATCAGGCTAATCAAGCCGTTGAGAGGGATAAAGGCAGAGAGGGATCCTTACGGACATGTCCGTCGTCCTGTGTGTTTGTCTTTTGAGTTTTTCATTAAAACTCTTATTTGTATGTCAAGCCGGGTTCTCGCCTCCTCCTTGCCCATCCTAACCCCGTTTTACATCAACATGCAGGGAAACCAAGTTTACCAAGGCAACTGACACCGCACAGTTTAAACACGACAGCTTAAATGAAGCACAACAGCAGCATAAAACATAAAACATGCTGAGACAGAAATATATCGCCACTTCCAGTAGCATTTTGCAGGCAGGAAGCTACCATTCAGTCATCTGATTAGGATGAAATGGTAGTGAAATTCAACACAGCCTATTTCATAGCTAAGCAGGAACTACCATTCAGCAAATTCAAGGGTCACATTGAATTGTTGAAAAAGAATGGCTTAAAAGTTAATCCTATGTACAGTAACGACACAGCATGTACGCAGTTCATTGGTGCTATTGCAGATTCACTCAAACAGAAGACCCATGAGAAGATTAAGGACGCCACATATCTCTCTTACATGATCGATGGCGATATGGATGTTTCAACTAAAGAATGTGAAATAGTATATGCAAGGATCGTGCAACAAGGGAAAACAACTAATATTTTGATTGGCCACATGGAAGATCAGCATGTAAATAATGTATGTTAAATACAGTAGCTGATAGAGCAAATAATTTGACTCCAGTTTAGTAGAGGCACAAGTTGTTTACTTATTCTGATGCTGTAATGACAGTAAAGACCGGTGGCCACTTACTTCATGTTTACATTTAATGTATTTGTTTTGGTTTTTGCACTGTAATGACAGTAATAATACTTTGTTTACATTTCTGAATGTGCATCTGTTAAGCACCATTCAGTTAAAATGTGACTGTGAACTAAAATAAAACAGCACAATGTAGTTTCTGTATTTATTACCAAAGCATTTATCAGTGATACAGTTAAAATGGGAAAAAAATAATAGCGTTGCAAGCCAGTTAGGGGCTACAGTGCTCCTGGTAAAAGAAGTTAGTCTGGAGCCCTGTAAATGCTCAGCTATTAGAAAAATAATAAGCTATAAAAAATAGCAAAGCACTGCCTACTCCCCGCTGCACTAAATCAAGATTTAATAAAACTTTGCATTTTTGTGCGGTTTTACGAAGAAATAACATCTGATCTGAAAAAGTAATAAAACTAATAAATATACATGTACAAGGCTTGATGGAACAGACACTTTACCTCAACCAATAGCATGAGTATATGGCAGGACTTTCACCCATCAATGGAAGGCGATTTGAAAACAGTCATTATTTTTGCAATTTTGTTTAGTGACAGAAGTGCCGCAGAAACTGCACACTTCACCTTTAAGTACCAATCCCACAAAATAAGGAAATTATAAGGAATTAGTATTTCATGGCTTTCCAAATCATAACCCTTACAAAATGTATTGTGGTGATGGTATCAGATGCAATACCGTAGTACCTTGATATACTGTGGTAATGATTACCATATTCATTTAATACGGGTGGGTAAAAATATAGATTTTCCAATGCATTGCTATCTTCATTTGGACGATATCGATTATATAAATTTTTTTTATTCTATGTGCAATCCTTTACTACAATGAGAGGAAATCACTGGCTGGTAAATGTTTTCAATTGCCAGTAATTGTATAGTGTAGTGGTTGCGTATTCTGCAGCGTGATCTTTTTCCTAAGTGTCGAGAGTAAAAGTTGTTCTGTGTAATGCGTATCCTAAGACTAGATCCATGCGACCCATTTGTCATTGAATAATCTCAGTTTTAATACCCTTTCTGTTTTAAAAAGTCAGTTGTTGATCAAAAACAACAAAAAAATAAACATTTAATTATAGCCATGCATGGCACAGATAAGATAAAGCCAATCGAGTCCTGTCTCGTTAAAGGTGCGTTCAGTAATTTGGGGCTAATTTAAAAAGTTTTACACAAATGAGTTTAGGTGAAGAGAGATTTAAATGGTGTACACTCACAAGAGATGAAGACTGTACTCATAATAGTTTTCAATAAGAGTGTTTTTATTATACATGGTGCAGGTCACCTATGAAATGTGTTTCACCATATATGGCTGCCGTATATGTACATAAGCTTAGCTATGCTTAGCGCAGTGTTGTTTGGTGATGCGAAGAGCAAAAAGAATACAATGGAACATACTTATAATCGTGCTTTAGTAGCAGAGACAACAGGAGATTCAGTAGCTGTACTGCCGAAGAAGTGAAAATAGTCCGAAGCAAGAAGTCAGAAAGACCGGCAAAGCCAAAAAACTTTAGTAAACATCGGTATGGCATAAACAAGGTGGAAAGATTTGATGACGGAGAAAAACATGAGTAGTGATGCCGATGTTGCTTCTTTTTTATTGGACAGGTAAGATATTATTAATTGTTTAGACCACTCTAAAATAGTATCCGTAGAATTTACAGAAAACTCATAAATGTTTCCCTCAAACTCTTTATAATTACATGTGGAGTCAACGCATGTTAGTGGCGTTTATAAACGCAACCTCTAATTTTATTTTCTTTGTTATCACAGCTATAGTAACAAAGAAAATAAACCTCCACCTCTATGAAATGGAAAATGTCTTAATTCGTTTAGTAGCTTGGCACAGTGATTGCTGTGGATTTTGTGTAAACCATGACGTTGGTTTGCTTGGAAACAAAATGAGTTCTTCAAATACAGTATTCAAGAACATGCTAAATTTGATCATCAAAAAATATTCTAATCTTTCCTTTACCATAACATTCTGTATCGCTAGATAATTGAGGTCTATTTCATGCTAAGCAGTTCTCTAATAAAGGTAATAACTGTCTTTAAAAATAATGAGAAATTTAGTCTCCGTAACTGTAGAAGTCTGTTCGCTTGAATTCTGATGTTTGATTTTAGGCAAAGCATTTATATTATAGTAGTAGTAAATAACTTTAGAAATGACCTCAAATTCCATTTTCTAGATGCAAATGATATTCCAAAGCTGGCTGGGCAGCAGAGATGATCATGCTGATCCACGTCGATAGACGGCGGTACAGCGTCTAACACCATTGTTGTGTCGGTACTTAAAGTACACGAAGAAGAGCAATGCTAATGCTAGCTAGAGAACTACTGAATGCCCCTCTTCATTTCTTTACAGAAATGTTGGGTTTGTTAAAGAGACAGTACCGGTTTTAGCGTGTGTTCAACAAATCAATGTAAATACATGTAAATAGTCATTTATTATGCAATTAAACAATAAACATGTAAAGAAAAAAAATATATTAAATATAATATCTTGATTTGTTCAATTTTAAAATCCAAAATTTTACCAAAATGATGAAAATCTAAGAAAATATCATTAATAAAATTTATATTTACGTAATGAAGGTCCCTTGTATAATTAACAGTGTTAGCTCGGAGATATCTTCTTTCATATGTTGGCAACAGGGACATTATAACTGAAATATACCCATATGAATCGATATTGAATCGAAACTAATCAAGAGCTTGTAAATCGGAATGGAATTGAAACGGGAAATCTGTATCAATAACCTGCCCTATAATTTATCATAGAATTTACATAGTACTCCAAAGTACGTCAAAGAATAACATGTCCTTATACAGGTCCAAAAAACATGGTAATACCATAGTACATCTTAGTAAAAAGGCATGTACATAAGTTGCACTGGTCAAAAGATTCTACTTTAAAAAATTTTGTAAACAGTCCACATTGTAGTAGGCTTTGGAACATGGTGAGGGAATACCTGTTAAACACAGGTGTAGGAAATGTAGGAAACCTTGTCAAGTCATTACCTAATCTTCAATGGACTCAATCAAGGGGGAAAAAAGTAAAAAGCTAAAGTACGTCAGCATTTTTTCCAACTGGCTACAGATCTATTTCAGTGAAAAGCTCCAGGAGCCTGCATGAATTCACCCTTTCATAATTGAAAAAACAATCAGAACAAAACAACATAGCTCTGGGTCACTGGTCTAGACTTGGTTGGCAAAGGAAATGTGAATGAACCCTTCATTGTGTGTCTCTCAAGGTTGTGCATACATTTCTCTGGAAGATGGCCACATTCCATTGGGTTTCGCGTATAACTGCAGCTTCACGTTCTCATCCCAACGTACATGTGATTCTCATTATGTTATGGTACAATGTGATGGCCTCAAGGCCTCAATTACAATCCGTCAATGCTAAATGTGGAATCCTCATCGCAATCCTTCCCCAAACCATCAGCGACAGAAGTGTCCTCAAAAATTGTGTTAATGAACTGCACTCAGCAAATGTAACCAACCAAATGTATTCCTCCCTTCCTTTTTTTTACAATGTTAAGCCAGGGTTTGAGCCTATACAGTCACCTTTTGAAATATGCTAATATTGGTATAGAAATGTGTTAGTGTGTCATAAAGAAGCAAGACATGCAGTCCCTTGTAAAGCAAAATTTGACCTTGGTGACAATACACTTCTCTGTGACTTTGGCCTTTGTGCAAATGACTGTCACAGTGGAGTACATTGAAATGAATGAGTGAGTGTGTAACCTATACAGTCGTTCTTTAAATAGTCAAGTCCCACAAAGGGGACAAACACAATGCACAGCCGTTTCCCTGTATGACATAATGTCCAGCAGCTCAGCTGAGTTTCCTGACGCTGCCCTCCCGAGACTCCCCACAGGAAAAGGGCACTTACACACTCTTTCGCATAAACATGCACAATGACGGCCAATAGCTCCATCTCAGAAACGTTCCGATCTGTGTGCGACAACAAAGCTCTAATATCACCCTGCCTGCATCACAGTGTAATGCACCTGTCTGTAACTAGGCCCATTGCTATTTTTGGCTCTTACCGGCACTGCTACCTGCACACAGGCCGAGCTAAGTTGCTTGAAGGCATGTTGATATTGCATTTCCATTGAAATCAGAGAACCAGAATGAGTCAAGAAATCTTAAACAAGTCTAAATTAGTATCTTTGCATGTTCATTTGATGTTCACAGAAACCAGTTAGAAAAAATAAACCCATGTTGTATTTTGCATTGTGTTAATTTCTCAGAAAGTTACACAATATATAAGTGAGTTAAGACAAACTTTTTTCAGAGAAGAAAGGCTAGAGATTATTCATTGTGCTCACTTTAAAACTATTGTAAATTAGATCATTTACAGATGCAAGGTGAACTCTGCCCCTGTAAAGTTTGCCTATTTGCCTTAACTATGGCCTGAAAATGAATGTACAGCACGTAAACATGAACAATGCAATAATGCAGAAGGAAATGTCTATTAACATACTTTTAAACTACCAAGTAAGAGAACATTTTAATAATATACTGTAAATATATCAGCATTTGGGTCAATGCTATTTTTTTTTGTGTCTGGTTCTATTAAGTTATTCTAAAATACATAAAAAATGCAATTCACACCAAACCATTACTTGAATACACCTTTTCTATTTTGTATCCACACAGAGAAATCATAATTTGTTTTAAATATGGAGTGAAACAATTTTGTTATAAAATATTATTAATATTTGGAAGACTCTTGTCTACCAAATCAAGTCAGGTGGTGAAACCAACATGCAGATTACCAATTTCTTGTCATGCGGCCTAAAAAAAATAACCCCTTTAGACCCTCAAGACTCGTATGTTTAAAATTTTTATGAAAAGACACATTTTGTTCAGGTCGTATGGAGTTACGCGGAGAAAACGTATTAATATTCTTGACTCAAAAATTAGTTTTCCTCATTTTTTTTAAATTATTTTGAAAGATTACATTTTGACAAACTTGATTTATTGTATTTTAAGGACTTCACCTCAGATAACCTTATTTGCCACTGACCCATTTAATCATTTTGATTGATGTTAATTTATCAAAATACAATTTTTCATTATTGGTTCATGTTAGTTCAGATTGCATAAACTATTGTTAATACATCTTTGAATGTGAAAATGTATTAAAATAATATACAACAAATGCTGTAAAAGTATTTTTCATTGTTAGTTAATGTTAACTTCTTCATTAACAAATGCAACCTTATTTTACAGTGTTACAATTTAATCTGTGATGTGGGGGGTCAGTATATTTGGCAAATATATGCATTTAGAGATTTAGAGCAACAGGGGCCTAAGATAACACCAACTGCAACATCTAAGTGCTCATGATTAGTTTGTTTAAATGTAGCTCATGTCAAACTGAAAGCACACATTGCAGGCCACACTGTATCCACCTTGTTTTAGCAGCGAGCAGGAAGAATCTTTAAGGTGAGCCTAACATTCCATATTGTGCACAAGCCAGACCAGCGATGATGTCATCTACACTTCTGTCCCCCTTCGAAAACAACTAAATGGGTTTTCCTTACAGGAACTTTGTCTTGTAAGCAACTGGCCAATGTGAGGTCATAAAACAATAGTTTACTTGCCACTAAAATGCCAACTGTGAGATTCACTGTGACATCTGGACGTCAAAATAATACAGTGTAGTTTACACACAACATGTGGCGTGCAAACCATGAAATAGCTCTTACCCCAGTCGAGGAACTCCAAAATATTCTTCTCTCTTCTCAGAGGGGAATTATTGCACTCATCATAAAGGCAGATGAGAATATCCAACAGGGTCTCCACACTGAAGCACTGGCCGTTGGACTGAGCCGGGCCATCTAAAATCAGTTTCTCCAGTTTCTTCAAACGCACCTCTCCAGACATGGTTTCGAATGGTGTTGCAGTCTCACAGAATGGTCAATCTTTGCTTCCACAGTAGCAAACTGGCAACTGGGCTTCAGATGTCTCTCCTTTAAAAAAAAAATAAAAAAGACAAACTCAAAGGCTCAAGGCAAGCACAAATTATTGTCAAGCTTAAGCGCATCAATCATGGTCCTCCTCGCACCAGGGCGATCATCATATCACTCCACAACATCACGAATTTGCAGTCCTTAGGTGCATTAAAGATAACTTCCAGCCATCGACCCTGCCCTGGCTGGTGGATTTGACGTACTATCTGACCTTATGTGTTGCTTTCCCTTCTCCAGATTTCAGCTTCTCCTTTAAGGAACACTTTGTCCACAAAATAAGTCACCAAAGAAGTTTAAAATAATCCCCTGAAATATAGTGATAAAAGTGGTTATCCATTATGCAGTAACAAAAGCGCATCAGCAATACGGGATCTGCATTGCTACAAAGCTCCATTTGCCCCTCCTCTGGCAGGACTGCGAAAGCCTTTGCAAGCTGTTTTTGCCTTTAAATTTCTTCTCTTTCCATATATGAACCGTGCTGTCCTCAAAACGGCGACTGATTGTACACGTTGGATTCGAAATCGAAGTGATATGCACTTGTCAAGAGAAGGTACGTGGCGAGGAGGAGAAAATGTGTGTGCTCGGTCATGTCGGTGGAGGACTCTGCCTTCTTCTGCTGCTCTGCTCCCGGTCGCCGTGTGTCTCTCTCACTGCTCGCTGCTGCTGCTGCGGGCAAATCCCGACATCATCATGGCGACCGTCACGGCGTCTGCTGCGGGGAATGGAGGGATACACTCGAGGCATATGGAAGAGTAGAGTACTAGAGTACTTTGTTGCCAATGGCTATACAAGTAAAACAAATTTAAGGAATATTCCGCAAATAAATACAAGTTCAGACCAAACGACAGCATTTGTGGCATAATATTGATTACCACAAATATTTATTTTGACTCGTCCCTCGTTTAGCCTACTTCTATAAATAAAAAAAATATCGAGGTTACAGTGAGACACTTATATTGGTAAATGGTGAGTAATTGGGGACAATTTTTAGAGAGTGTAAAGTCAGAAATGTGAAATTCATTATTGAATAAAAGCACTTACATGAAATGTTGTTTTTCAGAACAAGTGTTCAAGTTAAAAAAAAATACTTGAAAAAATTCAAGTATTATTTGAGCTGTAAAGTTGTTTAAGTCATCGTTTTTAACGTCGTTTTAGGGTTTACGGCACCATGTTGATATGTCGTCAAGGCTACAAAGTTGTACAATTAGATAACTTTCAACAGAATTGGTCTGTAGGTGATATTATCACACTAAAATCGTGTTTACACGACTATTGTTTATGTCCTGTGGCTATACGTTTGAAACGGTGAGTATTTTAACGTTTACAGATTGGCCCCATTCATTTCCGTTGTAAGTAGGCCTACATCACTGTAGCGTCTTTATTTTTAAAGGAAAAGGAGGCAGAGTTTAAATAAATATTTGTGGTAATCGAAATTATGCTACTAATACTGTTGATTGAGCTTAACTTGCATTGAACCTGGAATATTCTTTTAACTCTTGTATGTATGATTAACTCTCAAGGCATTTACAAAATATACATACATATAGGTGAATAGGCTTAAGCAATGTATGCAATATTATGAATGGTATCTGCCAATGGTCATGGATAGCTAAATCAATAATTAATGGACATGTTCCCTTGTGTATTAATGAGGAAGATAGGCGAAGAAGAAATTTTTAAAGAATGTTAATGAAAGAAAAATGCATTTTATTGGGTATTTTGCCTAAATAATCTTGTTTGCTTTCTGCATATACACTCACTGAGCACTTTTTTAGGGACACCAGTACACTTATTCATGCAATTATCTAATCAGCCAATCACGTGGCAGCAGTACAGTGCATTAAATCATGCATATATGGGTCAGGAGCTTCAGTTTATGATCACACCAACCATCATAATGGGGGAAAAAATGTGATCTCAGTGAATTCAATCGTGGCATAATTTTTGGTGTGGGCTGGTTTGAGTATTTCTGTAACTGCTGATCTCCTGGGATTTTCACACACAAACAGTCTCTAGTTTACTCAGAATGATGCCAAAAACAAAAAACATCTAGTTAGCGGCAGTTCTGCGGACAAAAACGGCTTGTTGATGAGTGAGGTCAGCAGAGAATAGCCAGACTGGTTTGAGCTAACAGAAAGTCTACGGTAATTCAGATAACCACTCTGTACAATTGTAGAGAGCAGAATAGCATCTCAGAATGCACAACGTGTAGAACCTTGAGGTGGATGGGCTACAACAGCAGAAGACCACATTGGGCACTTTATTAGGTCCAAAGTGTTTCTAATAAAGTTCTCAGTGAGTTTATATTAAATGAATATTCTGGGTTCAATACAAATTAAGTTCAATAGACAGCATTTGTGGCATAATGATGATTACAACAAACATTTATTTATGATTTGTCCCTTTTTTTCTATAAAAAAGCAAAAATATGGGTTACAGTGAAGCAATAACAATGGAAGTGAATGTGGCAAAATGTGGTTTTAAAAGTATAGCCACAAATGTAAAAAAAACAATAAATAAAATATGCGCGTTAACATGATTTTAGTGTGATAAAAATCGCTTACTAACTTTTTCTGTGTAGTTACACAATTTTACAACTTTGTTGCCATGACAACATAACACAATAAACCTTAAAATGACATAAACTTGGTGCAATATATAAAACTGGACAAAGTAGGCCTAACACATCTCTCTTTACACTGTTAAAATCATGAAAACTGCAACAATAAAATACAATATCAATGTTTTTCTCATTTTACCTAATAGATCTGTCGTTTTCTCGTTTTAATCTTAAAATGTATGGATAAGCTTGCTTATGTAATGTTATTGTCCATTAGTATGAGTTCAGTATAACTACATTATTCCCAGTTTTAGCGACAATTTTAATGTCAAGCTAGTTTGTAATGTTTAAAAACATGAGCACTTTCGCCATCTTGTGTTAATGGTCTTCATTGCAATTGCTCGTTTCTCCTGATTTTACCAATATAACGATAAGCTTCTTGTGGTTAGTCCATTGCTATAGTATATTAGATTAAATGTATATTTTACAGTACATCAATGGCAACTTAACGCTCTTTTCAACACTCGCCTTACAAATCAGCTGTATTGAATAGACAATGTGAAAATATATAGGTCAGCTATTATGCTTACGAGACTACACCTTTTCTCAGGGAAACAATTTTTCACTTGCAAGCTGTTAGGTGTTTAATTTTTCATACAGTATGCATCAAACAATGCCAGTCGTTTCTAGCATAGTACAGCTGTTCACGTGCGTTTGACATTTGATGAGAACACGACCTCAAGGCCTATTTCATAAACATTCAATATGAATCTGACAACTGCCACACCAGGCCTAATAAGGTGCTAATCATGTATTTCATGTCAAAACATCTGATGTAGGAGCAAACTCTGACAGGATGTAGAGAATGTTGTGCAGGAAGTAAACATTCAAATATTAATTTAGTGTGGATCGTGAGAATTCTGCATAGGCCTACAATAAACATCCCAAAATATGTTTCTTTTAAAGTTTTACCATTTCAATGATAATTTGCATTTGCATGTTTACGATTACGACCCTAATCACGGAATCAAAATAATCGACAAGGGAAGGGCACAAGACTGACACAAATCACACGAGGATTCGGGACTTTAATTTACTGATGCGCAGATCATGTGTATTGTACAAAATAGTAGCTGGGAAGTCAAATAGACTCCTAGACAGAAGATTGGCATTGAATGAACTTCAGTTTTAAGGGACGTGAACCGTGTAGCCTAACTAACATGACCATTATATAAAAGTAGTGTGTGTGTGTGTGTGTGTGTGTGTGTGTGTGTGTGTGTGTGTGTGTGTGTGTGTGTGTGTGTGGCATTTCGATAATTTTGATTTTGTTCACTGTTCGTTATGGATTTTATTGATTTATTACTTTATTTCACATTTTGTTGTTCAGAATTATTACAAGATGGTCAAACAAACTAAACCAGTTTCTAAAAAGAGCATTCTGCCTTTCGTAGTTATTGTTTTTGTGAATGGGCCAAGCATAAGCAGATGACTAATTAATCATCTCTTGTAGCAAATATGGTAATACTCCTCTGGGCTAAAACAGTGAGCTCTTTTGTCTGGTTCAGCATTTGTATTGCATTAATTTGCCTCCATCTCCAGCCAGTCATTTGTCATCTGTTCTTCCTGTGAGCTTCTTTAGTCTGTCTGACATCTTAGAGCAAATAGAGGGGCCAATACACATGCACAGGGCCCTCAGTGCCACTAGCTCTCTTCTAATGTTACTGTGACCAAACAAGGCATGGCAAATCTGGCTATGGAATCAGCTAATCACCAACCTGTGAAGAGCCTCCCAATCCACATCCATGCCACAACCCTAGATCTTTTTGCCTAATAATTTTAATCTGCGCATAAAGCAGAAGTGTGGTGGTCTTTGAATAAACGTCCAGTCCCTCAGCCCACCCAGTCCACAATACAGTTGATCAACAGAATGGCTGTTATACAGAGAGTCTGAAAAGTCCAGACTCTTGCCAGACTAGGAATGTTTTACAATGTCCAGGGGAATGTACACACAATGAACAAGCATGCTATATTAAAATGCACATGCAAACTGAAAAGAAGGGTGTGTTCTAGGTTCACTATATCTGGAAGGTCATCAGTAAATCCAGACACCATGTGACAAGTGATAAAGTGAGCATTACATGCAAGTTGGTAGTCTCTTTATATATTTTAAACTATTGATCATTTAACAGAGATCTATCTATCTATCCATCCATCCATCCATCCATATGTAATATACATGTGTCTATTAGGCACATCCAGTATATTACAGGCTACATATATACATGTAATGGGCCTATGCAGTATATGAATGTTTTGTAGAAACGGCTATTTTTCTATGCTGTCTAGTTTAAAGTCAATCAATCTGCGTTAATTTTCCGATGAAACCTTACGTTCATGTATAATTTTCACTCTGAAGTAATCAACCCCCTTTTGTCAAAGTGCGAACAACTGGGGGTCTGGTGGGTGCATGTAAGGGCGGGCCGCTGTCAAAGCAGGGACATTTAATCTCGAGAACAGGAAAGCTTCGGTGCCTCTCTATCACCTGGAAGATTTACGAAATTATGTCCTCTATCCGTGCCGCTTGCCTTCTTTGCACAGCTTTTTTCGCTATGGCAAGGGGTTTCAGCCATGAAGACATGAAAGACGCCATGATGAAGAAACTGGGACTGAGCGAAATTCAAAAGAGAGATTTAGAGAACCTTGTAATTCCAGCACGCATTAAGAACAAATATACTTATATGCTGAAACTGCATCACGCAAGGAAGCGTCGCTCTCTGCCCAGTTTAGCTGGCATCCTGAAGGGAATCCCTGGTAATGCAGGTAAGATTACATTGCAAAACAAAAATGCTTGTTATATTAATTAAATGATATAATTTAGAAAATCTAACATAGTAAGTGAATAAATTATGTCATGCATATGAACATTTTAACAGGTTTATATCTTCAAAAAAACAGCGAAGTGACCATGGCAGAGCTTAAATTATACAAGAAAGCCCCACATAAACGATCCGTGCCGGAGAGAAAGGGCCACCGACCCGTCAACAACACCCGGGTGAGCATCTACTGGGTGGAACCCCTGGAAAACGGGTCGAACCGAACTTCACTGACACTCTTGGCCATCTCTGCCGCATAACTGCCGGGTCTCTCGCCCTCGATCCACACCTCAAGGTGCACTGGCATCTCCATGCGGCTCTTCGACCAATACTGCACCGCTTGGGTGACATAAAAGCTTTTCCAGCCGGTCTAGTGAATGGGAATCAACCTGAGGAGATAACGGTTGTTGCAATGAGCACGCCAATCAGTAATTACCATAATGATGGAAGAATAACGACTGTCTGTGGCTAACTCTCTGTCCTTACCTTGAGTCCACTATATTACAACTTCGTGGCCACGACAATTATGTTACAGTAGTCTGCCACAAAACGATTTAAACAACTTAATAGATGAAAGTTTTAACAGAAAAGTTTGAATAATAAATTATTGGCTACTGAATAATTAATATAAGTGCTTTTATAAAACTATAAGCTTCACAATTATGCTCCACAAATTGGCCCCATTCACTTCCATTGTATATGCCTCGATCACTGTAAACTCGATTTTTGCTTCTTTTTTTTTTAAGAAAAGGAGGGGTGGGGTCCTGGGAAGCTCAGAGAGTATTGATGCTGACCACCACCCCTAAAGTCGCAAGTTCGAATCCAGGATGTGCTGAGTGACTCCAGCCAGGTCTCCTAAGCAACCAAATTGGCCCGGTTGCTAGGGAGGGTAGAGTCACATGGGGTAACCTCCTGGTGGTCACTATAATGTATGGTTCTCGTTCTCGGTGGGGCACGTGGTGAGTTGTGCGTGGATGCCACAGAGAATAGCATGGGCATTTGGCGCGTGTTTACATACCAAAACAATTTAATAACAGCACGTACTGTGTGAACGGCCCCTTAGAGCAGGGGTGTTTGCAACTTAACCCTTGTAAGATACCTCAAGCACTTAATATAAATGTATAAATATTAAGTTGATTTATTTTTGCATTTGTATATGACGTCACATTAAGTGATCAGATTGAAATGTTATATTCTGAGCAGTAAATTGAATGTTGTAAATTTCACTATGACTGAATATAAATTAAACTATTTTTCATTGACTCATTTTACTCGCTTTACTCGTTTTGTGATTTTTCTACTGGTCAACCAAATGTACGTTTGCATATTTCAGTGTTTGTAGTTGTCCATGGTGAGCAGACGTTTGATGATCTAACGTGAATTTCCTCGATAAGCAATAAGATCGTGTCTGGTAACGTGTGTGTAAAATGGCTAGAAATAGCATTTTAGCTTAGCGTAAAGCTAACAATTTACACGTTATTTCTATTTCTTCTGATCCAAACTTCAAACTTACTTCTCTGTCTGCTCGTATGAATAGCATTTTAGCTTAGCGTAAAGCTAACAATTTACACGTTATTTCTATTTCTTCTGATCCAAACTTCAAACTTACTTCTCTGTCTGCTCGTATGAATGTAACACATCAGAAGAAAGTGTTTCACTGCTGTTCAAATGCACTTTGGATCGCGTCATTTTGTATGTATATTTTCCATTTGAATGGACTAAATATTAAATAAACAAATGACAATAAAATGCAAAGTAGTCTCTTCAGTAATTAAAATGCTTTTTGAATGCAACTGTATTCTAATTAATTAAATTAATATTTATTTAAATTATATCTGTAGTGGAATACAGTTACTTATATATTGTATTTTAAATACGTTATCCCTTTACATGTATTGCCTTACTCACAACCCTGGCTGTGCTCTAGTGGTTCCACATGTTTCAAATTAGTTTCTTTTTTTTTTTTTACTTAAAATTACTATGTAATCTCAACAAACACACTTTGTATTGAAAGAGCTTTGTTAAATTGGGTAAACGCAACTAAATTAGACGTGTGTCAATGTAACACAAATTACTCTTTACTAACTATAAAGTGAATGTTAATTTAGTAACTAATATGCTATGGGTAGCACAGCATTTGCTCAATGAAACGAGCAATCATTTTCATGTGCTGTATCTACTGGTCCTCATTGTTAGATCAAGCTCCACTCTTACACCATAATTTTTGTAACTTTTCTTTTTTTGTAACCCAATTGACATCTTGGTGGGAATGGTTGCCATTTACACCTTTTTTTAAAGGGAAATTGTTTGTATGATAATAATCAAGTAATCATATGATAATCAGTTTTCATATTGTATTATATTGATTATAACGTGGTTCTGAAAACATTTTAATGAGAAGGAACATTCAATAGATAATCTCAGATGTTTATTCCATTATTAAATGATACATTTCCTTACATTATGAAATACTAGAACATTCATTTTGTTGGAAAAATCAATATCAAAATACAAAGATCATTAACAGGACAACCTGCCATCTTTCCATAATGCCAACATGTTTGAAGTATAATTTAATAAAGAAACTTTTCATTCTCAAAATAGTGTCTTTTGCACAGGCAGGGTCTCTGTACAGTACAACAGTATCATCACAAAGTATTTCATGCCATGCCATTTAGAAATCACTTCTTTCTTTTGAGGGAAAGGTTCATCATGTCATACCACAGGAAATCACTCAGAAAATTCAACAAAGTACATCTCTAAATAAATTAATCTTGGGCACCTTATAGTACACAGCCATTATATAGTTCCAACACTTTATATGATCATGATCAAATTCACACGTTTTGTCAAAAATAGCTGCCAAATACTGCTGGCCATTTGCCACTTTATAAGAAATATATTCATTCAAAAGTGTCGTAATGTATATGTACAGTATAATTTTTATTCATGTGTTTTGGATGTGACTATCATTGCAGTCTGTTTATCTATGCTGTGAAATTGTGTATAAAAAAATGCAGACATGTAGGCAAATTAGGACTACTTCAGAAGTAATAGCAGTTAGTAAATTCTGTGGGAAATTGTGATGACCTTGAAATAGGCAGAGCTCTTCCCGGCATAACATTGACAATGTATTTGAGACATTTATTGAATATTTAATAAAAGAACTTGCTTATGTGCTGTCTGTCAAGATCAAAAATGGCACGTTCCTAAAAAGGGCCACCTTGACAAACAAATCCCTTGAGCAAAAGTTAGAAATGGTATAAAGATTGCTGTTATTTTTATGTTCTGCAGAAATGGGTCAACTGAATTGTTAAATAGAGAATAGTTACTCAATGATTTTGCAAAGCTTTAATGCAGAAAATATATTTTTCAATTGAATACTGAAAGTACTTAACATTTTTCGGAAATAATATTCTCTAAATGTTAACAGTACTGGTAAGCTTAGTGGATAAAAGTTAATGATTTGCAAAAGTAATGCACAGAGATTCATTACATTACATGTTAGTAATACGTTTTTAGGCTGAGGCATTGTTTACAAATTGAAGGGGGAAGGAAAAAGAAAAGAAAAAGCAATCTTATGACAATTAGGAGCCTCTATTGAATCATTCTAAGTAATGAACTGCACACAAGTTCAATCATTATCCAAGTTTCATTGTGACTTTTCTAGGTTTCATAGACAATACAATGAGCAGAAATTTACTTTGAAACTATGCAATGCATTTTCTTTTAATTTTTGCATTTTGAGAAAAAGTTTATGAACCCATTATAAACTTTTTTTTTTAACTAAATAACTGGACTAAAAGCCATTTTAAAAATGTATCCCGTTTGCCCTACAAGACAGGAAGAAAATTCAAATGGCATTCTGGTAGAGCTGAATCAAGAAACAAATCTGACTGACATTCAAAGGCTCTTTGGATTAATAAAGATATCATTCAAGAGCCATAAAAGTCAGAAAAGCAAATCATCCATTTATTGCAAGCCTAAGAAATGTAACCATTACAGACTGGGCTTACAAAAGAAAGAAAATGAATTTGATCTGTAAAATGTAAAGAGCAACAATATCACACCTTCAGTGTACATGAAAGGGCTGAGGTGCTGAGTAATTATTAATATGATTATTGACAAAAGCATTATGGTTCTGTGGGATTCTTAAAAAAAACCTTGCAAAATAACAACAATAATTTACATTTAGTAAAAATGACATTTTACAGAATAAAACGCACAACCCTGAAATTCAAAGCATCCCTCTTACAAGAGAAATGCTGCAATTCCTGATATAACAATCTATCAAAGTTGTGATATAAAATAAATGGGGGGGGAGGAAATACATTTTACAAAAATCTGATAAGAGTGAAGCCATCACACATCAATGGAGAGCGTAGACTGTTAACTTCAGAGATGGAATGTTTGTCATTTGCTTCTCTTATTTAAAAATGGACTTCCTTAAAAAAAAAAAAAAAAAGATTAGGACCGTAAAAGTGGATGGTTATTCTGTGGCTGTGCATTTTAGCGTGCCAGAGGCCAAGAGTCTTTAATAAAAATGCCCACTCAGTAATATCCTGGGTTGTACTGTTGATTCCATGGCTTCTGATTCCAGAACTAAAGGGTCAGAGTTATAAAAAATATTTGTTATCAGGCAAAACAGTTAACAGAGTATTTTATAGAACACTTAAATTAGATCCAGTCTTATGCTTTTGAAGTTGGATTTCATGTTGGAACAATTTTTGCTTAATGACATTCACATTTAATAGCTTAATCTGCTTACCCCTTGCTGCCAATTCTGGTTAAAGGCTTGGGCATAATCTCCATGTTTGCTGCTGTAACCACCACGGCTCTGCTGGGGACCTCCTCTGCCACGGAATTTCTAAAAATGTGACAATTCCAAAAAAGTTAACTCTCCTTGATTAACTCAAAACAAAGTGAGATAAATTTTTTATTTTTTTTTTAACCTTAATAATCTCCATGTTTATATATATATATATATATATATATATATATAAAAACCAACCTGCTGGAAGTTTCCTCTGTGGTTAGGGGCACCACCATGGCTCATATGACCTCTGTTCCCTGGCCCTCCACGGCTCACTGAACCACCTCTGTTTCCCATGTTACCCCTCATGTTCCCATGTCTGGGTGCCATGCCTCGGTTAGGCATCCCCCCACCTCTACCTCTGTTGAAGTTGCCTCTGCTATGAAACCCACCCCGGAAGACAGGAGGTGGTGGTGGCAAGAAGCTACGCGGGGGACGGTTAAAACCACCACCAGCACGTGGTACTGGCACTGAAGGGAGAGAATAAGCAGGTTTAATCTTTGACTTTAGGTACAATAGATAATTAATGTTTAGTGCACCAACATACAGTTCACCTAGAGCGACAATGAAAAAGCATTTGTTTGAAAATATCTCTTACTTCCTCTGAAGTTTCCACGGCTGTGGAATCCACCCCTGCCTCCACGAGGACCTGGGCTGCCACCACGACTGAACTGATTCTTGGGCCCTTTGCCTCGTACAGCACCCTTTTTGGGGGTCACTAATCCCTGGTTGGCCTTCTTCTCTGGCGGCAAAGCATTCTTACTCTCTTCCTTGTATTTCTCCAAGAGCTTGGTAGCTTCTTCCTTTTGAAGTTCCACATAGGTGACCTCTGAGAAGCAGTCCCCCACTTCTGGCAATGTGTAGATAGCTGTAGAAAGGTAAAAAGTAAACTTGTCGGTCTACTGATACTTTTCATGCAAGTTTGGCTTTGAATTCATAAGAAAAAACCATCTAGGTGCACTATAGTGAAATGTGAGCTCACATCTTACCTTTCATTTTTAGAACAACATAATCAGGGACGTCTTTGTCATCTGTTTCCGCTTTCTTCTGTGCCCTCTCCTTGTAGGCATCGTCTGTAGGGAAGACAATCACAGCTTTGCGCTGGAAGCCAGCAAAAAGACACATCTTCCTTCTCTGAGACAGCGCAGAAAGGTTTGTCTGATCCAAGATGTAGTTTCTCTTTTTGCGAGCAGCGATTTCAATGAACTTGCCCAGGAACAGAGGAGCTCGCTGGGAGATGGCAGAGAGCTTTGCGGTGTCTTTGTTTTGCCTCTTCATGCTGCCAATCTAAAAGACCAAAAAGGGTGATAAGACAAGAGAAGCCCTCATAATTTACACAAGACAACTATGTATGTTGTTTTAAAAAGTTTTAGATATTTATCTTGGAATACAAGCCAAAACAAATTTTTATTTTTTATTTTGTTGCAGTGTATAATGGGGGCAAAGACGACCCTCTCATTTTTCTGTTCACTTCAATCCATCTTTAACTCACTGAAAAACAAACTCTCTTATTAATAAAGCTGCATATTGGCAATTGTCTTCACGATAAGAAATGCACAGTGACATATATTATGATTCAATACGTTGCGAGCCATTGCTTTATAATCTAGCTGCATTAAGCCCGCGCTCTCAAGGGATGAGTGTCCCCATGGCAGAGTGTTCCTCAGCCGGGTGCAGTTTCAATCTCTCCCCCTTAGATTGAGACATTTGCACAACTCATAGAAGTGGTGCTGACCACACAGAGAAATGCCAGTTTTTGTAATTACTGTATTTATATGATCTGCTTCTGTACTTGAACTTTAATAAAGCTATAATGATTTAAATATAACTGCATTTAAGATGTAACGCCAGGGTGTTTCCTTTAAAGAGCTCTGGCTCTTCTTATTCCACATTGAGAGTGCTTCTGAATTTACTTATGTTTTTTTTGTATAATTCCCTCATATTTTGTGATCTACACCTGAAGCTGTTTGGAAAGTTTAGAGTGCAACTGGACTGTGAGCGGTTTTCTTTCTCTCCTCAGTCTTGCGTGAACTTCAGTGCTGCTCTCATGCGCCATTATAGTTTAATGTTATCCCATGTTACCTTAAGTAGATCAAACGTCTATTCGACAACTAAATGTTTTTGACAATTTTTAAAAACATTTTTTTTATTGTTGACTAATTGTTTCAGCCCTAATTCTCACCATCATTTTCTCCAAGATGGTGTTTGTGCCAAGGATGTTGTACTTCCCATGGTTCTCTTCATTGTGTTTCTTCACCCATGCAGTCTTTCCAGATCCAGGGAGACCAACCATGACAATAACCTAAAAATAACCATAGTCATCATTTACTTATATCATGATCCATAACAAAATTTAAATGTCATAGTTTCATGTTTAAAAGCATACCTCGCAATCTTTCTTGGTCTCAGGTCCCTTTGGGCCTCTGATACGAACATCCACAGGAATTTGCTGCAGGAAGGTGAAGCCTTCTGGTTGGGGGAAGAATGGTGTCTCGCTCTGACCAAAATTGAACTCAACCGCACAGTTGTGGCAAAGAACATGGGGGAAGAGAGTTTGTCCAGCTAAAGATTCCTTATTGATATTGAAAGCCACACCAAGGTCCTTGCCATTTTTGGAAAATGAGATCTCCACTTCAGCCCCTTCAAAGTTCTAGGTGAGACGAGAAAAATTGTCAGAAAGAATATAGTAAGAACGTATGTGAACTTGAGAGGGGGGGAAAAAAAAAAAGTACTATGTACTTCTTACAATTAAGCAGCCAACAACATCATTTTCATCAAAACTCTCCCCGTAGTCTTCAGTCACGCAGTTTGTGGTCTTCTTCCCTTTGCTTGAATAAGAGTAGGAATGCTCCTCCTCACCTAGAACAACAATCAACAGTCATCAACATTTTCTGTAGAGGATGTTTAAATAAGACTGTACACATATTTTGGAAAAACGTCCAAAGATATAATAATTGAGATTGGGAAAAAAAAATAATAAAAAAAAAAAAAAAAAAAAATATATATCACAATTTTCAAGTAAACAGTAGCCAGAATCAAGATTTTACTCTCACTTCTGTAGCAAATTGAACTGCAACAAAGCAAGGATAAGGGCACCAACACAACAGCAGTTGAGAATAAGGTGTACCTGTCTTGCTCATTGTGCTTACCTACTAAAAGATTTCCATTAGCCAGGGACCAGCCGATATGGACATCATGGACATCCATGCCTTTGCTGTTTACATGCTTGACTGGAATTTTCTCAGTGACCTGCAAGTGCAGGAGACATATTGATAAGATATATTGAATACATGCTCATCCCAAATGCACCCCTCTTTCTTTATTGAACCTATTACATAAAATGCAATGGTATATCACCTTCATTTCAAAGCAGGCTTTGCCTTCGTTTACACCATAAGAGGCACGGCCACCTGCCCAAAGATAAGCGAAACTCTCCATTGTAAGAGAGGAGGCACTGTAACGGTCCCTGGATACTTTGAAATGCAGGTCACAGTTGTCTTAAAAAAAAATAAAAAAAATAAGCATCAGTCCAAGAACAGCAACTGAAGTGTTAAGTAATTTGTCTAGCTCACAAGTTTCTAACATTTGCACTGCTTGGGCCTCATGAAACGCAGTATACAGCAGTGGCCAAAAGCATTGGCAGTGACAAATTTTGTGTTTCGCAAAGTTTTCTGCTTCAGTTGTTGTGTTGATTCACATTGTTTCTAGATTATTGTGCAGAGTGATCAGATGTATTTTAAATAATTGCAAAAAGCTTCACTGACCAAAATAATTAGCTATCACAAAAACCCAAATTTCACTGTTGTTTTTTGGCCCTGGCACAAAATGACCAGCAAACATAATTTCACTAATCATATCAGCAGCACCTGGGAAAGTGTGAATGGGTACTAGTCAGGTGAAATCCCTCTACCATTCTGATTGGATTATAAGAGCAGACTGATTGCTATAAAAAGGAGGGGAGAAGTGCTTCCAATCATTGTGTTATTGTTAGGAAGGTTTACCTCTAAAGAAAGACGTGCAGCCATCATCGATTGGCATCAAAATGGCCTCACATGCAAGGAAAATGTTGCGAAGAATATTGCACCTGAAAGAACCATTTACTGGATCATCAAGAACTTCAAGGAGAGATGTTCAACTGCAGTGAAGAAGGCTTCAGGACGTCCCAAACTGTCCAGAAAGTGCCAGGACCGTCTACTCCTGAGGAGTCAGCTACGGAATAGTGTCACCACCAGTCCAGAGCTTGCACAATATTGGCAGCAGGTTGGTGCGAGTGCATCTGTATGCACAGTGAGGCGAAGTCTTTTGGACAATGGCCTGGTGTCAAGAAGGGCAGCAAAGAAGCCACTTCTCTCCAAGAAGAACATCAAGGACAGACTGAAATTCATCAGGAAGTACAAGGATTGGACAGCAGAAGACTGGTGCAAAGTTATTTTCTCTGAGGAAGGGACATCTGGAAAATCGATAGTCCGGAAAAGAAAAGGTGAATGCTACTATGAGTCCTGTGTTGTGCCAACAGTGAAGCATCCAGAGACAATCTTCTCATTTCACTTCATTCAAGGGAGTGGGCTCTCACAATTCTGCCCAAAAACACTAAATGTCCTGCAAGAGCAACTTCTCCCAACAATCCAGGAGCAATTTGGTGATGATCCGTGCATTTTCCACCATGTCACAAGGAAAGGGTAATAATAATGTGGCTCGGAGATCATTACATTGAAATTTTGGATCCGTGGCCAGGCAACTCCCCAGATCTTAATCCAATAGAGAACCTGTGGTCAATCCTCAAAGGGTGAGTGGACAAGCAGAAGCCCACAAATTGTGATCAACTCTGAGCACTAATAAGGCAAGAATGGATCGCCATCAGTCAGGATTTGGCCCAGAAGCTGATATCCAGAGCGAATTGCAGAGTTTATGAAGAACAAGGGTCAACACTGTAAATATTGACTCTTTGCATATATCGAATGTTTTTGACAATAAAATCCTTTAAAACTTATGAAATGCTTATTGTTTCAGTATACCATAGAAACATGTGAAAAGAATAATCTACAAATACTGAAGCAGCAAACTTTGAAAAACAAAAAATGCATGTCAGTGCCAATACTTTTGGCCACGGCTGTACATTTTTAAAGCCATTCGTGTGTAAATCGTTGCATTCAGTTTAATGCTACAATTTGCAAAACAATAGTTTATGAAAGTTTTACAGAGATTTGTTCTGCTTGTATTTCATGAATGAGGCCCTTGTCTATGAGCATGTTATCTTGAGGTAGTATTTGATAATGCAGGTTTTTCAAAATAATTCTGTCTCTAAACAATGTACTCACATGGATCCAGGCAGGCAAGGGTGTCATCAAACTCTTCATCCTCTTCCTCCAGAGGTGGCAGGGGAGACTTGACCCTGAAATAGAGGCAATCATCCATTAATGCATGGATAGAGGCAGACAAATGGGACGAAGATGGACTGATATGCTTCCCATGATGTCCTTCCTCAGTCACAGCAGAAACAACTGTTGATTTACATGACCTTATTGGCTGTTCATTGAAGCTCACACTGTTTTGTGAAACACTGCATAGTTAACCAGTTCACCCCACTATGTGAAGCCTGAAAGAAAACCCATTTCAAAAAGCAACATAAAATGCTGATGTCTTTCACTCCGTTAAGAGGGCGTTGCCTTATTAATTTTATTGAGTCATGATCTGAAAAGGTCTGAGGGTATTTATACCTACGTACAGGTCATCCTGGGAAGGTCATTACAAGCTGGAGCACACAGCTGTTTTTGCTGGTCTTTGCCCAGGGGAAATCTGTACAGACTCAGCAGTTTGTAATTTTCTATTTAAGGGACAGTTCATCCAAAAAGATACATTTTCACCATACAACGTTAATGTGACAAAGGCTATCATTCTGCCCAACATCTTTTGTGTTCCACTGAAGAAAGTAATTTAGTTTGCTAAAATGTTTGCTAGAATAAATACTTGGCATACATGACATAAGCTAATATGATAGTTCAACCAAAAATGAAAATGTACTCATTTACTCACCCTCATGCCATCCCAAATGTGTATGACTTTATTCTTCAGTACACAAAGATTTATAGAGGGAATATTTCAGCTCTGTTTGTTTTTTTCAATGCAAGTGAATGATCTGATGATTACAAAAAGCTGCATAATTAATTCAGGAGATTACAACGGTTAAATCCATATCTTCAAAAGCAGTATGATAAGTGTTGATGAGAAAAAGGTCAATATTTAAGTCCTTTTATTTTACTATAAATCTACACTTTCACTTTCAAATGTGAAAGAAACTAAACAGGTGCAACATGTGACTAAGATGTGAAAGTGAAGATTGATAGTAAACAAGGACTTTAATGTTGATCTGTTTCTCACCCACACTTACCAATTTGCTTTTGAAGATATGGATTTAACCACTGGAGTCTTATGAATTACTAGAGATATTCTAAAAATCTGTGTTCTGCAAAGAAAGTGATTCACATCTGGGATGGCATGAGGGCAAGGAAATGATGAGAATTTTCATTTTGGGGTGAACTATACCTTTGAAACCCATGTTGTTCATGTCTATTGCCTCCATCGGCCAGAATTAAAATACATAAAAAAAAAAAATAAAAAAAAAAGGGAATTTTCCCATTTTTTGTTCCACATTTCCAAAGAGGTGACACAATGAACATACTGCAATCCATGAATCCACTCACGACAGTATAGCACTAAAGCTAGAAAATGCAACCGCCCTAGACCGAAGATTCTTTAAGGTGCACTCAGTAAAAAGTCTAACCCCTAAAAAGACATGAATTGTAATATTGTAATTTTGCAATATATATATATATATATATATATAGAGAGAGAGAGAGAGAGAGAGAGAGAGAGAGAGAGAGACACACTCACACTAAAATTAAGACACCACCTTGTTTTATTCTTCATCAGGGGTGTCAAACTCATTTTGGGTCGTGGGTCTGATTGGACTAAGCGAACTCAGCAAAAAAAAAGAAACATCACTTTTTCACAACACTGTATTTTAAAGATAATCCAAATAACTTTACAGGATCTTTATTGTAAAGGGATTAAACAATGTTTTTCATGATTGTTTAATGAACCATAAATAATTAATGAACATGCATCTGTGGAACATTCGTTAAGACACTAACAGCTTACAGATGGAAGGCAATTAAGGTCATAGTTATAAAAACTTAGGATACTAAAGAGACCTTTCTACTGACTCTGAAAAACACCAGAGTCACTGTTCATCTGCATGAAAGTGCCTTAGGCATGATGCATGGAGGCCTAGAGATGTGGCCAGGGTGTACTTTGAGATGCCTAAGACAGCGCTACAGGGCAGCTGATCATCCTTGCAGTGGCAGACCATGTGTAGCAAGACCTGCACAGAATCAGTACATCCGAATATCACACCTGCAGGACAGGTATAGGATGGCAACAACAACTGCCCGAGTTACACCAGGAACACACAATCCCTCCAGAGAGGCTGGACTGAGGGTTTGTAAGCCTGTTGTAAGGCAGGTCCTTACCAAACATCATCGGCAACAACGTTGCCTATGAGCACAAACCCACCTTCGCTGGACCAAACAAGGCTAGTAAAAAGTGCACTTCACTGATGAATCGCAGTTTTGTCTCACCAGGGGTGATGGTCAGACTCATCAGAAGGAATGAGCATTATACCAAGGCCTGTACTCTGAAGCGGGATCAATTTGGATATGGAGGGTACGTCATGGTCTGGGGCGGTGTGCCACAGCATCATCGGACTGAGCTTGTTTTCCAAGCTGCTTAAAGGAATAGTTAACTTGGTCTATGTAAAC
Source organism: Moxostoma hubbsi (assembly GCA_032164185.1). Classification (NCBI taxonomy): domain Eukaryota; kingdom Metazoa; phylum Chordata; class Actinopteri; order Cypriniformes; family Catostomidae; genus Moxostoma; species Moxostoma hubbsi. Next base: position 30,551,295 of record JAVLUX010000031.1, on the reverse strand, counting down.
ATCTGACCCACTGGAATTGTGATAGTCAATTAAAATCGAAACAATCTGTCTGTAAACAATGTTTGGAAAAATTACGTGGCATGCTTGAAGATGATGTCCTAAACCCTAAATAAAAATGTCAGCCACGGCACACTTTGATTACAAGAATCCCACGGCACACCAATATCCCACATAACCGTTGTAGTTTTTTTTTTTAAACTTGCCCATGCTTTCTGTCTGTCTTAGTAGCGTGTTTACACAAACACTGCTATAAAACAGCTATAAAAAAAAAAAAAGCAAGTAAGCTGAAGCATCCCCAGATCATCACTGATCCTCCACCAAATTTGACCGTGGGTAAGACCCACTGTGGCTTGTAGGCCTCTCCAGGTCTCCGTCTAACCATTAGACAACCAGGGAGGATTGGTGATGATATGGGGGTGCTTCTTCTAGGCTGGAATCGGGCAAATTCATCTTTGTGAAGGACACATGAATCAAACCACGTGCAAGGTTATCCAGAAAGATAACTAGCTTTCTTCTGCTCTGACAACATTCCCCAACTCTGAGGATTGGGTTTCAGCAGGACAAAGTACCATGCCACACAGCCAGGTCAATCAAAGTGTGGATGGAGGACCACCAGATCAAGACCGTGTCATGGCCAGCCCAATCTCCAGACCTGAACCCCATTGAAAACCTCTGGAATGTGATAGAGAGGAAGATGGTTGGCCACAAGCCATTAAACAAAGACAAGTTGCTTGAATTTTTGTGCCATGCAGGAGTGGAATAGTCACTCAACAGCAATGTGAAAGACTGGTAGAGAGCATGCCAAGACATATGAAAGCTGTGATTTGAAAATCAGGGTTATTCCACCAAATATCGATTTATGAACTCTTCCTAAGTTAAAACATTAGTATTGTGTTATTTAAAAATTAATGTGAACTTGTATTCTTTGCATTATTCGAGGTCATAAACACTGCATCTTTTTGTCATTTTGACCATTGTCATTTTCAGCATAGACAGCCAAAGCAGTGGGGTCTATGGGATCTTTTAACAATTTTACCGTTTATCAATTGAAAATGAATGTTAAAAGATCATCTGTTTGTTCTGAAGCATAGTGACAGCAGTCCAGTATTTGTTGGAATATTTTTACAATAAAATTAAATATTTTTTAGATTCAGATACCCAAGTATGGGGCATAGAAGCCCTTGTGACTGTGGAATGATGCTGAATGTGGGTTCAGGGGTGTCCCGCCCCAGTGGAAACGCAGCCTGAGAAAGCCAAACTGCTTGTGTTTTAGCGACACGCAGTAAATATCGAAAATTCCTCAAAAGCTTATCGGTATTTTCTTTATCGTGATATATGTAACGATAACGTTTTATCGCCCAGTCCTAACTGGTTAGGAAATATCCAATCCTGTCTGAAATCAACTTTCTTATTGGCGGATCAAATTAGTCAGGCTTGCCCATGCCATCAGTTGCATCACCTACTTTGAAAAAGTTCCAGGTCAAAAGCTGACTCGTTGTTCTGGCGGATATGTATCTATTTTAGGTGGGCATACATAAAAACTATCTAACAAAGATAGGTGGGCATACGGTGCAAGCCTGCTTATGCCCTAAAATAGACAACGCTAGTGTTTCAGCCCCTCCGAGTAATTCAGAAAGTGAAACTGATCCAAAACGAGAACTGATGAGCTGGTGGATCACGGTTTTAAAAGTACTGGCTCATTCAACCCCTGGCAAAAATGACAGAATCACTACTAGCTTTTTTACAAATAAACAAATTACAGATATGACACTAACAGTTTTTGTTTAATAGCTGAACATTCAGGCTTTGTGAAACATCCCAAACAAATTAAATGAAAAAACAATTCCAGATCAAGTAGAAAAAATAATTATGGAATCACCTTGTAATTTGCATTTCTTAAACAAATACTGGCACATGTCTAAAAATGCAAATTAATCTGCAGAGAGTTCTTAACAAGCACTTGGACTAGGCTAATTGAAAGGAATCATTGCCCCAACAAGAGAGTTGTCAATTGAAACAATGGAAAGGATTATAAAACTCCTTTAAGAAAGAAATCCAACACAGTGCACAGCAAAAGTTGTTGGTTGTTCCCAGTCTGCGGTGTCAAAATTTGGTGCAATTATAAACAAAATGGGAAGGTTATAAAAAGGAAACCATATGGGTAGACCAAGGAAGACATCAAATCGTCAAGATAGAAGACTCAAAGCAATATGCCTTGAAAATAGAAAATGCACAACAATACAATTGAAAAACAAATGGGCAGAAAAAGACGACAATGTTTGTGACAGAACTGTAAGAAATCGGCTGAAAAGTGATTTACATATAGAAAAGCCAAACGAAAACCAGCACCAACACCTAAACAGAAGAAAACAAGGCTACAGTGAAATAAAGAGAAGCAATCATGGAGTGTGGATGATTGGATGAAAATGATATGCAGTGATGAATCACAAATCAGCATTAGCTAAGGCGATGATGCTGGAACTTTTGTCTTGTGCCGTTCTAATGAAATCTAAAGATGACTGCCTGAACATAACAATCAAATTTCCCCAGTCATTTAGGATATGGGGTTGCATGTCAGGCAAAGGACCAGGGGAGATGGCAATCATTACCTCAGCAATCAATGCAGAGCTGTACATTGAAATGTTGGATGCTTTTCTCATTCCATATATAGAAAATAGGTTTGGTGAAGTCATTTTTCAGGATGACAATGCATCATGCAACAGAACAAAGGGTGTTAAAGCTTTTCTTCAAGAAAGGCAGATCAACTCAATGACTTGGTCAGCAAACAGTCCAGATCTCAATCCGACATTGACCTCAACTCAATGTCAATGTCAAGTTATTCCATATTTTTTCTCCGCTTGATCTGGAAAAAATTTGCCATTAATTAAAATAATGTAATTTAATTTGTTTGAGGGATGTTTCATAAAGCCAGAATCTTTAGCTACTAAACAAAAATTGCTTTGTCATATCAGTGATTTGTTAATTTGCTACGAAGTAAAAACGCTGGGTGAACATCCTATAAGTGTGGTGATTCCATAATTTTTGCCAGGGGTTGTAAGAGTCATTTAGTCATGAATTGGACTAAACCAGTCACTGTGTTTGTGGAGTACATCCAGCGAACATAACACAATAGAAAGGTGTGCGGTTTTAAGTCACCACATTCAATTCAGACTACAATCTCATAACTTTGGTAAAAAATTATTTCTTTAGTGATGTTGCTAGATCAGTGGCAAAGGAAAATTGGAGAAAGAAAATAGAAAGATGCTGTTTTCATGGTTAATGCTGGGGTAAAAGGATACAAATTTTTTGGCCCACCAGCCACAGTGGCTATGAATGCCCAATTTCACCAGCCACATTGATTTTTTTTTTTACCAGCTCCTTTGGTTATTCATAAAGGTATATAAAACAACTTCTGAAGCTGTAGGGAATTATGATTACAGACACGACAATTCATTAATGTCGCTGCATGTCATTAGCTAAGTTTGTATGGTTATGTATTCAGCCACAAATGTTTGGAATTATGTAACAATGTTGCAGTCACAATGCGTGTAAACTGGAACTACACCTTGGAAATCAAGCGAACTAAACTTTTGATAATTTGCAGCATTGGTATGGCCAACATTGTTCTTGCAGTTGCAAACTATTTTCAGATGACTGAAACAGCAAGCACTGTGCATGCGTGTGTTCTATAAGAAGCGATGCGCTTATAGACGGTAGAGCGCCTCTGAATACACAGCGAATTTAGTTGTTTTTCAAAATATAATCAAGTGTGCATTTGTGTCTGACAGCATTTCACGGCAAGATTTTTATAAGTCGCCCGCCACAGAAATAACCCACCACTGTGCATAAAATATCCACATTTGGCAGGTGCTAATTTTAAACTCTGAACAAAAGGAAAAACACAGAATTTCATTTACCAGAGGCTACATAAATACACACATAATTATTTGAAGGGAATCAAGCAACAATATATACAAGAAAATGAGAGAACCACTTGCTCTTTGGGTGGAGCTTTAGCCTCAATATACTAAAACCAGAAAAACTTGGAAAATGAAACTCGTCACCCTCAGACACGTGGCGTTCGCTGATACGCGTGACTGCGAGTGCTGAATGTCCCACGTAATTAAAATAAATTCAACTGATCATGCAAACTATAACACAGCTACATGTAACAAATTAAAATGTTTATCTGTTCTGCTGTTGCTAATACAATGGAATAAATCTTACCCAAGTTACAGGCTAAATCAACGTGAATGTTTTCAAACACTATTTTTTCAGCAAATCATCCTGCTATGTTTGACACCCCTGTACTACATGGAGGATCCACACATGGGGGCTAACATGTTAGAATCACATGACCAGCCAAATACTTCTCACTTAATCTGAGTAACTGTCCTGTTATTTGACACTTTCACTCAATGATTAACGTAATCATTGATGACTATGAATACTACATTTCTACAATGCCCTGAAACCCATAGATTTTAAATGATGCCGCAACCAAGCCCCTAGGTGTCAGTGTAAGTCCAAGATGGCACAAAGACAAAATTTACTGAGTGCATCTGTAATGCATTGAGTCTGCAAGAGATTTTTGTAAAGTACCACAAATTTAAGAGAAAGTACATGCAAAAGGTAAATGTAACTTTTGATTTAAAATAAACAAACAAAATGAATTGGTACAATGCACAGCAAATGTTTGGATGTACTTACCCGCTGACCAGGCATGGAAAACTTTAAGGAAAAGTTACACATACACACACAGATCAAAATAGCTATATTATAACAGAGGAAAAAAAACAACAAAACCAAAACATTGAGCTTTCTTTCGAATTACAGGATCCATAAAAAACAACATTGGGGGAAAAAAATGATAGAAATGACACTAGCCTAGCATGCAAACGCGGAAGGTACGTCTGAAGACCCCCCCCAACACAAGGCCCCAAAGTTATTACGTCATAAAACATTTAACTATATAAACTTTACGTCACTCCCCCTCTCCTGTCATGACAAAAGCCGCATCTTGCGCTATCGTAATTCCATTGTTCGCTGCCTGAATTGCCACACGTGCATACAGTCAGCCTGACAACAGTGTGCGCATAGTTATAATATTTATCGTTTCCAGCTGAGGACTCTTTTATATGTTGCAGTTTTTAATTCTTATTTTTTGTGAAACTCTTGTATAGAAGGCAAGGTGTTTTGTATTAGCCAAGAATGATCCTCAACCAATGTTTCACTTTACTTGGAGCTAGATGAGGGTTGTATTTTTGTAGGTAAGGTATTGGCGTTTAAAGCCAATATGTAGGCTATTTAAGGTGGCACTTCGGGGATAATGAAGGCCATTACTCCCATCCTTACCGGCTGTATCTGCATTCTTCAATATATTCAAAGTAGCCCCTTCCTTGTTCCTCCCGACGTCTCTTAACACCCTTCTTATTCTTCTGATCAGCACTGATGTCTTTGTCCGCATCCCCTTGAAAATAAAACAAAGAGTAATGAAATGCCCGGACGTGTTGGACCCTGAGTTTAAGGGTGGCCCACACGATTAGGAGTGCTTGGACTCCCCCAGGGTTGCAAAATGAACAGACCACCTCTGATCAGACAGAATAGTTTGCTTGGTTATATCATAAATGGCATTCATAATCTGGTTGCATAAACCAGATCAAACAGAAATGTGAAATGTTGTGGGTGGTGCAATTACTCAGCATTGAGTATTTAAATTGCTGGTTTTTATGTAATACATTCACAACCAAATATAATGTTACAAGAAGGGAATGTATATTTAGCCTATTGTAGCTGGTCAACCAGCTTTTGTTCACATAATTTTGAATTACAGCAACAAAAACTGCTACAGATAAAGTCGTTACCTGAATTGACCTTAAACGGAAGTAGAGGGCGACACAACCTTCTTGCAACCTGAACGGAAACTAAATAATGCCCCCTTTTCTATACATTTAAAAACAGATGCACATAGTTTTCCACCACTACAGAGTAATCGTAACTGCATCACCCGCCGAAAGTGCATTGTGTCCACTGTAAATCTCTGCACGTTTACATTAGCTATCCTAAGCATTTCTGCAGAGTAACAACTGAGTCAGAGCGTGCGCTGTACGCCTCGAACAAGATTCTGTCGCGAGACAATGCAAAGCCTACCAAAACTAAACATTAAACCAACCAAAGCACTGAAATAAACTATAAACAGTCCTTCAGTTGTCGAATAAATCGTATCGAACTGAAAATATAACCTTTAAATGCATAAAGTGAAATATCGTGGCCGATAGAAAGCTCGCGCGGGTGATTTGAAATACGTTTGCTAAGACTTTATATCACAAACAGATAGTAGAATAGTAAGATATTAAGCATTTCCGACAATAAAGTCCTGAAACCCACAAACATGCACCGAAACAGACCGGATTTACCCTCCCGTTAGCTAGCCCGCCCTTTCACACAACACAACAATAGCCACTGGCTAGCCGTTAGCCGTCTAAGCTAAGAGATGATCTCACCGGCTCCAAAACACACGTGAACATTCAATGTTCCAGGCATTTAGAAAGCAAAACTCACCATCTGTTGTTTGAGATTCTGGCTCACCATCTTCGTCGTCGATTTTGTCTAGGATGTCGTAGTCCTCCGCTTCATCATCAATTGTTTTTTCCATTTCCAATCCGGCTTCCTCCTCCTCTTCGCCCATTTCGTCGTCTTGATCAAGCTCCTCAACATCACCCACTGCAGCGGCATCACCGACGTCGCCATTTTGCTCCTCGGCTTCCATGCTCTCGCCTTCTGGCTCTTCTTCTCCCATGTGATCTTGTTCATTGGCAACACCGTTGCCGCCAGCCTCGTTTTCCTCGGTTTCTTCTTCTGCTGCTGCTTCTTCAGCCTTGGCCTCTGCATCGATCGCGGCCTGTAGCCGCTCCATGAGCTCGGCCTTCAGTCCCTTGTCGGAGAGCTGGCGCTTCTTCAGCTCGTCTTTCAACTCGTTTACTTTAAGCTTTTTCACGTTGATTTCACTCATGTTGTCGTTTTAGTGTAGATGTTCTTGTACCATAAAAAAATAAAAGGTTCAATCGTGAAAGTATTGCTCTCTAAACTGCAAGATGCAATCCAAGGAGAGCCGCCTTCGCTTCTCTGATCTGCGTACAGCCGCGATGATTCTGTGACTATCTACCGGCTAATTCGGTGCGAGACCCCTCCCCACTCAAGTGCAACTGCGTCGAGGGAACATAGGCGTGGTCTACCGTAATGATCCTTGTAGCTGCCTTGACAATATCAACATTATTTACACCCACCGACCATTTTAAGAACACCTTTACGCTTACTTATTTATGCGATTATCTATCAGCCAGTCGTGTGGCAGCAGTGCATCAAATCAAGTTTAATTTTTTTTTAATATAGCCTACAATTGAAGTGATGCACTTTTGGCGGGTGATGCAGTAATGATTGTGTTGTGACTGTGTTTATTGTTGGTGCCAAACGGGCTGGTTTGAGTATTTCTGAAACTGCTGATCTTCTGGGATTTTCACGCACAAGTCTCTATAGTTTACTCAGAATGGTGCCAAAAATCAAAAACATCCAGTGAGCGGCAGTTCTGCGGACAGAAACGGCTTGATGATGGGAGAGGTCAACAGAGAATGGCCAGACTGGTTAGAGCAGACAGAAAGTCTACGGTAACTCAGGTAACCACTCTGTACAATTGTAGAGAGCAGAATAGCATCTCAGAATGCACAATATGTAGAACCTTGAGTCAGAAGGGCTACAACAGCAGAAGACCAAATAACGGGTTTCACTTCTGTTAGCAATGAACAGAAAGCTGAGGCTGCAATGGGCACAGGCTCACCAAAACTGGACAGTTAAAGACTGAAAAAACAACCTGGTCTGATGAATCTCGATTCCTGGTGAGGTACACAGAGGGTAGGCCCAGTGCAGCCTCAGTTCTGAATAGGCTTTCTGTCTGCTCAAACCAGTCTGCCCATTCTCCATTGATTTCTCTCATCAACAAGGTGTTTTCATCCGCAGAATTGCCTCTCACTTGTTTTTGCTACCATTCAGAGTAAATTGTAGAGACTGTTGTGTGTGAAAATCCCAGAAGATCAGCAGTTATTGAAATATTCAAACCATCCCATCTTGCACCATCAATCATGCCATGGTTGAAATAACTGAGATCACATTTTTTTTCCCCATTATGATGATTGATGTGAGCATTAACTGTAGCTCCTGGCACATATCTGCATGATTGTATGCATTGCACTGCTGCCACACAATTGGCTGATTAGACAATCGCACGAATAAGTAGTTGTACCTAATAAAGTGGTTGTTGAGTGTATTTTGGCCCATGAATATGAAGTTTCAAGAGGCTTTAAATTTGGAGTTTCTCAATTAAATGTTTTTTATGGAAATGAAAACGTGACTGTTGAAATCTGTTTGTCTATTGCTCACAAACAAAATATGGCGTTACCCTGAATAAGGTCTATTGGCATTGAAAAAAGCTTAAAATAAAGGTAGAATGGTATTTCTTCTTCAATAAATATCACCATTACCTTTTGTGGATTGCATTTTTATTTTATTTTTGCTGTCAATAACATACAAGAAATTCTGGGTTCAATAAAAGTTAAAAGAATAGTTTATCCAAAAATAATAATTCACTCTTCATTTTCTTATTCCCATGCCATCATAGATGTGTATGACTTACTTTCTTCTGAACACAAAGCTTTGTAAGAAAATATCACTTTTGGTCCTCACAGTGCAAGTGGATGGTGACCAAAACTTTAAACTCCAAAAAGCAAATATCAAAAAGCATCATAAAATTAATCCATAACACCATGTCTTCTGAAGCACTTTAATCAATTTTGGGTGAGAACAGACCAGAAACTCTTTTTTACTGTACATCTCACCATTGCAGACTCTAGGAACGATCATGATTTCAAGCTCGATTACACTTCCTGGCACTAATGCAGAGTGCTAGATGGCGCTAGGACAATGCTGATGTCAAGATTTATAGTGAACTAGGAGTTACATTTTGGTCTGTCCTCTTCCAAAACCAATTGCATTGCTTAAGAAGATGGATTAAACCACTGGAGTCATATGGAATCGTTTTATCGCACTATAATAATGTTAACACGCATGCTGTTTTGAACCTGGAAAGTGGAATTATTTTGAATGGAACACTTAGATTTATGTCCATTTATGTCAATTTTTCAAAATAATCAAATTAGGCTTAGTGAAAGATAAACACAAAGGTAAAAATCCTTTGAACTAAATTTCCAAACTCTTGATGTTGTTTTGCATCAACCTGCATTTGGGCAGCACACTGACGCTGGGTGGCGCTACCTCATAATCAATCTTACTACACGGTAACCACAGCAGTGTTTGTGATCTGTATTCCTTAGAGCAATGTCATGTGGGTGGTACTGTAACGAAGAACAAAAAAGATGAAGACGTAATGCAACAACAATCCAAGGATAAATACAGTAGGCTATATGAACTGCTTTCTAAGGAAGTTGGCAACTGGCATTTAAACACGGGTGACTTGAAGAAAAGCTCGCATTGTATTTGGTTAAACAGAAGTCAAAGACTCACTTCTCAGCGGACCACCAAGTTCTCCAAGAGAACATAAAGGCGCGGTGCGTTTTTAAACAGAGTGAAGTTGCATTTATTGATTTATTTTTTGTTTTTGGGGTGAAACATGCAATTGATTTATTCGGATGGATCGAATAGAAACTTGTCATGGAACATGCGTTGAGATTACACTTTTATTGACAGAATATTCACAATTAATTCTATTACTGGCCTATATGAAGGATCAAACGGGGTAATCTGAAACAACTGACAGTCAGCGATCACGGTAAGTAGGTTATTTGGTTAGCTCTGTGACTCGTGATTAAATAAAAGTAGGCTAATATGCATAATTTGCAAAGTCAGTTTAATTCTATCATAACTATACCTATCGTTTTAATTCCATAATATGTGAAACCCATAATGTTAATAGACTGTTGCACTGTTTGAATGTGATCATCTATATTGTATATGTGAGGTTCTAAGAAAGGTCGAAACGTTTTGATTTTTCACAGATGACCAACGTTAAAATGGGTCCCATGTTCAGCGGGACGAAGGGTCATGCAATGCAAAAGGAGTTCTTGTGCGTCGAGCGTCCCCCGCCTGAAGGCGCTGGATCTTCGGCAAATGATTCCCATGCAGCACCTTGGACAGGGCTCGCTCGTTCTAGCGCCGGCTCACTCACGGCACCCCTCACTAACTCTCTCCAACGGTCAAAATGGTCAAAGGAATCGTTAAATGGTTACCCTGAATGCAACTCAATCATGTCGTTTGGGACGAAAAAAGAGATGTTATTCGACACGGGGCATTTATGCAAAAAGTGCATCTCTCATTTCAATGTCTTCAAAAGGGAAGCGCTGAAACAAGTGATTGACGGAAACGCTTCTGCCAAAGTAAGCAAATTACTCTTGTTTTTGTTTTTTTACTTGAAAACAATAGTAGCATCCATTTCCTAGCATTTTGAGCTGCGGGACAAATTCGACTGTCCTGGGTATTGTTTTCAGGCCAATGCATGCGCATCCACGCCATCAACCATATTCTGTCTAATATTTCAATTACATGGGGCGCGTGCTATTTTTCTTCCCTTGAAACGAGTTTAAATCGATTAGCTTTTGCAATTGGTCTCTGATTCATGTGTCACTCCTCCTGCCCTTATTACACTGGGAAATAGGGCATAATGGGTGGAATATGAAAACTCAGTTCCTATGAGAAGAAGAGTATTAAAGTAAAGGTAACTTTAGTGTATCATTTGTGACAGCACATGCATTTGCGGGTGGCATATGTCAAATTATTTGGTGTGGAGAGAAATAGGTTAGTGGACCACTCCCCCCCCCCCCCAGTATACTCATTCTGATAAGATCTCTATCATATTTTCCTGAGCAATTTTTAGAATTTAGGAGTGTAAAGATAGAATGGGATTATCTAGCAAATCACCAACAGAGAGTGTTGGGTGTAATCTGATTACAAAATTATTAGTTACTGTAATCAAATTACTTTTAAAGTAAAAAGTATTGTGACACATTTTAAATTCAGATTACAGTCACTGATTTAGGTAATACTTTTTAAGTACATTACTTGGTTTACTCAACTTTCTAAAATAATATAATTTTTATAATACATTTAAAATATGAATTCATATGTTGTTTCCTCATTTTGTAAATTGCTTTGGAAAAAAGCATCCACTAAATGAATAAATCTAAATGTAACTGTTCATATGTACGTCTGTTTTGGTTTCTGTGACTGCTAAAGGGAAGAGTTTGTTGAGTGGAAAAACCAAAAGATTTCTGTGAAAAGCATTTTAGAAAGTAACTTAAAAGTAATTAGTAATGTGAGTACATTTGTAGTGAAGTTATTAGCCAATCAATTTGATTACAATCATTTGTAGTGAATTAAATTTTTTGAGTAACTTACCCAACACTACCAAAAGGTGCCTCAGCACTGAAAGCACATGCCTTAAAAACAAAATTACACATTTAAGTCCGTAAACATGCTTAGGCACTTTGCTCAATGGTAGCACTTTGCACTAATAAATTAACAAAATAGTGAGGCAGTTTTAATGGTAATTTTCTTTCAGTTTACCTTTTCTGTCTGGACATATAGAATGAACCCAGATGCAGACAGTTAAATAACAAAAAATATATTTATTTAGACAAAAAATACAACACAAAAGCTGCTAATAAGGAAAATGAGGGTGCAGAGTTACAATTAAGACAGTAAAGACATGAGTGCACATGGCAATTGCACTCACACAACACAGATACAGGATCCAGCCACAAAAACTATAAACAAGACCAACCGAATTGGCAGGATCCTGACACTACATACACAAGACGGGTAAAAACACAGAAAAAGGTGACAGGACCCCGACACAACAAAAAATCTATTAGAGAGTCGGGTTCCTGAGTTTCTGGATATGTCTGTTTTACAAAAGACCAAACAACCAGCAACAGCATTGTTCTTTTTGTGCTTCAGGATCCCAAATTCTCCATTCGTCTTTATGAGAGCATGAAAACACCTACTGTAGAAGCCTGGGGCGATGTGGAGGGACACTGTGGTGTCTGCTTCACTCACTTTAGCCAGCTAAAGCAGGAGGCCATCCGCACGATCCTCACCCAGGACCGGGCCATATGGGCCGCTCCTACCACTGCCAATATCTCATCTACAAGCCTAGACACAGGCTCACAAACCCTCCCAAGAACCTCATGCCACCGTTCTAATGTCCCAAAGTCCCATCAGAGTTCCAGCAATATGGCAACAAATTACTGGGTTAAAGGACGTCAACAGTTGGAGTCTCTGTGGCCCTTGTCCTCATGCCATGGAGTCAATTCATTCTCTCATAAGGTAAGAAACTTAAAAACAAAACAAAAAATTAATTAAAAAAATAAAAATTGTTCCCACTTCACTCTGTCCAAACAAGGTCCATCCTAGTAAAATATAAAACCGAGTGCCATATACATAATATATTGTTTAAAAATTCCATCCGTTGTTTTGCTTGTAAACTGTGATTGCACTATACATTATGTCTATAATAAAAATGCCACTTGATTGGATATTTTGTTACATAATGCAAGGGCATTCATACATTTTAAGGCATAAGTGTCCAAATACTTTTTTTTAGATACTGCATATTTCTTTTCCAAATTATGGTAAATGGTCGCACTTATATATCGCCTTTTTAACCTTAACGGTATTCAAAGCTCTTTACACTGTGACACATTCACCCATTCACACACACATGGTGGCAGAGCTGCCATGCAAGGCACTAGCCTGCCATTGGGAGCAACTTGGGGTTTAGTATCTTGCCCAAGAACACTTCGGCATGTGAAGTCATGTGGCCGACCCGCTCTACCAACTGAACCCGCTCTACCCTTTGTTAAATTATAACAAAAACAATAAAAATAGCAATTTTTCTGCTGTTCACATTTTATGTCCAGGACAAAATATAATAACAATCAATTTACTACAAAACTATGTGTACTATAAAGAAATACCAAGGCACAAGTGACTGCCGGTACACTGCATGAGTCTGTTTGTTTGTAGCTTGCTAGCCTGCTTATTCATCTGTGCTCATCGTTTGATCCTTTTACCCCATGCTTAATTTTTCCCCTGCTTTTCTACTATTTCAACTGCGTGTATATTACCATGCGCACCCGCTTTCTTTCTTTTCTTTTTCCACTTGTCTACATCATGCATATCGACTGCATGCATTAGTTTTCTCCTCTGAGTTTTACATGGATTATTGCATCAATCTGAAACATCTGATGATCAGGAACTAACACAACAACAGCAAACATTTGCATGAGGGATTCACATCGATCTCAAATTATTGCCACTCAAGAACAACCATAACAACAACAACAAATTACGGTAAGTCATGGCATCAGCTCATACTATTGCTTCCTGCATTGCATGACACATTTTACTATAGCTTATTCAGTCAGCAGTGAGGGGTTTACATGTGATAAATGTAAGGAATTATTCAGGCTGATGGAGAAGGTTGATGAGTTAGAGGCACGCATCCGAATGCTAGTGGAAGTCAGTGAGAAAGAGAAGCTGGTAGATATTGTTTCGGATGTGGGCAGTACAGCGAGCAACACACACACTTTGGTTCCGGCTGTAGAGGCCCCGCAACAAGGTATCTGGGTGATGTCTCGGCAGCATACTCACTCAGCAAAGGGACACCACTCTCCCGTTCCTGTTAGGGTTTCCAATTGATTCTCCCCACTCAGTGATGCACCAACAGAGAAACATGTTTAAAGTGCCCTGGTTTTAGGAGATTCTAATGTAAGAAACATGGAAACAGAGTCTCCAGCCACTATTGTTAAATGCATTTCTGGTGCCAGAGCATCTGATATCATATCAAATTTACAAGTGCTGGCTAAGGCTAAGCATAGATTTTCTAAAATTGTTATTCATGTCAGCACTAACAATGTCTGGCTTTGCCAGTCAGAAATCACTAGAGATAATGTTAAAGAGGTGTTTGAACTTGCAAAAATTATATCAGACACTATAATTTGCTCTGGCCCCTTTCCTGCTCATCGTGGTGACAAGGTTTATGGTAGATTAGTGTCACTTAATGGCTGGATGTCTGAGTGGTGTCTGGAAAATATAATAGGTTTGATAAACAACTCGAAGAGTTTTTGGGGTAGAACTGACCCGCTAAAGAGAGATGGACTCTCCTCTCTAGTAATTTGGCTCATAGTCTTAATAGTGTGACTAACTGGGGCCCAGGTCAGGAAGCAGAACAACTGGCTAATGTGAACATATGCTAACTGCCTTGAGACATCACACAGGTCACATAAACTACAACACATAGAGTTACTGTTTCACCAAGATATCACATAGATATTATGTCTGTTCCCTGAACTACCAAACACAAACCCATAACTAAATCATTTGAAAAATATTTATTAAAATAAAACTTGAAAATCTACTCCCTCAGGTTATTGTTATAAACATGAGCCTTGTTTATGGTCGAGGAGGAGGTGTTTCTGCAATATACAGGGACATTTTTTGTGTTACTTAGAGGACAGGATAAAGGTTTAAGTCTTTTGAACTAATAATACTAATGTGACACCGTTAGATACAATTAAAAAAATCGCTGTTGTCTTTTGTCCTTGCTACAAAATACAGATCACCCAGTCTGTATTCTGATTTCCTTGGTGAATTTGCAAATTTTCTATCAAATCTAGTAGTTACTTTTATAGAGATTTAATTGCTGGTGACTTCAACATTCCTAATAAATAAAATGACAAATTGGGATAAGCATTTATCGATTTTTAAACTCTCTTGGAGCCAGACAAAATGTGACAGGACCAACTCATTGGCATAATCATACACTAGACTTAATTCTGTCATATGTAGTTGATATTGAAACTATAGAAATAGTTACAGAGCAATGACATCTGAAATCATTACCTCAACTCTTGTATGCTGCGTTCAGCTAATATTATTCAATCTATACCATGCTATCATTCAGGTAGAACTATTCTTTCGACCACTAAAGATAGCTTCACTATTAATCTTCCAGATTTATTTGATATACTTAGTAAGCCAAAAACTTTAGACGAATGTGAAGTAATATCAGAAAATATAAATACAGACTTCTTTAGCACTCTTGATAATTTTGCCCCCTTCGATTAAAGAAAATGAAAGAAAAAAGCCCTGCACTATGGTACAAGATCACACTCATGATCTCAAGAGAGCAGCTTGGAAAATAAAGCGCCAGTGGAAGTATAGTGTCTGTAGCTACAGACAGGCACTAAAAGCTGCCAGGTCAGTATATTTTAGGCAAACTCATAAAAAATAACCACAACAATCCTAGGTGTTTATTCAGTACTGTGGCTAAATTGGCTAGGAATAAAGCCTCGACTGAACCAGATATTCTGTTGCAGCACAAAAGTAATGACTTCATGAAGTGATAAAATTGAAATAATCAGAAATAAAATTGGAATTATTTAATTGTCTGTCACAGTACCACAGAAAACATTATCTCATATTTTTCCTCATGAGCAACTTCAATCCTTTGCTGTCATAGGTCATGAAGAGCTAACAAAACGTATCGAAACATCAAAAGCCACAACATGTATGTTAGATCCAATAGCAACTAAGCTCTTAAAAGAGATATTCCCTGTTATCTCAGACCTCTTCTTAATTTTATTAACTCCTTGCTATCCTTAGAACATGTGCTAAGAAACTTTAAAATGGCAGTTATCAAACCGCTTATTAAGAAGCCACAACTTGATCCTGGAGAATTGGCTAATTATCTCTGGTTTATGTTGAAAATATTAGAAAAGGTAGTGTCCTCCCAACAATGTTAATTTTTACAGAGTAATAGTATGTATGAACAATTTCAGTCAGGATTTAGGCCTCATCACAGTACAGAGACTGTTACACATGACTTGCTCTTATCATCTGATCACGGCTACATTTCTCTTCTAGTGCATTCAGATCTTAGTGCTGCCTTTGACACTATAGATCAAGACATTCTTTTAAATAGTCTTGAGAATTATGTTGGCATTTATGGACTTGCATTAGAATGGTTTAGGTCATATTTAGCAAACCGCAAACACTATGTCTGTGTAAACAAGGAATTGTCAAATCCAACAAAAGTTAAGTATGGAGTGCCACAGGGATCAGTTTTAGGGCCTCTGCATTTCTCCTTATATATGCTTCCCCTGGGAGATATTATGAGGAATTGTGGAATAAGTTTTCACTGTTATGCCGACGATACCCAACTTTATATTTCACAATTCTCCAAACTGAGAGTGTATCAATGAAATCAAAGATTGGATGGCCAGACATTTCCTTCTACTCAATTCTGACCAAAACAGAGGTACTAATTATTGGACCAAAAACCTCTAAAAATATAATTTGACTCTCGATGGATATACTGTTACTTTGTCTTTTACAGTGAAGATTTTGGTGTTATATTTGATACCAATCTGTCCTTTGAAAATCAAATTTCCAGTGCTTGTAGAACAGCATTCTTCCACCTCTGAAATATTGCTAAGTTATGATACATGTTCTCTGTTGCTGATGCCAAAAAAACTAATTGTTGCGTTCATGATTTCAAGACTAGATTATTGTAATGCATTACTGGGAGGATGTCCAGCAAGTTCAATAATTAAACTTATTTTGGTTAAAATTGTAGCAGCCAGAGTACTGACTTGAACCAAATAATATGATCATATTAGCCCAATTTTATCATCGTTACATTGGCTACCTGTTAAATTTCATATTAATTAAAAAATGTTGTTAACTACACTATTGGTTCAAACTTTTGAAACACTTCACTGAAATGTTTCTCATAATCTTAAAAATCTTTTTATCTGAAGGTGTATGCTTAAATGTTTGAAATATAAAATATATTTGTGCCACCATATAAATTTTTTTCAATATAAAACTAAAATTAAATTGGACCAAATAATAAAGAAAAGCAGCCATAAGTGCCCAACATAGATGGGAACTCCTTCAATACTGTTTAAAAAGCATCCCAGTCTGATACCTCAAGAAGTTGTTTGAGAAAATGTCAAGAGTACATGTCTGCAAAGTCTAGGCAAAGGGTGACTACTTTGAAGATGCTAAAATATAACACAATTTTGATTTATTTTGGATTTTGTTTAGTCACAAAACAATTCCAATAGTTCCATTTATGTCATTCCATAGTTTTGATGACTTTAATATTATTGTAAAATGTGAAGAAAAAAAAATTATAATAAAGAATGAGTAATGTTACAAATCTTTGAATGGTCTAGCTCTGCAGTACTGAAGTGACCTTCTACCATGCTATATTCCATCACATTCATTATGATCACAAAATGTATTAATAGTTCCTAGAATATCAGAATCCACAAAAGGAGGTAGATAATTTTCCTGTTTGGCTCCTAAACTAAGGAATAGTCTCCCTAACACTGTTTGGGACGAAGACACAAAAACTCAGTCTTGACTAAAGATTCATCTATTTAGCCAAGCATACACCTAATTTATCCTTCAATCCTCAATTAGGCTGCTTTAGTTAGGTCTGCTGGAACTAGAAACATTTATCAGAAACATTTATCATGCTCTATAACTCTGAAAAAAATGTCATTGCATCCACGCTAATATTATTCTATTTGTTTCCCTGTCTCAAGTTTGTATTTGTATCCCGAGGTTACCAGAGCCAGCCAGATCCACCTCCGTTCCTGCTTGGTGTTGGACTCCACTGCTCTGTGTCTCTGAGGGATGACAACTAAATACAGCTGGTGCCAACAGTCTATTATGATGAATTTCAGGGAATGAACTCATGCCAACTCCAACCATAAGACATGGAATACTTCATATGACCAGAAATGACCTGCTGGTTGAACTGTTATGCACCTCACTGATCGTTGCCTGCATCACCTTGGTCTAATGATGGACTACACTCTTAAAATGGAATACATAGACTTTCAATTATTTGGCAACAAAAGCCTTCATCGGCCAACTGACAAAAGACAATGCATCAATTTGAACTTCTGCAGTTAATCCAGGCTGAACTTCAAAGTCATTAGACATGAACCAGTTCATACAAAATCTTTGTTTAAAAACTGGTCCTAAACACTTACTTCGTTTACTCTTTTTAAACCATCACTTCCACTGCACATAAATAACTAATATTGTCATTATATTCATGATGTTAGCCAGAGGGGAACTGGCCCACACAGTGAGTCTGGTTTCTCCCAAGGTTATTTTTCTCCATTAATCAACATCTTATAGAGCTTTGTGTTCCTTGCCACAGTCGCTTTCAGCTTGCTCACTGGGGTTCTAAATACAATGATTATTTAATTATTTTTATACACAATTTACAGTCATATTTAATCAAGCTACACAATGATGACTCTAAGACTTTATAATTGTTACAGTTTCATTTTCTGTTAAAGCATGGTTTTCTGTAAAGCTGCTTTGAAACGATGTGTGTTGTGAACAGCACTATACAAATAAAAACTATTTGATTTGACTTGACTTTACTTGACTTGATAAGTATGTTAATATTTACAGCCCTCAAATCACCTTCAATTATATTCATGCAGTGAATATAGCCTAACTTATCTGGTACAATGTTAAGCCCAAAATTGATTTGTGCCATAGAGCAGCCTTCTCAAAAAATAAGCATGATCAATATAACTGCAATATTTAAGGGCCATTAAAAAGTTCATACTCGGGGCTTGATCGTAAATACAGACGCAATGAGAATGCATTATAAGAGTGGTGCACAGACTGTAGTCTTAGACAGCTCCATCAGCACTCACAGTAAAATCTTTATGCAACGCTGACCAAGTCCATGATGGTATTTCAAGTCCATTAGTCCAGCTCTATTTCATTACACAAACATCCAAGGTGGATTCACTCAAACCTTATGCACTTGGAGTGGAATTTAAAAAACTGTTTTAATACATGTAGTAAAAGCAGAACAGATCCATTCTGTAGGATTTTATTTGGAATGGTAAACATAACACTGATGGCCAGCGGACAGCCACATGCTTTTATGGAATGCGTAACTGCGGAAATAAGACGAATTTAATATGCAAATAATTAAATCTTAGTTTGTCTCTGGAGAACAGTGAAGTAAGAGAAAGAAAGAAGAGACAGAGAGGAGAGTAACAGTAGAGCCAGTATTATTCAGCCTCAGGGTTGCTCCCAGCACTAATTGGCATTGAATTCTGGCAAGATGTACTTAATGGAAAGGAGCAAGGAGGGGGCACCTATTTCACATGGCTGGATTTAAACATTGATGAGACATAAAGGCAGGGAGTGCTCAGCGATCATGACTTTGGAAATGTGGATTAATGCAGACAAGCGATGGTTTCATTCAAAGAGAGGCAAAGGAAAAAGCCTGAATATTGTTTTGGGCTGCCAGGAAGAGGTTAAATGTTGGACTGAAGCATGACTCATCCGGTCAGTGCCTGTAGCCTCAGGTAGGCATTTTTTGATGCTTAGACACATTGTAAGGTAGTTCATGACTTTTGCAAATCTGAGTTAGCTTGCGCTCAGTTTGTAACATCCCATAATAATAGTGCCTGTCTGCAGTGCATAACACACCTGCATTGTATCACAGTGTTTTCATGTGCTACTTACTGTATTGGTTGGTGTATTGTTTGGTGTCATGGTGTGGTATTCATGTGCAAATGAAATATTTATATCAATGCCAGAAATAATCTTGTTTAATTGATTTAGAACATATTGAATAACATTAATGATTGTTATTATACACTGCAAAAAAAAAAATATTTATTTATATTTATGTATATTTTTGTGTGACTGTCCAGTAAAAATATCTAAACATCCTTTAACAAAATCTTTAACTAAATTAATAAAACTTGAATATATTTATTTTATTAATTTAAATTAGTAAAACATTACTAAATTCAATTTTATATATTCTTTTATTTTTTTAGGATAAATCTAACACAAAAATTGTTTTTTAAAGAAAAATAATTTGCCATTTTTCAGGTAAACAAGACAAAAATACTGATTAAGACTATCAGTTAACCATAATAACAATAACATATCTTTTTCTGACCTTACAGAGTCCTTTGCATTCAGAAAAGGCGGATGAGAAGGACTGCGTGTCTTCTAAAGCGCTATGCAACTACAACGCCTCACAGCCATCAAGAGCTTCTAGTATGTCCTCCCTGATACCAGCAGGAACCTCTGCTGCCTTGTCATTTGTTACCAGGTAATAGCTAAAGTCAGTCACCATTTTCAGAAATGAATCAGCAGAGAACCATTCAACTCCAAAGATACCGATGGTGCTTACCCATTAATTTTACTAAAGGAATAGTTCACCCAAAAATGAAGATTCTGTCCTAATTTATTTACTCACCCTCATGTTCGTTTAAACTGATATGACTTTTTTTCCTCTGGTGAACACAAAAGAAGATGAGATGTTATGCAGAATGTTAGCCTCAGTCACCATTCACTTTTACTGTATGTAATAAAGATGCAATGAATGTGAATGGTGACTGAGGCTAACATTCTGCATAAAATCTCCTGTGTTTTGACAGAAAAAAAGTAAACAAAAAAATCAGCAAAGTAATATTGGTAATATGCTGTTGATCTTCACCTTATGCATGATTATAAAATGATTATAAACATTTAAATGTTAAGGCTGTCAGCTTAACTTATTATTTCAGTGTGATTACTTTTAATGGTTAATTAATGATTAATTCTGACCACACTTAAATTTAATAATAATAATAATAATAATAATAATATATATATATATATATATATATATATATATATATATATATATATATATATATATACACACACACAAACACACACATGTAAATAATCCAGATAATTCAAAGACATTACAATAATGAAAATGTATTATTATGAAATTTAAGTGTGGTCAGAATTAATAATTAATTAATCATTAAAAGTAATCACACTGAAATATAAGTTAAGCTGACAGCCTTAACATTTAAATGTTAAGACACTTTATTAGTTACACCTGTACACGTACATATTCATGCAATTATCTAATCAGCCAATCATGTGGCGGAGGTGCAGTGCATAAAAGCATGCATATATGGATCAGGAGCTTCAGTTAATGTTCACATCAACCATCAGAATAGGCACTAAATTTGATCTCAGCGATTTCAAACGTGACATGATTTTTGGTGACAGAAGGGCTGGTTTGAGTATTTCTGTAACTGCTGATCTTCTGGGATTTTCACACACAACAGTCTCTAGGGTTTACTCAGAATGGTGTCCAAAACAAAAAACATCTAGTGAGTGGCAGTTCTGCAGACGAAAATGCCTTGCTGATGAGAGAGCTCAACAGAGAGTGAGCAGACTGGTTCGAGCTGATAGAAAGGCTATGATAACTCAGATAACAGAAAGCTGAGGCTGCAGTGGGCACAGGCTCACCAAAACTGGACAGTTAAAAACTTGAAAAACATAGCCTGGTCTGATGAATCTGAGGTACACAGATAGTATGCCAACTGAAGCCTCAGCTTTCTGTTCTTTGCTGACAGAAGTGGAACTTGACGTGGTCTTCTGCTGTTATAGCCCATCTGCCTCAAGGTTCAACGTGTTGTGTATTCTGAGATGCTATTTTGCTCTCTACAATTGTACAGAGGGGTTATTTGATTTACTGTAGACTTTCTATCATCTGAAACTAGTTTGACCATTCTCTGTAAACCTCTCCCATCAACAAGTCATTTCCATCCGCAGAACTGCCACTTATTGGCTGTTTTTCTGTTTTTGGCACCATTCTGAATAAACTTTAGAGATTTGTGTGTGAAAATCCCAGAAGATCAGCAGTTACAGAAATACTCAAACCAGCCCATCTGACTCCAACAATCATGCCACTCTTGAAATCAATGAGATCACATTTTTCCCCATTCTGATGGTTGTGTGAACATTAACTGAAGCTCCTGACCCGTACCAGCATGATTTATGCATAAATACATAAATAAGTAGGTGTACAGGTGTTCCTAATAAAGTTTGGTATATATACTGTGTGTGTGTGTATATATATATATATATATATATATATATATATATATATATATATATAGTGTAAATTTGTTGATTTTTATATATTGAATTATCTTTAGTTGGTGTTATGTTTTTATTATTATTATTTGTATCCCCTTTTCTCCCCAATTTGGAATGCTGAATTCCCACTAATTAGTAGGCCCTTGTGGTGGCGCGGTTACTCACCTCAGTCCAGGTGGCGGAGGACAAGTCTCAGTTGCCTCCGCTTCTGAGAGAGTCAATCTGCGATTCTTATCATGTGGCTTGTTGTGCATGACACCGCGGATACTCACAACATATGAAGGCGCATGCTACCCTTCACGGTCCACGCACAACTAACCATACGCCCCTTTGAGAATGAGAACCATTGATCGCTACCACGAGGAGGTTACCCCATGTGACTCTACCCTCCCTAGCAACCGGGCCAATCTGGTTGCTTAGGAGACCTGGCTGGAGTCACTCAGCACACCCTGGATTTGAACTCATGACTCCAGGGGTAGTATTCAGCATCAATACTACCATGAACCTGGTGTTATGTTTTTAATTATCTTTAGTTAGGGGCCTATTTTGGCAAATATTTAATTTTGTGTTTAATTGCAATTAATTAATTGGCATATCTTGTAATTAATTTGATTCAACATTTTGTTCAACTGACAGCCCTTTTTACTTTGATATTCAGTGAATATAGAAGAGATGCTGTTTTGAGGTATACAGTACATGTATCTGTCTTTTCTACTATATCAAATAACAACATCTACAGGGCAGTACAAAAGCTGAATGGGATGGTTAGGAGAGGGAGGCACTGCTCCGAGAGTGGTGCTTCCCAACACCCAACAAACTTCAGTAGTCTTCTGCAGAAGTCTCCCCCTCCAGTACCAGTGAACCTTTTGCAGTTAACTAATAAAAGCAAGGAAACACCTGGGACCAGGAAGGTATGGGTCAAATGCTTATTATTAAACTGCACAAAATATAAAAATATTTTACTAAATGAAAATGTATGGCTTATATTTCAATAAAAAATAGAAATGTTTAGTTATATTGTAATGTATAGTTTGATTATGTGTGTAATTCTATACTATTAGTAAATGTATATGCATTTTGTGGTATACAACAGGCATATTCTGCATATATAGTCTAAGTATGACACTTCATATAAACTCAGCAAAAAAAGAAACATCCTCTCACTTTCAACTGCTTTTATTTTCAGCAAATTTAACATGTGTAAATATGTATATGAACATAAAAAGATTCAACAACTAAGACATAAACTGAACAAGTTTCATAGACATGTGACTAACAGAAATGGAATAATGTGTCACTGAACAAAGCTGCATTAAGTACTGCAGTGCAGCTCCTCCTCATTGGACTGCACCAGATTTGCCAGTTCTTACTGTGAGATGAAGCCATGGAGAAGGACTTTCGGTCCGCACCAAAGTGCTTCTGGAAAACCGTCCGCCACCTTAGGAGGGGAAAACGGGGAACCATCCAAGCTGTATACAGCAAAGATGGGACGCTGTTGACCTCAACTGAGGAGGTTATTGGGTGGTGGAAGGAACACTTTGAAGAACTCCTAAATCCCTACGCTATCCCTATGCTAGAGGCAGAGCCGGAGGCTGATGGGGGATCAGATTCTATTTCCCTGGGGGAGGTCACTGAGGTAGTCAAACAACTCCGCAGTGGCAAAGCCCCGGGGATTGATGAGATCCGACCAGAAATGCTGAAAGCTTTGGATGTGGAGGGGGTGTCATGGATGACACGCCTCTTCAACATCGCGTGGAAATCTGGGACAGTGCCTAAGGAGTGGCGGAACGGGGTGGTGGTTCCTCTCTTCAAAAAGGGGGACCAGAGAGTGTGTGCCAACTACAGGGGTATCACACTTCTCAGCCTCCCTGGTAAAGTTTACTCCAAGGTGCTGGAGAGGAGGGTGCGGCCGATTGTCGAACCTCAGATTGAAGAGGAACAATGCGGGTTCCGTCCTGGCCGTGGAACAACGGACCAGATCTTTACTCTCGCAAGGATTCTGGAGGGGGCCTGGGAGTATGCCCATCCGGTCTACATGTGTTTTGTGGATCTGGAGAAGGCGTATGACCGGGTCCCCCCGGAGAGACTGTGGGAGGTGCTTCGGGAGTATGGGGTGGGGGGGTCCCTTCTTAGGGCGATCCAATCCCTGTACGTCCGAAGCGAGAGCTGTGTCCGGGTGCTCGGCACGAAGTCGAGCTCGTTCTATGTGGGGGTTGGTCTCCGCCAAGGCTGCGCTTTGTCACCAATCCTGTTTGTGGTATTCATGGACAGGATATCGAGACGTAGTCGGGGTGGGGAAGGTATGCGGTTCGGTGAGCTGGGGATCTCATCTCTACTTTTTGCAGATGATGTGGTCTTCATGTCATCATCGGTCCGTGACCTTCAGCTCTCACTGGACCGCTTGGCAGTCGAGTGTGAAGCGGCTGGGATGAGGATTAGCACCTCTAAATCTGAGGCCATGGTTCTCAGCAGGAACCCGATGGAGTGCGTACTCCGGGTGGGGAAGGAGGTATTGCCCCAAGTGAAGGAGTTCAAGTACCTCGGGGTCTTGTTCACGAGTGAGGGGACAATGGAGCGGGAGGTTGGCCGGAGAATCGGGGCAGCGGGGGCGGTATTGCATTCGCTCTATCGCACCGTTGTCATGAGAAGAGAGCTGAGCCGGAAGGCAAAGCTCTCGATCTACCGGTCAATTTTTGTTCCTACCCTCACCTATGGTCATGAAGGTTGGGTCATGACCGAAAGAACTAGGTCGCGAGTACAAGCGGCCGAAATGGGCTTCCTCAGAAGGGTGGCGGGCTTCTCCCTTAGAGATAGGGTGAGGAGCTCAGTCATCCGCGAGGAGCTCGGAGTAGAGCCGCTGCTTGCGTGGAAAGGAGTCAGTTGAGGTGGTTTGGGCATCTGGTAAGGATGCCCCCTGGGCGCCTCCCTAGGGAGGTGTTTCAGGCACGTCCAGCTGGGAGGAGGCCTCGGGGAAGACCCAGGACTAGGTGGAGAGATTACATCTCCACACTGGCCTGGGAACGCCTCGGTGTCCCCCAGTCAGAGCTGGTTAATGTGGCTCGGGATAGGGAAGTTTGGGGCCCCCTGCTGGAGCTGCTGCCCCCGCGACCCGACTTCGGATAAGCGGTTGAAGATGGATGGATGGATGGATGTCCTGAAATGTTTAAATTTTTTGCTGAGTTTATATGATGACTAGATTTCCTTCAGTCTTTCCTTGAAATATGTCTGATCTCCTCATGCCTCACATTGTAGGGAAACATGGTGTTACTTGTATAACCTCTAAATTTGAAGCAAATGGCCTTCCCATTCCATTGCACCTCCTCCTTGTGGAGGGAAATCAATTTAGTTTAATTGTAGATTGCACTGACTTCACTCTTTAGAGTTAATGCTGATGGTACTGGTCTTGAGTTTCAAATGATATCACTCTCAGGGTAGCACCTGCAGTTAGATCGCACTCAGCCTTGCACATCCAGCAACTGTAGCAGAGATAATGGATTCTTAAATAATTCATTTCTCGTAAATATGATTTGACAGACTCAGGACAGTGAAGATAATATCCCTAGAAAATGCATTAGGTATCAGACAAAGCATTAACCTAAAAAGGTTAGAAATGTATTTGATTAAATCATGAAAGAGTGAGATATTTCAAGTCTTGAGTTTTGAGTAACCAATATTACCATTGCATATACTGTATGATTATAGTTAATGGAACCAGGACATTTGTATCTGTAAAAGTCGAACTAACTAATAATTAATCCAGCACTCTGCAATTCAGATAGCATTAAATCTTAATGCATATACAGTCTTCATGATCATTACATTAGCTGTTGTCTGTTTCACCCCTTATATCTTATGCATTAGAAAGTACTTCATTCTAACATTTGTAATTATTTTAATAAAATACAACTTACAAAGAAATGAAGGCACGTAAGCCATTCCATGATTTTGTTACTGTATGTATATTTTAAGATTGGGTGATTCAGTAACTGACTGTAAAGTATCAAATTAGTTCAATCTTTTAAATATTATTTATATTATTGTTAAAATTCCAAAATTTTGCAATGTTGACTGCTGTTTTATTGTTATTTATTATATGTTTATACATAATATATAATTAGCATATTGTTGATCAACTAAATTTATCATCAACTTACTGTATTTTCTTTGTTTTTATCCTTAAAAATATGATTGATTTTGGTATAATTTGCCCAATTCTAGATTAAAGTAATGCTGCGAGTCTGTTCGGTTCCTGTGTCAAAGCCCTCCCAGTCACACACTTTTAAAGTGGACCTGCGCAAGAAACAGATCACAGTGCTGGATCCAGCTTCCCACAACCCTCAGAGACAGGCTGCTGGCACTGCAGTCTCCCCAAAAACCTTCACCTTTGATGCTCTCTTTGGCCCAGATTCAACCCAGGTCAAGGCTGCTGCTTTGTTATTTCTGTCTTCTGATCTGAAAACTGATCTGTCTACTGTCCCGAGCCCATCTGAGATATAATATCCAAACGTTTATGACACATTCAGATTTGGTTACTTGAGAGCAGATATTCAGTATCAGGGCATACTTAGCACAATCAATTGAGTTCACTCTTTAGATGATTATGTTCTCTCACATTTGGCTTGATTTATGGCAAACCAGTTCAAGGTCATCTCCACATAATATACTGTAAAAGGCAGAAATCTAAAATTGTTACCTTAAAGGAATGTTCTGGGTTCAGTACAAGTTAAGCTCATTGATTGCATTTGTGGCTCATCTGTCCTTTATAACCCCAGCGATTTATGACCCTTATATATATATATATATATATATACTGTATATATATAAAAGGGTCATAAATCACTGTTACTGTCAGGTATTCATAGTGAATGGGGCCAGATACACTACTATTATTTATTTTTTTTTGCATTTACATCAAATTAAACTGAGTAATCTTTTTACAAAATAAAATGTAAAAAAAAAACAAAAAAACCCAACAACATATTTTCAGTTTGATTTTTTTTTTTTGGTAAAGATTACATAAATCTATTTGATGTAAATTTAGGACATTTTAATGCGTAAATAGACAAACATATTTTATTCAGTGTACACATGTATAATTTGTATAGCTATACTTTTGAAACAATGTGTATTTTAGCATTTATGGACCGGCCCCATACACTTCCATACTGTAACTGTTTTTTGTTTTTTTTTAAACGAGTGTCGAAATACATTTTTGTGATAATCAATATTATGCTACAAATATGCTTTTGATTGAGCTCAACTTCTATTAGACCTATAATAAGTCCTAGAATATTCCTTTAAGGAGCTATGTTTACTTGTTCATCTAACTCTTTAACATTACTTGTTGGTGTAAACTAATGAAGACAGGTTGACTCAGTAAAATAATATTTGTGACTTTTATTAAATAATATATGTTGAGGAGACAATAAAAATATCCTTGAGATCTAAGTGAAATGACACCAAAAAATGTGCAGCACAACAGTGTTGTTGTACAAAAAAAAAAAATAGACTTTATAATAAATGAAGTTAAAGTGTTCTTTTTCAGGCTGAAGTTTGTGAGAGCAGCTTGTCTGAGTTACTTCAGTGTGTGGTCGCTGGGACCGATGGTTGCATCTTAAGCTTTGGACAAACCAAAGTGGGTGAGTTAGCAGCTGTATTCTGTGTTAAAACCTTCCAGCATCTTCCTTTAATAAAAAATAAATTGCCAATCATAAGGTCAATATTTCACTAGTATTGTTTAAGAACTCTATTCTCAACCTGTGCTCTACTCATCACTTACTATACACTGTAAATAAATAAAAAGTAAATCAATCAGTTATACATAGACAAGAAGTTTGTCTAAGTGGGACGCAGTAAGGCACTGCGTCCCACTTAGAGGTTCAGGTTTAGATATGTTTAGAGTCTCTTAATGGGCATGCATTTTATGTCAAGGAGAGCGGCTACATGGTAGATAATCATGGTTAATCCACTTTTAAGGTTATTAATAGTTATCCACCCAAAATCATGACAACAGTCTCTAACATGTAACTTGGAGTATGACATCATTGGCTTTTAGCTAGATTGAATTACCCAGCCTCCATGTTGGCCCTTGGCTTGCAGCCAGACATCATAATTCTTTTAAGCAGGTCTATGCTTGACTGGAAGTGGCTTGCGTTTAATTGGTGATGACATTGCTATAACACATTTTACACCCTAGATTGTCAAGACATTGACCATAGCCACTTGAGAATATTTCTGATTGTCAAGAAAACAACTGTGAATTGTTATTCTGTGAAAGCCTAAGGGGAGATTTTGTATGATAAGCTCAAGGAAAAAATGAGCATTCTCACTTTTATTTATTTTGTTTTAAGGAATGTTCTACACAATGATTGGCCATGATGGGTGCACTGAAAGCCTTGGAGTCCTCCCTTGTGCTATCTCTTGGCTTTTCAAGCTCATTAACAGGAAGAAAGACAAGACATGGGCAAACATCTCTGTTTCCGTGTCAGCTGTAGAGGTCTGTGGGGAAAACAATGCCATCAGGGATTTACTCTCTGGTGTTGAAACAGGCAATTGTAAGGACACCTATAAGACAGATGCTTACCTCGAAGAAGACCTCATCTATGAACAACAGGCAAGTAGTGAATGCACTCTCTTTGTTCTAATACATACAACGTGAACTCTATGAAAATACTCCATTGTTTCAATTTCAGTGTAATTATATAGCGTAAATAATACATATTGCTCCAACTCAGCTATCCAAAAATAAGTGCCTTAAAAAAAACCCAAGTGGGCAAGCCAAGGGCACAGAGGCAAAGAAAAATGTCCTAGTTGGGTGATCAGGAAATAGATATTTAGGTAGGATGAAGGAGAAGCCTTCCCTTTAAGAAACATCTGTCATTTTGCAAGGCATTTATTACCCCTTGCGTGGCATACTATGAATATTCATGAAGAATATGGGGATCAATACAAATTCAAAAGATTCTCATTGATATGTTAATTAAAAACATTCCATTTACTTTGGAGACCCATTATTAGATTGTGTTGTCAAACCTGTGTTGTTGTATTACAGCTTTACAACCACAGTGTGCTAAATGCTCCAACTCCAGAAAGAGCAGCTTTTCTACTAGATGCAGCTCTTGCATCTCACAGCAGTGGGATGGTGGACAGTGGAGGGACACCACTGCACAGCTGTCACATGTTCTTCACCCTGCATGTTCGCCAACAGCACATAGGGAGTAGCACCAAATCTGGGAGTGAGTTCAGTTGCTTTTTCATGGCTGTAGTAACTGCGTATCTGTGCAAATTCTTAGTAATGATCTTTAAAAAAATGGGCTTGGATATGTGGTCTTGCATAGGCCTATTAGAAAACATTTCAATCCTATTGCAACACTGAGGTTGGAGTTCACTAAGACACAATAAAAGCGCTGTTTATTTCGAAGCGCTGTTTGCGCTGGTTTAGAGCCTGATTCTCTAAATTATGCAGATCAACTAATGGCGCTCACAAAATCTGTGCTCTATGCAGTTTGCATGGGACAATTCCAATCTTTCAGGCTGGTTCTGAGCTACAGTGGTGGATGCTGCCGACCACCATCTGGCAAACTCTGCTGGGACTGTACAGCATTAATCCACTAAGCTATTCTCCATTATTTGATCTTTATTTGGTGAATTACTGCTGCCATGATTTATAGAAAATGTACACAAATATGCATTTTAAATACAATAAGTGTGTTTATGCAGAAAGGAATGAAAATAACTTAATTTAAATACTCAAGACACAGCACTATATTAGCAATGATTGTGCCTGCCTTAAACTACATTGTGGGTGGTTAGCGAATTAGACACAACTTTTTGCATAGTCATACATTTGTCATTTTATAACATATGTCATTTTTTTCACTTTTCATTCTGTTTCAATTTTGTATCTGTTATAAATATAATGGATATTTTCTTTAGTGAAAGTGGACCAAAGCAAGCTGAGCCTGATCTATTTAGGGAGCTGTGTAGGAGAGAGGGACAAAAGCAATTGTGGAATCTGCCTTGCTGACCTTGGAAATACTATCATAGCCAAGCTTAACAGACATAAACATGTCCCTAATAGGTACTTCCAAGTATACCTCAATTATAAAAATTAAGCAGAGGAATTTAACAATAGTATAGGAACATAAAGCACATTATCAATGTCTATTTGTTCACTACAGTGGAAGTTACTTAGACATGCTCCTGCAAGACTCTCTGAACAATATCAACTGTTCCACCACAATTATTGCCCATATATCCACCTCACCCCAAGACCTCACAGAAAGCCTCTGTACAATGCAGACAGTGTCTCGAATCCGAAGGCAACAAAAGAAGATCAGGGTATGTTTCAGAATGTGTTTTATTTAATTAACTGATCATGGACATGTGCTTAGGCTTCTTTTCAAATACTGTAATTTTAGACTGTGCTTTACATCTTGACATTTTTTGGTCATTATTAGAAATCTTCCTCAAGCTCACCGGGAGGAAGAAGCTCAGGCAATGAGAGGAAAGTCAATAAATCCACCAGGCTGAGAACATTCCAGTCCACAGGAACACTGGATCAGGAAACTTCCTCTCCTGGTTTCTTTGGTGATCCAGAATTTCACCCTGGGAGTAATAAGTCTTGTGAGTCGGTCATTTACATGGATCCTTTTGGCCTCCTAAATAAAGTGGATACAAATAGAAGCCGAGAGGTTTTGCCCATTATTCCGTCTTTACTCAAGAGCAAGTTAGAGTCAAAGAAGCTTTCTCTGATGAAATTTTGTGAAATCTCTCCACCACTTGCCTGTCGCATGAAACAAACACCAAAAGAAAAGACTAAAGAAGAATCAAAGCCAACAATATTGCAAGATAAATTGGAGTCAGATTTTGAGTGTTTGAAGTGCAACACATTTGCAGAACTCCAGAATCGATTGGGAAACATAGATGGAACAGAGTTATTCAGCATGGACAATGTGATTAAAGCACCTCAATCAAATCAAACTGAGAAGAAATCAATTTCATCAGAAGATCAAGGATCAAGTGAATGGGCATCAAACACTATCAGACAGGGAAGCCCTACAAAAAGGGACGATATCATTCACAACACTAATGAAATTCCAAATGCTGCTGTCAAATGCAATTCAGATATTGTTCAGACATGCTCACCAGAGTTAGATTTTGTGAGGCAGAGTGACCCAGCTCTATCTGGCCAGTTGCCCAGTAGATCTGAGCATCAAGCTGAAAAAATGGACGTGACATCGGATGAACAAAATAAGCCATTGGATGATCCCACAATTAAATCTGAGACACGAATTCCTCCCATTGGCAAGAGTTCACTAAGATCTACATCATCCTCTTCTTTTTCTTCATCCTTCTCTGCCAGTTCGGGCACCCCACTGGCTGTTTCTGCAAATGTGAATGAAGACATTCTAAATTTTACAATGAAGAACCAACAAGAGATGAAGGCCACCATCACTGTGACAGTTCAGCAGCCACTGGATCTTAATGGACATGATGAGCTAGTGTATACTGTGGTTGAAGAAGTAACATTAAATGGGGCCACTGAAAACGATAAGGCAAAAATATTAAGTGCTCATGATTCACACTCTCTCCAGACTTTAGCACATGGGTGTCAACCTGTCAGGATTATCGGGAGTGTAGGGGAAGAACAAACTGTGAGTTTTCATAGATCCACCTCTAATGTGCAAACTCCAGAGACTGAAATCTCAGTGGCCTTATCTGATGCAATTGTCAATGAACCTGTCAAACAAACAACAATCAATACATGTATTGACAAGATAAGCAGCATTGTTGATTCAAAAGACCCGCCGCAGTATGCTACTTGGTCAGAGGTTCCCCTGACTGAAGATGGATCCAAGGAAAGACTTGACCCCAGTTGTAACCATTCAATATACACTGAGGTCTCAAAGTCCAGACAGAATGCTTGTGAAATTCTAACCGAGCAGAACTTGTTGTGCTTGAGCAAAAAGAAAGACTTCAAGGATGCCTCATGCCCACACGTGAACACAGAACATAAGAATTCACAAAGTCCAAGAGAAACTGAGAGGAAGCAATATATCTTGAAACAGGAAATTGTGGAAGGGACCAAAGATAATGGTCCACTCCCATCAACACATACAAATATCCCCAATACAAAAAAGAAGAATGTAGAGAAAAAAGAAGGGCCAGGAATAGTCAGAAGTGCACTGCTAAATCAGTGGCAGCTTCTGCCAAATGAGAATAAGACTGAAACAAAATCTCCTCTTGAGGACAGCAGGAAGCAATTTAATGCAAAATTGAAAGCATTATCTAGCAGAAGTCAAACTTTTGATCTGAGCAATAGTGAGAACTTTTTAAGATCAACTGGAAGCTTTGAGAGTATTTGTACCTCGACAAGACTTAAGACCAAACTCCATGAAGACAGTTATGGCATTGATGTGGGCTCTAAAGGCCTTTTAGAGCGAGATTATATGCCAGCTCAGTCAAAGAGTATGAACTTGCCTGGTTTTAAAGAAGGCTTTGAGGAGGACTTTTTAAAGTGTCAAGCCAGTGAGAGTCTTGGGAGAGTTCCAAGGTTCTTCCCCATTCCTGATGTTGATGCAGAGGACACAACTCAGCTGTCCAAAATCAGTAAGTCTAAGACAACAGCTGTTAAAAAATTTACCCCAAGTTTAAAGATCCACAAAATGTCTTATGATGCTTGTCCCAAGAATACAAACGTATCCTCCAAATCTACCAGACACTCAATCAACAGGAGCGCAAGCCTTTCTTATAATGAAATCTCCAACAACCATAGTTCCTGGTCAACACATTCCTTATCTCGAAGTCAGGTGAAAGGTGGTCTTTGTCCCAAGTCCTCTGGTTTTGTCCTGAAAGGAAGAGTTGACCTTTTAAGAAGTAGTGGAGATTCTCTTTCCAGTTTTAGCCAAGGTGGGTCTGATTTAGATGAAAGTGAGGAACTGATGGCAACGAAAACTTATATTCACACACTGCCGTCCCCATACAACCAGATTACAGCTCCACGTGAATCATATCACTGTAGTGGTCATGCCAGCGATACCACCAGTGTTCTTAGTGGAGAGCTGCCTCCTGCCATGTGTAAAACAGCTTTACTCTATAGCAGGGGCAGTATGGTCAGTAGTGGTTATGAAAGCGTGCTTAGAGACAGTGAAGCTACAATCAGCAGCAGTTCAACACACAACTCCATCAGTGATCAGAGCTGCTCCCTTGGTGCTGCTAATGGCACAAGAAGTTCCAAGAAAAGAACCAACATAGGTGAGGATGAAAGTCTTCAGGCATATGAATGATGATAATGCAAAACATTTTAATAGTTTGGATGAGTTAAAAACAATATGATATTCATATTTACTGTAGTTCCTTTATCCACAGGATCCAACTTAAGATGCTCATCTAAAGACAACCTCCAGACACTGAAGAGATCCTTTAGTGGGCCCAAAATGCACAGGGTGGATCGGGGTGTTTCAGACTCTTACGAAATTAAAGTCTATGAGATTGATAACGTAGATACTTTACAGAAAAGAGGTGTGGCAGGGAACAAGGTGAGGTTCAAAATACATCCACGACAAAAATAAGTGTTTTATTGTTTATTCACAACCAGCAATCTTTGTGTATCCAATAAATTGGTTGTGTTGGTCACTATTGAGAGCTGGCTCAACCCTTAATTTTAACTTGATCTTAAAATTGTTGGTGTGAAAGAAGACTAATCTCAGATAAATCACTTTTATAGTATCTTACATGATTGAGGGAAACTCGAAATCTACATTTTCAGGGCATAGTCCACTTTAGTGCAAAGTTGAAATTCCTGGAGCATCGACAGCAGAGAATTGCAGAGGTGAGGGTCAAGTATAATGCTCTCAAGAGGGAGTTGGAACATGCCAAGCAACATCTGATGGTGGACCCTGCCAAATGGACCCATGAATGTAAGGGTTAAAAAGCCATTTTATATAGATGGATACTGGATGTATATTTCCTGCTTATGTATACTAATATTAGGCACTTCAATAGGATAGATAACTGTATGATTGTCTATGGTTCTGCTTAAACTCCACAGTTCAGACTGTGACTTATCCATAATTATTATGTTATTTTTGTGATATATTTTGCAGTTGACTTATGGCAAACATTTGAGGTAGACTCCCTGGAGCACTTAGAGGCTTTGGAGCTGGTCACTGAACGGCTAGAGCATCATGTTAATCTCTGTAAAGCACATGTATTGATGGTAACCTGCTTTGATGTTACAACTAAGTGCAGGCAAAAGTTGCGACATCTGCCCTCTGTAAATCATAAAGGGTGCATAGGAATATAGCATGTGAAGACTGTAGATGACCACTTTGTACCTGTTATGCAATATAATATGTGTGCAAAACAATGCCTCTGATCCACCACAGAAGTCCTCAAATAATATGGAAGCTTCCATTGCTGATGAAGCCATGGGCATACTTGAAATCCAATTTACAGTAAATTCCTGTGTAGTAGACAGCTTTAGCATTGAGAGAGGTCAAAAGAACATTTGGATAACTGAACTCAACATATTGAAGCTTATTTGGCCTTTTAAAACTCTACATTTTTAACCCTGTGTTAAATTAACATAATCCTAGGTTATTAGGGCTTTTCACACTGCACAAAGCAACAAAAAGCCCTATTGTGTGTTATGTTTCACACTGATCATACTCTAATCTGGTTTGGTCAGAACAAATTGAAATTAAAAACATTTAGTTTTTTAGGCCCCGTTCAAAATTACAAGTGTGAACGCAATGTTGCTTCACCTAGGCTTAACACAAGGTTAAAAATTTTTTTTATCTAGGGTTTAGCTAAGTGTGAAAAGTCTCACTGAGTCAATTTGACCAACAATTTTGAAGGCCTCAATTACCAAGATCTGAGAGTGTCACTATAATAGCTGCATCCTTTATATAATAAATTTAATTTTAACACCCTGTGTGCATTGTGTCACCATTGCTATTGCTGAAAGAGCAAATCATTATGAGGATGCTGAGGCTTAGCCCCTATATTGTAAGGCCCTTGTGTGTATGCACTAATAAATAAATTGTAATGCATTGTACTGTTTTCTATTTCAATTAGGTTATAAATTATTTTTCTGAAATGTTATCATTTATATGTCCAATACCCACTGTATTAATTACCTGAGAAACATGTTCACAGAACATTAACAGACGATATAAAATGTGTCTGTTCACTTTACAAAGCAACACATTTAAGCAGATTACAATGAGTCAACTGATTGGCCCATCATGCTGACAGACTGAGATTAAATAATCCACTAGGAGTTCATTCAGATGTTACAGTAGGACAAAAAACACCCAATTATGAAGTCAGAGACATTACAGACTGCAGAAAGTCACCACAGTGACTCGTG
The DNA here is from genome assembly GCA_032164185.1 of Moxostoma hubbsi. NCBI lineage: Eukaryota > Metazoa > Chordata > Actinopteri > Cypriniformes > Catostomidae > Moxostoma > Moxostoma hubbsi. The sequence goes on along the minus strand of JAVLUX010000031.1, from coordinate 30,515,840 downwards.
TTCCAGGGGCTGCATCTACTTCTTTCTGCTCCAATTCCTAAATGTTCATGCCTACACTATGTTTCCCATGAAAGCAGCGATGCAAGCACACAGTTTATTTGTATTTTGATGAAATGGTCTAAAAAATATGTTAATTAGTTTTGGACATGTAGAATTTTTTTTTTTTAATTTCTTGTTAATAATAACCCCAAACAGCTTTTTTTTTTTTTAACACAATAATAATTGTGTTAACTAACAAAGATGTTCTGATTGTGTTTGGTTCTGTGGGCTTAGTTGGCTTAGTTGAGATAACACACTCCTCAGATTCAGTACACAGCTAGCATTAGCGCAAAAATTAAATCACAAAATGTATATAAAAAACTTTTCAGTTCTATCAAAATGGAAGCTAGTTCACACACTCAAAACTACTTCTGAGGCAAACTTGAGGCAATTTTCATGTAAATGAAATTGTTCAATGAAATTTAACAGGCAACATGAATGCTATGAAACCTACCTTCATGTGACAGAACAGTCATTTACCTGATTTAAGGACTAATATATAATATAACAGAGGCTAGATGTATCTCAGATTCTGTGGGGAATAATACAAATGGACATATTTTTCTAAATGAAGTGAAATGGACACATTTATATTATAAAAGCACATTTACCGTGTTAGTGCTCCATTTGAGACGATGGGTGGCGCTAAACACCCACCAAGACCTCAGACCGAAACCTTCAATAGAAACGCCCTTTTTTGGATCGTAAACAACAGCACAGATGAAAAGAAAGAAAAAAGTAAAAGAAAGAAAGAAAAAAAAGGAAAGAAAACACAGCGTATTGACTGGTTTCAAATCGGTGACAATTTCACAGACGAGTGTCTGAGGTCTGTGCTGTGATTCAGCAGCTCTGTCTGGAAACAGTTATGGAAACTGTCCGCGTTGAAGGGATTTACAGATGTGGTCTGCTGGAACATCACTAGAAACCAAACGTAGGTATGACATTTCAACGAGTCGTTTGCCTTGTTTTTGTGTATCGTTTTGAAATTGTGTTGATGAGAATGAAAAGTAATAAACACAGTTATCTTCGACTACAGAGAATGGGACATAGACATTACACCATATTTTGGTTATGTATAAGCTATTATGTGCAATGTAATAATGCATAAATGTAAATATAAATTTCATATACTAATTGACGTTATCCCAGCAAACAATTTTAGGTTCTGGGAACGTTCTGGGAACGTTCTGTGTTTGCTGGGATGATGTTGGGTCTCTTCTTACTGTTTGCATTTGCATGTATACAGTTAGCAGGTATTTTAAAAGTTCAGTTGGTGTGGAGACAGCTATTGAGCAGTTCTGCAAAGTTTCTTTCAAAACATTTTTAGGAAGTTTGAGAAGTATATTTTAGAAGGATAAAAAGTGTGTAGCACCATCAATAACTCATTCTTATGATACTACATTAGTATAAATTTATGGTTTTGTGAGCTCTCATCTGTTAAAATTATCATTAAACCCACCTAGACTTATTTACTTAAATAAAATGCCTAAATAATATTTATAATTATTTCTTAAAGGCCCACCAGCAACTTATTAGTTAACAACAGCACAGCCAGTATCTCTATAAAAAGTACTAATACAATTATACAGTGATTGTATAAGATTGTAATACCATGGGACTTTCGTATATGTACAATGGTACTGAATGACTGACATATTCAAATACCACAGTATTTGAATGGCACCATGTTTAAGAATACTGTGATACTACAATACTACATGTCCATAAACATAATAATACCAAGGTACTTCTTTGTAAGTGATCATAACTTCAGATTCAAGTTTTTTTTTTTTTCATTAGTGCAAACTACTATATTGTTTAAAAGTTTGCCCACTATATTGCATATAATCAATTTGTTCAGTATTTATAAAAAATATTTCAGCACAAGGAGTTGGACTTCAGCAAGATGAATGCAAACAATTATGTTGTTCTTGATCTTATCTTCTTCATGTTGTCTTGAATTTCTCTGGTGATTAAATGTGCAATATGTAAAATTTGCCATGTAATATCCGCCTTTTTGTTGCCAATGTGTGAACGTCTTGTAACACAACTTAAAAAATGAGTCCTTCCCGGACTTCCTAGGTTGACTATTAAAGCCTTTAGACTGGTTTTCATGGGGAGGGAGCGGGTCGCTTTTGCCGAGAAAATCCAAAGGATGTGACGTTTATGCGCGCTCCTGAGAGCCTAGCCTCAGACAATAATTGCTTCTCTTCCGCTATTCAACAGCGACAACAAACTGCAACACTAGGTAACGTTATCGTAGAGATGAAATCCAGCAAACGTCCGGCTCCCAGCACAACACCGACTCCTACACAAACTCTGAGTAAACCTAAAAAAAAAATGTCAAGAAGCATCTCAGCTCTGCTTTCAGTCTTCCCCATTTCACCATTCATCCACACAGTGACATTTTATATCAAATGAATTCACATATCCACAGTGTTCTGTTTTTTCCATCTCTTTATCTCTTGTTTCACTGCACATCCCTCTGAGTGCAGGACACAATGAAAGACAAGCATCCCATGAATAATGCATCGCTACTATTACTGTCCCTTTTATTTGAATACACCTGTCAGTTTGCACTTGCTTCTGGTTTTAGGAATAAGGGCCTCACTGAAGTTAGTGAAGCCAACAGTGAGTGTTGGTACACTGTTGGGACATCCTGTTTGACAGCTTTGCACTGCAGAGAGAGAAATCCTCAAGTGTGGTTGTGGTATATCTGCTTGAAAAAAATTTTTTTTTAGTGTGTTTCCATAACATAGATTTTCCTACCTGACTTTCCTCTCTGAATTCTTTTGGAGAAAGTGACTTGAACTTTGTGAACATTGTGATGGATTCTCACTAATGAAAGATAATATCTACATAAACATGGGGGACAGCAGGGTTCATTTACTCACCTTCATATTGTTCCAAACCTGTATGACATTCTCTCTTTCATGGAATGCTAAAGGGAGTGACAGTCTCAGCCACTATTTACTTTAATTTAATCTTTTATAGAAACAATGAAAGTGAATGGTGACTGAGGCTGTCGGTCCTTAGCATTTTTCCTTTTGTTTTTTTATGGAAGAAGGAAAGTCATACAGGTTTGTACTCATAGGCATATAGCTTCGTTTTAAGATCTTTTAACTTCTTTGTGATCACTTCACAGTTATGGAGGAGCCTGAGACAAAGGAGTCTGTAAAATGGACAGAGATGAGCAGTATTACAGAGACCACAGAAGATATCATCAACCCTTGCCATACATTCTCTGATGTGAATCAGAAAAAGATGAAAGAGACAGATGATATGGAAATGGATGCTGTTAAGCACAATTCAGAGAACAGGAGCTCACAAGAGAGGTCTCAAAACAACATCAAGAGCCATTGTCACTCTTTAGATCAAGGTATTCCATATTGCTGTATTGTAAGGCAGTTCACACCGAACACATTTATGTGTCTTTTTCTATGTAAACTTGAAATAGATGGACGTCTTTGACCGTTGAGCTGTGTCTCACGATCTCAAGTTAAAAAGAACTTCAACTTTAAAAAACAAGTCTTGAGATTCCTGCGTTCTGTTTTATTAATTGTGCTTCATGTAACTTTATTCAGTACAATATTTAATAGTTTTTGGTGGAAGCACACTCTAACATTAAACAGGAATCAAAATAATATTTAAAGGGTTAAACTGTCACCTACTGTATAGTCACATACAATACATCAACATGTGTAGCTACTCATAACATACTAACAAAGTAGCCTATAATGTAATAACTGCAGTTAAATGTAATAAATGTTCATAAAATAATAATTTTCTCAAAACTTAATAAAATTGTGAGCGCATAATTTTGAAAGTTTTTCACATAATGTTATAGGTTAATTTTATGAGAAATGTATTACATTATAAACTCACTTTAGCAACTTATGAGGCCATCAGTGCCATCAGAGAGGCAAAGCGTGCACACGCCCAGAGAATCCACAGTCACTTCCAGGACACCGGCGACACGCGGCGCATGTGGCAGGGCATCCAGGCCATCACCAACTACAGGACAACATCAGTTGCCTGTGACAAAGATGCCTCCCTTCCAGATGTGCTGATCGACTTCTACGCTAGGTTTGAAGCACAGAACGACATGGTGGCGAGGAAGACCACCCCTCCTCCCAACGACCAGGTGCTCTGTCTTACCACGGCTGATGTGAGGAAAACTCTTATGTAGAGTCAACCCACGGAAGGCTGCTGGACCAGACAACATTCCTGGTAGAGTGCTCAGAGACTGTGCATACCAGCTGGCAGATGTTTTTACCGACATCTTCAACATCTCCCTGAGCAGCGCCGTCGTTCCAACGTGCTTCAAGGCCACCACCATTGTCCCCATGCCAAAGAAGTCTTCAGTGTCCTGCTTCAATGACTACCGTCCCATCGCACTCACACCCATCATCATGAAGTGCTTTGAGAGGCTCGTCATGAGGCACATTAAGACCCAGCTTCCCCCCTCACTAGACCCACTGCAGTTTGCGTATCGTCCTAACAATCAACAGACGACGCCATCGCCACCACCCTCCATCTGGCCCTCACCCACCTAGACAAAAAGGACTCATACGTTCGAATGCTGTTCATAGACTTCAGCTCAGCATTTAACACAATAATTCCTCAGCACCTGATTGGAAAGCTGAAACTGCTGGGCCTGGACACCTCCCTCTGCAACTGGATCCTGGACTTCCTGACTGGGAGACCTCAGTCAGTCTGGATCGGGAACAGCATCTCCACCACCACCAAACTGAGCACTGGGGCCCCCCAGGGCTGGGTGCTCAGTCCACTGCTGTTCACTCTGCTGACTCACGACTGTGCAGCAATGCACAACTTGAATCACATCATTAAGTTCGCAGATGACACGACCATGGTTGGTCTCATCAGCAAGAACGATGAATCAGCATACAGAGAAGAGGTGCAGCGGCTAACAGACTAGTGTAGAGACAACAACCTGTCTCTGAATGTCGACAAAACAAAAGAGATGAGTGTTGACTTTAGGAGAGCACAGAGTGACCGCTGTCCTCTGAACATCAACGGCTCCTCTGTGGAGATCGTCAAGAGCACCAAATTCCTTGGTGTTCACCTGGCAGAGAACCTCACCTGGTCCCTCAACACCAGCTCTATTACCAAGAAAGCCCAGCAGCGTCTCTACTTTCTTCAAGGCTGAGGAAAGCACATCTCCCACCCCCCCATCCTCACTACATTCTATAGAGGGACTATTGAGCATCCTGAGCAGCTGCATCACTGCCTGGTTTGGGACTTGCACCACTTCGGACCGCAAAGCCCTGCAGAGTATTAGTGAGGACAGCTGAGAAGATCATCGGGGTCTCTCTTCCCTCCATCAAAGACATTTACAAAAAACACTGCATCTGCAAAGCAACCAGCATTGTGGATGACCCCACACACCCCTCACACAAACTCTTCACCCTCTTGCCGTCTGGCAAGAGGTACCAAAGCATTCGGGTCCTCACGGCCAGACTGTGTAACAGCTTCTTCCCCTAAGCCGTCAGACTCCTCAATACTCAGAGACTGGTCTGAAACACACGTGTCCTGAGTTGCACTTTAATAATTCTCACTTTATACCTGGCTGTTCAATAACTGCTATGTGCATATAACACTATATCATAGTATGTTATTTTTACATTTGGCATTTTTAGAAACTGTCATCTTTCTGCACTACTATGTACTGGTCGGCGCTGCACTGTCTCTCACTGTGCCTATTGTCCTGATAATTTTTAGCAATTTATTGTACTGTCCCGTACTTTTTGCACACGTTTGCACGTGCACTTTATATAGGTATGTTATTTAGTCTGTGTAGTCTCATGTGGTTCTGTGTTTGTCCTATGTTGTTTTATGTAGCACCATAGTCCTGGAGGAACGTTGTCTCGTTTCACTGTGTACTGTTCTAACTGTATATGTTGAACGACAATAAAAACCACTTGACTTGACTTATGATGTAATCACATTACAATGTAATAACAGCACATATTGTATAAGTGAAACATAATGTTTATATTATAATTATTTTCTCTTAACATAATAATGTAATGAGCACAAAATGTAATAATAGTTGGCGAATGTAATGGGTTATGAATTAATTAAGTTATGAGTTGCTACAACATGAAAACATTCAAAACTGACTTTCACTGTTAGCATGCTAGACATGTAGTTAATTGAACATTAACATTAGTAATACTGATATTAAAATGACTGAATGTGCTCAAATTGTACTGCGTTTAGCCAGAGACTATTTATCCAGAGTCAGACCACTTGAATTAAAATGAACAGGAGAAATTGGAATGTCCAATAAGGCGGATGAATAAAATGAAATCCTCACCGGTAAAAGAGCCTATCACCTTTTACAGACATATCAGGTCAACTCGAGAATGCGCATTTGCATTAGGTGGACCAGCCTGACAAATAGAAAAACATTTTTTTGTGTGTTTTCTGAGCTGAATAAGCACAATTTTTGATACAATTGTTGTCATATTTTACTGCTGATTTGAAATATGTTCTTTGATCATAATCTTAACCAACAGTTTTAAAGATTTCTTTCGATTTCAGTCTTTTCCCTAAGTAGATAGCAGCTATACTTTTGTGCCACTTGTATACATAGAAAATAGCTCCCTGGGAGCGTTTCCAAGATGGCCACCTAGTGGACTGATCAGTTGGATCAATTGAATTGAATTGAATTCAACTGATGAGTTTTCTTAACTTAAAATTACTATATAATCTCAACACAAACAATTTGTGTAGAAAGAACGTAGTTGAATTGGGTAAACCCAACAAAATTTAGATGTCAATGTAACTCAAATAAATCTCTTTTATTTCTTTATGTACTAACTAGTGAAAGTGAATGTTCATTTAGTAACTGCGATGGTTAGCACAACATTTTCTCTATGAAACGAGCAATCAGCTTCATGTGACTCTATACATCAACACAACAAAAATGATTAATGTAGTCCCAATTCAAATGGATTAAGAAAACTTCCATTTTACAAATTTAAATGGATTGAACATAATGAAATCAAGTTGTGACAAATTAATTTTTTTTACAGGGTTCCTGCGACTTTTACAGTCTTCAATTCAGTTTTCCAAAATGTAGGGTCATAAAAAGTCTTGAATATCTTAAATGATACAACAAAAGTCTTAATTATCATTTAAAGTGGTCTTAAATTTGAGAGTGGAAAGACAGGAATCGTGATATGACCTAATGTGATTATCAAACTTAAAATTATGAATGCATACGCTACATCCTTCATAGAGAAAACGAGACACTGTTGTATTTTCTCCAAGCACGTGGGGGCTTGTGAGTGTTTCCAGCTGTTGCAGAGGTGTTTGCAATCATTAGGACATATCGGATATTTATGACAAGCGATCACTAACGATCAACTGTTGATGATGATGATATAATGTTGATGAAATATGACTGTTTACTTTTAATTGTTTATTTTGTCATATGCTGCAGATTATTATAGGAGTGCACATTTTATTTCCATTATCTGTTTGAATGAGCAGCTGGAAGCAGTGAAGAGCAAACATTTCAAAATAAGAGTCCCGGGTATATTTCAGCCTTTAAAGTGAAAAATTCCGCACTGTGAATTTTTTTTCTTGGTTAAAAAATGAATCTAGAATTTATTTAAGTTTGGACTGTTGTAGCCTCTTTCTGGCCCTCCCCTATCACAGGAAGGAAAGACTAAGAACATTTAATATAGGCTACCAATTTTAAAAACTGTTGACATATGAATTGCATTTCTTTCAACGTTATACCAGCAAAATCCAATATTGGTCAACTGACCTCTAATTTGTATTTATATATATAATGGTGATAAGCAATGTGAAGGCCGTGTTGAATGTGTGCCCCTGCCTGTTTAAGTAAGAGTCTGTGATATAATTTATTTTGAGATTGTTTGGGTTTGTTTTGGTATGGGGATACTTTATTAATTTTATTTGTTCAGGTCTCGAAAAAGTTCTTAAAAAGTCTTAATTTAGTTAAAAAAGCGACACTGTTTTAGTTCATTTTAATGAAGTTGAACAAGCAGCAAAAATCCCTTTTTTTCTGTGTACATAAATAAGGTTGTTATTTAACAGCCAAAGCATAATTAAAAAAATAACATTCCATAATGTCACATAATGTAGTTGTGTTTCATAAATAAACTGTTAAAACTCTTTCTTAAAGGTATAGTTCACCCATTTAATCACCTGCTTGTTGTTCAAAATAACTTACTCTCTTCTGTGGAACACTAAAGTAGTTGATGGCCTTAGTCACCATTTACTTTCATTGTATAGAAAAAGATGCAATGAAAGTAAATTACTGTTAGACATTCAGCCTAATATCTCCTTTTGTGTCCTCCCACGAAAGAAAGAAATTAATATAGGTTTGGAACAACATAAATATGAGTAAATAATTACTTAATTTAATTTAGTAAGAAATGTATCTTTAACGTAGATAAATTAGTACAGGTTTTGGAGATTTTTCTTATTGTTACACCATTTGTTTGCAGACACTCGTTCTGGCCTTGAGCCACCTGGGCCCAGTCCTTTTCTTCTGGCTTCACTGCAGTCCCTTGTTGAAGACAATGATCACATGCTCCTCCCTCATTCCTTACACCAGGTGTGTGCTCATTCTATAGGGTTTGAAAAGGTTACTCGTGTATAAAGGCCATTGCAAAACAAAAACAAAAATCAAACAAAGGATTCAGTTGCATGTGCCTTTTTGTTTCTATTTTAATACAAGCTTGCATGTGCCTTTTTGTCAACCTCTTCATCAATCATAAGATACAAATGGAACAATAAAATTGAATGATGGCCTTGTTAACCTGACAAATGCTCATATGAACTCAGTGGATTGTGATGATTGCTAACATTTTTGCAGGATAGCTACATTGTTCATGTTGTTTAGTTTGGGCCTATTAGCCGTCGTGAAGCAGATCTTAGTAAAATAGCCTTGTCTCTAATTTTGTTAATCTTAAATTGTGAGATATATCAAATATGTTTCTAAGAAAGTAAATGAAACAATCTTATTCATATAAAGGCTTTCTGGTCTGTATAAGTTTAGCCAAAACATACTGTTATAGCATTGTGATCTAAATAGAGTTTAGTCTTGTTTTTGTCTATTTTATAGGTTTCACTACACTTTCTTAAAAGTACTTCAGCAACACTAAACCCCATGCAGATTTTAATAACATGTTTAGCAAGACAAACGACCCAAATTTCTCTTGCTCACGGGAATTGTTTCTTTCTCTCTCCCACTAGAGTTATTAAGAATCGTAAAGCGGTCAAATATATTAGAGTTTATTTTTGAAGGTGATGAAATTGCTTCTTATTGGTCCCCTTTACACCTCAGGTAAATACAAATTTTCAGTGATCAGATCACTATAAGCTAGCACTTGACCACATTAAAATCATCAAGTGATCAGATTGTAATTGGATCACTGAAACCACATTTGGAGGTGGTCAGGGATGGAGTCTGACCACATTTGACAAAGATATAAAAGCTTATGTGTTTTTGTTATCTGCATACAACTATTTATGTAATTTATGTAAGTGATCTACATACATGCAGATACATGAAATGCATGTTAATGCCAGATGTAACGGGGGCCATTGAGATTTTAATTAGCAAAAGAAAAAACTTTCCTTTTCCTAAGAAAACTTGTATGGCAACACCGGTGCCATTGTTACAGTGGTTACATTAGTTTTTACAGTGGCTCAGGAAGCCTCTGGAACTCAAAACTCAGTTATGGCAAGGGGTGTTACGTTTCTGACACACGCTCTAAGCGGTTGACCAATCACAACAGAGCAGTCTAGGCTTTTCGGAAAGGGGGCTTTAAAGAGACAGGAGCTAAAACCTAGCATTTCAGACAGAGGGTGTAAAGAGGTGCTCCAGCAATGTACAGTATGAGAAAAATAATGTGTTTTTTGTTTGAACATTAAAGCATGTAAACCTATTGTAGTAGACACCCAAAATAAAATTAGGAACATGTAAATGAGCATAATTAGGGCTCTTTAAGTGTCATATTAAAGATGATCTTCTTTACCATAGCATCTTCTCTTGATTAGAGAATTAAATTAAATCAAGACTCAAGATTCAGGTCTAGCAGGAAATGCAGCCTTGATTGAGGACCAACTGGGAGACTTTAAGGAGGATGAGAAATGGCTAGGAGCTAAATTGCAAAGCAGATGTAATGTTTTACTTGCTGATATTTTCCTTCTATTACAGATAGCCGAGGCCTACTTCCTTGAAGAGGATTGTATCCTTTTACTATTTAAATACTCCACAGTAATTTTCCAATGGATCTCTGTCTGTTTCCTCTATGTCTTTCCTTTAATTTCGCTAAATGGTCCCTGTTGATGCTGTTGTCATAGTGACAAGGGCAAATGTAACATCAGGGGGCTCATTAGGGTGTGTTATTCCATGTTGTTTTTTAGGGTGTTGCAGAAAAGGAAGTGTTGGTGGATTTTTTTAAAGTTATTTTAAAGAATGAAAGCAATATTTATTCTGTAAATGACTATAATAAATGTTAATGAACATGATTTTCCACCTCTGGTCACCATATAGTCTGCCTTTATAAAGTAACATAATGATCATACTGATATATGATGATATACTGATAGTATAGTTTACATGCTAAGATATTTTTATATTTTAGTTCTTTCTAAGTGTTGGTTTATTTAAGCCATTGACTTTCTCAGATCAGTGGGCAGTGGAATTTCTCCAACTAGAGAAGCTGTACCATGAAAGACTGCTGTCTAATCTGGCCTCTATACAGGAACAATGGGGTAAGAGCCCTGCTGAAAAATGTCTTAAAGGGATAGTTCGCCCAAAAATGAAAGTTCTCTTGTCATTTACTCACCCTCATGCCATCCTAGATGTCTATGTATTTATTTTGCTGAACACATATGAAGACTTTTAGAAGAATATATCAGCTTTGTAGGTCAAAACAATGCAAAACCAGTGGTTCAATACATGCCTACTGAAGCAATGCAATCACTTCGGGTGAGAAACAGATCAGTATTTCAAGTTAAAACATTAGTATTGTGTTGTTTAAAAATGAATATGAACTTTTTTTCTTTGCATTATTTGAGGTCTGAAAACACTTTTATGTCATTTTGATCTGTTGTTATTTTAAGTAATATAATAGGTGTGGGTGAATAACATCAATATTTAAATGTTTACTAAAAATCTCTTTCATATTTTGAAAGTGAAAGTGGAGATTTGTAGTAAAAAAAAAAAAAACTGAAATATTGAACTGTTTCTCACCAAAAGAAATGCATTGCTTCAGGCATGTATTAAACCACTGGAGTCATATGGATTATTTTTATGCTGCATTTATGTGATTTTTTTGGAGCTTGAAAGGTCTGGTCACCATTCACTTGCATTGTATGGACCAACAGAGCTGAAATATTCTTCTAAAAATTTTAATTTGTGTTCTGCAGAAGAAATAAAGTCATATACATCTGGGATGGCATGAAAGTGAGTATGTGAGTATTTTCATGTTTAGATGAATATCCCTTTAAACTCAATTTAAGCATGTTTGCTGGTCTTAAACTAGACATATTTGCTGGTTTAAGATAGTCTAGCTGGTCTACCTGCCTGACTAAGGTGGCCAACAGCTTACTAGTGCCCAAAATCCCTCTAAACCAGTTAACAGACCAGCTAAAACTAGCAAACCAGTTTAGGCTAATATACATTGTTTTCAGTAGGGAATTATGATCATTAGAAAAGCTATTGCTTAAATTACTTTAACCAAGGGAGGTCATGTTGTTTGCATGTAACAAGATTTCCTAAAATATTGTTTGATATTTTAATGAAGTGACCCTTTTATAAATAGGAAAATTGTGTTGTAAGTTGAATTACTAGTTTCATCTTTTCAAAGTAAACAGCAGTGTTATGGTTTGATCTCAGGAATCAGCTCATTTCCCAACTCTGCTTCATTGCCCAGACCACATCTGACTCTCTGTTACTCCACAAATATTACTGAAGCACAGAGGTTACATTCTCCCTCCCACCCCCACCTTTTCTGATTAACTGTCAAAAAGACCTAACTGTGTTAAGTGAAACTTGAAGAATGTTACATAGCAGTAGTAAATACAAGGGTAGTTTTGTTATAATGTTTTTTTTTCAAGTTGAACATCAGGAACTGAGATGTACACTGTCATGTATTTTATGTGTATTTTTAAGTGCATATAAGTGATTTTGGTTGTATGTGTGAGCATGAAAAAAGGGAGAGTACAAACAAACAAACAAGCCTCAGATCCATATGTTTGGTTTCAGAGTCCCAGTGGAAGGACGGTGTCCAAACGAAAAGTAGCTCTTCTTTAAATGCTAATGGAATGGACAGAGAGAGAGAGCATATGGAATCACTGAGTCACATCTTCAGAACACACCTGAGGTAAGATTAGATGTAAACCTGTGAGTCATAGACAAGGGTTGTCCAAAACAGTGTTTAGTACTTTAGAAAATAAAACAACAATTATAGAATCCAACAACACCATGCCCCCCCCCCCCCCCACCCCCCCCTCCACCATTAAATGTGATAAATATCAAATAAAGTTTGATACTGTATTTTAAGGCCTCACAGTGTGCCTCGAAATCAATCCTTTAAAAAAAGATTTGCTGTTCTAAATTAATAAAAGGAAATAATGGTAAACAATTAGGTTAATTATTAACATGTACAGTAAAGTTGGACAGATTTACAATATACTGTAATGAAGAAGTTCTTTAAAGGAATATTCCGGGTTCAATACAAGTTAAGTGTAATCGACAGCATTTGTGGTATAATGCTGATTACCACAAAAAATGTCATTTCGACTCATCTTGCCTTTTCTTAAAAAAATAATTTTGAGGTTACAGTGAGGCACTTACAATGGAAGTAAATGGGGGCCAGCTTTTTGAGGGTTTGAAGGCAGAAATGTGAAGCTTATAATTTTGTAAAAGCACTTTCATTAATTCTTCTTTTAAAACTTGTGTATTATTTGAGTTGTAAAGCTGATTAACTCGACATTTTTGAGGGATAACAGGAACAGACAATGTCGTTACGTCGTCATGGCAACAACGTTTTAAAATTTTATATAACTTTAAGCCATATTTTATTTGTACTTTTTTAAGAAAATTAGGGAAAAGATTAAAGTACTTAAAAGTTAATTTTGGAGGTTGATTAATTAATTAATTTAATTGTATTAATGTATTGAGGTAATCAATATTATGTCATACATTCTGTTGATCGAGCTTAACTTGTATTGAACCTGGAATTTTCTTTGAAATTAATTAATCATTTGACAAATACTATTTTTTTTTTTTTTTTTTCAGATCTAACCTCTCTGAAGAAAAGGTAAAACCTTAGAATTGATTCTTTATCCACCCAATAAGCTCACTGTGATGAATTAGTTTGTTTCAGTGAGTCTGTTTTAAAGCAGACTATCATTGCAGAACATGCTACAAAACAGCCCAACCCATGTGACAGAACACAGAGGCTCAAAACATGCACAAGCTTTAGTGAACTCAACTGTGAAAGAAAACTGGGTGGATGACTTCAGCTCATGGCTAGAAGCTGAATTGGAGCCAGATGAAGATGAGTGCTGGAATGAGGATCTGCAGGAAGAGGCAGAGATTGGTTGCAAGGGGCCTGTAGATGAGCTGGCCAAACTCATTCAGGTAGAGGAGGTAAGACCAATCACACTATAGGAGTGATGATAATCTCTTGCATAAAACCATCTGCCCTTAGGAAAGAACAGCATGCTATGACACAGCCGTCTGCTTCAGACTCTTCAAATCAACTTCTTTATGAATGATTTGTACTGTTTAGAGCCCAAGTATGCAGTGTATTAAACAAATAGTTCAGCCAAAAATGTGAATGTCATTGTTTCTCATCCTCATGTTGTTCCAAACCCCAATTACTTTATTTTATTCTGTAGAACACAAAAGGAGAATTGTACTGTTCACTCTTTTCCATGCAATTAGTGTCCATGGGGTTTGAGGCTTTAAAGCTTAAAGCACCAGAAAAGTATCATAAAAGTGTTCCATATGGATTATGCGCAATATTGCACATCCTCTGAAGTCGTATGAGAGCTTTTTGTGAGTCCTTATTCACTGATAATCTTCTCATCCTGTGAGCTTTTAAACACTGCGGCTGGATTGAGTGAATCAAATCAGTCCGATTCATGAATTCATCTTTGGACCACTTTTATGATTATCATGGTGCTTTTGCATCCATATTTATCATTATTGCATTGAGAAAAGTGACCAGTAACGTTCTTCAGAATTTGTTCTATTGTGTTCCATGGAAAAAGAAAGTCATATGGGTGTGGAACAACATAAGGGTAAGTAAATAATGACAGAAATGTAATTTCGGAGAGAACTAATCCTTCGATATTGGTCTTCAGATTGCGTTTATATGATGCTGTAATAGAGTATATGGGACTTTCTTCCCATTTTAATGCCACATCTCAAAGCAATATAGTATGATGTCATCCATAGCTTTATGGCAGCCAGCTGCAGGAATTTGATGAAAAAGCATTCAGGGAGTGTATGGTTTCCCTAGCTATTGGGCGGGGTTCTCTTATGTAACACTCCAAATGCATAAACCTTCACCAGAACTGCATCATACAGACATTTTTCACAGTTCATACCGTGACTCAGACAAACACGACACGTGAGTAATCATTACGTGGTTTGTTTACTTGTTGCACACAATTGTTGGGACAATTTTTGAATTGTAATTTGGAGAGCCCTCAACACTTCTGTTTTGGTTCTGAAAATTACCTTTAAAAACAAAAAAGACTGTATAACTGTAAGACTCTCAAGCACTATTATGAAGCATATTAAAAAGACTAACATGTAAACATGATGAACAAGCCTGAGTGTGATCAGAATAATGTTGTTCTTTACACTGTTGAACATACTGACTCCATGTGGTACATGGTTGTTATTACATGATGGCAAAGAATTGCTATTTAGCACTTGCATGCTTTTGAAGACCCCATGAACTCAAAATTGGAATTTTGTGGCTTTAATGTCTATCAGTTTTTATTATTATTATTCATGGCCACTAGCTTCAAGGCCATGTACTGTATATGATAGTGTGCTCCTAAAAGTTAACTAAATTAATTATTAGTAGATACACATATTTAAAACTTTCTGTTCAGAGCAAAAACACTCAGGGGCGTATACATATTTTTGTCTAATAAAATGCTAGAATCAGAATGTTCCCTAATACCACCTACCTCTGACATGGGAAACATGGTATACGTCTGTGACTTAATCTAAACTAAAGCCTAATGGTTATTTAGAACAAGAGACAAGCCCTTCGATGTGTCTCGCCAAAAGTTACGTTTCAATAGAAAAGACATCAACACAGGATAGAAAATCCATTTACTTTGGTCTTTTTAATGAATCTACACCAGTACATTCTGATTCTACACGTCACATTTTGTACAGTCTTATTTCAAGAGTTTTCATTCTTTATGTCTGCTATCTCTCTAGATGTTTCCCACAGACGGTTTAGTGTCTATTTTAAAAAAGAGGGTTTGCATAAGAGGAGCAAAGATTCTTAATCCTGCCCCAGACAAAGACTCAACTAAGCGCAAGGTCCGCTTTAGAGAGCCAAATGATGCCTTCGATCAAGGTACGATTTCACCACATTATTGTGTCCACATGGTCACACAAGACCTTTTATATGTTCAAATTTCTGTTTTGCATGAATTTGAGAAGGATTTGAGCGAATTCCTTTCTAATGCATACAGATGAGTCGACTAGAAACTCTTGCCTCATTCTTCTCCTCTTGTGTCTGGTTACCATCGTGATAAGCATCAGTGGGACAGCTCTTTATTGCCTCATTGGAGAGGCGAACTCTAATGTTTGTGTCGACTTCTCTCATAACATGGACTTTTATTTTGGACCTGTACAACGAGGAGTGGACGCTCTCACACAGTAGCTCCCTTCTGGTGAATCATAGTAGTTATTTTACTCAACTTTAAGTGGAACTATTTCTTTCTATTATAATTTCCTTGGACTGTCTACGGGCAGACAACAGTATTCATCTGAGATTATTATGCACTAATGCACATTATGAGACTGGCCTTAATAAATATGTATATATTAAGCCTATACAAATCACACAGGGCTTCCTAATGCATAAAAAGGCTAGGATAATTGATATTGGTACTAAATTAGGCTTAGATGAGAAGATGATCTTAATATGCAGCCACTTCCATTCCTCTAAGCAACTACATATATTGAAAGAACTGCTTTTGGAGCCAGTAACTCTTAAACTAATTTTCTTTAATGTTTCATGTACATTTAATACACTACACTCCATTCTTATCTTTGTACTTCATTTTTTTATTTTGAGATAGACTTGGCACTTTACATTAGTACTTTAACCACTGAAACTAAGAAATCAACATGAATAAGACAGAATGTGTGTATATAATTTATGGGATGTTAACTTATCAAACACAGATGGCTTTATAATTTACATTTCCAAGCACATACTACATTTGATGTACAATAATGATGATTGGTTCTGACTTGATTCTGTCAATAAAGTGCTAGATACATTCATCTGTGGTCTCTAACAAGCAATAGTATGTTTTGTTTATCTAGTTATAAACACGTTTTACAGTTTTTTCCAATTGCTAACACACTAAAATGACATGCACAGCACAATTATTTAATCTGACACACAGTGAGCAAAACCTCTTCTCGAGTCTCCAAAAGTCTAAACACATTTGTGCTTTACACATATTTTACAAATCAAAATGGCACTTTTTTTCTGACATAAAGTCACATGTTTGCCATTTCAAAACACTGCCATTCAAAATGACACTACATGAGCTAATTGGCCAATACATGTGCCACCTGGCCAAACACCTCAGTGGTTAATTGTTAGCACTTCAATCAGGAAGTAAGCACTATGAAAAGACCACAGGTGAGCACCTTTTGTTATACAACAACAATGGAAGACATTGCAGAGAGAGGAAGAGGAAGAGGGAGGGGGAGAATGAGAGGGGGAGGAAGAGTAAGAGGTAGGGGTAGAACTGGTAGAAGAGTTCATGGCCAAAGAAGACCCAGCTGTGCGGCAAGATGCTGCCTGTATTTTTCTTGCCTCTTTTTTTTTCTATATATTTTTTTCAGCACATTTTTTCTGCAATTTTCTTTTTCAGTTTACTGTTTTTTTGTGAGCATATTTTTATTCAGTCCAATGTAAATATATCTGCTGTGCATATGTTGCACTGACTTGTTTGGTGAAAAATAATAAAAAATAATGTTTCAATAGCATGTGTGTGTATCTGCAAATATTTCTGTGCATGTGAACAATCTGAAGAATTTTCTACAATTTGAACTATTTTAGTATTACAGTATGGCAAAGCATACTAAAGATGAGAGTGCTTTTCATTATGCCCAACAGTGTGTAGTTGGTTAGATAAAAACCTGGTAATATGAATGAAGTGTGTGCCATTTTGTGCAAACGTTTGATTTTGATAATGCTATATGTAGTTTTGGTTGCAGTGCTTCATTTTGCAGGATATATGAGGTATTTTGAGGTTTGGGTGTGTGGTTTTGTGAATTGTGTTAAGTATTTTGATAAAACCAGCCTAGTTTGCAAAATTGTGTGTTAGCAATTGGAAAAAACTGTAAAACAATCATATTGAGTTATCAGATATCCTTAAAGGGATAGTTCACCCAAAAATAAAATTTCTGCCATCATTTACTCACCCTCATATTGTTTCAAATGTGAATGTGAGGCTGAATGACAGCCACAGTCACCTTTCACTTTCATTGCATATTTTCTTTCATTCAATGAAAGTGAAAAGTGACAGAAGCATTAAATTGTATCCCTTTTCATTTTAAACATTTGAATGTTATCCTCAGAACAGAAAACATGTTTCATTTCATATATATATATATATATATATATTTCTTCTCCTTCTGCTTTTCTTTCCCAAATAAAACAAATCCCATCTCTGAGTTATGACTGGGAATGTTTTACATATTAAAAGTGATAATAGGTTTGTGTACTGTAGATCTACCTATGAAAATAGTGAAATTGTCCTCTGAAAGGATGAATAGATGGTACACCATGAAATTAAATTGGCTCACATAATAAAAACCATGTTGAAGTAGCAGTCTTCTTTTTTTGGAAACCAATGTGTCACCCCACTGTAGATAATTTACTTTCAGAACACAATACAAAAAATGAAGCATTCATGACATGGAGACGCTGGTCTTTACAGGCACAACATTTTGCATCTTCCATGGTCTTTTTACTCTGGAGGAGACACAGTTTTCTCAGCCAGCAGCAGCAATGGTATGGAGCAGACAAGTGTGTTTTTAAAAGGTGAGCTTGTACCGCTCTTAAAACATGGCGCACATTGTCAGAAACATCAAAACGGTCAAATACTTCCATCTAGTGTATGTTTACATAGACCAAAAACTTAAAATAGTGCAGATGGGTGCAAATATGCATCCAGGGTGTGATTATGTAAAAGTAGGCATTGATGTCTTGCTGTAGAGGCAATCATATGGTAATGTATTAATCTGTGTGATGTCACAAAGTAGGGAAAATCCAAACTAGACGTTTTTGCTGATTGGTACAATATGTGCTCGTTTTGTATTGAGGAGGAAGTTTTGAGTTCTGAAACTTACAGTACGTCTTTATAGAACAATGAGGTCTTACAGGTCAAAGGATCATTTGAAATTGTAGGCTTTTCATCATGCATGACCCCTTTAAGATGCACAGAGGGAAATAAAGTATGTAATTATAGTGAAATTGCCCTAAGAGGCATTGTCATTATTGCTGTGCAAAAAGAACGAAATGTTCACATTTTCCAATATGTGAATTATCACAAAAACATATACATTACTCTCATATACATACGTTTTAGTCATTTAGCACTATGTGTGCAGTTACAGTCTAATTCATGCTGGCATTTAAATCTTTATTGCTAACAATATTCTATTATATTAACTTATGTATGTAATATATTGACATTCCAACATAATAACATAATATACAGCAAACATGATGTATTTATCCTCCATTGCATTACCGTTTGACTCGCCACTGTTGCTGTAATACCACCTTTCCATCACAAGATGTCTCTCTAGTGCCATGTGTGGCAGAATTGGTTTACCGGTCAGTTTGTAGTGGAGAATGTTGCGCGAACGGGTACCGAGGGTCCGGGCAAAAACCGCGACCGACTGGAGAAAGCTCTAATTCGTGCAACTGAGACTCTGTTTACGTGTTTGTCAGTCACGAGAGCCACGTGAGAGCAAGACGAGTAATTAGTCAATTGTTCATTATGTGTTAAGCAAGAAGATTTCTGTTTTTAATGGTACATTTTGACTTTATTTTTGTAACACTTAAAGTGGTTACATAGTAAATAAATATAATTAATTATAATAGGTTTAAACACTCAGAGAGTATGGAAAAGCAGCTCTATAAAATAACGGCATATTATGTGTACACCTTGTATATTTGTATTATTGTGACGAGGAGGAGGGCGTGGCCGTGCTGTGACGGTGCACAGCCGGCGCTGAATCAGCTGATCAGCGGGAGAGCGAGATAAAGGGGAGTCGGAGGCTCCAGTTCCAGAGATACACGCGGCCGCACTCCATGTGTGTCCTTATGTTTATTTTATGTTGAGTTTCTTATTAAACTTTATGTTGACTGTTCAGCCGGTTCCTGCCACCTCCTTGCCCATCCTTTACCTGCTACAGTGGTGCAGAAACCCAGGAGGAGGAGGGATGCTCTACTGTAGCAGTTAAAAGATGGGCAAGGAGGAGACGGGAACCAGCTTAACAGTCAAGTAAAGTTTAATGGTATAAATTAATTTAAAACAACATAAAACATAAACGAACAGAGACACATGTGCAACGCGGCTGCGTGTCTCTCTTGAACTGGTGCCTCCGGTTCCCCTTTATCTCACTCTCCCGCTGATTATCTGATTAAGCACAGCCCAGCCACGCCCTCCTCCTCGTCATACTCCTCCCCCTCCCGATTCAGGCTGGGGCACTACCAGACTGACTTACCCCCCCACCGCTCACCACCTCTGGAGGGGAGACGCTACCCTTCCAGCTGTTCTGTCAGCCGGTGGTCCACCCCGGCTCCTGTGAACATGGGGGAAGAGACGAGGGGAGGCGTGAGGAGAGGGAAAGTGCGAGCGGAGACACAGAGAGAGAGAGAGAGAGAGAGAGAGAGAGAGACGAACGAACTTGCTCTCCAGCTCCTGGACACACTGTCGCCGGTCCTCAATGGCTCCTCCGCCCTCTGGCAGACAACAGCTCGCTCCTCCCCTGGTGGATGGCAGTGAGTCCTTTGGCCTCTGGTGGACGGCAGTGGTTCTTCTAGCTCTCTGCGGCTGTCACCGTCCCCTGGCTACAGCTTCTCCCTTGGCGGAACATTTTGTGTATTAGATGTCCTACAAACCCATAAAAATGTGTATATATATATATATATATATATATATATATATATATATATATATATATATGCAAACACTTTTTTTTTTTAACCTTTGATATATATTTATTTATTAAGGATTATTTTTTTATTATTATTTTGCCAATGTGTGGGTCAGATTGCTATGCAGACATAGAAAATAACTGTTTAATTTAAGTAGAGTTAACAGTTATTATTAAATTACATCCATATTTGTTTATTATTAAATACATCGATATTAAATGTATTTTATATTTTACATAAAATGAATAACAATTTTGGGCTGCTTGAGAAGAGAGTGCTTTTACAAAAGAATATAAATAACTAAATGACAAGTGCACAAAAGTACACACAGACCAGGAAAATATATCCATCTCTGACATGCCACTGTTTGTCTGCAGGTAAACCAGAGCTGAATTGTGTGGAGATTATTTACCTGAGCCTCATTGGCCATCATGTGCAAACAAGCTGTCATTGTGCTAAACTGCGTAGGACCAGTAAATCGACAAAGACTATTGTTGAAATGCACAGGATGAGTTTACACATCTGTGCATTCACACCTGTCCCAGGGCACCCATATGAAAAAAAGCATGATAAATAGGCAAATACATTTAAACTCAGTTTTTCACTTTTTATTTAATTGTAGAAAACATTCCCTGTCTTTTGTCAGTTAGGATCACTACATTATTTGTGAAATGTGAAATGTCAGAATAATAGTAGAGAGAATGATTTATTTCAGCTTTTATTTCTTTCATCACATTCCCAGTGTGTCAGAAGTTTCTATACACATTGTTAGTATTTGGTAGCATTACCTTTAAATAGTTTAACTTGGGTCAAATATTTTGGGTAGCCTTCCACAAGCTTCTCACAATAAGTTGCTGGAATTTTGGCCCATTCCTCCAGACAGAACTGGTGTAACTGAGTCAGGTTTGTAGGCATCCTTGCTTCCACACACTTTTTCAGTTCTTCCCAAAAATTTTCTATCGGACTGAGGTCAGGGCTTTGGGATGGCCACTCCAATACTTTTAATTGGTTTTCCTTAAGCCATTTTGCCACAACTTTGGAAGACCCATTTGTGACCGAGCTGTTGCTTCAATATATCCACATAATTTTCCTTCCTCATGATTTCATCTATTTTGTGAAGTGCACCAGTCCCTCCTGCAGTAAAGCACTCCCACAACATTATGCTGCCACACT
Organism: Moxostoma hubbsi; assembly: GCA_032164185.1. Lineage (NCBI taxonomy): Eukaryota > Metazoa > Chordata > Actinopteri > Cypriniformes > Catostomidae > Moxostoma > Moxostoma hubbsi. Next base: position 30,494,157 of record JAVLUX010000031.1, on the reverse strand, counting down.
CATGCTTCATGGTTGGGATGATGTTCTTTGGCTTACAAGCCTCACCCTATTTCCTCCAAACATTACGATGGTAATTATGGCCAAACAGTTCCATTTTGCTTCATTAGACCAGACGACATTTCTACAAAAAATAAGATCTTTGTTCCCATGTGCATTTGCAAACTGCAGTCTGGCTTTTTATGGCAGTTTTTGAGCAGTGGCTTCTTCCTTGCTTAGCATCCTTTCAGGTTATGTCAATAGGACTTATTTTACTATGGATATAGATACTCGTCTTCCTGTTTCCTCCAGCATCTTCACAAGGTCCTTTGCCGTTGTTTTGGGATTGATTTACACTTTTCGCACCAAACTACATTTATCTATAAGAGACAGAATGCGTCTCCTTCCTGAGTGGTATGATGACTACATGGTCCAATGGTGAATATACTTGCGTACTATTGTTTGTACAGATGAACATGGTAGCTTCAGGCATTTGAAAACTGCTCCCAAGGATGAACCAGACTTGTGGAGATCGATCATTTTTTTTCTGAGCTCTTGGCTGATTTCTTTAGATTTTCCAAGATGTCAAGCAAAGAGGCACATCGTTTTAAGGTTAGGCCTTAAGATACATCCACAGGTACACCTCCGATTGACTTCAATTAGCCAGTTAGAAGCTAATTGCCTAAAGGCTCGACATCCTTTTCTGGAATTTTCCAAGCTGCTTAAAGGCACAGTTCATTTAGTGTATGTAAACGTCTGACCCACTGGAATTGAGAAGTAGTCAATTAAATGTGAAACAATCTGTCTATAAACAATTGCTGGAAAAATGACTCACGTCATGCAGAAAGTGGATGTCCTAAACGACTTACCAAAACTATAGTTTGCTCAAATTAAATCTTTGGAGTGGTTAATAAAAAGCATTTATTAATCTTTGTTAATGTTAATGTCTTTGTTCATTAAAATACAACCAATCATTTCTAGTTCAGGTTAGTTCATGATGCATTAACTAATGTTAACTAAAACTAGATAATAATACTGAATTTTGTACTCAACATTTCAGTGCCAAATTCACACCCTTCATAGGATATTAAATATTAGCTTGAATTCAAAGATATTAAAACTTTATCACAAGAAAAATGTTAGATATAAAAAAATGCATATATCAAAATAATTTTTGGTTGAAAATGCCTCACAAATTGAACAATTGCACTGATTTTTCTCAGGCATAAAGAGAACTTAATAAGCATTTGCTGAGTAAATGTCATCACTTTAGTGTGTTACAATTACCCCTAGCCTCCCTTATGTTTTTTGGTAATTTTTCAGACATATGTCACATGGTTACTTGTAATTTGTTATGGAGGGAAACCCCAGTCTATCAGTTAAATTATAATCCTGACATAATATAATAGGCTTAGAGCTGAAATTTGCATCCGTGTCATGATGGAAAAACATACATGCACTACTCTGATATTTGACTGTATTTGCCCTCTGACCTTTGCTTCACGCGATCCTCATTGCAGTCAGGTTTCTTTAATCCCATCCCAATTAGTGGGAAGTATCAGTGACAAAGGCAAAGATGCTCAATGCTTACAGGATGTGAGTGGCTGTTGCTTGCCTTTGAAGTCCCGCTGTGGGCAAATCTTGCCTGCAGAGCGGCAGATGCCTAACATCTCTTCTGTCTGGCTTTCACAGGAACACTCAGTGCTGTGGAGAGCTTTTTAACTGCATGGGATCCGAGGTGAGCTCTGCTTTGAACTCATTATCATATTTGCAGGTCTATATATCAGCTCTATAGGAATTTGAATGATTGTGATTAAAGAATGAATTCTGCATGTTCACAATGTAGATGTTTTGTTTTTTTCCCCCACAAAGTTTGGTTTGATCTTGGTTTGAAGCAATGCTTTTATTAGTCTCCGGGAATTCTAAATTACTGCTTCTAATGAATAATGCAAAGTACTCTCATATCCCGATGGCCCGAACTATGAATTTGAGGGAAAACATGTTAATGAGAAACTTGATTGTGCAATGGAGACTTATTCTGTGTCCAAATATGCATACTTCCCTACTATATAGTATGCAAAAAGAATTGAATTCTGAACACACTCTGAAAGTACAGAAATTTGGATGTAGTAACAGTTTGTGTAATTTTCCTTTGAGTTTTCTGAATAGCTAAAAAGTACATACTTTATCAATGGTCAAGAAGTAAAAAAAAAAAGTTAAAGTATAAATTTGAATCTACTTCTAAAATTAGAACTTCGGACAGTTAGTTATCAGTACTTATAAGTCCTTCTGCAGTCGTGAAAATAATGTATTTAAGCAATTCATTTAGATAACACAAGCTAAAAATTGGGAACTTTTGAATACGTTCTGCAAAATAGAACATTATTTCCACAGACTGTGATTCAATTTAGATGTAAGGAGAGCAGACAGCATCAAACTAATATGGGAGAGAGAATTATAGCCCATAATATGTTGTATTTAATAAGCACTCCATTTTTCCAATGTTTTGATTTTGTATGAAAAACTATAGCAGGTTGTATGCATCAGGCCCATTGCATGTCCTGGGATCAAGTGATTGATGTTTGGCTTTTGTTTAAATCTCTTGTCTTTCTAACCAGGGAGGATGTGCCCATGATGCAACATGGCAGTCAGACATCTTTAACTTGCCCAAAGTGACAGTATCAGAAGAATAAATAAGTTGGGTCATAAACCTCTGTCTGTTGTTGGTGCTAAAGTTAAAAAAAGCGAATTCAAAGCAGGGCTTCTCAACTGGTTGGTTGTGACTGAAAAATTGTTGTGGATAGCAGGGCCAAAAAACAATGCTACATGCAAATTTTACAATGCAACTAACAATATAATTGTGCATAGATAGAATAGCAAAATAAATAGGTTTATCCCAGTGTTTGTTACATATGTTAGGCTGGTATTGGTTATACTTGTATTGTTTATGCATTTACAGAATTGTAACTTTCTATTCAGCCTGTCATGTAAGTCATTTTGCAGTTCATAGTTATATTGATACATTTCTATTCTTGACTTAGACATTTAGTCTACTTTAGTACAATAAACCCAGTTCAGAAGCACAGATTGATTTTTGAAATAATTCTTTGGATTTTAGTCTATTAATACTTTCCATTGATCATGCAAGCTTTATATAACAGCAGACTCTTGAAGTATTGAAGGAGAAAAGTTTCCATGATGGAATTTCTATTCATGTTAATTTGCTTGCTATTCTGGTGTACCCTCAGGGGAGCTCTTTTTTTCTCTAAGAAGAAAGAGCAGTATGCTATTCTCTTCATGGGCTCAGATCCCTCTTTGGTGTGACGGACTCAGCGCTACCTACATGAGGAACATAAATACTCCCCTGTGAGCTAATATTCTGGCAGAAATTCACACAAGTACACACACACTCACACATTATGATTAGGGCTGTCCTCAATAGATCAGAGTCATTCGTTTTTTTGTTCAAAGTCTCACATTTGAAAATATTAGCCTCTAAATATACATTGTTTTCTTTCTAAATGTAGTGCATCCAGTTTTAATGTTCAGTTCCTCTTTTTAATGAGACAAGTCAAATGTTACAACATAGTTACATAAAATAAAAATGTGACGAAGATGTTTTGGTGAAGAACAATTTCAATCCAAGAAACCCAGTTGTAGTTTTTCTGAATATGTATTTTATTTTTTTTTGTAACGGAGGTCCAAGGGGTACTTGTCTAAATATGCATCATCTAAAAAATTAGAATCTCTGACAGTCTCTTCTATTGTTGTCCACACACCATTATCTGCCCTACCAGTTATAATTACATTTCTTTTTGTGAGCATGATTACCGTGATAGTGCTCTGAAAGTCTATGTGGATAGAGCAAGGAATGATTCACACTCTTTGTGATTCATCATGCTGCTCTTTCATCTCCACAGCAATGACCACAGGGTGATGTCATATAGGTCAGCAGGGTGCTCTTCAGTATGTCAATATGTGGTCATTTCTGATTGAGGTCTTTCCTTTGAACTTAGAAAGTATATGTGAATTAATTCAGCAGTTTGTATTGCATGCAATTCGATGTCTAACCACTGCCTCATATTCATATTCATATTCACAGATATTCAGTTCCTGGATTTTAAACCCACACACAAGTTGTGGTTGTTGTATGTATGGCCTTTGTGTGATCTAATCTGTATCCCACAGTTTTCTGTTTTGCAGGTTTTAATTGGTTTCCTCTATGAGTTTGTTCTCTGGTCACGGGCATATGTATGTATCGGTGGTATCTTCTCTGTGACAAAGACCTGTTTTGTAGGAGTGTTTTTTTGTTTTTGGAAAGGGATTGATTATTCAGGTATACCCTACCATACTCAGAAGCCATAAGATTACCTATAAAACACTCTTTTGTTACTAAATCTAATGGTAAGAACTCTAATTCATGCCACAGAACAACAACATCTGCTCATTGAAACTACAGTTGAGATAATGCTGGTGCTATATTAATGTACAAACTGGTCAAGAATTTCAATGGCATTGTGTTTTTCTCCACAAGTTTCCAGAATTATACTCTCTTGGCTTGTTATCCAAGACTGAACCATCAAGGAAGCAGGTAAAACAACAAAAAGCTTACGTTGAAATGCCCAAAATGCTAACACCCTTTTTTACAAGGCAGTCATTTATGTTGTAGAAGTGAAATTCGGTCTATTCAGGCGCACCACTAGACCCTTTTTACTGGGAAACATGCCCCATTATAAATCTGCTGTGCCCCAGTAAAAGCTCAAGTTTGAGTTTTAACAATTGACTTTATTTGTCAGTGCATTTATTAGGATTGATAATCCTGGAAAAAAGAAACAAGACTATCTAAAGATAGATAGTCCATAATCCATGTCCGTTGCTATAAACAAAGCCACTGTAGCGTGCACAGCCACACACATAAGTCCAGTGGCCAGTTGCACCAGCTATACGTACGTTACACCTTAGCCTAGTTGTGGCGTAAATGGGCACTAAGTCACAACTTACGCACTAATAAATATTTGAGCATTGCACCATTAAACTTAGGTAGGATGTAACCCTATGTATAAACTAAATATTTATGGAAGCCTCCGACCAGGACTAATGGTTGGGACTCATTTAATGACATCAATGTGCTCATGTTTTGCGTGATAGTCATCAATCATTTCAACATATATCATGATGTTCACATTTACCCTCGTTTACATTTACAAGAGAGAAAAAAAATGTACTTTTAAGTGGCTCTACAGCATGAAACAGTTCAAACGGTGCAGTTTTCAGTGTGTGTTGTCCGGTGTCAAGTATCAACATATACAAAATATAGAAGATATTAAAATGAATGAATGTCTATTTTTCCAGCCTGTTGTATTAGCATTTATTTATCACCCCTTATTTATTTTAAATACAGTTCCTATATATTGTTATTTACACAGGGCAAATATACTTTTTATTAAATCTACTTTTATTACGTATCATATTTTAATGGGGATATCATTTATTACAGCTGACAGTTACACGAGCAGACAAGGTTTGAACATCAACCGTAGTGAGATAAAAATGAAGTTCATGGCTTTTTAAGACTTCTTTGTATAAATTTGAAGGCTTTTTATTGGATCAATACAGGTAAACATCATATTATGCAACTACGCATTACTTTATGGGAGAGTTTATGACTTACTAGTTAAGTCTTGCCTTAAGAACAGGTGGTGCAACCAAATTAAGCACAGACTTATTTACAAACAGACATTAGAATGAAACTTAACGAGTTTCAAATGTCAGTTTAAACTTAAACCAATTATGTTTGCTAGCTAGTTATTAATTTATAGAAACGACACTTCTGTGTATGCATTTTATGCCATAAAACGTGTTGAGAATGTTCATGTACAGTATGTTGAAGATACTAACATATTTTCATAAAGATTAATATCTCTACATGTTTACCTTCCCCAGTACTTGTTGCAGTGTAGGAATAGTGGGTTAAGCAAGGTTTTGTAAAGTGCATTGTCTTGCACAATTCTTGCACACAGCAGGCTTTCAAGAAAGAAAGAAAAAAAAAAGCGATATGAGTAATGGGGGAGCCTGTGCCCCAGTAGAGCTATATGTCTAGCAACGCCCCTGCTGCTTTACATTGCAGAGCCAGGATACATCACAACACCAATTACACACACACACGCACACACACATACATACACACATATATATATATATACATTTCCCAGGTTGGCAAACGTCGCCTTGTTCCCCTGTCTAGGGTAACTATAAGGGTTCTGACGACTTTATGGGGCATTTGGGAAATATACATGCAGTCTGATACAGTTGGTCATTTTGGCACGTCAAGTACCTGCTCGCTCCTGTGTCAGCAGTATACGTACACGGCTCAGCTCATGGCGTGATTTAAATTGGACCCCTAGTGTCGCTTCTTCGACACAGAGTAGCAGGGAGCAACAGACAGGGAACATCTAGGTTAGGGATGTAACCTCCGTTCCCTGATGGGGGGAACGAGGCGTTGTGTCCTCCTGGTCACGTCACTGAGCCAGGCCAATGTTGTGGCCGGACCATTTCCGGCTCCTCAGAAAAATCCTGAATGAACAGACGTATTTCCCCGCATTTATACCCATGTGTCCGGGGGCAGGAAATGCAAATTCTATCTGCCAACTTCTCATTGGCCTTTTTTCATAGATCAGAGGTATATTCGGCGCTCAAGAGAGACCCCTAGTGTCGCTTCTTCGACACAACGTCTCGTTCCCTCCATCAGGGAACGGAGGTTACATAAGTAACCTAGACGATATATATATATATATATATATAGATATATATCCACATACACATATATTTGCTGCTCACAGGGGTGGAGCGTATACTCCAGGGCAGCATTTCCAAGAACTACCCTAATAGAGCGTCTGAACAAACACAGAATCAAGTTCTGAAAAGAATTGACAATAGACAGGAGTAAATTCTCTCTAAATTTCTCTTTTCTTCCAAATCTCTAAGCCTGATCGCTGTTATTTTCTAAAGTAAGGAATTGTGCATCCATTTGGAATTGATTTTAAGTCTTTTTGTTCTCTCAAAAGTATTATATAAACTGGTTGTCAAAAGTTTAGAATAATGTACAGATTTTTCTGTTTCAGAAGGAAATTGGTACTTTAATTCACCAAAGTGGCATTCAACTGATCACAAAGTATAGTCAGGACATTACTGATGTAAAAAACAGCACCATAACTATTTGAAAAAATTCATTTTTATAAAATGTAAACAGGCCCCATTTCCAACAGCCATCACTTAAACAACTTATCCTTGAGTAATCGTGGTAATTTGCTAATTTGGTGCTAGAAAATCACTTCCCATTATATCAAACACTGCTGAAAGCTATTTGCTTTGTTAAATGAAGCTTAACATTGTCTTTGTGTTTGTTTTTGAGTTGCCACAGTATGCAATAGACGCATGTCTTAAGGTCAATATTAGATCTAAAATGGCAAAAAAGAAACATATTTCTATAGAAACTCAACAGTCAATAATTGTTTTGAGGAATGAAGGCTGTACAATGCTTGAAATTACCAAAAAACTGAAGATTTCATACAAAGGTGTAAACTACAGTCTTCTAAAACAGCTCTAACTGGCTCTAACAAGAACAGAAAGAGAAGTGGAAGGCCAGATGTACAACTAAATAAGAGGATAAGTACATCAGAGTCTCTAGTTTAAGAAATAGATGCCTCACATGTCCTCCGCTGACAGCTTCATTGAATTCTACCTGCTCAACACCAGTTTCATGTACAACAGTAAAGAGAGGACTTATGGGAAGAATTGCTAAGAAAAAGACACTTTTGAAATAGAAAAACAAAAGAAAAGGTTTGAGTGGGCAAAGAAACATAAATTGGACAACAGATAATTGGAAAAGAGTGTTATGGATCTTAACCCCATTGAGCTTTTGTGGGATCAGCTAGACTGTAAGGGGCGTGAGAAGTGCCCAACAGGACATCCACATCTATAACAAATGCTACAGGAAGTGTGTGGTGAAATGTCGCCGGAGTATCTGGACAATCTGACTGCTAGAATGCCAAGGATCTACAAAGCTGTCATTGCTGCACAAGTAGTTTAAGAAGTTCTGAAAATTGTTTTCAAATTGTAATAGTAATTAATATTAGTGACCAGTTAAATCCACTTTGGTGAATACAAGTACCAATTTCTTTCCATAAGAACAAAATCTGTACATTATTCCAAACTTTTGGCCTTCAGTGTATATACATTTATTTATATAGTATTTTCAGATAGTTAAAGAACATGTAGGAAATGTAGGTTTTGTGTTAATTCCGGTCTCAATTTGGCTTTGAATTGAGTAAATCTCTGTAGCTTAACATGCCTCTGAGATACAGTAATCCTTACTAAAGACAATGAAGAGCTCCAATAACTGTTCACTTTCAGCACTTTCAGGCACAGAAAGAAACTTTTCATTTCTTGCCCATAGAGTCCTTTACTTCTTAAGATGTTTTGATCACCTCATTAAAAGTGTTAAAAGTGTCTGGCTAATGCTTAAATGTTCTGAAACTCAGTGGCGCTTATCTGCCACAAGTAGTCGCGGATTCCCCCTTTTCCAATTACTTATTTACTGATTATTAATTTGAGAGGAGATGACAGGAAAGGTAATTTGGTGGTAGAGTGGTAGATGTTGTTTGGGGTGTTGAGAAGTGGTGATGAATGTACTTTTTTAAGGAAAGAAAGCAAGTTGTCCGGAGGTCACAGTGGACAAAGAACAGGGTGTGAAATGGCAGGGAAGGTTGAAGCAGGCTGGCAGGCATGAGATTGTATGACTCAGCCTCGACCCATAATAGCACACTCTACTTCCAGTGTCTCACAAAAAAAGAAGATTGTCTTAATGTGTATGGTCATGTTTGAGTAAAGAGGTATTGACAGTGCTGTAAACACACAGCCCTTGTGAAAATGTGTTGAGGGCATGTCAGATGTTGCAGAAATGACCTTAATGACAGAGAGCGGGATAAATAAAAGAGAAAGAGAGAGAGAGGGAGAGAGAGAATGTGGTGGTGTCTGTAGATTAGTGCCCTTCTTATACCACCACCTCCTCTTTCTCTCTAGCACGGCTGGCGTTTTGTCCGTGCTGCTGATATTCACATATTCTCATCACATCCTCAGCCACAGTTTCCCCCACACCACACACTCTTTAACACATCTTTATCTCCTCCCATTTTCATCCCTCTTTCTTTTTTTCTGGTTTTCAGCCTGCGGCCAAGTCTAGAGACTTCTTTCCTGCAGATTGTACGATTTCATACAGAAACAGGGCCGGATGTAGGCTGAGCCCACCCAAACGTAAGTCTTGCCCACCAAATCAAACATTTGGGAAACAGTTTTAAATAAAAATGAAATACAGTTCCCAATTTGTGCATTCCTTAAAAGTAATATGGGCTATAGACTGCCCAACCAATCACAAAACAACACCAGAAATGTGTAGTGTTTTTCTATTTTTGTCATTGGCCATAAGCCTGACACTCTCAAGAAACGGCTGCTGAAATCCAGAACGGTACTAAGAGATATTTTTTGTGCAATATATAGGTTTTTAGTGCCCATATAAAGCCTGGTGCTGTCTCAGTGTGCAGTGACCATGTGGCTGCTGTTATTGTATCACAGGCTCCCTCTGATCAAAAATCTCCCTCCATATCAGTTTCCATATTATGCCATGTTATGCCAATTAAAGACATTATATTACTAGTCTGAGTGACCCCTCCCCCATCCCAAATGCCCACCTATGTTATCCCTCAGACCACCCTAGCAAAGCTGTCAGAAGCCAGGCCTGTACAGACAACCTTTTAAATCGCTTTCTTTTTCCTATCGCTTAATTAGTAGCACAGCTCTAGCAACGCCAATGTCGTAGGTTCGATTTCCAGCAAACATGTGAAGTGACAAAACAAACACCTTAATGTGTTAGACACAAAAAAAATCTTAATTTAATCTCCCTCATTTCGTTTCAACTCTGTATGACTTCTTTTTCTTCTGTAGAACACAAAAAAGAAAGTTAGGTAGAATGTTAGGGACTGAGAGCCTCAGTCACCATTAACTGTATGAAAAAAAGATGAAAGTGAATCGTGTCTGCGGCTAACATTCTTAATAACATCTTTTGTGTTCCATGGAAGGAAGAAAGTCATACGGGTTTGGAACAACATTGTGAGTAAACTATGAAAGAATTGTACTTTTTGGGTGAACTATCCCTTTAAATGCACTGTATGTGGCTTTCGACAAAAGCCAAATGCATGAATTTAATGTAAAATGTAATAGAAATGTTTTTTCCCTCCCTCCCCTTCTCACTCGCTCTCTCCATTCCTCATTATTTCTCTTGCCATGTTTTAGACCACCCGGTACTCAGCGACTACTGTGAAGTCACCCTGCCTTCCCTCTCATTCATTTTCCACTCCTCCTCTTTATGTGGGACAGGCCTACCTAAATCATCCTCCATCACAGTCCTTCCTTCTCCGCCCCTCCCGAACCACAAACGGTTGTCCGACAGATTCCATTAAACGCCCGCATGTGTGATCTTTCACATCTTGGGAGCGTGTCATAGTTCGGGACAGAAAGCTCGTCAAAGATCCGGTGTAACACCATTAAATAGGCAGGCAGTCTTCGGTGTATCATGTGAGCTTTGCTGACTGTATAACAGTGTGTTGTGCTCTATGGTAGCAGGGACATCAGGCTAGGGAAAGAAAACTAGAGCACTATGCAGCATCAGATACAGAGACAGTGGGAGGATGAGGAGGGGTGGAAAGAGGGGGAGAGGAAGATGTAGAGGAGAACGTGAAACACAATTGAAATTGAGAAGGTGAATGAGAAACGGGAGGAGGGGGTATTTGAGGAGAGATTCTGAGTACGTGATAATATTTCAGTGTAATATTTAAGAGAAGAGAGATACCCAGAGGAACGATGCTGAGCCATACGAAGAGCAAGCGGTCTGCCACGTTATTAAAACAATCAGGTCAGAGTAAACTGGTCAAGGAAAACCTCATTTTGCAGTAGTTTATTTTACACAAACAGACTGATTCCACGCAGTCAATCCATTTTGCTGTTCAAAACACAATTTATTTGCTTGCATATCACTGATTGTAGATTTACAATGCTTTTGGCCACTTTAAGGCGCAAAAACACATGAATTAAACTTATGCAAAGAAATGCTAAAATAGCATACACATTGTTTCAAAAGTTTAGCAACAAGAAATATACATTATACATGTTTACATGATTTTAGTGTGATAAAAATGCCATATAAAAATGATATCTGTGTAAAGTTATTTGCAGTATTAAAATGGATCCTTAGCTAAGGAAGCAGCACAGTTTTAAATATAGTAAGTGTATGGAAGGGGTAGGACACAGATGTAGAATATTTTGGACATTATACTACAAGAAACAGCTACTCCTTTAAAAATATTTTGCTGTGTCTTAGGAGGTATTCTTCACATTAGAGAATCCATTCCTGTGCCTGAAAGAGGGAGCATCTTCGTCGTAAATCTCCAGCATCTTTAATTACCTCTGGGTCAGCAGAAAAGCACACTACAACACATCATTCATCTGCCTGCTTCGCACACAAGGCCAGAATGAGAGGAAATCTCATTTGTTCTTCCTCAGGAGGGAATGCAGCTCACAGCACTTTTCCATTCTATTACCTCGAAGGACTGGATTTCAGAAAGCAAATGCACTGTTCCCTGACTCACACATCTCGCATGTCCGAAATAAAAACACATGCCGCACACTGCACCTGTCGGGGCCAACATAATCGGCATGCATTATCACCTATGGGGTCGATCAACAGATGTGGTTCTGTTTACAAACACGCTGGCCTATTTAAAAACAGCTGCTGCCTGGCCTATTATTAGAATACATATCCATAGATATAACAACATCAAGCTCTCTCTTCAACATTAACATCTCTTCTTCATACTTCTATATTGCCTCTTATAAGAGGCATTCTATGTTTTTTTCTGTACAACTTTACTTTGAAACTGGTGTGTAAACACAGAGGTTGTCCAACTGTCTACGCCTGCAGTGTGGATATTTTTGTTATGCTGTTGAATAATTAATGTGGCACAATGTTGCCTGATATTGCAACACCTCTCACAAATGTCTCTCTTGAGATGAGATGAGATGAGATGATAGGAGAGACATTAGCTTGCTAGCTGTTTTCTGTTCATAATGTTGTATATGATGAGTAAATCCATAAATGTTTTTTTTTAAAAATCTCCTAGAATGCTCCCAAGCTTGCAACATCTCCATGCATTCTGTCTAGCAGTGTTTTTATGGTGATGCTTCAGCCAAAAATCTTAATTCTGTACTCACCATCATGTTGTTCCAAACCCATCTGACTTTCTTTTCTTCCATAGAACACAACAGTATGAAAAAGACTTTGGCTGTCACTCCCATAACAGTCCGCCTAATATCTTCTTTTTGTGTTTCACAGAAAAAAACAAAGGTTTGGAACAACAGGAGGGTGAGTAAATGATGACAGTTTCATCCTTTAACTCTAAAATTTGTGTTTTGGATACTGTCTACCACCCAATGACTTTCAACATACTTTCAAGCATATATAATTCGATTTCAATGTACCCCTGGTAAGCAAGTGTAAGTTCGTTGAAATGTGAAAGCACATGTGATTATCTTTTGCTCTTATATACTTGTGAACTATGAACAGACTGAAAGTGTTTCATGAATTAATGTTTGTGTAAAGCATCAGCAATATTAACATGTTGTGTTGTTGTTCATGCCTAATGGAAGTAATTTAGGATGATGTATCTTGATTATGTTATTACTGCAGGAATTCATCATCATTAATCAACACTTCCTGGGCACCACCCCAAACAGACAGGACAACCTGCACACAGGGTGATCTGAAAGCAATTTACTCCAAACCGTGAGTTCTGTCTCATAGCATTCGGTGGTATTTTCTAAGCCATTACAATAAAGGACATACATTATAGCGCTTTCACAATATGTGTTAAAGGAATACTTCTCCCAAAAATGAAAATTCTTTCATTATTCACTCACCCTAACGCCATCCCAGATGTGTTTGGCTACCTTTCTTCTGCTGAACACAAACAAAGATTTTTAGAAGATTATCTCCGCTCTGTTTGTGCATTCAGTGCAAGTGAATTGTGGACAGAACTTTGAAGGTCCAAAAAGTTTATAAAGGCAGCATAAAAGTATTCCATACAGATCCAGTGTGTTTAACCCATGTCTTCTGAAGTGATATGATAGGTGTGTGTGAGAAACAGATCAATATTTAAGGACCATTTTACCATAAATCTCAACTTTCTCTTTCAATTTCACACATTCTTCTTCTTTTATTATTGGCAATTCACATTCTTCATGCATACTATCACCTATGGGCAGGGAGAAGAACTGATGGTAATAAACCACTGGAGTCATATGGGTTATTTTTATGCTGCCTTTATGTCCTTTTTGAAGCTTCAAAGTTCTGGCCACCATTCACTTGCATTTAATGGACCAACAGAGCTGAGCTATTCCTCTAAAAATCGTAATTTATGTTCAGCAGGTGAATGAACGCCATACACATCTGGAATGGCATTAGACTGAGTAAATAATGAGAGAATTTTCATTTTTGGGGGAAACTAACCCTTTAACCCTCATGTTTGGTTTGGAGACTAAGAGACCCAAATCAGAAAGTTTTTCTTAAAGTTTGGCCAATTGGCTCTGGTTGTTCTTCCAATAACCAGCTATGTCAAGTGAATCAGAATAGGTAAGTTATTTTAAGACAATAATGAAACAAACAGCGATTAGGGGTTTATTATTTTTAATCATTTCAGCTAGCTACAAAATGTCAACCACTTCACAGACTGACAGGATACAGAGGGAGTTTCAATATTACATGCGTTGATGACATCAATCTCACAGTTTAACCTATGTGTCATTCAGGAAAGGTATTTATTTGACTTCTTATGATAACTATTCAACATCTTAGTGATTTGGTGTGCATAGCTCTAAGTACAGAAGCAACAAAAAACCCTTTTGTTTACATTTTTTTGTTATGGATTATTATAATTTTTTACCAATAACAAACCACATGGGGGAAGTAAACTAACAGGATACAGTCTTCTTATAAAAGTAAGGTCTCTCAGAAATATGTGTCTTTGCTTTACATTGCAAATTATTATTTATATAATTTTTCAGAGCATCCAAAACCTATGATACAGTAAACAACCAGTCCCCACCTTTCAAGAACATTTTCTACACCAAACTGCATATTCACTTTTAGAAAACAAGTCATTTTTGCAGGACAGGCACACCACCGTTATTTTGCGTTCTCATCACATTGCCTCTTTAAGTCACTTTTGAATTATTTTACATCAAAGGTCACAGTCTGTGAATATATATTTACTGAAATGGTGGCACTATTGCAAACTTGCAGTAATATGGAACGTTCCACTGTGTCCTAATACTGAGCATGCTTTTGTCAATTTTGCTACTGCCATGATTATAATTTTTTTTTGTCATCTTTTTAAAACAAGTTTTATTTATAAGACGCTAAAATCTACAATTTGTCATGCATAACGCACAATTCACATCACTTGGAATGCAATGTTTTTACTACTACTGCTACAGAATCTAGTTGCACATTGTCTAAACAGTAACTGATAATGGTTGTGATGAGGGATATGAACCAAGGATATTGATTGTATGTGCTTGTTGTATTAGTATCATTTGCACAATCTTTTTTCCCATTCTTCATGTTGTCACGACAACATCAAAATAAGGAGCATGACAGTAGCAGTGTGGTATGAGAGTTTTACCAAGACAATACTGAGATAGAAAAAAGAAAAGAGAGCTTGTATCGCATTCCTATTATAAATTTCCTCCAGCAAAAAGTATATATATATATATATATATATATAGATATATATAGAGATGCACACATATATGTATACATATACAAGCAGGTATATGTATACATACATACGTATATGTATATGTATATGTATATAGCTGATAAATACAATAAAAACTTCACAAGTAAGCAAGAGCCATTGAGTCAGCACTATATACAACCTTTGGAAAGAATGATACAGAGTATAAGAAATCATTTACGAGGACAATCATTGAAAAAGATGACATACGACACATAGAACAACATTTACAATGGGGGCCAGGTGATATGTGCATGTGTGCAAACCTAGAAGGTAAATACCATGATAAGCGCATTGCCTTTTTGACAAACTGCACGGTTGGTAAAAGCAGGCTGACCAGAGGCTTAGCCACTGCCGAGCATCTTTGTGGCCCTCTGGTTGGCTTCGTCAATCCTGGTCTTGTTGGAATCAGCCTAGTGGGAGCAAAGATTAGTTGTTAAAACAGCACTTTATTAGCACAGATTTATTCATTAATACCAAACCTTTCAGCTTTTATGATTACATTTTAGTTTGTTCAAACTGCAATTATTATATATCTAGGATTCCGGACTGTGTGATTCATCATTACAAATTCCAACAAGGCAGATTGGGATTGAGAACCAATCCATACCTTCTCCATGATCCTGTCAATCTGGCGGTTCTGGGTATCAATCTCGTTGCCCATATCAAGGGCCATGTGGCGCAGGTTACCAATGATGCCTCCCACCTGCTCCAAGTTCTCATCCATTTCATTTTCTCGGGCATCATCTGTTACCCTGAACCCAAAAGAACAAGATGGAATGTAGCTGTTGCATTGAAGTTCATACAAGCACACTACTATTTTCCATGTTAAAAGAGGGACAATTTCATTCTAGAAAGCATTTGATTGTGCAGAAATCTATGTAGTGCAGCACTATTTTTGGTCCATTACCTGCCATTCATTGTGAATTAAGTCAAATTTAGGAATACACTAGCCGACCTGGTCTCATAGAATTTGAAAAATGTTGAATTTTTTTTACGTTGTTTGTTGTAAATATTGTGGCAGTTTCCAGGTGAAA
The DNA here is from genome assembly GCA_032164185.1 of Moxostoma hubbsi. Taxonomy (NCBI): domain Eukaryota; kingdom Metazoa; phylum Chordata; class Actinopteri; order Cypriniformes; family Catostomidae; genus Moxostoma; species Moxostoma hubbsi. The sequence continues at coordinate 30,478,241 of JAVLUX010000031.1, read as the reverse complement.
TAATCACTAGAGGCTCTAAAACGACTTTTACTCACTTTTAAACAAATCACGAGAAAAACTGCAGGTTATCAGTTTATAAACACAAACTTTTCACTCTGTTCTTCACACTATGCTTTCTTTATGACATCGAAACACTTTTACTATAGCGCTTTGTATGGTGACTTGTAAGTCAATCAGTTTTAACTAGGGCTGCTGATTTAACACATTAATTCAGTGCAATTCATTCTATAAAAAACAGATATGAATGCATTAACGGCATTAATCATGTCCCCATCGGAGCGATTCAAGCTTGAAGTACCAACTGTTTTCTCCAAGGGGCAGTAAGCGTACGAGCAACGCACAGCTTATACAGAGAACAAACCACACTTACCCACAACAGACAAGATAAGAACATGTTCTTGCTTTCAAACACAGCTTTATGAAACACAAATCTAAACGCATGGATCTCAGTTTATGACGTGATGCAAAAAAGTGAGACACTCCAAATGCGCAAGTCCTGACGCATGTGTCCTTAGAAAAGCCCTTGTAATAAATCTCGGACTGATTGATGAATTCAATTGCAAAATGGATTGCTGTAGACAGTAGGCCAATAAGAGGCTTATGTTCAATAATATGGAAATATACAATATACAGGTGAAACTCGAAAAATTAGAATATCGTGCAAAAGTTCATTAATTTCAGTAATTCAACTTAAAAGGTGAAACTAATATATTATATAGACTCATTACAAGCAAAGTAAGATATTTCAAGCCTTTATTTGATATAATTTTTATGATTATGGCTTACAGCTTATGAAAACCCCAAATTCAGAATCTCAGAAAATTAGAATATTGTGAAAAGGTTCAGTATTGTAGGCTCAAAGTGTCACACTCTAATCAGCTAATTAATCCAAAACACTTGCAAAGGGTTCCTGAGCCTTTAAATGGTCTCTCAGTCTGGTTCAGTTGAATTCACAATCATGGGGAAGACTGCTGACCTGACAGTTGTGCAGAAAACCATCATTGACACCCTCCACAAGGAGGGAAAGCCTCAAAAGGTAATTGCAAAAGAAGTTGGATGTTCTCAAAGTGCTGTATCAAAGCACATTAATAGAAAGTTAAGTGGAAGGGAAAAGTGTGGAAGAAAAAGGTGCACAAGCAGCAGGGATGACCATAGCCTGGAGAGGATTGTCAGGAAAAGGCCATTCAAATGTGTGGGGGAGTTTCACAAGGAGTGGACTGAGGCTGGAGTTACTGCATCAAGAGCCACCACACACAGACGGGTCCTGGACATGGGCTTCAAATGTCGTATTCCTCTTGTCAAGCCGCTCCTGAACAACAAACAACGTCAGAAGCGTCTCAAGCGCTCTCAAATTCCAAATTTGAGAGCAAATTTTGCATCTCATTTGGAAACCAAGGTCCCAGAATCTGGAGGAAGAATGGAGAGGCACACAATCCAAGATGCTTGAAGTCCAGTGTGAAGTTTCCACAGTCTGTGTTGGTTTGGGGAGCCATGTCATCGGCTGGTGTTGGTCCACTGTGCTTTATTAAGTCCAGAGTCAACGCAGCCGTCTACCGGGACATTTTAGAGCACTTCATGCTTCCTTCAGCAGACAAGCTTTATGGAGATGCTGACTTCATTTTCTAGCAGGACTTGGCACCTGCCCACACTGCCAAAAGTACCAAAACCTGGTTCAATGACCATGGTATTACTGTGCTTGATTGGCCAGCAAACTCGCCTGACCTGAACCCCATAGAGAATCTATGGGGCATTGCCAAGAGAAAGATGAGAGACATGAGACCAAACAATGCAGAAGAGCTGAAGGCCGCTATTGAAGCATCTTGGTCTTCCATAACACCTCAGCAGTGCCACAGGCTGATAGCATCCATGCCACGCCGCATTGAGGCAGTAATTAATGCAAAAGGGGCCCAAACCAAGTACTGAGTACATATGCATGATTATACTTTTCAGAGGGCCGACATTTCTATATTTAAAATCCTTTTTTTTTATTGATTTCATGTAATATTCTAATTTTCTGAGATTCTGAATTTGGGGTTTTCATAAGCTGTAAGCCATAATCATAAAAATTATATCAAATAAAGGCTTGAAATATCTTACTTTGCTTGTAATGAGTCTATATAATATATTAGTTTCACCTTTTAAGTTGAATTACTGAAATTAATGAACTTTTGCACGATATTCTAATTTTTCGAGTTTCACCTGTATTGTATTATATATATATATAATTTATAATTATTTAAACATAACTATCTATGATTATTTAATCATAATATATTTTGAATTATTGATATTTGTGAGGGGCTTTCTCAGTTCAAATTTACATATGTGATTAATTGTGAATAATTCAATTAATTAATCGGCATACCATGAATTTTAATTCGATTAAAAATTGTAATCGATCAACAGCTTATATTTTATCATTTTCATTATATAACCAACCACATTTACAAGCTCAATCATGCATGATCAAATTGCGTGGTAGCTCAACTGATAGATTTTTGCACTTTAAATGCAAATAAACATGGTACAAGACCTGCAGAACACGCAAGTCGACATGGAAGCCAGAAGTGTCCTAGTAGCACCACAAAATAATGTGGATGGTTCAGCGACATGGTTGTGGTTTTTCATCACACATTTGCTTTTTATTACACTATGGGTTAGGTTAAGGTTTAAGGTTTAGGTTAGGTTTTTTTTTTATCTACTTGATAGAGCATTAACCTTAAAAACCTCATCTGTTTGGGAAAAAAAAGTAACTCGATTTTAGAGCCACACAGTGGTCATTTCACCTCAGAACTGCCACGATACGTGCAATTAACCTTGTAAATTAACTTTGCCAAACTGTCACCACAGACACATATTTTCATGAGATCAGGCTGACTCTACTGTAGCTTAGATCTCAAAGCTAATAGACATGGACTAAAAGCCACAAAACTCTCACTTTGAATACATGGGGTTTTAAAGTCAGACTAAGCATGAATCATCTTGTTCATCTGTATGCACATGGGTTATCTATGCATATTAAGTAAACAAACACCAAGAGATGATGTACATTTGACCCCCAAAAGCCATTTATCTGAACGTACACAGCTATCTCAACCAGATTTGTTTAACCTTTTGGCTACACAACTGAATCTCTCTGCACATTTCCAGCTAAACCTCTCGATCGAGTGTTCTGGAATCCAGGGCCTCTCACCTGCGGATGAAGCCTCCGCTGATGGCCATCTGTTCACGCTCATCCACCACACGGGCAGGCTGGCTTGCTACCACTCCATCCTGGTTGTTTCCCCAGGCCTTGCTGCCTCCACTCTTCATTCTGTACAGAGGCAGGGGAAGTGTGAGCACTAGGTAACCTGACACTTCCATATAGCAGCAGTGTGTGCACAGATCAACATCAAAACATGGAGTACCAGGCAAGCATAACAGGGATGGGCTCATTCAACTCATACAGGCTTTATTTGTTATTTTACATCCTGCAGACAAACACTGCAAAAAAATCTGTTTCCTAATCTGCATCTTTTCAATATCTAGTATTCAATTAAAAATATCTATAAAACAAGATAGATAAGTAAAATTGCATTTGTTATCAGAGAATATCTTGAATTAAGATTTTTTAATTTTTTTTTAAATGTTTTAATTGAAGCCTATTTGCACATTTTTTTAAACCATAAATGTAACGAAACTGAGTGAGATTAATGTTTAAAATAAGAAAGAAAAATAAGAAAGAAAAACAAAACTATTTGCCAATGGGGTAAATAAACTGGTAACACTTTATAGTAAGGTTCACTGTTAGTTCATGTTAGTTTATAATAAATTAACTAATGTTAACTTTTAAAAAAAATTGTATTAAAAAATGTATGTTGAAATTAACAATTTAAGTAATAGGTTTTGTAAAACTATCAGTCATTATTGGTTCATGTTAACTAATGTAATGTATTTTCTTTCTCAATTTTTTCAAGTGGATGTATATGCATTAGGGATCTTTCAATATTTCTACTAGAAAACAAAACAAAAATACTGATTAAGAAAATGATTTTTTCAGTGTATAACATACATATACTATATGTGGAGACACAGCTTTCTAAAAAGACTGAAAATGGGGGACAGTGGTGGACAGTCATTTCCAAACAAAGAGAAATGGGACTTCTGTATTCCCTTCTGTTGAACTACTTGTGTACTCACTCCCTTCCTCCCCATGTCACATGAGCTGTCCCCCCTCTCAAATTATGACAAATAACAAAGAGCACAGGCCTTGGTGACAGACAACACAGAGTAACAGGACAGCCACATCAGTGGACACAAGTGCAAATAACTTCAAAAGAAAAGAAACTGGAGGGAGGAGAACAACATTCTATCTCGCGTTTTCATTGGCCACCTTTTACTTCACACATTAGGTTTCGTTAAGATGATTATTTTTACGTAAGAGCAGAAACTGACAGATCAAATAACCAATGAGAATATCATTTTTGATTATGCCCGGAGCAACAAATGAATAAAAGTATAATTTTTGCTAATTGTAGACTCTCTTACATGGCAATAATCCAGAACATATGCAATCTTGCCAAATCTGACAACAACCTATTATGGATTATTACTATTTATTGTACACATGACAATGGACTGTACTGATTATAAAGGCCAGAGTTGAGATATAGAACAGCAGTATTCATATGATTAAAAGTAATGTCATAACTGCTACTGCAGGAATTTCTTGTAACAGGCTTTTAATATGACAGACAAGAATTCATTTCTTAGATAGGCAAGAAAATCATACACCTAAACTTGAATCTTGATTGCATCTTTTGCATAACTGAGCCAGTATGTTTTATTGATCTGCTGTGTTGTACTGGCTGTGGGTTGCTGATATGGATTTTAGTTCAAATATTTGTATTTATTTATCTAAACCGAGATGGCCAAGCCTCCCACTGCAGTATTATTTATAGAGATGCACTAAAGCTACGATTCCCCAGGCTGTCTCTCTTTGAACAGCATACTAGGCTTTATATAATGTGAAGGAGCAGTTAAAACTCAAACTGGCAAACACTACCAAAAATACTGATAGTAAGAACCATTAATATCATCTTTTTCCCCTCTATATTCAAATCACAGTACAGAGAAGCAAACATACAGTAGGCTTCAACAATCTGAATCCACTCTAAAAAGCACAAATCTAATTTGAAACTTTAGAGTTTAAAAAGTTTGAACATTTGAATATAAAACAATAAAAAATGTTAACATAAGAAAGCACACAGTAAAGATATGTAAATGTACATTTGACATTTTAAACAAAGAAATGTTATGACATAAAATGAAAAAGAAATATTTAAGATTCTGCACTTTCAAAGGTCACTAATGAAATTAATGAAATAAGCTGGGATAACATGGATCATCAGGTTTGTGTGGAGTTTGTGCCAGCTCGAATGCATGCTTTCATTAAAGCAAAAGGTGGACATATCAAATGAAAGAATTAAATTTAACTTTAGCCTCAAATTATACTGAAAATATAAGGTAACACTTAATAATAAGTTCCATTTGTTAACATTAGTTAAATGGATAGTTCAACCAAAAATACCATACTCACCATAATGCCATCCCAGTCATGTATGACTTTCTTTCTTCTGCTGAACACAAATAAAGATTTTAAGAAGAATATTTTAGCTCTGCAGGTCTATACAGTACAAGTGAATGGTGAACAAAATTTTGAAGCTATACCCCCAATTCCAAAAAACTTGGGACAGTATGAAATATGCTAATAAAAACAATAAGGTGTGATTTGTACATTATATTCACCCTTTGCTATATTGAAAGCACTACAATTAAACATAATATTATGTTTTACCTTGTGAATGTCATTGTTTTTTTATGTATAGTAATTTCAAATCAGATGATTCCAACACGCTCCAAAAAAATTGAGACAGATTTAAGACTAAGAACAATTTGACGAGGTGAAATAACATGACGACATGAAACAGAAGATGCTAAACAGGTGAGGCAATTGTGTTTTTGGTCCGAAGAGTCCACATTTCAAACAGTTTTTGAAAAACACAGCCATCGTGTTATCTGGACCAAAGAGGAAAAGGGCAATCCAAGCTATTATTAACATCAGATCCACAAGCCAGTGTCTGTATGGGCCAGGGGTGTGTCAGTGCCTATGGCATGGGTAACTCGCACATCTGTGAGAACACCATGAATGCAGACAGATATGAACACATTTTAGAGCAATATATACTGCCATTCGGCACCATCTTTTCCAGGGACATCCCTGCATTTTACAGCAGGACAACTTCAAACCACATACTGCCTGGATTACAAGTGCATGGCTGTGTAAGCAGAGAGTACAGTCACTAGATTGGCCTGCCTGCAGTCCTGACTTGTCCCCCAATTGAGAATGTGTGGTGTATTATTAAGCGCATTAGATGGCAATGAAGACGATGTATAATTGTGCAGCTGAAGACCTGCATAATGGATGAATGGGGGAAGATTCCACTTTATAAACTTAACAAATTCTGTCATCAGTTCCCAATTGCTTAATAAGTGTTATTAGAAGATATGGTGATGTTTCACAGTGGTAAACACTTTTTTGGAGCGTGTTGCAATCATCTGATTTGAAATTACTGTACATTTAAAAAATATATATATATATGAAATTTACAAGGTAAAACATCATATAATGTGTCGTTGTAGAGCTTTCAATATAGCTGAAATGTGGTTATAATTTACAAATCACTCATTCTTTTTAGCATTTTTCATACTGTCCCAACATTTTTGGAATTGGGGTTATACAAAAACACATAAAGGCAGTAATCCATACAACTCCAATGGTTAAATCTTTAGAAGCTATATGATAGGTGTAGGTAAGAAACAGATAAATATAGAATTATTTTTACTATAAATTTTCACTTTCACATTCTTCTTTTGTTTTTGGTGATTTGCATTCTTTGTGCAAACAGAAAAACAGACTTAAATATTGATCTGTCTCTCACCCACATCATAAAGTTTCAGAAAATTACTTTTATGCAACCTTTATATGCGTTTTGAAACTTTTTGGGAAATTTTGGTTACCATTCAGTGCATTGTATGGACCAACAGAGCTGAGAAATTCTTCTAAAAATGTTAATTTGTGTTCAGCAAAAGAAAGAAAGTCATATACATCTGGGATGGGATGAGGGTGAGTAAATGATGAGAGAATTTCCATTTATTTTCAACTATCCCTTTAATGCAATAAGTATCATGAACTAACAATGAACAATGTATTCTTTACAGAATTTACTAACCTTTATTAATGTTAGTTAATAAAAAAAAAAACAATGTTCACTGCAAGTTCATGTTAGTTCATAGAGCATTAACTAATATTAAGATATACAGTGTTAGATTATTAAAATGTGTTAGTGTATGTTGAAGTTAACTAAGATTAATGAATGCTTTAAAAGTATTGTTCATTGTTAGATCATGTTAACTAATGTCATTAACTAATGTTAACAAATGGAACCTTACTGTAAAGTGTTAGCAAATATAAATTATAATAATGTTTTATAAAAAAAAATAGATATTTTATTTATTTTTATTAAAATGTATAAAAATGCAAAACCAAAGCATTTTCACTTGTGGACTTAGACTTTTGAACCCTTTATGTATTTTGCTTTCAAACTGTAAAAAAGAATATATATATATATTTTACATTAAAAGTAATTTAAATGAGAAATCTGAAAGCTATTTGACTGTAACTTATAACCCTAGTTAAACCCCACCTCAGTGCTTTGATACAGCTACTGTATGAACTGAGTTCAATGTGAACTGCACAATCCGACCAAAAAAATCTACTACCCGATGATATGCTCGGGTTCATGCTCATTTGTGCCACAGCATCAGCCAGGGATGTCTCCACTGTATCTTTCTCTGCCTGACCTAGATCTGCTCCCCTTGGGGAACCAGCAAAAGCATTGACTCTCTCCGTTAAAAACTCCGAACTCTGTGTCCTGTACTCTGCCAAACCATCCCTGCCCACACAGAGAGCGACAGGCTTGAAAATGTTGCATCATCTGAGTTACTTTCATAATGGAGTTGGTCATCAGCATTGTTACTATATATAATGTGCATTATCGTTTAACAGGTAGCAGCAATGTCAGTATCATTAGCAAGAGATGCATAAGCATGCATTTGGCATTCAGGGACATGCTATTGCAGTCATACAGGTAGCATTGATGGATGTGCTTTCAAAGTTGCGAAAAAAAAAAAAAAAACAGACCTGTAGGCAAGACTGTAACCATGTCACAGGTGTTAAGGTCACAAATATAATGGTCCTCTTTGGTTCTTTAATATAGTAAAGGCGCTGAATGCAATCATTTTCTGAATAAAGGCTTGATATGTGAATTTTTTTTAAATAATTTTTGGTTTTAAAAGATACATGTAATTTTAAAGTTCACACAGTACAAGACAAACTCTGTGTCTGCATTGCTAGCAATTTGCCTGTTTCAGTCATCTTTTATTTATTTTTTTGTGCTGTCTCAAAGAAAAGATTAATATAATTTGAATTTCTTACCATCACTGAAGTATCTGTAAAATGACATGACTGTGTCAGCTGGCTAGCAAAAATAAATACTACCTATAGGTAGTGTATGCGTTCTCGTGTTACTATAGAAGAGCTTGGTCTTTTTGGTAGAGGCTGACATTATGCATAATTAAAGTTTATTGGTTGAACAATTATTCTATATTTGAAATTAAGTGTAATTTAGAAGAACTAGAGCTCACCAGAGGCTATAACATTTAAGTAATGAATTACTATTAAAGGGATAGTTCGCCCAGAAATGAAACTTCTGTCATCATATACTCACCCTCATGTTGTCCAAACCCCATATGACTTTCTTTGTTCTGTGGAACACAGAAACAGATATTAGGCAGAATGACATCCTCATTCACCTTTCACTTTCATTATAGAAAGTGAATGGTATTGAGGCTAACATTCTACCTCACATCTCCTTTGTGTTTCATGGAAGAAAGAAACTCATGTGATTTTGGAACAACATGCGGATGAGTAAATGATGACAGAATTTTCATTTGTGGGTGAACTATACCTTTAAGAATCTATTTACTAATTTGTATGTTTTTGTTCGTTTATTGCTCAACTTTGGCACATCCATGCAGTTTTGCTGTCTATCAAGGTTCCAGAGCAAAGGCAATCGTGCTGCTGTACTTCTGTGAGCATGTGTGATCATGCCTCATGCTCACTGGCATATCTGGAGTTCAATCTTTACTTAGGATCATGGGATCATCTGGGCACTCCTGACAAGATCAACAGGCCGCTATGAGGCCTCTATAAATGGCTTTCTTTTAGGCAGGCAGGCAGTCAGGCAGGCAAGCAGAACCTACTTGTTACATGGACAGGAACAAAGACCACAGAATTTTCCTAGATCGTTCAAATTCTTTTCTGCATCCTTCATGTCCTTATTGATTTGGTCCATTCCCTCCTCGATGCGCTCCAGTTGCTCTGATTAAACAACAAGTAATTTATCCCCCACAGAACGAGAGCAGGAAAATAAAGGAAGGAGGAAAGAGAGGACAAAGAAGAGAAGACAAAAACTTCAGACACTCACTGCGACAAAAGGAAACCAAAATAAAAAATAAAAATAAAAAAACAGACGCCACCACATACGTAAGACCCTTTCGTCACATGGTCAGTACCTACTTGTTACACGGACATATGAAAAGGCCACAGCATTTCCCTAAATCTTTTAAATTTTTCTCGGCCTCCTTCATGTCTTGGTTGATATGGTTCATGCCATCTTCAACACGATCGAGTTGTTCTGGTCAGAACAAAGGGATGACAGCAGTGGAATGAATTTTATTGGCCCTTTTTCAACAATATATGAGAAATGAGCACTGCTGAACTGGAATGTGCAATGCTATATACATCTAGAGGGGATGCATGCATTAGAATGGACCTAGATGCAAAAAAGAGTTAGAAAAGAGTTACAATATCAATATTTTCAGAAATACATTCAGTATTGAAAGATGCACTAAAGGAATCATTCACCCAAATATGAAAATTTTGCTATTATTTACTCAGCTTCATTTCCTGTTCCTATCCCAAATTACTTTATTGCATCTGTGGAACACAAAAGGGACATTTTTGAATAATATACTGGCCACTTTTATCCATATAGTGTAATTGAATGAGGACTGGGGCTGTCAAGGTAAAAAAAAACAATTATCCAATGAATATTCTTACTAAATGAACATTACTGCACAATTGCACTTTACCCTACACAATACATATATTGTTGCTGCTACTCCACATCTGTCACAATGCACTATTTCATATCATATGCATACTTTGTACATATAGTATATTCTCTTTCCCATATTTTATTGTGTATTTCATTGGTTTTTAAATGGGCATTTAAAAAAAATGTAATTGTTTTTTTACTTCTATTTCTATCCTTATCTATATACAGTATATATATATATATATATATATAATCTTTATCGTAAACTGTGGGGAGAAAAGTCGTATGAAGAATTTCACTACATGTCGTACTGTGTATGGTTTTGTATGTGACAGATAAAACTTGAAACTTGAATATTGTGTTATATTCTGACAGAAATGTAAGTCCTAATTCACTGAAAATCTTGATATCTGCCCTAGCTGTCATTGGTGCATGAATCAAACTGGTCCAGTTCTTGAGTTCAACTGGTAATAGTGGTTGAAGGATTATTCCAGGTACAATACAAGTTTAGCTCAATCAACAGGATTTTTGGCATAATGTTGATAACCACAGTATTTTAACTCATCACTCCTTTTCTTTAAAAAAAAAGCTTAATTCAAGGTTACAGTGAGGCATTTATAATGAAAGTAAATGGGGGCCAGTTTTTTGAGGGTTTAAAGGCAGAAATGTGAAGCTTATAGTTTTATAAAAGCACTTGCATTAATTCATATGTTAAAACGCATGTATTATTTGAGCTGTAAAGTTGTTTAAATCATTGTTTTTACATTGTCATGACAACAATGTTGTAAAACTGGATATATACACAGAAAATGTTAGTCAGTGATTTTATCACATTAAAACCATGTTAACACACTTATTGTTTATGTCTTGTGGCTTTACTTTTGAATCAGTGAGTATTTTAATGTTTAAAGATTGGCCCCATTCACTTCCATTGTAAGTGCCTCACTAAACCCAGATTTCTTCTTTTTTTTTAAGAAATGGAGGGACGAGTCGGAATACTTTTGTGTGGTAATTAACATTATGCCACAAATGCTGTCGAATGAGCTTAACTTGTATTGAACCCGGAATATTCCTTTAATATCCCACCGAAGGAGAAAATTATTAGTGAAAAATGACGATTTTGATCTGTTATTGTATGGCTTCAGAAGACTTGGAATATAAATTGTATGGACTATTTTCAGGATACTTTTATGGTACGTTTTAACACTCATTATACGGAAAAGATGCCAGGATATTCTTCAGAAATTCACCTTTGCATTCTATGGAAGAAAGAAAGTTATAAAAGTTTAGAATGACACGAAGGTGAGTAAATGATTACAGAAATTTCATTTTTAACTGAACTATCCCTTTAACATTTAATGCTTGGAAAAGTGGATGAAGTCATTGAGGACAAAGCTAAAGGCAGTTCAAGCTTGCTTTGATTTTGATCCCAGCAACCAGTAGCAGACAGAGACAGCGTCTGCTGCAGGAGGGAGGCAGTTCAGAGATCTGTCTCTTTAATTAGACCTTGGCGCAGAATAAAGACTGCCCTGATCTCTCCCAAAACTTAGGGGCTGCAGCTTGTTGACTCATTTGTTGGAAGCACACAGGCTTCTTTTCTCCTCTGTACAATGCAAGAGGGTGCAGCTCATAGTTTGTTTGTCTCTGTGTGGTTATAGGATGATATGACTGAGGTGCTGGGTGACCTTTTGTCGTGCAGACAGGGTGTGTTTGATATTGTTAAGAGGTTTAGTGAAGGTATCAGTCACAGTGAAGAGTGAGGCAAACTGAGAATGGTTTGAGGGGGGAAAGAAGCCTAACACATTAGCTACTTTTGTTTAATCCCTGGCGTTTGATGAAGCTTTAATTGTTTGTTTGTTTAAAAGAATTTGAATTATATTCCATGATAACACAAGAAAGACTCACGTCAAAGAGAAAGACAAGCTTAGGTTTTGTCCACACAGGCAGCATAATGCGATTTTTTGGCAGATCCAACTGAAATCTGTTTAGTTGTTTGTAGTCTGAACAGCAAATAAATAAAATGCATGAAATTAGATTTTTACAAATGAGCCAACAATGTACAGGTCTAGTTGTCACACAAGGAAGTTGACACAAAGGCTATATCTCAGAAATGATTAGATTTGGAATTTAAACAAATGTGTGTTTTCTCTAGCAGAGGTTTTATGATGGTTTCAGACACCTAGTACAATTATTGTGCCATCTACTCTCCAAAGTACATTTTTACTATCACAATATTTATAGGCTATAATAGGATTTTTAATGCAGGCATAGATTGATAGAGAGGTGTAGATTCTGTTTTGATGGTTGTAATGATGGGGACACGTTTCCCTGCCGCCCCACAATGTTCACATGAAACCTTCACCACTGGTTTAGTAGCAGGTTCCACTGTGACAACTTACCCCACGAAGTGTGTACAAGATGTCACAAAACATGTTTAATGAACTGTATTTTTGTTTGTTGTCCTGGGCAAGAATGGTAAAATGGTCAATAGCTTTTTTCATAGCTAGGTCTTAAAAGTATGTAGCTATGAAGAAATTCCCTTTCAAAAATAAGCCTACACCGAGAAATATTTATGGAGTAGTGTGACAACTATCCCCGGTCTCCCATATGTGGTTTGAAATCCAATTAAAGTCAGATTTTTAGAATTGTGTTTCAATCTGAATGGTCAGAAAAGTAGAAGTAGTTTTATTGTTCATTCATGACACAATGTGTATCATGTTAACACAAAACACAGTAGTCTTTGTCAGAATCTCACACTTGCATGCAGGTCAGCACCGCAGTGATATGTCATAATAAAGATTAACAGATGCACAATATTAACTTTTTTACTTTTTTAATCACTTTCTTGGCATTTTTCTGACATTGAAACAATAAGTATGGCAACCGATGTAAGTAGATGTAATTACTCACTACAGAGTATAAACAAACTCATCCTATTGCATTTCTTGCAGTGAAGATTGTCAGTCCTGAAGATAGGATTTGACAAACAAATCGGTTTTATGTGCAGTGTGAACAAAGCCCTAGTATTACCTCTAAGCTGAGAGTTTCATTTAAATAGGCTTTAGGCAATAGTTTAAGGGAATGTATGTGTAAGATCTCATACACCTTATGACAAGAATAGTAAAGAGGGGATCAGAGGGCCTCTTAGAAGCTAATACTTATAGCATGGACAATTATATAATTTACTACATCACACTAAGCTAAACAAGCTAACATTTGCTTTTAACATGGAAAATATTTGATGGCCCATTTTAACTTTTTTACAGATGAAAAATTTGGCCAGGGATTATACAAAAGAGTATTAGTGCAGTTAATGGAAAAGAGTGTCATTTGTCATTACCAGCTAAATCGATCGTTGCTTTAATTTGTTTTCTTAAACTCACTTTATTTTATTGTTAAAAAGCTGGACTAAAATCTATAATGGAAACTACATGAAGTAAATATATTTTAGATTAAATGGAGAGTTGCAGTGGCCAGTCCTGTTTCTTTGGTAAAACAGTATCATTGAAAGCATATAAAATTAAAGAGAAAAACATGTTAGCAAAAGACTGAAAAGATTTAGTGTTACTTCAAAGAAAGCAGAGGAAAACAAAAATGAATTGCATTTCATATTCATTACTGTAATTGACAGACTGCATTAGTCAACTGATTTAGCTAAAATAACCATTGATTAATAATTAACTTATGACAATTTAGGAGGCACAATGGTTGTATTTTACAAAGTCTAACCAATCAAAAGACAAATTGTATTGGCATTTTATTTAAAATGTTAACAGTACTGTTCTATGGATGTAACATATTTAAATTATAATGTGCCAAGACTGTAAAAAATAGTGCTGTCAACATCTAAAATACACACTCACTTACCTCCCTGCTCATCCAGCATAACCAAAGTCCTGATCCCAGCATCTTTACTCTATGGATCAAGAGCCATGACGAGGAAGGTGGAAAAGAAAGTGCAAAATACACAAGGGCAAAGAAAAAAAAAAGAGGTAAGATCAGCAAGAGTAACTCAAGATTAATTCCAGAACTAGTCTACAGAGAAAGATTGTCAGGACAGTCACAAATATGGTGTCCCTTTTAAGCCTGATCTTTAAAAAAAAAAGAAAATACTCCCCTTTTCTCCCCAATTTGGAATGCCCAATTCCCACTATTTAGTAGATCCTCATGGTGGCATGGTTACTCACCTCAATCCAGGCGACGGAGGACAAGTCTCAGTTGCCTCCGCTTCTGAGACAGTCAATACACTCATCTTAACATGTGGCTCATTGTGCATGACACTCTGGAGATTCACAGCACGTGGAAACTCATGCTACTCTCCGCGATCTCCTTACAACTTACTACATGCCCCATTGAGCATGAGAACCCCTAATCACGACCACGAGGAGGTTACCCCATGTGACTCTACCCTCCCTAGCAACCGGGCCAATTTGGTTGCTTAGGAGTCCTGGCTGGAGTCACTCAGCACACCCTGGATTCAAATTCGTGAATCCAGGGTTGGTAGTCAGTGTCAATACTCGCTGAGCTACCCAGACCCCATGAGCCTGTTCTTTTTAAGCTATACTACTGAAATCAGATCCTTAGAAATTGCATAACTTTCTTCTCTTTTTCTTAGACCAAAAAAGGAGATTTAATTACAGTCCTGATCAATATTGTTTGTAAATGCACCCTCTGCGCTAATGTGAGGATCTATGTGGAGGCTTTTGTGAGCTCACTGTCCAGATTTTGAACTGAAACAGACAGCCCCTGAATATTTTAAATTTATAACTAGTTAGTTAAAAATCAAAAAAGGAAATGGAAAATGCAACCAGCAGTCATGCTTGGGTCTCTGGAGGATATATACCGTATATCCATAAATGGCCATATTTCAGATTTCTGTATGGGACAGTAGCAATAGCTAAATTTTGAGTGCCATGACAGTAGTTTTAATGATAGTGCAGCTTCTACTGTAATAAGCTACTTTATACAAACAGTAGCAGAAATCGTAATATCGATATTTGGGATAATCATAAGGCTTGGTGGTACATAAATCAGGTGGACATGAAGCAGCACCCTCCTCCCTTCAGATGGGATCACAAAGTGCCCTAAATGGGTCCTTGGGGATTCATTTGTTTGTGCCATAAACGCTGAATTTCCAAACAGCAGTAAAAGCCTGGAACAAACTTGATGCTGACGTGAATAATGATTTGTTGGCCAAACACAGGAATACTGCTGATCTATTAGGGCTGAGATGTCTGCAAGTTTTGATTGGTCTAACTAAAAACATGAAAATGGCTGCCATCTATCAAGTGATAGGCTGACACAGCTAGTATCTCAGACCAACTGTGTCAGCAGTGCCAATATATA
The DNA here is from genome assembly GCA_032164185.1 of Moxostoma hubbsi. Classification (NCBI taxonomy): domain Eukaryota; kingdom Metazoa; phylum Chordata; class Actinopteri; order Cypriniformes; family Catostomidae; genus Moxostoma; species Moxostoma hubbsi. The sequence goes on along the minus strand of JAVLUX010000031.1, from coordinate 30,462,675 downwards.
CTTGATCTCTCTTATATTTGATACAGCCATCGCTCTCCAGCTTTCTTTCTTCTTTTTATCTGTCCATCAGTTTGTCAGGCTCTGAATCCTGAGGCGACTTGTATATTTGTCAATTCAAAGACGACTTATCACGTCCCACTTTTGCCAGTAATGGAAACGGGGAGGTGCTCTTTGCAGAGATATGGGCCGTGATTATCAACATGACCTTGAGATTTTCTGCGGAGACTTCATTATAGTTCTCTGTCCCTCAGGTATACACACCTTTTTCCCTTTCTTTCTTCTCTCTCTCTCTCTCTCTCTCTCTCTCTCTCTCTCTCTCTCACACACACACACACACACACCCTTAACCCATGATATACAAGATTAGGAAAGCCCATCTTTTGCTTAGCTTAACTGTCTATCTGCTGACTAATGCTCCCATACAAAAAGTAAGATATGTTTTATACTATAAGATCTAAGGATCTTAGGGTCCTTGTCCTCATCAATCTTTTTCCATTGACATTCCTTCTATTGTTTCTCAGTTTGACCATATCATTATTTTAAATTTCATTTATAACTCATAAATACTCTTTGTTGTTGTTGTTGAAGTAATATACCCAAATATAATTGGCAGGCTATCATGCCTCATATTGTTTGTCCCTATTTCGTCATAGTGGGTTCACCTGGATTATATCACATAACGCAGTTCACTTGGGATTTTTGTAATTATTAGTTTTTTCCATCTCAAATCATATTGTCAGCAAAACAAAGTTGAGTGAAAAGTTCAATTCTACCTTCTGCATCATAATGTTTCTTTATTTCACATTTTTTAAAATCCTAAAGCTTTCTATTTATTTTTATAACTCAAAATAAAATCTCCAGTGTGGCGTCTAGGACCCCACTGTATGTTAAACACTTCTAGAATAAAGGGTCCTCTTAAGCAGTTTGTGTCGACTTAGGTCGCAAGAAATCATTTTGCTAAATATAATGTCTTTGCTGTCTTTCTCTTACCTCTTCCACTAGTTGAAGCATACGGCGGGTGCTCTCCAGTGACTGTGGGGGGAGGAAAGAGATGTTAAAAACAGAATTCATTAGGAAATGACAGAGATAAAGACCACTGTAAGCAATTCTAATAAACACTATAATCAATAAACAATGAATTAATTTGATACGGCATGCATTTACCCAAATGTTGAACAAACTACAAAAACAGAAATGTGAACTTGTCCTCCGCACAAAATGTTGCTTTGATTTTATTTATGTGCTAGAATTTAACAGTTCCTCTGAAGCTGTAAAAGTAATAAACTCCTTATTAAGAACTTTTTTGATTTGCCCCCTGGGATAATTTTAAAGGGCATTTTCTTTTTTTTATCAGGCCATTAAATAAAAAAAACAAAAACATTTTTGAACACACTACATGTTATCCATTTATATCAAATACTTTAATGTAATAAATTAATTAAAGTGGTCATTACAGTGTCTAAAGCCATAATTAGAAAAGCCTAGAAACAAATATTATGAAGTACATCAAATGTTAAATAATACATAAAAAAGAGGAATCCAATGTTGAGAGGTGGATTTTTTTTTGTCCCCACATTTTAAATATCTGGGGCATTTTTTGTCAATTTTGGTGGAATTTTTTGAGCTAAGCCCTGGTTTATTTCTGACACTGATGTTCATTAACAGGAATGGGTGGCGTAATTGTTGATAAATCAACACACGTGTTTCATTTGGGCATGGCCTAAGAGAATTTGATTATTCAGCTCAGAGGGAAATAAAGAGCCAAAATCAATGCCCTACAAAAATACTAGAATTGTGAAAGTTCCTTGTCTCTCTCTTAAAAATTAAAGGAATAGATCACCCAAAAATCATAATTTACTCATCCTCATGCCATCCCAGATGTGGATAACTTTCTTTCTTCTGCAGAGTATAAGCAAAGATTTTTCAAAGAATATCTCAGCTCTGTAGGTCCACTCAATGCAAGGGATGGTGTACAGAACTTTGAAGCTCCAAAAAACAAATAAATGCAGCATTAAAGTAATCCAAAAACTCCAGTGGTTTAAAAATGTCTTCTGAAGCGATCCAATCAGTTTTGAGTGAAAAACAGACCAAAATATAATTCTTTTTTCACTGTATATCTTGCCATTGCACTCTCTAGACACGATCAATATCCAAGCTCGATTACACTTCTTAGTGCTTGACACTCAGGATTGGGGAGTAATGGAATAAATGTAACAGGATTATGTATTTAAAATACAAAATATAAGTAACTGTATTCCACTACAGTTACAATTTAAATCATTGCAATTTATAATACAGTTACATTTCAAAAGTATTTTTATTACTGAAGAGATCATTTGATTGTCATTTGTTTCATTAAATATTTAGTCATTTCAGATGGAAAACATTTATACATATAAATGACGCGATCCAAAGTGCATTTGAACAGCAGTGAAACACTTTCTTATGATGTGTTACATTCATATGAGCAGACAGAGAAGTAAGTTTGAAGTAAGTTTGGAGCAGAAGAAATACAAATAAACCTTGTGTAAATTGTCAGCTTTACGCTAAGCTACAATGCTATTTCTAGTAATTTTACATGCACATGTTTCCAGACACAATACATTTTTTTATCAAGAAAATTCATGTTAGATCATAATTTTGTTTTTTCTAGTAACACCTTTGATATTAGGGCAAAAATCATATTCTTTAAAATATCTAAAAATCCTTAAAACAAGATACTTTTGATTGATCTTGTTTTAGAAACAACACTGCATAATATATTTAGGTTTTTCAGAGAATGTATTTTTAACATGTTTGTCTTACTGTACTGAAAGAGTTTTTATAGTCAAAACAATTGAACAAATCTACCAGTGTTTAAGAAGTAATCTGGTATTTAGAATAAGTTACCGACCTTGAATAATCTAACAGAATATGTTACAAATTACATTTTACAGCATGCAATCTGTAATCTGTAGTGGAATACATTTAAAAATTAACCCTCCAAACCCTGTTGACGCATGCGCTAGATGGCGCTAAGAAGTGTAATCGAGCTTGAGGCGACTGCTGTCAGGATGTACTGTGAAAAGAGAGTAATATTTTGGTCTGTTTTCATCTAAAACCAACTGGATCACTTAATACATTTAACAACTGGAGTCTTATGGATTACTTTTATGCTTCATTTATGTGCTTTTTTAAGCTTTTGCTCACAATTCACTTGCATTTTAGACCTACAGAGTAAGTTTATTTTCTAAAAATCTTAATTTATGTTCTGCAGAAGAAAGAAAGTCAACCAAATCTGGGACGGCATGAGGGTGAGTAAATGATGAGATCATTTTTATTTTTGGGTGAACTATCCCTTTAAAGGGACACCCAAAACTGAAAAATGCTGTCATAATTTACTCACCCTCATTTTGTTCCAAACCTGTATTACTTTCTTTCTTCTGTAGAACCCCAAAAGAAGATGCTAAGCAGAATGTTAGCCTCAATTACCATTTACTTGCATTGCATCTTTTTTCCAAACACTGAAAGTAAATGGTGACTGAGGCTAACACATCTCCTTTTGTGTTCACAGAAGAAAGAAAGTCATACATGTTGGAACATCATGAAGGTGAGTACATGATGACAACATTTTTGGGGTGAGCTATATTTTTAAGAATTCCGAACACATTTCAACACAATACATTTAGGTGTTTATCTGAGTAATTTATAGCATTTTCCACACAAATGTCATGGATCTTATTAATTCAGATATCTGTGGATGAAAAGGCCTGATATATTTGCAGTGTGGAGGGCTGTTTGCGTTTTAATATTCTGCTCAGCTGTGAGAATCATAGCGTGGGGAGGCAGTGAGAAGTTTCATCAAGCTGCAAACACACACTAGCACCACCCCCAGCTCTTATACACACACACACACACACATGGCAAATGCTGCAGCGTTGTGTAAGGCTGGGTATAGGTGAACCCTCCTAAAAAACCTGACACACACATACACACATTCACATATGGACCCTGACATCTCACAGTCCTAGGCTAGCACACAGAAAAGGTTATATGAAAATAAAGAAATCTGTGGCCTAAATTACACTAGTCAGTTATAATGTATGCTATTCCGGCAATTCATCCAAGCCTTAATCAGCAGATGATAAAACCTTGCAATAATAAACAACTTCTAATAGTGTCAGCAATCTGATGAGGAGCAAAACAAATGTAAATTCTGCTGAACAAAATTTAACAGCTGACTTAAAAAATGAACAAATACTAAATTAAACAAAAATATTAGATGAGAGTCATTTATTTTAGTATACTTCTTCATTATCAGTCAATTCAGAGACAAGTGATAAATAGTTTGATTTATATTTTTAACTGAATTTATGTTTGAGGAAAATACATTTGTGGACTGTTGGATTGCAAAGCAACTTTGCATAAGCATAATGACACAAATAATAAATATTATTATTTATTTTTATTAATTCAATATTCATTATGAATATCATTTTTTATTGTTATAGTCTAATGATTAGTTACTATTGTGTCAAAGAAGCAGAAATAACACAATAATTAAAAATCAGTTATAGGGCACTTAAATATAAACTGCATCGTATCAGTTTGAATTATTTATTTTTTAATTTTTATATAAATATAAACTAATAAATTATTAGTTAAACTCTAATTAGCATGTTTGGTGGTCAAAACAAAGCATCAATTTCGCTAGTACTACATTTGTTTGCGACTTTTGATTGTAGTCAGTTGCAACCTATGATGGAAAAAATTTATGTGAGTGTACATTGTACAGATTTTGCTGTTTTGGAAGAACATTGGTACTTTAATTCACCAAAGTGACATTCAACTGATCATAAAGTATAGTCAGGACATTACTGATGTATAAAACAGCACCATCACTATTTGAAAAAAGTTATTTTTGATTAAATCTAGACAGGCCCCATCTTTCCAGCAGCCATCACTCCAACACCTCATCCTTGAGTAATCGTGGTAATTTGCTAATTTGGTGCTAGAAAATCACTTCCCATTATATCAAACACTGCTGAAAGCTATCTGGTTCATTAAATGAAGCTTAACGTTGTCTTTGTGTTCGTTTTTGAGTTGCCGCAATAGACCGGCATGTCTTAAGGTCAATATTAGGTCAAAAATGGCAAAAAAAGAAACATCTTTCTCTAGAAACTAGGATCTGCAAAGCTGTTATTGCTGCACATGGAGGATTTTTTGAAGTAGTTAAAGAATGTCTGAATTTTTCACATAATTAATGTTCTGACTATACATTGTGATCAGTTGAATGCCACTTTGGTGAATAAAAGTACCAATTTCTTTCCATAAGAGCAAAATCTGTACAATATTCCAAACTTTTGGCCACCAGTATAGTTTAAATAGAGGCCATTAATGTCCTCACCTCATCGCCTAGCTGGTCTGCACGTTGCTGCATGTCCGATAGTTCATTGCGCATATCCGAATCATCTGCCATGGCTGCTGGGTGTGCTGGGTGGAGCTGGTCTCCAACTGGGAAGAGTGGGTCTTACTGGAGATCTGGGGGAAGCTGAAATAAATCGAAAAAGGGGAAGGAAAAAGAAAAACATTAAAAATGTAATAAAAGAGTTCAGAATTAATATTTCTAATCCCCATAAATTGCTCTTCAAAAAGTCTTTAAATAATCTAAGGGGGATATCTTGAAAAATGTGAAGCAAATACATTTTTGATGTAAAATGAAGAAGAAATATTTCTTGTTCACTTATCAGATGTATGCAAATTTGTGACATTGACCATGTTAAATCTGTTTGGCAATAGGTCAGATTTCCTTCGGCACAAGATGCGCTTTGGAACATTTTCAAATCATGCTGTGACAACATAAATCATCATATTTCGCCAAAAAAGTAGAGTCCATGCCAGCTTGCATGCTGTCATTTACTATTAATACTATTCAATTCTTCAAATTCATGTTAATATTGCAAATCAAATTCCCACTTAAATTGTTATGCTGATAATGCATTTTATATGGAGTGGTGGTGGTGTAGTGGGCTAAAGCACAGAGCTGGTTAGCAGAAGGTGCTGGTTCGAATCCCCACAGCCACCATTGTGTCCTTGAGCAAGGCACTTAACTCCAGGTTGCTCCGGGGGGATTGTCCCTTTAATAAATGCACTGTAAGTCACTTTGGATAGAAGCGTCTGCCAAATTTTATAAATGTAAATGTTATAATGAACAAAATACAAAAATAAAAAATAAAAGCATTTTCATGATTGGACTCTAAAGTGTATACCCCTCCAATAAGAGTCAAAGGACCCCACTTCCCATGGTGTTTCATCAAAACTAGAATGCTAGAAACATACACTGCCTGTCCAAATAAAAAGTCACAGTTTGGACTGAAATAAGCTTATTTTTATGATACTTAAGAGCTTATGATTTGATCATTATTGCAGTGATTAATATGTTTCAGCTGGCAATGATTATTTGAAACCTAACTGATGCAGTGTTTAGCTTCTCGTTTCTTAAACAAACATGTTGGAAGATGTGTCCCGTACTGTTGGGTTCGAGTCCACCTTAGTCGAGTCAGAGTCAAGTATGAGTCTTTAATCAATCGAGTCAATACCAGCTTTGGTATATGCCCGTCCTAAACCAATACTTTCCATTTGTCAAATCCATAACATCCAGAGAATCAGCAAATAACATGACAATAAGCACTTCAGAGGTCAGACAAATTTATTCACCTAATAATGTAATTTCATTTACACAGCATAATTAAATGTCATGAAAAGGACAGTAGGACATTGCCTGCTCTCAAGGAACCCATTGTCTCCTCATATACATACTTTATAACAGTGGTGAGTTGCTGGCTGCTGCGTTTCGCTAATTCAATTATTCCCTGAGGTTCTGAGTGCACCAGGAGAAATGATTCCCCCCTCTGTCATGGAAACTGGTTGACAGATATATTCCAGAAAAGGCTGGTTTGACAGCTAGAAAGATATCCACAGGGGGCTGTTACTGAATAGAGGAACAGCTTACTGAATAATTGCGTTAAGTGAGTAAAACTACTGATGCAAGGTGATCAAGCAGATGGAAATAACTCCAATAAATCAGATGGCTTGTAGAAGGAATAACAATATTGATTTGTAAAATTAAATTATAATGAACACTGAATAAATGCAAAATAGTAAAGAATTATATTTTGAATATTGAGTAAATTGGTCTTAAAGATATAATCCATAAATTAAGTCTACATTATATTGTCTCATTAAATGAACTCAGTAAAAGAAAGGAATAGGGTAAGACTGAGGCCTCAGAAATGTAGTCAAATGTAGTCTATTTTTGCAGAGAGCAAAAATAGAAGAACTGAAAAGATATTTGTCCGAAACTGTATAATACAAATCTGCACGCAAGCTTAGTTTATCTCAAAGTTTTTGTTCCAACAGAGAAAGCAACACATTCAGCTTGGGTCTGGATGACATTCAGGACATAAAGCTGTGTAAGCGGTATATCATTTAAGACATAACAGTTTTTATCAAAACCTTAACTAATTCTAGCACTTAGGTATCATGAGTAACAAAACATAGTCACTGAACATTGAAAAAAGCAATACTTAATATCCCTGAGTACATTTTGAGTATTATCAAGCATATTGATTACATAAATGTTTAGATAAATGATTACATGAATGCACAGTTATGAATATGACTTTACAGCTGATTATAATTGATTTCAAGCATAATATCATATAAGCAAAGTATTAAAATAAAGAAAATCATCTTTCCACATGCATCAACTGCATTTAACACATCCTACGCGGAGAAGTAACCAAAAGTAGCAAATTTCCACTTTTTTATTTTCCAGTAATGTGCCACTCAGCTGTTTTTAAAACAGTGTAGTTTTTACAGAAACAAACTACTGCATAATATCAACTAAAACAGTGATGCTACTTACTCATTTTCAGTTGATTAGTTGTATTTGGTGTAAATGTACATGTTGATTCCACACTAATTGTGAATCACTCAATAACCCTCATTATTTGTGGTCCAGAGGAATACTGATCATAATTTAATTGCTTTGCATTATAAATTACTTTATTATGCCATGTACTTCTATACTATACTATACTATACTATACTATACTATACTATACTATACTATACTATACTCTGAACATAGCTTCAGTGTTAGCTACTTTTTGTTAATAGCTTGTAGCTAACATTTTCAAAAGTAGCTTTCCTGTAGATTAACTACATTAAATTATGAATATCTTGGAACTTTCCAAGCTGCAGTTTTAATGTAGCTTTCGCCAAACAGCTCCATAGTGCATGGGCTCCCATGTTGCTATCCTTATTCAAGGCCAAAATCTACAAAATTATTTGACAAAACTTACATGATTGTAAACAAATTTAATTTAAAGACTTCTATTTATAATGAACTCTACCACCCGCAATACCATTACTGAGAAATCCAATTAATTCCAAGCAGGTATTTAAGATGGTTTTAAAGCGCTATACTGCATTAATTAATTGCATAATTGTACTCAAGCAATTACATTTAAAATGCCTGATGAACCTTTTACAGTGCAATGATCTGGAGTCTCTGAAGGTGCACTATTTTACACTCCCATCTTCACCACCACAATGAATGTCAACTGCTTACTTGGTAAAAGATCAGGGAGATACGTCGATCTAGAATTGATTGACCCATCACCCAGTCTGTGTACTGATGTAAGCTCTCTTTGGGTAATAGAGTACAACATGTTTTTGATGAATGTGCAGCATAGCGCATATGCCATGGAGCCCTCGCTGGTGCCAGAGCATTACAATAATATAAAAATCTCAGTAGCACTTTATTTTAAAGTACTGTTATACATTTACGCACTATATAATTATAACAACTATATTAATTACTAGGTACAAACCTTAAACATAACCCTAACCTTAATTAAGTACATGTAGCTACCTAATATTACTCTGTACTTTCTTGGGAAAATACACTGTATGTATACTGAAAGTACATATACTGTCAAATAAAGTGCAACTAAAATCTCTCTCTCACTTGTCCTCACTCAACCTCTGATGAATGAGCTCATTCAGATTCTGAGTACATCAAAAGTGTCAGAGGATGTCATAGTAAATTCATTTGGACAGTATTCTTGAAATAACCAGAAAATTTGTCATCTGCTGCTGAACATATGACCAAAACAGAAGTTGCCTTAAAGTGCTTTGTACTTCATCTTTATTTAGATTTGTGATGTGGAAAAGAAAAACTAAATTAGACAGTAGTGTTAACTTGTTCGGTGAAACCTCGGCATCATGTTTTCTGCTTATGTTCTTTCTTGTTACTTCCATGCTGTTCCTGCAGCTGCTGGAAAAAATATATTTGTATTTGCTTCCCTTTATTCACATTGTTCTCATTGTCAAATTTAAAATGAGCAAACATAATATTATTTTGAGTAGTAAGAGTAAGGTTGCCAACTTTCTACCAGCCAAATGTACGGGGCATTCCAGCTTTAAATACAGAACACTTTTTAACCAGCAGGGCTCCAGCATGAGACGCTGCGCAAAGGTTAAAGAGGTCCACCTAAAGCTTGTTTACATAGAAACAATTGAAAAACAGTGCGGACGGACACAGAAACATGTTCAATGTGACCCTGTGAACCGCCCCTTAAACACTTAAAATGAAAAATGCTTTAATACAACATCCAGGAAAAAACTAATTTCTATCTTCACTTTTAATATACATTACATTTTGTCAGAAGAACTAAGCTAGTATCTAGTATGGGAGCAGCCAGGCGCGGCCTTTTCTCTCTATGTTTTTCTCTCCACAGAGTATAGATTCGGCTGGGGCCATTTAACGTTCATTATATGTGCCGGGGAAGGTGTTCTTTTCCTTACCTATTCTTTCAGGTGGAAAAGACCCACAGAGACCACTCCCTGCCTCGAAGTTGTGGGAGTTGTGTGTTGTGTTTTCTGATTTGCTGTTCTGTTTTCTGAATTGCTGTTGTGTTTTCTGATTTGATGTTGTGTTTTCTGAAGCCGAACGGTTGTGCAAAACAAGCTGAGTTCACCACTATTACACTCACCTCTACTGGTGATAAGCACTGATGTTGGATCTACAGCGTGTTTCCAGCTGGCGTTCTCTCTCTCTGCAAGCTGTGCAGTCCACGCACCTGGGCGCTTAGACAGCGCTTTCATTACCTGAAAGAGTGTTTTCCTCCTAAAAAGAGTTTATTTCCTCTAAAAGAGTTTGAGTTCCCACTCACAAAAGAGCAATACACAGCAGGTGTTGAACGTCCTTTTCAGGACGCGTCTTTTTAAAGATGTCTTTCCGCCTCTGTGTAGTTCCTGGATGCGGTTGCTTTCTGTCCACTTCTGACAGTCATAAAAGCTGCCTCGCATGCCTGGGCTGCGAACACACGGAGGCAGCGTTTTATGAATGGTTCATGTTCTCAGTGCAAGAACATAGCCACGGTCGTGGCTTTCTTTTCTCATGAGAGAAAGCCACTTCAGCCACCCCTCCGCATCGTTCCTTCTTCCCACGGGACTGAGGACGACCCGGCTGGCGATGAAGTCGATTTGGGGATGACGATGGGCTCGGTTTCGCCGGGTAAATCCCCACGAACCAACCGCCCCCCAGCACGCTTGCTTGCTTCCGTCCGAGCTCGGGATGAGTGCGGCTCACCTCACGGCCAGCCAGCATTCTCCCTTGAGCACCCGGAATTGGATGATGCCATCCCGCTGCATCAGAGAGCATCACAGTGACATCTGATGCTGATGACTCATCTGGGCTGCCACCTCGGGGACGCGCAGATGTCCGCTACGCTTTCCCGGGCCACTGTGAGCACGAGACTGGACTGGATCCCAGTCCTCTAGAACCTCCAAGTCTGACCCCTGGATGGGATGCGGAAGATCTAGTGGATCTACCACCTGCAGTCGTAGACACGATCAACCAAGCCAGAGCTCCCTCCACCAGGCAACTTTACACCCTAAAGTGGCGCTTGTTCGCAAATTGGTTTTCTTCTCGAGCCAAAGACCCGCAAAGATGCGCAGTTCGGTCAGTGCTTTCATTCCTGCAGGAGAGGCTGGATGGAGGCTGTCCCCCTCCACCTTGAAGGTGTATGTAGCTGCTATCGCAGCCCATCACGATGCAGTAGATGGCAAGTCCTTAGGTAAGCACAACTTGATTATCAGGTTCCTGAAAGGCGCCAGGAGAATGAACCCTCCCCGGCCTAGCCTGTTCCCCTCCTGGGTTCTCTCAGTGGTCCTCTCGGTCCTTCAGAGACCCCCCTTCGAGCCGCTTGATTCAGTTGAGCTCAAGGCCCTATCCCTGCAGACGGCCCTCCTGATCGCATTAGCCTCCATCAAGAGGGTTGGGGACCTGCAAGCATTCTCTGTCAGCGACACCTGCCTGAAGTTCGGTCCGGCACATTCTCACATTATCCTGAGGCCGCGACTGGGCTACGTTCCCAAGGCTATGACCCCCTTCAGGGACCAGGCCATGAACCTGCAAGCAAGCTGCTCTAGGAGGAGGCAGACCCTGCCTTCTCGTTGTTGTCTGGTAAGTGCTTTGTGTATCTATTTGGACCGCACACAGAGCTCTAGATGTTCTGAGCAGCTCTTTGTCTGCTTCGGTGTACGGCGGAATGTGAGCGCCATCTCCAAACAGAGGTTAACTCACGCCCCCTTGCGGGTTCGAGCACACTCAATGAGAAGTGTGGCATCCTCGTGGGCACTGGCCAACGGCACCTCCCTAGCAGACATCTGCAGAGCAGCGGGCTGGGCAACACACAATACCTTTGCCAGATTCTACAATCTCGGGGTTGAGTCGGTTTCGTCCCGTGTTTTGTCAGGTCCGAGCCGGTAGAACTCAGTAACGCGGCACAACTGACCGGGAGTTCCGCTTGCACACAGCGCCCTTCACCAAGTTGATCCAGTGCGCCTTCTATCCCAGGTTAGCCACTAAGCATCGCTCCCTGGATGTTCTCCTCCCAACCCTCTGGCCTGCGAATTCAGCGGAGCAATTCACGTCCAGAACCACTACGAGTCACAGGTGCTCTGTACTGGGGTCGGGCTCCACAGGCTTAGTTCCCTTCTCAGGCAATCTCCCCATGATGTATTTCCCTCGGTACGGTCCCCCTGTCGGCGGACCCGCGTTTCCCTTGGTTTCCCCGCTGCCCCGGTCGCCGTGCTTGTAGAGTCCCCCCTCATTAGTCTTGACCTACCACTGCGCCATTCCCACGTACGGCTTCACAACCCTCGTGGTGTATTTGCCACATGTTACCTCCCCCTAGATTGGGCAGGATGTGGCCTCCGCAGGGTCTTTTCCCCCTGAAAGAATAGGACCGGGAAAGACCGCCTTCCTCAATGCATCTGATAGCGTTAAGATAGCCCCAGCCACTCACGTCCTATATGAGAGACATAGTGAGAGAAGGCCGCGGCTGCCGGGCTTTCTCCCATGCTTGCTCCCATGCTAGTCATGTAGCACCTATTCCCCCACTCAGGGGTGCGGAGAACCTAAAGTCTGTATGTGACATCTCTTGGGGGCATTGTGTTTTCTGATTTGTTGTTGTGTTTTATTATTTGCTGTTGTGTTTCCTAACTTTTTGTTTTGTGTCTGGATTTGCTGTTGTGTTTTCTGAATTGCTGTTGTGTTTTCTGAATTGCTGTTGTGTTTTCTGAATTGCTGTTGTGTTTTCTTATTTGCCGTTGTGTTTCCTAACTTTTTGTTTTGTGTCTGGATTTGCTGTTGTCTTTTCTGAATTGCTGTTGTGTTTTCTGAATTGCTGTTGTGTTTTCTTATTTGCCGTTGTGTTTCCTAACTTGTTGTTTTATGGATTTTGTGTTGTGTTTTCTGATTTCTCTTTTGTTTTCTGATTTGCCATTGTGTTTTATGATTTGTTGATGTGTTTCTGAATTGTTATTTTGTCTTTGGATTTGCTGTTGTGTTTTTAGATTTGTTGTTTTGTTGTGCACTTCATGGCCACTTAAGGAATCTCTCTTCCAGAACGAGCACTGAAATATGCAAAGTCGCCTAATTACTGGTGTTTTCGAAATCACAATGATGATAAACAATTATCATGCACTCAAATGCTATATATTTGACAAAGTTCTCCTGCTTCTGAATGAAAACACGACAGAAGACATGTGCTGGTTTTCATTTATATTTTCCCTGGCCGTTTCTGTCAGGTGTGGCATCCATGTAACATTTAACAGCTGATATCTCACACAACTCACTAATTTATGAAACATTCTTGGCAGTATGGGTAGGAGACACAAAAACAGTACACTTTTTACAACTAAAAAATTCTATGGCACACCACAATCCCACATAGGCTAATCATCGTCAATATGATTTCTGTCCATCTTAGTAGCGTGTTTATTTGAAATTTGGCTATGCAAAAAAAATCTTTAAATCACATATGTAGGCTATGATGTGTGAGGTCACAGGTGGCAAGAGCATTAAATAGGTAATGAAAAAACAACAAATTTGCTTCTTTTCTAATTTGTAGATTTGTTCTTGCAATGCCACAACAAATTTCAGGGATGCAAACTCATGAGGTGTGAAAAAGGCAAGACGATCACTGGTCCATGAATATTTTTTCTTGGTATATATAACTGTGTAGAATTAACTGCAAAATAAAGATTATTTTGGTGAGGCTTGCTTCTGTTTCACAAATTTTTTCAATTTTATTAACTGATTAGTTCATTGACCCCTGCTTGAAATGTCACTGGGTGGTGATAAATGAGCATCTTATGTGCTATGAGTGAGTCAGTGAATAATTGTGAAGCATTCATGACTGAAATCTACCAAGAGACTTTATAGTGTTTAAGCATTAAAAGAACAAATCAGATCTATAGTCTTCCTTCAGTCTGAATATTATTCATCCAAAAATACAACAATAATAGTCTAATAATAGTGAGTTTCAATAATGTCCTTATATTCTCCTTTATTAAAACTTGCATGGCTACAAATCTACTGACTTCAGTATAAGAATCATTAACACAAAGCAGATCTACAGTATCATTTTCCTACAGTAGCCGATTTAAACTACTGTAGGAAAGTGCAGCGTCAAGCTCCGCATTGACATCCACATGACAAGAGTTGCAGAAAGCGCCACAGAAGGTGATTTTACGAGTTTGCCACGTAAACAAGCAGGATGTGTGCACAATAAACATTGAAAACATGTATTTGGAAGAGAGAAAAAAAGCTTGCAGTTGCTTTGATAACAGAAAGTAATAAAAGGACTTGTTTAGGTCTAAGCGTTTTCTTGGTGAATTTAAATTAGTTCAATAACTGGGGTCTCTGATATTCATAAACGATAAGGTAATATTTAATTAAAAGATATTATGAGATATTCAATGTGTCTTTACAAATATGGACAGTTTTTAAATATTTCTTGTTGCTTAGAACTCTCAAAGACATTATTGGTGAAGCAAAAACATGTGTGTGAAAAACACTTTGGTGTAAAGTCACTTTATAGACTTCAATGTATTCTGCAGCGCTGACACGAGTCATGTGAAAGACCCTTAACGTGTATAAATATCAGTCACTTCTGCACATTAATCATTGCTCTGAACAATCACAAAAGTGAACGATTATGGTTTCAAAACGGCACATTTCTCCGAAAGGTGAGGATAATTTTTTCAGTGCATTTATTTATTTTGTGGAATTTGATCAATTCCACATCACACCTGACAATCTTTCACGGCACAGTGGTTGGGAAACACTGCACTAAAATATGGGACAACCGGCATCCCATATGGATTTCATCCGGAGTGCAACATCCGTATTATTCACGATGGTTGTCAGCCCTAAGTTCTACGCCATTAACTAAACCAACCAGCTACGGAATGAAACAAAACATTTAAAACTTTGACTAAAACGTAAATGAAAATAAGAAGACAAAGTTACAAAACTGTGTAATTAGCATCTATCAAAGTTCATTTTAGGGAATAAATACAATTCCATGAGGCACTGTGAATGATGTAATCGAATCAAAAACAATTGCACAATATAAAAGTGTTTACTTACAGTAATTTATTATAAGTATAGAAGCTTTATAGTTTAAGTTAATTGCAAAATATTTATATATATAAATATATATATATACGTAAGCAGTTTAAGACTGTAGGAAGAGCTCTTTGCTGCAATTTCTGTCACCAGGGAAACAGCAACTTCTCTGATTGGTGGGGCTCTCTTCAGGACTTATGGCTAGTGTAGTACTGCACCAGGAATGTGGTTGTTATACCATATACCATCATTACAATTGTACAGAGAGGTTATCTGAGTTACCGTAGCCTTTCTGTCAGCTCGAACCAGTCTGTCCATTCTTCTTTGACATCTCTCACCAACAAGATGTGTCTGTCCGCAAAACTGCTGCTCACTGGATGTTTTTTTTTTTTTATTATTATTTCTTTTTTTTTTTGGCACCATTTTGAGTAAACTCTAGACACTGTTGTGCATGAAAATCCCAGGAGATCAGCAGTTACAGAATATTCAAACCAGACCATCTGGGACCAACAATCATGCCACAGTCAAAAATCACTGACATAAAAGTTTTCCCATACTAATGGTTGATGTGAACCTTAACTGAAGCTCCTGACCTGTATCTGCATGATCTTCTGCATTTCACTGCTGCAACACGATTGGCTGATTAGATGATCTCATGAATATTTAGGTGTACATGTGTTCCTAATAAAGTGCTAAGTGAGTGTTTTAGTAGAAAAAGTGGAGAGCAAAATGTAAAAAATCTAGGAATTTATATATATATATATATATATGTGCACTTCTTCTTTCAGTTCACTTCTTTCAGTTTCTATATCTCCCAGCATCATTAATAATGGATTAGGTGGTGCTAATGATTTCTTGTCATTTTTTCCATTGCTCTACCAGTCACTAAAGCATGCAGAAAGGAAACCATTGTACAGAAACAAAAAGATGATAGGAAAAAAAAAAAACAATGTTCCTGTATCGTTTTGCTGTAATGACAAACATGGAAATGCTCTCATTCCCGCTCAATTTATGGCTGTCATTATTTCTTGCTTGTTGAATAATGGCGGGCAATACAGAAAACCAATCGGCCCCATGCTAATCCTCAGCCACTCACATCAATCACAACACTCTGACAAACATAGATATGAGATCTGTGTGCACCACTTCAAAACAATGATTTGGAAGCATGCAAACACGTCTAGCCTGTATATTCAAAGAAACGGTAAAGTTAAAATATTAGATATGGATTACAAAAAAGTAGAACTGCTTGAACATTGAGAAAGTTTCTTATAAAGTTTGTTAAAGCAGTGAACATGACTATGGCTTATAAAATAAACAGCCCGTATTGGTCTGCTGTATGAGTCTATGTTATATTAGCTGACAATGGAAAGTGCTTGTTAACAGAGACAAAGAGAAGCTCTATGGTTCAAACAATCATTTACAAAGGCTCAGTGTGTGTGTGTGTGTGTGTGTGTGTGTGTGTGTGTGCTCATCCTCCGAATCTTGCTGGCTGCCATTTTGTTTTCACTCTTCAAATGTGCTGCCTCTCCCTTTTCTGCAGCACAAAAAACTGTTCCTCATCAAAAATTTAAATCAAAGCTTAAATACTACACTGATAACTGCTTTGAGTGGCCATTCTCTCTTACTCTCTCATGCCTAGCTAAGTGCTAACTTCACCTTTTATCCCCTGAAATGGAATGAACTTATCATGTCTGACCTCTAAATCTCTGAGCAAACAGACGTGTTTTACGAGGTTACCCATTAAATCAGGTTATGGTATTTCCCCTCTGCAGTGTTATGTATGTTGCAACAGATTGACTCCCGTGCAACGAGCTATCGAGCTTGGCATCTCTCAAAATCAGAGTCTCTAAGAGAGTAATTTCTCACAAATGCAAATACAGAAGAAGTGAAGAAGGATAAAATTGCACAATTCCTGGATTTTTGCCATATGTTATTTATTTTGCTTCCAATATGCGTGGCAACTTGATAGGCATCTGTCACAGCCATCAAACCATGTCCCATGGTCAAATCCGCATCAGCATATGTATCACAGTGAACATAAAAAGGTTTCAAGGGACAAATCTTTATTCCTAGCATAGTCCTAGCTAGTGGTTGACCGATATGGGTTTCGGCCATACATAATACAATTTAACATTAGCAAATCATATGTGCTGATCATCAATCATATGAGATTAATATGCAGGGGGATCTATAAGTAAGGCATTCAAAGGTTAACTTTCTTGAAAACTGTAAACACTATGGGCCCTATTTTGAGAGCAAAAGTGTTAAGTGCAAGGCAACGCCTTAAGTCATAAGTGCAAAGTCAATGGCATGGCCATGAAGTTTTGGTATTTTTATACAAGCATGGCGAAATCGCCTGCAGAACGCGCAAAACGTGTGACAAAGTGGCTTTTAATTCTGAGGTTCTTTTCCAGTTATTCAACGTCTGCGTCCAATTTAACGCACCAATGATTAAAACAAAGACAGCACATTAATGAAAAGTTGGTATTGTAAATGGACTAGAAGCAATGAATTAAAAGAATTGAAAATTACATTACTCTGTGCATAACTGTGCCCTTGATGAATGTCAAGTGTATTTCCATGACAGCAACACGCTCCTTTTATACACATGGAAAATGTGATTCTCCTTAGAATTTGGATGTATGCACCATTAAATTAAGCAATTATTATTAATCCTTTTCATCTACTGACACACAAATCATGGCTAGTATAAACAGTGATTGTATCGTGCACATTTCTACTGGTCGATTTAGATTTTGAAACATTATTTACTCGAAAACATTTAACAAAAAATATTTCTAAATTCAAATTACACTACAAATGAAACGAAAATATAATAAAAATAATGAAGTGGTCAAAAAAAATACATTTATATCCAAACATTTTACCCTCTCCAACTTGCTCCACCAGCCCATTTTGCAATCAATTAAAAATAAAAGTTGCGTTATGTGTAAATCAGATGTTTATAGTAATTGTCATACTATATGTTGCTTGGAACCGCACCCAAGACTTTCTCCCACTGTTGCACTTGTGTATATAGTTGAGTGACAATAAAGGAATTTGATTTGATTTTAAATCACTCGACGACAACTGGTAGAAAATTACTAGTTAAAATTAAATCATAAATACAATTGTAAATATACAAGAATAATAATACATACAGTATAAACGTAACACTAATAATAACAATAATTGAAAACAGTAAACCATGACCTCTAGAAAGTTCAACACAAATCTCATAATTTTTTGTTTCAACAAACGGCTAGAGCGAAAGGGGGACAAAATTTGATGTTCTGTACTTTCAGAATTTGGACATGAACTTTATTGCCACCTGCTGGTGAAATCTCCAAACTGCAAATGCAGGAACTGAATTTGGACTTTGTGCTGAGTTAAGAGGTGGTATTGAAACATCTTAGCGCAATGACCAAATTCTTAGGAAAATAGCAAATTGCGATTTGCGCCACTTCATTTACATACAATACACCCGCAGTTTGTCCGCCTATACCCACAGTAGCACAAATAATCCCACACATGGCCAATGGCGCTTTGCCTAGCCATGAAAATTACACTTAGAATTAGTGCTCTCATGAAACTTGGATAAGATGTTGTGCAGCCCGTTGCGCTTTGCGCACTCTCGAAAATAGAGCCCTTAACACTGTCTTTGTGGCGCTATGAAAATTCCTCTGTTTATTTTGAGTGACCCCTCTCAAGAGAGACAATAACATTGACTCAACCAATGGTGTGAGTTGGGGGCGGGACTATCTGTTTGTTCGATTAAAGGCAGAAGGGACGTGTTCAGAAAGCTATTTTAAAATGTTGACATTTTTGCAATTCTGTTTGGTGGCGCTAGTGGCACAGAAATCACATTCTTCAGCTTTAAAACTTCTTTTAATCAGCCAAGAGGGCATGGCTATCGGCCAATAAATCGGCTTGAATGATATATCAGTCTATCACTAGTCATAGCCCTCTGAGCAACACTACCACTGCAAAAAATCCTGTTCTTAATGAGTGTCTGTCAATTTCCTGTAAAATTATCTTTATCTTAAATGGCATCCTTAAAAAAAACAATGTTTTTAAATGTTCCATTGGCAGATTTTTTAAATTGTTTATTTACTTATTTACTAAAATTAGAGAAGTGTACGATTAAAACAAGTAACACAGTTCTGCCAATCAAACAAGACAAAATCCACTTACAGTACATTCAATGTTATTTGCATATGCAATGTTACCTCCAGGTGAAATTATTTTGTTTAAAGCATGTTTCGATAATTTACAAGACAAAAGTTCAGTACTGATTAAGAATGGGATTTGCATTATGTATTTAGGAAAATAACATGAAATCAGAGGGTAGCGGCAAGTTACTCAGCAAGGTAATGAATACATGTCAACAGTTTCAATTATGTTTCCAGCAGCTGAACAAATATAAGATATAAATTGCAATGTATGATGCATTATTTAGAGAGCTATCAGAGGACTCTGAGATCATTACTACATCCATTTCTCTCCAGCTAAGCCTTACCCTTGATTGAAAGCTGTGGAGTAATGGATGTAGCTGGCCACATGTAAACTATGGCAATGGCTTATTATTCACAAGGCAATCCAGCAAGATGAGGACAGGCCTGAGCAATGCCGCCCCCTCCTCTCATGAGCAGTGGATAATAGCATCAGTTCCCTTCCTCCTGAGTGGAGGATTGCATGGAGGGATTCCAGAGCTCTGTTAACATGTCTCCTATACAGTACTGTAACCTCTTACTGTTCACACTCCTTTTACAAATCAGGTATGCAATATACGCAAACAGACAAATAAGCACATGCATTTAAACTCTGTGGAAATTTAATTTGAAGATAATAAAAAGGCCTCTACTGTATTACACTGTATACTGTATCTATTTTAAATCTGATTATACTGCAGTGAATTAGGGAATCTCCACTACTATCCATGGGCTTCCCCAACTGAGTCTTGGTTTCTCCCAAGGTTTCTTCCTCATCTACCTAAAAATCTTGAAAAAATGTAATTGAAATTTGATTAGACTGCACTAAAGGTCCATCATTAGAGTATTGTGGCAAACCTTTAACCTGGTCTCAAAGAGTCCTGTTACTTTATTTTTTACATGAATTGTTGTTCATATCACACTAGTTTCCTGGTGAAATAAACACTAGAGGCTCTACAACAACAATGATTTGTATTCCCTTTCACACAAACCATGAGAAAAGTGAAGATAATCAGTTCATAAACACTTAATTTTCACCATGTTCCTCAACCAATGCTATTTTGTGACATCAAAATTTTTTATTATAATGCATGACTTTTAAAGGCAATACATTTTAACATTTACATTACATGATTAACTACACTTACAAGCTTGTTCACATGTAATCACATTGCGTGGTAGCTCATCTGATAGCATGTTACATTTGCGATGTAAAGGGCCGCGGTAAGATTCCTTAAGCGAATGCAAGTCGACACGTAAGCCAAAAGTGTCAGAAGCACCATTGCTTCAGCAATTGCGTTTCTCATGTCACAATTGCTTTTTACCACACAATCGGTTAGGTTTAGGTTTAAAGTAGGGAGGATGGTTTTGTTGATTTAAAACTCGACAGAGCATTAACCTTAAAAACATCATCTATTTGGGAGAAAACTTGCTTTTAGCGCCAAACAGAGGACATTTAACCTTGGAACCATGATGCCTGGGTAGCTCAGCGGTAAAGACGCTGGCTACCACCCCTGGAGTTTGCTAGTTCGAATCCCAGGGCATGCTGAGTGACTCCAGTCAGGTCTCCTAAGCAACCAAATTGGCCCGGTTGCTAGGGAGGGTAGAGTCACATGGGGTAACCTCCTCGTTATTGCTATAATGTTGCCTTCATACGTGCTATGTCTCCGTGGCAATGCGCTCAACAAAATGCGTGGGTTGACGGTCTCAGACGTGGAGGCAGCTGGGATTCGTCCTCCGCCACCCACCACTACGCGACCACAAGGACTTAAAAAAGCACATTGGGAATTGGGCTTTCCAAATTGGGAGAAAAGGTGAGAAAATCAAATAGAATAAAAATAAATATATAAGGAACCACAATTATCAAAATAAATGATATCAACAATAGTGGATACACCAATAATCTGATTATCACTCAAATTAAAGCCAACCATGTATTCTAACAGAAGGTTTTTGCGTTTGTGCTCTTTGACATTTATTAGTTCTCAACGATCTAAATTACACATTACACTATACTCATACTGAGTATTCTTCCAAAGCACAAATATTCTCTCGACATGCGCCTCTGCATTACACACTCATGCTGTTGCGCCATAAACTACAATGTCCCTAGAACTTCATCTATACCCCCCCCCTTCACATTGGGATGAAGGGGCTTTGTGATTTAGCAGGGAAATAACAGCCAATCAGACTGATTTAAAAGAGTCAATTTCACAAACCATTTGTATTCAGCTCTGCAATAACAGCAGCAAGTCCTGCTGCAGAGAACTCTCCCTCCTCGCTTCCTGTAAACCTCAAAGCTAAACTACTTCTCATGGGGGAGGCCCGGGATGGATTTATTAACAACACGGCCATTAAGGCAGACACTGTGTTCCCTGCCCAACACCCCATTCTCCTTGCCTCTCCATCTGGCTCCAAGGTTCTTGGAGATATGTCAAGCGATGAGCTTGACATGGCAAGGATTCCGCCGTATGTGGGAGGCAGGCTTTACTCGGGGGTGGGAGTGCTTGGAGTGTGTGAAAAATAAAGAAGGTGACATTTCTGTTTTTTATTACAATTTCATAGGGTTGTACTGATAAATGAAAAGGAGCAGCAGAGGAATGAGGGTGCCACAACAGTGGGTGCAGCTATTATTTGACATGTTCTACAGATACAGAGAGGACCGCTCTATAGGGACTATAAAACAACAGCACATTTAAGCACACTCATGTCTGCAGAAGATGTACAGTATGCATGTGTTTTAAACTATCGCTTTGATTGTCATCTTAACATTGTGTCATTGTGTCATTGTATTTACATAATAATACACTTCAACAACAGTCACTGCAGCAAAATTCAAATTGCATCAATGGCAATTTGAGTGCCATCAAATGTCATTTACATGAAAATCTCCTAAAGTGTGCAGATGCTATTAAGTGGTTCTAGAAGATCACATTTATTTAGTTAATAAGACAGGATGGATGGAAGGTAAGGATGTATGTCAAAATCCACAGAAGAAATGACACCTGAATGATAGCATCAGATTCAGCAGGTGTTAAAAATTTGAGGAGTCATAAACAACAGACATTTAAAAGCAATTAGGAACCCAGAATCCAGGAAACAGTCATTTATTTCTTCAAAGTTCATTTTAGCCAAAGCTATAAACATTTCAATTAAAGGAATATTCAGAGTTCAATTAAGCTCAATCATCAGCATTTGTAGCATAATGTTGATTACCACAAAAGATCATTTCAACTCATCCCTCTTTTATTTAAAAAAAAGCAAACATTGAGGTTACAGTGAGGCACTTACAATGGAAGTGAATGGGGCCAATTTTTGCAGGGTTAAAAGGCAGAAATGTAAAGCATATAATTTTTATAAAAGAATTAACATGAATTATTCTATTAAAATTAAGTCCATTATTTGAGCTGTAAAATAGTTTAAAGGGTTTTATGGCATTACGTAGTCATGACAATGAATGAAAGCAATGGTAAACGTTAGATTACCCCTTTAATCTATTTTACAGAGTTAAAATTCTGGAAGCCAAAAGATTGGAATTTTGCTGTTTCAGAAGGAAATTTTAACTTTAATTCACCAAAGTGGCATTCAACTGATCACAAATTATAGTCAGGACATTACTGATGTATAAAACAGCACAATCACTATTTGAAAAAATTCAGAGGGGTTTTCTAGACAGGCCCCATCTTTCCAGCAGCCATCACTCCAACACCTTATCCTTGAGTAATCATGCTAAATTGCTAATTTGGTGCTAGAAAAGCACTTGCCATTATATCAAACACAGTTGAAAGCTATTTGGTTCATTACATGAAGCTTAACATTGTCTTTGTGTTTGTTTTTGAGTTGCCACAGTATGCAATATACTGGCATGTCTTGAGGTCAATATTAGATTTAAAATGGCAAAAAAGAAACATCTTTCTCTAGAAACTCATCAGCCAATCATTGTTTTGAGGAATGGCCAGAAAACTGAAGATTTCATACAAATTGTACACTACAGTCTTCAAAGGCAAAGGACAACTGGCTCTAACAAGAACAGAAAGAGAAGTGGAAGGCCAGATGTACAACTAAACAAGAGGATAAGTACATCAGAGTCTCTAGTTTGAGAAATAGATGCCTCACATGTCCTCAGCTGACAGCTTCATTGAATTCTACCCGCTCAACAACAGTTTCATGTACAACAGTAAAGAGAAGACTCAGGGCTGCAGGCCTTGTGGGAAGAATTGCAAAGAAAAAGCCATTTTTTAAATAGAAAAACAAAAGAAAAGGTTTGAGTATGCAAAGAAACACAGACATTTGACAACAGATAATTGGAAAAGAGTGTTATGGATCTTAACCCCATTGAGCTTTTGTGGGATCAGCTAGACTGTAAGGTGCGTGAGAAGTGCCCGACAAGACAGCCACATCTATGGCAAGTGCTACAGGAAGTGTGTGGTGAAATGTCACCGGAGTATCTGGACAAACTGACAGCTAGAATGCCAAGGATCTGCAAATCTGTCATTGCTGCACGTGGAGGATTTTTTGATGAGAACCCTTTTAAATTGTTTAAGAAGTTCTGATAATTTATTTTTCAAATTGTAATAATAATTTTTCATGTTATTAATGTCCTGGCTGTATATTGTGATCAGTTGAATGCCACTTTGGTGAATAAAAGTACCAATTTCTTTCCATAAGAGCAAAATCTGTACATTATTTCAAACTTTTGGTCGTCAGTGTATATGTTGTTTAATTACAGTTTGTTATTGAAAATGTATAGGTTAAAGCTCAATTACAATGACTTTAACCGCAAACAATACAAAGGTTTCACACAAAACTACACTCAAGGAGCACTTTATTAGGAGCACTATGGTCCTAATAATGTGTTCGACATTGTCTTCTGTGGTTGTAGCCCATCTGCATCAAGGTTTGACGTGTTGTGCATTCTGAGATGCTATTTTGCTCACTACAGTTGTACAGAGTGGTTATCTGAGTTACCGTAGATTTTCTGTCTGCTCTAACCAGTCTGGCCATTCTCTGCTGACCTCTCTCATCTACAAGGCATTTCTGTCAGAACTGCCCCTTATTAGATGATTTTTATTTGTTTTTGGCACCATTCTGAGTAAATTCTAGAGATTGTTGTGCATGAAAATCACAGGAGATCAGCAGTTATTGAAATAATCAAACCAACCCGTCTGGCACCAAAAATCATGCCACGGTAGAAATCACAGAGATCACATTTTTTCTCCATTCTGATGGTTAATGTAAATATTAACTGAAGCTCCTGACCCATATATGCATGATTTAATAAATTGCACTACTGCCACACGATTGGCTGATTAGATAATCGCATGAATTATCAGGTGTACAGGTGTATCTAATAAAGTGCTCATTAAGTGGAGATCATGAAAAGAAGAAGTGTAGGGGGATTTTTTTTGATGAATGAGCTTAAAGTTTTAAAAGTCAACAAAAAACAGGTGGGTTTCCATCCAACTATTTTTGAAATCGCACATAAGAAATCCCGAATGGAAACTCTTGATATGTGAATAAACTTTGTAAATTTGCTTAAAATTTTATTCACTAGGAGGAGGTAGATTTTCTAGAGTTTTGCATTAGTCAAAATGTGCATTAAGGTGATGGAAACGGTTTATTCGCAAAACGATGCCATATTTTGACCATTCGTGCATGTGTTATGAGTGTGCAATAGCTTAATGTGACTAGCCCACCAAGAGGGCCAACCTTGGCACACAATACTTTGAACATAGCGCTTGTGAGTCAGAAGTGTTTAACCCACAGCTGGTCGATAAAGTGGGTCCTCAAAATCTGCCAGAACAGTTTTGAGAGCGGGTGCTCCCATTTAAGCGGAGACTGGCGGTGTGTGGGCATCGCAGATATTTCAGCCCACATTATATCAGATATTACACTTATTCTGTGGTGTCTTGTGGATGCATTTAATAAAATGAGATACTTGCTCCATCATGTCGAGGCAGCTCCCTCATGATAATGCACATTACGTAGTGGATGGAAAAGTGCAACAATTCTTATTTTTTAAGTCAAATTTTTACAAATGTGCTTAATAAATGCTAAACATTTTGCATGGAAACCGAGTGATTTTTTGCAACCCATTTTAAATATATAATCTGATGTATTTAAAAAAGGATATCCAACAAGATAAAATGTGGGCAGCCACTTGATTTTTGATCGGAATTGATTGGATCGTGAAAATTGGGCGTTGCATACAGATTGACAGAAGATTACGAAAACAAACATTTTTTATTCATAATAGCATGCACCAATGAATCATGCACAATAAAACCAGGCATGTGCATTAATAACGTAAATAGGGTCCATTTTGATTTATAGTGCATTTATCTTTCACCATCCTATTGAATTATTTGAATGAGCCAGTGTGTGTATTGTTATCAAATCCCTGTTTGGCATATTAAACATGGGTCAACATGGGTAATACTCAGACAGAAATATGCAAACATATAGCAAGGATAATATTGAACTAGAGTTTCTGAGTAGCATTTACTATAGCATGCTACTTAAAACAGAAATATGATTCCACTTTTATGGATCCTGACTGTCTACAATTTTACATGTAATCTGAGTAAGCATGAATCATCTATGATAATCTCATCTATTAATGCAGTTGTAGAAATATCTAACATCACACATCACACCGTATAAATAAACGATATTCAATGCAGATTTGCAACAGGCAGAAATGTTCAAATCATGCTGCATATTGCATTCAATAAATAAACTCTTGTTACATGGTGAAAGAGCCACAATTCTAAAATGGTTTCAGACTCCAGTAATGAGCAAATTAACAGATGACATAACATTTGTCCAAATTACTCACAATTACAGCCTGCAAAAGTAGAGAAAAGAACGTAAAAATATCCATACAATAGGGCACAAAAATTGAGACGCCTACCAAAGACAAATGATGACACAGGTTACAACATAGTCATTTTGATTGTACAGATTAGCCAGCTAACTCACCAACTGAATAAGGGGATTAGAGGTAGTGTTTTAATCCAGAGCAGGTGTGCTTCAGACAAGTGCGTGACCTCTGACAGCACTCAATGTACTGGATTTTCATTCTCACGCATATCCTCACATGGTAACAAACCACCATTTATTTGGGGTTAGTTATGATTGGATAAAGATTAGGTTTATACCATGAAAATTTCCTGAATTTAAATACATAGGCTATGATTGCTTCAATTCCTCCACTATTATGTGCCAAATGCAACAACAACAAAAAAGAAAGAAAGAGAGAAAAAAACAAGCTCTTAATCCTTTGCCACTTTGCTAATCTTTCTTTTTTCAATAAGTTTGAGAATGTGCTTATTAACCGAAGTGATCTCTCGAAATCTGTGTTCTTAGAAAGAGGACAACATCAGTTCATTTTGCATTACACATTTCTATATGTTGATTTATAATAGCTCTCTTCCCACCCCCAGAAACCTCCAGCACTATTGGTATGATGGTGATGGAAGGGAAACCCACATGTGTGGGTAGAGCTTACAGGATGAGATGTTTCTGAGTGTTTAATATAAAGTGCACTTGTGCAGGACTTTCACAGATCTCTGGAAGCCATTTTGTACTTTGGCCGATGTTATTGTTTGCAAGCTACTCTTTTTGTATGGGTTTAATCTTCTAGTTCTTCAAGCTCTTCTTCTTTATCTGTGGAATAGCAAGTAAATTCTCATTTTTACACTGCTGGTGTTTCTCTACTGCCTCTGGTGCTCTAGTCTTGTCTGTGTTAAAATAAGGAATATGAAATTAAGAACTTTATGGTGATAGATACACATGTAACTGCAGCATAAACAGTTACCAGCAAAAGGCTAAAGCTTGTCTAAGCTTCTTTTTTTTCCACATCTCTGTGCATCAAAACATTTCATCTGAATAATTTGATACCAGTCATGATATACTGTAGGTGATTAATGAAGACATCAAAACAACTGTAGCAAAGCATTTCAATATCTCAGTGTCAAAAATTAACGCATCAATTTTCAAATGACACATTAATTGGAATGGGGTAATTATTTCAGTAAATCACTGCCCACTGAGCTCTGCCATTTGTTGACACAAAAGCAATTATATATATGGCATATAAAAAATATAGACCACATAATAAACCCTAGGATTGTTTACTGAACATTTCATTTAAACTTTGTGTATCACTGATAAAGCATGAATCTTTATGATCAGATTCTATTCTTTATTTTCTCTTATCATTGTTCACACTTATACATATACACATATACCCAGACAGTGTATAACAATCTAGATAGTATCAAGATAAATCACTGGATCATGTTGATGATCTACATATTGTTTGTCTTGCTGATGATCTAGTAAAGGGATAGTTCACCCAAAAATTAACATTTACTCATGCTCATTCCATCCCAGATGTGTATGACTTTCTTTCTTCTGCTGAACATAAACAAATATTTTTAGAAGATTATCTTAGCTCTGTTGGTCCATATAATGCAAGTGAATGGTGACTAAAACTTTGAAGCACCAAAAGCACATATAGGAAGAATAAAAGTTATCCATAAGACTTCAGAGGCTAAATCGATGTCTTCTGAAACTATATGAAAGGTGTGGCCGAGAAAAAGATCAATACTTAAATCATTTTTACTATAAATTTCCACTTTACCTTTCACATTTATTTTCTTTTGTTATTGTCGATTCACATTCTTCATATTCACCTACTTGGCAGGGAGGAGAATTTATAGTAAAAAAGGACTTAAATATTTATATGTTTCTCACCCATATCGCTTCTGGAGATATGGATTTAACCACTGGAGTCATAAAGATTAATTTTAAGTTGCCTTTATATCCTTTTTGGAGCTTCAAAATTTGAGTTACCAATCACTTGCATAGTGAGAACCTACAGAGCTGAAATATTCATCTATAAATCTTCGTTTGTGTTCAGCAGACGAAAGAAAGTCATGCACATTTGGATTGGCATGAGTAAATTCTTACATTAAATAATAATTTGGGGGGGGATTTGCATGTATTTAAGTGGTCGTTGTTGTCGATAAATCAAGATGAATCAAGGTCTGAGTTGGCATCGTGAGTAACCACTTATTCGGGGAACAACCCATGCGCTCTGCAGTCAAGCCACAATAAGCAGCATTAAACCATCATATTCAATAGTCATGCTAGAAGCTTGCCAACCTGTCTCTCGCAACCGAGCAAGACACACAACCCTTAACGAGCGAAATAGAATACAAATAGCGCATATGAATGTTGATTTCATTGTAGTGAAGTATCATTTGCGGCAGCGTAAGTGATAATGAGTATTTACTATCCTTCAGCACACTAAACTATATATCGAACAGGCCATATCAAATTCTTGATGGTTTAGCCCTTCAGACGGAACGCGTTCTTGCGCTGAAAACCCAAAAACAAGACGCAGCGCAACGCAACGCAACGTGAAGAACAGAACGCGGTGTGAACGGCCCCTAACATATGCATGTTCCAAAGGAAGGCACGTGACAGAAAAACAAGTTACAGTACCACGACATGCCCAAGTCAATCTGCTCCACTATATATGACTGGATGATTAGATCATATTTCGTGTTGTTACAGATATCCAGTTAATGTAGGGATTTTACGATCGAGATAATACCATTGTGTAATCATAAAGTGAGGCCAACACGTGAGGATTTGGTCGAGGTAAGAAAGATGGCTCGAGGTTTGGACCTGCATCATCTGTGAACCCAAAGAATCATCCTCAGTGAGGGTATCTCCAGCATATCCGCCCCCGCTCGCCTGTGCTCAAGCCCCCGCCCATCGTCTACCACCAGGAAGACATGCACTGATAATTACCGCTGCCTCATCACGTACATAAGGCAAGGTTGAGATGATTTGGTTAAATTTACTTGAATATGTTCGACTCCATTCCATAAGTTTGATCATCATGTCTTCCACACAAACACCCCGATTGCTTCCTCTGCAACACACACTCACTCACGCACGCACGCACGCACGCACACACACACACACACACACACACACACACACTCTCACACACACACTCTCACACACACACACACACTCACACACACACACACACACATTCATTCTAAACCACCCTGTCGCACTTTGTCATATTGGCATCCCCCCAATCGCTGATCACTTTTACTTTCGATTCATTTTCGCCTCCTTCGATCGAACCTGTATTATCAATATTTTTAAAGGTAAGAAATCAGGTAGGGAAAAGCTGTCAATCTGATCACACACCACTGCTAGCAGGAAAAAAAATTTCAGTGTTATTTAAGTGATTAATGGCCTGATACTGTCACATCAACAGAGCCTCACAAAAAAAATGGTTGTCTGTTTTTTTATTTTTTTTCCTCGAACATCTGGTCAAATCAGACAGAGTGAATTAACAACTATGCGCAAAACTTTGCCAGTCAAACAATGGAATTGAGAGATGCAATGTGAAGCATGCAGTGTAGGGAACGAAGTCGCTGTCCAGGGTGCCGAAACGCAGAAACCGCCCACATCGTGCCGCATCCAACACGCCATTCAAATGGGTTTAGTAACAATACAGGATTGCCAGTTTACGCCAAAATCAGACATCCTCTAAATGGTGTAGGCTATCAAACTTTAAGTCAATAAGCTAAATGAATAAACTAAATAAAACATTACTGACTGCTATTAATTAGCTAGTTTTCATAATGGGCTTAAAACAAACAAAACAAAACAAAAAACATTACTGTTACTCCTAGTCAAGGCTTACGCTGCGACTTAAAAGTCAAACCACATTTTGGTCAAACACATTTAAATGAAAGAAGAAACAAAAAACACCGCATCAAATCAATTCCATCATCCCCTAGTTTACATAAAGCTTACCTGATCCCGTAGTCGGTGGACGAACGTCAGCAATGAAGTGGGAATGTCTGCGAATGTTCAAAAGCGAACCACCATCGACCCTCTTCTGAAGAACTGAGTTGCTGCAAAGGCAATGCTTGTGTTTGACGCCTCTCTGGTTCTTCTTGAATGGTTAGCGGCGCTGCCCTCGACAAAGATGGCGTCCGCTCTGACGTCAATAACGTGTGTCAGAAATCTGTTGAAGGAGGAGCAGTCCCAAATAAAATTTAGCACCAACATAGTTTGGAAGCAACAAGTGGATGTTTTGTTGACAAAAACCACAAAACTCGCCCAAAGTTATTGTATGACAAGACCTTTCTTTCTGAAGAAAATTTTTAAAATTGTGGGTAAACCAAAAAGTAAATATGTCACACTTACAATTAGCTTCTTTAGCTAATACCATACATACATGTGTTCTCTCTTACACTGAGTAGAGTGAATTTTCTTTTTTGTTGTTGAATTTAGCCTCGTTTTTATCCAAATGTTTAGCAGTCACTTTTTCATGTTTTTACAAATTAACTAAATATCTTAAATGAATATTCAGGGTTCAATGCGAGTTAAGCTCAATCAACAGCATTTATGGCATAATGTTGATTACCACAAAAAAAATATATCGACTCGTCCCTCCTTTTCTTAAAAAAAAAAAAGCCAGAATCGAGGTTACAGTGAGGTGATTACAATGAAAGTCAATGGGGCCAACTTTTGAAGGGTTTAAAGGCAGAAATTTGAGGTTTTTGTCTACTGAAATTATTATTATTATTATTTTTTTTTTCAATGTTTCGTCTGCAGAATGATCCAAAAACACTTAAGACAACTGTACAACCCATTGAAGAGACTTCTATCCCTCACAGACTTGTTGTCATCATGCCAGGTCATATAAGCCAATCACTTAATTCATTTTCACAAACATATTGCTCAGTCTGGCGAGTGGCAAACAATGAAATAAAAACAACTGCTCAGTACTACTGACTACTGATCTCGAATATCCTCAGTATGAGATTAAAAAAACTTGTTATGTCAGCCATGTAACGATAACTCAACATGCTCATTAGGGAAAACCCTCTGCCAAGATCAGGATGTCTAAAAATGGAAAAACGACTTGCAAAAATTGAATAGGTCCTATTCTGAGAAGTTAGTCTGAATGTTTATTGTAAAGTAAACATAGTGTATGTAGCAAACATAGAAAAGCTATATAGCAGTATAAAACAGCCCCAATTTTCCTAGGTACACCTGGACACAGTTTTTCTTGGTTTTTGGCAGATAAGATGTTCCAAGCTTCTTGGAGAATGTGCCACATTTCTTCTATCTATTTATGCTGTCTCAATTGTTTCTGTCTCTTCATGTAATCACATACTGACTCAATGTTTACTGGGGGCATGCCATCTCTTTCAGGATTCCCTGAACTTTTATTCTAATTTATTTGCCAAAGAAATGTTTAGGAGTCTCAAATGTATTTTTCCTATTAACACAATAAAGCTGAATATATAAATTACCATCTTAAGAATTTTGTGTGTGTGTGTGTGTGTGAAACATCTTATGTGCTAAGACTTTTGCACAGTAATGTATATACTGTATATACTGTACATACTAAGAAAAACACATGTATAGCTTCCAAACAAATATATATCACTGGCTTTAAAGTTATATTATCTCATCATGTTTACAGTAAATAGCATAGACAGTTTAAAGACAGTTACTTGTCATGAAATGTAACCTAACTTAAAATGAAGCAGATCTCACTATGATTTTTTCAGTTGGCTCTTTTTTGTAATGTAGAGATTAAAGAACTTTTAAAGAATTCCAAGAGAATCTTTGAAGCCTTTTGAAGTTTTTTTTTTTTTTTTCAGCTCTAGTGTTTGACTCGCTGCTGCTGTTTTGGGCTCAGAGAGAATTAGCAGTTGCATTATCAACTGCCTTTGTGACTAGACCTTGCTCTCTGACACATCACTCACAGACTCATTCCCTCCTTAATTAAACCAGAGAGGGAAAGTTGGAGGAAACGGGTGGAGGCTGACAGAGATAAAGAGACAGAAAGTTGCGGTGGGAGTGGGTGGGTGTAGATCTGAATGAGAGAGGGAGATGGAAGGAGAGAACAGGGTAATGAGAGGAAGAAAGAAAGTGAAAGAGTGTTAGAGGAATGGATGAGGAAGCAGGGGATCACACTTTTGCAATGGATTTGACCGGTGACTCAGCAGTCTCCCAAAAACATGTTTATGCTCTGCTGCTACAAAGGGATCATTATAACAGACAATAAAAATGACAAACAAACAACTGCAGTTATTGGAGTGATCAGATTGTTATGTTTATTTTTTTTTTAAAAAACTTATTTGTGTGTAGTGTTTTGTCATAGACCTTTAGCTTACAATATGCATTGTACAGTTACCCTTAATAAAAGTCACTGTAAGGCAATGTCTGTCTTTTTTGCGTGTATCAACAGAGGGAGAATTTAAGTAAGGGATAATGTACAGTCAGCCAGTAAGTCCTCAGATTTGTGTCAGCAACCTGTACAATTTGTGCTATGAATCAGGCTGACGATACATTTTTCCACATATTACAAATATGAATTTATATATATATATATATAGCTTACAGACTGACTGACCGACTGAGCAATTTATTAGAAACACCTGAACACCTAATTACTCATGCAATTATCTAATCAGCCAATCGTGTGGCAGCAGTGCAATGCATAAACTCATGCAGATATGGGCCAGGAGCTTCAGTTAATGTTCACATCAACCATCAGAATGGGGGGAAAATGTGATCTCAGTGATTTCGATCGTGGCATGTTTGTTGGTGCCAGATGGGCTGGTTTGAGTATTTCTGTAACTGTTGATCTCCTGGGACTTTCACACACAACAGTCTCTAGAATTTAATCAGAATGGTGCCAAAAACAAAAAAACATCCAGACATTCTCTGTTTACTATATTGTGACTTTTTAATAAATTAACACAAGTGAAAAGCCACAAGGTGTCACAATATTTGAGTAAAAATGAGAAACTCCAGTTCCTAACTATAGAAATACAAAGCTAACTAAATCCTATCTAGTCTTCAAAGGTGTTCTGGGCTCGGGGTGGCATTAAACGTTAAGCTCTGAGACAATTAGTTTCTGAGACCAAAGATCCGAAAGCGTTCCCCAACAGAGATCTAAACCTCCACCCAGAATAACAAACAACAAATAGTGTTCCGTAGGAATGATTGCAAATATAATCCTGGGAACACACTACCAAACTAGAGTTAACTCATTCACAAAAGGTGAACACTCAATCACATAATAACAGCTTCATATGATCCTGGACGAGCCCCCAATTTTTTTAACGGCCAGCTTATTTAAGACCGCAACATAAAGGGGAGTCAGACTCAAAATGCATTTTTTCAATAATTTGATTCAAATAAATTCAAATGAACAGATAAAGCAAAATTTATTTGGGATTTAATCAGAATAACAAGCTTAACACGGAGCTGGTAACTGCAGGTAAGTACATCAAGGAAGTTGTCTGGTCGACTACTCTGGAGAGGTGAACCTACCCCGAAGATAAAGCAAAGAAACTCACAAGCAGTGGTTACTTTTAACACAGTACCCCAATCAAATCAATTAAATAATAACTTCCCCAGCCAACCAGAAACTGTCTCACACTGCCACTGTAGGACAGAGAGAGAAAGGCCACAGTTGTAACAACCATGTAAAAATGCCTGGAAATTAGATACAATGTGATATAGCTCATGAAATATGCCTTAAAATGAAATGAAATGGGCAAATTAAGTACATAAATATATCATTATATAATAAATACATCATGAATTGTTGCAATCAATAAATACAATAACAATGAAAAGTAAATTAATAAAAAAATAAAATAAAAAAAATATACAAAAATAACATTAGTAAAAACACCTCCTTTATTTTGATGTGCATGACCCATTTTCCACAGTGGGTAATTCAGATTTCTCTCCAGTTGCTCCACTGAACCCTGTGAAGTGTGTAAAGGCCCCTCAGTGGTCAGTTTAGAATGCAAGGCCCAGAGTCCTGATGATTTGAGAAAGTGATATTCAGTCTGATAATTAATGATTGGCTAGATTTGAGATGGGTGCCAACATTGATAAGTGTGTTACTAGGGTTCTGGAATGGCCTGTTGCAGATAAATGTCAGAGGAAATATTGACTAGTATTGATCTGAGCTTAACCAAGCCTCTTTATAAATGACTAATTTAATCTCAGGCCTTTTCAGTCCAACCAAACAAGAACAGTTTGGGCAATCCAAAAAGCAAATCAATGTCTTTGATGTGTGGTTATACAGTACGTTTATAAACACCATCAGAATGCACAGGAAATGACCATCAAAGCACCAAAATGTGTGGTTATTAAAATGGTGTGGCTGTAATTGTGTTTCAGATTGTTTCATGAGGTCATGAGGTACATTGATCCCTGGGCACTGATGCAGCATGCGGTAGCACAGAGGTCAAAGTATAATTACTACCTAAATTGATTTGATCCCAACCCATACAACATCATTATGTATTTATGTAGGTGTTAGTACTAGAGAGTGCAACCACAGTAGATTCTTAAATGAAAATCCAAAAATGAAAATTCTGTCATTTACTCATGTTGTTCTAAATCCATTCTTCCATGGAACACAAAAAGATTTATCAGAATGTCTAAGTGGTCATTTTCCATAGAATAAAAGCACACAAAGAAATCATAACACTTCAGAATACTTGAAATATACAGTAGCTCTTGAGTCATATGGACTATTTTTATGGTCATTTTATTGTTTTTTTTGTCCTTTTTGGGGCTTGACAATTGCTGGATCCCATTCACTTGCATTGCATGGCAAAATGCAGCTTGGACATCCTGTTAAAAATTTCCTTTTATGTTCCATGGAAAAAAAAGTCATACCTGTTTGGATGGGTGAACCATCCCTTTAAGTAGACCCAGTCTGATAGGGTAGAGAATTTTGTTTTGTGTTTGTCAGGCTGGATGCCTGTGTGCATTAAACTGGAATGTGATATCCCTTCTAGCCAACGAACAGGAAGACTTATGTGTTAGCCAATTGAACACAGAGTGTGTGTACTTCCTCCCTCCATATGCATGTACAGAGTGGATGTCTATTTGCTAATCTACTTACGCTGCGCAATGAATATGTGCATGCTTTCGCTCATTTGCGTTATGGAAAGAAATTGTGGAACAGCTGAGTTGCTTTTGCTGCATGAGTACATCTGATGTGTCCATTGAGCAGATGTAATGACCACACTTTTAAAATAAGGATGACAGGCTCAGGATCAAAAACAGTATTTCTGTATTAAATTATGTACTATACTTTTTGAACATATACTTTACACTACTAGACATACAGTATGTCAATGTTATCTAGTGTACGAGTTTATGAAGAAAAGTATTCTAACATTTTTGTGTTTTTTTTTACTACATGGAAGCATTGGCTGTTTTTCAGTTGAAGGAAGTGATGTTTCAAACGCAACTCATGTGTTGCAGTTAGCCTTAAGCCCAAAGTATACTTCGGTTTTAATGTGAAGACATCGTGAAACGCAGTGGAACGCTGAGCATTTCAATGTATACTTCATTTGACTGTGCATGCATCACAGGGTGGGGTGATGGTAAAGCCTTCAAATCACATTTCTAAGGTGTTGTTTTATCAAAATTTTCAGCAGTTGCCACATTTGCCATTACAACCACTGTTTTGTTAGGCCAGCATCATGGCCAAGTAACCCTGCCTTTTCCGCTATATAGGATACACTCTGTTTTTGGCCCAGAATTCATAGTAGTACACTTTGTCTAGTTAGAATTTTCAAGAATGTTTTGAGTTGATTTAATTTTCTTTTTATATGTTTGTGTGTGTGCGTGCATGCGTGTGAGTTTGTGTGTGTGTGTGTGCCTGTATATGTGTGTGTATGTTTTGTTTCCCAATTAGATTAAAGTGGGGAAGAGTTCAGTATGTCACCAAAGCTATCAGTATTCCAATGTTCCTACACAAGGTGCAATCACTCCCCTGTCTCTCACTCTCAGATTTTCCTCCTCTGCTATGAGTAGAGCATCATTCTGATTGCTGAGTCAAACCTGCCAGTCTCTGATCATTATCATTGTAGGCTTAGTTGAACAAATCAGCGGAACAAAGGTAATGGTTAATGAGTATGTTATGGATTTAAGTGAAGAGTATAGTGTAAAAATGCTTAAGCTTCACAGATGGAACACCAGATTAGACTTCCATGCTTACACCTGCACGTTGCCATGGAAACATGGGGGGTTCTCTTGCCATGCGTCACCTCCAGCCTCACTCAGCTTAATTTTTTCACCAAGATGCTTACACTCGTGAAGAATCCATGTGAAGTGGTGAGACCGGCGGTCCTCAGGCCATAGATTCCATGATACTATTTACCTATTACACTTTTGATTGATTTCTATTGCTATCTGATTGGCTATGCACATTCCATTTACACTTGGCAAAAAATGTTGTCCTTATAAAACAGGTATAAATCCAATTAACTACTCCATGTTATATGCATATAAAAGTTACCTCCGTGATAATGCTAGTGCTGAAAAGCAAAATATGCTATGATTTCATAGCTTGAGCATTTGAGTTGAACGCTCTATCACACATGGCAATTAGTGTTAAAGTTTCACGGTTGATCGTTCCATGTGACCAGTGTCAGAAATAAGGGGCAATATTTTCCCCCTGGATTTGATTTTTAGGGGATTTCTTTTCCTTTAAAAGAGATTTTTTCTTAACATTAAAAAACATTTCAGTGTCATCCTTGATTTAATAAATTCATAAAAAATTCACATCTGAATAAAAATGGGAATTTATTACCTCTTATCCATAAACGTAAAGCAACATCAAGTAATTTATCAAGTCATGTTATGAACATGTGGTCTTCTGCTGTTGTAGCCCATCTACCTCAAGGTTTGATGTGCCGTGCATTCTGAGATGCCATTCTGTTCACTACAATTGTACAGAGGGGTTATCTGAGTTACCATAGCCTTTCTATCAGCTCGAACCAGTCTGTCCACTCTCTGTTGACCTCTCTCATCAACTAGGCATTTCAGTCTGCAGAACTGCCGCTCACTGGATGTTTTTTGTTTTTGGCACCATTCTGAGTAAACTCTAGAGACTGTTGTGTGTGAAAGTCCCAGGATTGCCACGGTCAAAATCACTGAGATTCCATTTTTTCCCATTTTGATGGTTGAACATGATTCTGAACATTAACTGTAGCTCCTGAACTGTATCTGCATGATTGTATGCATTGCTCTGCTTCCACACGATTGGCTGATTAGATGATTGCATGAATAATTAGGTGTAAAGGTGTTCTTAATGAAGTGCTCAATGAGTGTATTTCAGATTACAAATCCAAAATTTTATAACAGGTACATATTCCCCCAAAGATGGAATTTTTGTC
This sequence comes from Moxostoma hubbsi, assembly GCA_032164185.1. Lineage (NCBI taxonomy): Eukaryota > Metazoa > Chordata > Actinopteri > Cypriniformes > Catostomidae > Moxostoma > Moxostoma hubbsi. The sequence goes on along the minus strand of JAVLUX010000031.1, from coordinate 30,425,212 downwards.
AATTTTGGAGGCATATTTGCCCAAAGCCCCCTTTTAATCTTTTCCCCTGCATGTGACTCATCCATGATTGCCCACTAACGTGCAGGTTGCAGGGCTTATCAAATGCTTTATATCAAATGCATCTTAAAGGGCGTATAGTTTTTTCATGATCGGAGAGCTGACCAAGTATAAACGCCCCAATGTTGATGTTGAGTGCATCCAATAGCACAGACCTGGACCAAGGTTTTCATGTCTGGCACCTGCAATACATACCTATTGCAGACCAGATGCAGCACTTTGCAAGTGTGGTTTACTGGCAGACTTTACCCTTAAGGGCTGCTCAGAGGTAGACCAGTGCCCTCAGCCACTTAATGAACCCTAGATTCCAACTAGGCAAGATTGTGTACATATGTGTTTATGTGGCTGTGTTTGTGCCCAGAAGTGGAACAGAACACGACTCCACTGCGGTGAAAATTAAGCTCCTCAGTGCTGAAGCCGTGACCCACTCCAGCTCAGCCGGATCGATTGAGTGCAGAACAGATCTCTGGCAGTTTTACCCTGCTGGCTCCACAGTGTTCAGCCTCTGAACCCTGTCACTGATAGATACGCACTTACACCAACACTGCATGCAACTCAACACCATTGCTTTATACCTGACAACAACGTAATTATTACTGATATTATCCCTGGAGGGTTCATAAAAATAGCTTATTCACTGACTGCAGGAATGGCAACGAGACAATATCATTTCTTTCGTCTCAGCATCTGGTTGTGAGATTAAAGTTTAATGTCTTTCTGGGTTTCATCAATGGCACTCTTGCATATGCCTCATTCAAATGCCAAATGACCACTGTGGTAATTGCATTATTCAGTGTATTACCAGGTCTTCACTGGCATTGGTTTCATGGCCCTGTTTTAATGCAGTAATGTATTTTTAATCAATTTTCAAAATGGCCTCTCAACAATGAAGGAAACTGCAAAGAAACCTTTTCCTCTGCTGTTAGATTTTTTCCTCTAGGTAGGTAAGAATTTATCAAAGTAATTGAAGGACAGCAAAATATCGGAAGGCCAACGGGGTCGAAAATAATACTACAAATAATGGATTACAAATGAAAACTCTAATTGCAGGAAAATGCTCAACAGCAAGGTGCTTGAAGTTCTACCATCTTCCACTATCGACCGAAATTGTACACTACGTCCCAGGGAGCAGAACTTGAGTGGCGGTTCAAACCAAAACAGTCTTTCACTCTAAAACAGTAACTGTAATTCAGACTGTTGGTAGTAAAATCTTTCTGTGCTCATTTGAGAAAATTTGAACTAAGAAAACAATAAAATAAATTATATATATATATATAACTGCATAGTAACAAAAAAAATCACAATCCTCACCTTTAATATTCTATTAGGTAATTATATAGATTTGATATATCCAATCCAGCTTTAGTTTTGGCTTCTTATCCACATCTGTTTTAAACATAACCCTACTAAACCAGTAATAACCTGTTTTACTTCTCACAGACTGTAACCTTCACCTATCCAGTATATGAAAGAAAACTCTGGATCTGGAGACTGATTATGCTTAAAAAGTCACTGCTCATTTGCCAGACATGGTAAAACACTACTTCATTTTCCTTAAGACATTGTAAACAACTGAGAGCTACATTTATATTGTTAATCTGTGCCTATTTAAGCATATGCAGATGCCCAGTTTCTGAACTGAGAATGTGGGAGGGTCTCTGTGGTCCTTTTCAGTCCCGACCCAGCTGGCTGTGCTCAGATCAGGGGCCCCTGGCAGTGGAGCAGAACTGTGTCAGGCACTGACAAACAAAACACAAACAACCCAGGCTGAGCTAGCCCTGCCTGGCCAGTGTTCTCTGTCTCCCCTAGGTCCCAGGAGGAACAGGAATGCTGAGTAAGCTCTGTGCATGGGTATGTATGAGTCAAATTAAAGCACTCCAGTGCTGCAACAATTTAATCCCTGAAAACAGGGTGAGCAGGCCAAGCATATCATTTCAGCTGGAGCAAAACAACTCTGTCTATGCACACAAATATATGATCCCTAAACAGCTGTTCAAGAAAAACACACACCTATGCATATAGTTATGACAAATCCTATTAAAGATTTTTGCAATATAACAATGTATGTGTTTTAAAAAAAAAACACGACTAGATATGTGTTTAGGCTGTAAATGTTAATTTATTGTGATTACTGAAATTATGTAGAAAAATTATGTTAAAAACATGAACTCAATTAAATATGCCTCGAGACCCGTATTCATAACATCTGAGCTATTCAAACCTGACATGTAACTTTGTGCGAGTGTGTGTGTGTGTGTGGGGGGGGGGGGGGGGGCGGGGGCAGTATAGTCTATTCAGATGGAAAACATTCCTACATATAAATGATGTGATTGGAAGTGCATTTGAACAGCAGTGAAACACTTTCTTGTGATGTGTTACATTCATACGAGCAGACAGAGAAACAAGTTTGAAGTAAGTTTGGAGCAGCAGAAATAGAAATAAACCTTGTTAAATTATCATGTGAACATTTAGCTTTATGCTAAGGTAAAATGCTATTTCTAGCCATTTTATATATACCTGTTACCAGGCACGATCATATTTTTTTTATCAAGAAATTCATTCATAATTTCTTTTCTCTATTAAGATATTTAATATTAGGGCAAAAATTTTAATCTTTATAAGAATTTTTGTATTGTTTTTGTGTAAAAATATCAACAAATCTTTAAAAAAGATCAGTTTTATTTATCTAATTTTAGAAGCAACACTGCACAAGATATTTAGGTGTTTCAGAGAATTTATTTTAAACATGTGTATTTTGAATTACTGTACTAGCAGATTTTTTTTAAGTCAAAACAAATAAAAATATAAATATAAACGAATATAAAATGTTAATTGATTGACAGCCTTAATAAGTGTATATACAGTGGGGTCTGAGAATATTAGTGAAAAGCTTCTATTTTTCTGATTTAAACCACATTTTTCATAATTTGGTTGAACATTTTTATTGAAAAATTAATTAAGAATTTCAGAATTTTTTCTGAATGTCCCCCTTTGGTTTTAATGACAACATGCACTCCAGCTGGCATGCACTCCACAAAATAGAACCAAACCTGATGATTCATGTTATCCCCGCATGATTTGGCATGATTTGTTCCAAAGCGCATCTCGCATGCAATAGAGGCAAGATCTGACCTTTTGTACAAAGGTGTTAACATTGTCAATGTAACACATTTTCTTAATTAGTGACTTCTGGAAAAAAACAAACAAACAAAAAAAATCGGAAATATTTTATACATTTTGTATCATTATTGTTATTTTTGTATTATTAATTTATTTAAATTTTTCAAAATCCTAAATCAAAATTCTAAATCCTTTCTGTCATTTTCCAGATTTCAATTAGATTAAGAATCCTAAAGTCTGATGCTACTATTTTTAATTTCAAAGTATATTACCAACATAATAGTATAGGTGAAAACTTATGTTTCTTTGTTTTAAATTTTTCAAAATTCTAAATCAAATTTAAAAATCCTTAGTTATTTTTATCAGTTTTTTTAAGCCAACACAATTTCCATGTTCATGCTCATCACACTTTAAAGATCTTGTTTACACTAAAGCTGAGAGCACTGACTTTATTAAAAATGTACCCCTCCTCCTGCTCTCTTTCCATACCTGAATCACCCCACACTGCTCTGTCTCGTAACACACATACAGGGATGAACGTTTCCGATGAGTTCACAATCACACTATCGGTTTCATTCACCCTGTCCTTCCCTCGCTCAGTCACTCTGACGCACTTGCTCTCTAAACCACCCCCACTTCTCTTTTCCACTCTTATGTTTGCTATGTTATTGTCTATCATCTTTTTGATGACATGTTTGTATCTCTACAAACATGTACGGTCAAACATATTCATTTGGTGCATATGCACAGACACACTCATTCACATTCATATATAATGTTGACTCTCTTTTTGTTGCTAGTTACAGTATCTGGAAACCATAAATGCTTGATAATCTGATGGGATATCAGATGGATATGTGTAAACACCATCATTTCAGTAGCTATGAGGCTCTTGATTTATAGCTGTTCGTTGTGTCCATTTATTTTGTTATGTAACTATACCCAACAGACCTTGAAGGCAAGGCAATCTAATGATCTAATTCAGTGGTAAACGCTGGTCTCAGCAGACATGAGCGCATTTAATCAGATTCACGTTGTACAAATACAAACCGCCGTTATCTCTGTTTTTCAGATGCCACTGTTGACATTTTCAACAGAGCTTACAGTAAAACAGTTACAGTAAAACATATCACTGCAATGATTTGATGTGGTTATTTCTTTAATGCTGTGAGAATTATGTTCACTTATTGCTGGTACATTCCATTTGGTTTTTAAATGGAATAAAATATATCAGGAACTGTTCTATATCCAAGAGATTGTACCTGAAAGATACCTGAATAACTTTGCAAAAAGCGTTAAATGGCAGCTATCATATATAAAACATACAATCCATCCCTGTATATTTTGAATGAACCCTGAACCACGTGGTATTTTAAAGATCAGAGTATGCCTCAAAACAATCACAATTGTTTTAGGTGCCATTTTGCAGTACTCTGTGCTGAGCTGTAACACAAAAGTGGATGCGGATCTTAAGCACAGCCTTCCACTACAGACATCATATGTAAACACTGTTGCGCCATCTGTTGGTTTTGATCAAGTAGTGGAACAGCACACACTCAAAAGCCACTACCATCTCAATAACTGGTGGACGGCACTTTAATCTGCAAAGAAAATAAGATGCTAAGAAGATGATATGGACAGGTTTTCTTTTCTTTTTTTTTGCAGCACTAGAAATGGAAGTCTCTCTATTACCCTGCTGAAAAGACCAGCTAAGACCCACATGCATTTCCATGCTAGTCCAACTGGTTTATGCTTGTTTGGTGTTGGTTTAGCTGGCAGCATATCTATGTTGTTCACCAGTGAAAAATACAGGTTAACCAGCCAGTTAACACAACTTTCATAACACAACATATGCTAATCTTTTTAACAGGGAAGTCATAGTCTCAATTAATACACACATTTTCAATATGGCTATATCAGACACATTTATTCTGCAGTTAATGTTTTAGATTAATGCTAAAGGGTGCATGTGGATAAAGTGGCTCGGCTTTCTGAGAAAACAACATGAGGGGTTTTGTGCAGCACTGCCTGTGGTGAAAGGCCTGTACCCAGCACACACGACAGACGCTGAGAAATGGAGGAGACAAACAGCATGCCAGCACGTAGGCAGCAGCTCTCATCTCCTACCTCTCATAAATGCATAATCAATCTTACTTAATGTGTGATAGGGAAACAGCAGTAAGACATGGCGTCTTTAATCCCTAAGAAACTACAGAACAAAACACACTATTTATATTAGTGTGTTACTAAAACTAGATTTTTACATTTTTCTATAGAGAAAATATGAGTGTTGCTTGCCTGTGCAAAACTCGCTGCTATGATGCTAGGGTGTTATGTGTGGTTGCCAGGGCATTACTATGAGGTTGCTAAGGTGTTTTGATTGGTTGTTAGTGCATTGCTGTGCAGTTGCGAGATCTTTCCAGTGTAAATCTATGGGATTTTTCTCATCCATATTATCATCTGCCAGGCATAAATCCAGCATGACCTCATTAAAAATATTATGTGACTTTGGCAAAGTCCCTTACAGGTCTTGTGGCAGTTCTGAGGTGAAATGCGAGTTAAAAGTTCTCCCAAACAGATGAGGTTTAGACATTTAATGCTCCAGTGAGTTTTAAATCAAGAAAACCTTCCTCACTATCCTAAACCTAAATGATAGTGTCATAAAAGTGACATTAAAAACGTCATAATTTTGTGGTCCTTCTAAGACACTCCTTTGCATCGCAAGTGAAGGCTACAACGCATTTTGATCACAATCTAACAAGCTTGTAAATTTAGATCATTATGTAATGCAAATGATAAAATATATCGTCTTACAAGTCATGCACTATAGTAATAACATTATAACATAATAACATATAGTATAACATTTTGTGAGGAACATGGCTAAAGGTGATGGTATGAACTAATAATCTGCTATTTCACTCGAGTGAAAAGTTCTGCAATACGTACAACAAGATATTATATGTAAAAATTATTTTGCAAACATGTAGGTATAGTAACATGATTCTTTGAGACCAGGTTGCAAAAATTATTTGTCTGCTTAGAAAAGTAACAGCAAAACCTCATCATAAGAGCTGCGATTTGAGGTATCATTCATATCCGTGGCTATGCAGCAAAGTATAATAATTAGGGCTGGAGGTCTGTTCAAATCCCTAACCCAAAATATGAGCAATAATAATAGTGATCCATGCCTTAGCAAACACCACTAATTATATTTTTACACCAGTGCAGTTTAGATCTTAGATATTTACCATCTTCTCTTTTGTTGACAACAAGTTCTTGGCCTTTCATTCAGTAAGTTCAAGTTCCACAGACTTCTTCTGAATGTTTTTATTGAATGGCATCCTGAAGTCATCAAAGTCCACCTCATAGGTAAAGCGCTGCCTCCTGCTCGCCTTCCTTTCTATTAGTTGGCTGGTTGTCAGCTGATTCTGCCACGTCTAGAATATAGATCAGCGAAAACATATTATAATCTACTGAAAATAAAATTACCTGATCTGTGTACCACATGACATCGCAATTTGGCTCATGCCTGATTCAATTTTCTCTCAACAGAGCTGCAGTAATTGAGAGGTATCCAGCTTACCGTTCTTGGCACAAAACTGATGTCCAATTTGTTGAGCTTGCCACTGGTGATCTGAGTGCTGTGCACGACAACGCTGTCTTTCTTCATCGCTTTCTTGACTGCTGAGTTTGAGGAGGCTGGCGGTGTGAGAACGGTGCCCTGCTGAGAAGATAAAATGTCAACACTATAATCAAGACACATGTGATGACACAGTGACAAACAGTGTGACTTTCTACAAAGGTTCTGAGGGGTTCCCCTGAGCACACTAACAGAGTCACGAGATAATCGGACACACCTGGGCTCATTTATTACCTTTTGTTTGGGTTTTCTCTGTCTGGTGTTACATGTACATATAATTAATATAGAACTGTCTGTAATGACATTTTTCTTGCCTGTCATTTGCAGTATCATCTCATTTTCCTTCCCAGACACTTTTGATAAAGGATCTTACACCGTTTTTCTTTTCAATTTGACATGACACACCAAGAATTAGTGTCAATCTATAAGTCATTTTGAAAGTAACATATTCTTATTCATCTGGGAATTAATAGAACTATGTTATAGAAGTATGTTTAAGTGATGCACACTCCATGAGATGAAGACTTTTTGGCTTAGATAAAGCTGTTTTATTCTACCTAAGAGTGGTCGCCTTCATGGTGGCTGCCATGTTGAGACCAGCATATTACTACTATTACTTTATTACTATAAATATCAAAAGTTATAGTTGCAAAAAAAATGTAATGGGTGAAAAATACACCTGCAAAAAGGGCATTTGGTTCATGGCTTAGAATTCTTTTATGAATAATTTTATGAAATCCCTATAGAAGAAATTAATGGGAAAAATATTTCTGCAACCAAAATGGGTGAAAAAGAGGACGGGCACTGTTGCACTCTGTAGGTGTCAGTAAAAAGTGGTACTTACCATGGTATTAGAACAAACAAATAATAACTTTACAAATAGAATCAAATATATATTCTTCTAACATTCTGGCATTCTTAATATAATCAGATTATCTCTGGATATCAATTGAATACATGTAAAATTTTAATCTATAGGAAATAATACAGATGGTACTTAAGTTTTAAGTATAATGATAATGACATGAAAATTTATATTATTGTTAAATTAAGGCAGGGATGTAATTATTGTGAATCACATATACTTATTCTACCTTCTCTTTTGTAGAGCCAGCGGTGGAAGCTGGTGTTGGTTTGCGTTGGACTTTGACAGGCTGTGCCTTATTGTTGTCCTTATGTTTGGGTTGAGCATCAATCTTAGCCTTGATCAAATCCACCACCCTTAAGTCTGCATAAGCATGGGCAACATCCAAGCAATTTTGCTCTGCAATTAAATGATTAAAAGTTCCAGACTCAAATGACAGCAGAGCAAAAATTGATCAATCTCAGAGATTTAATGCACTGTAAATCAGGGTGCTCAAAGCCGCTCTCCAACAGAGATGAGGTAGCAATGTGAGAATGGCTGAGAGAAACGTCTGCAAAATTTGGAAAGTTAATCATCGTTTTCCTGCATCAATACAGTTATACTTTTATGATCTAGAAGGTTTATGTGTAGTTGAGGTTGCATAATAGTTGCATCAGTCTTTTTCTTGAATTTGAATTGTACCTGTTTTATTTACTGCATTGACCTTTGCCCCAGCTCTGATGAGGTATTCAACACAGGATGGCCTACAGCTCTCAATGGCTCTCATTAGGGGAGTAGCCCCACTCAGAGTGGGCGGATCCACTGAAGCTCCTGCCTCCAGTAACAACTGTATGATGTCCAACTGTCCTGCATGGCAGGCATGGTGCAGAGGAGTCCAGCTGAACTGGTCACATGTATTCACGTCAGCCCTGTAATATGATCATCATTCATGTATATACGTTTCACAATCTCCTATGCAGTGTTGGGTGTAATCTAATTAAAAAGCAATTAATGTGATCTAATTAATTTTTATTACAAAAAGTAGTATAGTGCATTACATTTAAAATTCTTGCCATTAGATTACAGTTACTGACTCTAAGTTACATTTAATTTCCTTGGGCTACACATATTTCAAAAATAATATTCGTTATGTAGAATACATTAAAAAAATTAATTACTTTAATACGTACACCTGTATGCGTTTTCCGTGAAAACTTTTTTCAAAAGTAATTTTGAAGTAATTAGTAATGTGATTACTTTTCCGATTAAGTAATAAGTAATGTCAGTAATATGATTACAGCCTTTGAGTGGTAATTAGGAATTTGTTGTGAATTACTTTTTTTGAGTAACTTACCCAACACTGACCCTATGTTATAATTTAGTTTTGGTGAACTAACCCATTTAAGCATATATGTAGAAGCTCATAAATCTTACCCATTATCAAGAAGGAACTTTACCATTTCGTAGTTCCCACTTGCACATGCAGCCATGAGTGGTGTCTTGTAAAAGCAGTCTTTAACATCTACAGGGACCTTTTGATTGAGTGCCAGCTTAAGAGACTCAATATCTCCCGTTTTCACACAGTAGTTTATATTTATGTATATCTTTTCAGGTTCATCAATGTACCACACTGTGTCATCTTCGATAGGATGTATTGGTCGATGATCGCGGTCAAATCTGTGCGTGTCTGTAGCATGCTGGTAGCTCTCAATCATAAAATGTGGAGGCCCACCATCATCCCGCCGTTGACTGAGATCAGGCGGGACTTTGCAGATGGGCATGAGTAGATTGAACTTATTCTTTTTGGTCTTTCCTCCCTTGCTTTCCTTCTTCTTCTTAGGCCCATATGAAGCCATAACATATGTCTTAGGAAGGTATTTGAGACCTCTTAGGAAGTCAGTAATATTGATTCCCTCTCTTCTCCTATCGAGGGCAAGCAGAAGAGCCTGAATTTGGTCCTCATCTATAGGGGCTTGAAGTTCCTGAAGAACTGACACAAAAGTCTCCCTGGATACTGTCTCTTTGTCCATGAAGCTGTCTGATGCCGACTCAAAAGCGCTTCTCAGTGCAGTCTCGTTTTCATGAGACCAGTCGTGGAGCGTCAGAGCCCATGGTTCACTTGTGCCACCCATCCCTTTTGATAACTTTCCATGCAGCCGTTCGGCCTTCTTTAGCTCTTTCACCGTAGCTTTGTGGCCACAGTCCTTAGCAATCTGACGAGGAAGCAGGCCTTCTTGGTTTTTCAATTTGGGATTGCATCCTAAATAGGTATCACAATATAAAATTATATAGTTTAAGGCATCAAATGTGAATATTTAACTTGATCATGTTTGTTCCACATCAAGAAACACAATTGCTTTTTTGGTTGAACAAATACGTGAGGCATCAATCCACAGTGGTTGATTTAAAGAAATTAACAATAAAAAATAATCTCAAAGGCAACATAAACTAAAATTAAGGTAAAACATTTTATTAGGTTTTAATAACACAAGTCCAAAAATCTCAACCAGTAAATTTCAAAAACACAGGTCCCCCAAAAAATCTCAATCAGTTCAATTAAAAATTGTAAATGTAAAAAATATTCAAAAGGTCAATCGACCATTTAATATGTATAACAAAGAAAACACCTAACAAAGCCGTTAGTCAGCAGTTAGTTTGTGAATCATTTACTCATGATACTGGCTGTCTTTACTTCCAGTCCGTGATTTTTGTGACTTAAAGATGGGCATCAGGTGAGTTTAAAGCTAATTACTCCAAAATTAAGTCTGGGTTTGTTTGTGTACCAAAGTCACACACCATACACTCAAACTTAACATGCTGTGAGCCCTATTTTCACAACAGCGTCTTCTGTGCAATTAAAGGTTAATGGAATATATCTTCTGGCTTAATTCGACAATAGAGTATTTTTTGCCATGGAAAACAACAAAACACTGCTATGTGGGTCAACAGGAATCTGCTGTTAAAGGGGTCATTACATAAGGAATCAAATGTTCCTTGATCTTTTGTACTATAAAAACATATTGTAAGTTTCAGAACTCAAAACTTTCTTCTCAGAGAATTCATTTAAACCAAGCTGCCAAAACAACCCATTCTCTACTTCCTCCACATTGTGATGTCACACTGTGGTAGACATTTGCATCTGACCGCCTCCACAACAACACATCAACGCCTACTTTACCTTTAATCACTTCTGTAGTACGTCATGAGATGCTAAGTAGAGATCAGGTCAGTCAAGAGTAGAGAGCCAATCATAACAGTGGGCGTGTACTAAGTCTTAAAGGAGAAGGGAATCTTAAAGATTCAGTTCATCAAAACGGAATGTTTTTGACAGAGGGTCAGAATGAGGGTGGGAAATTATAATGTTTTACAAACATATGATACTAATATTATAAGGGAACCTCAAGGAACATATTAATATAATAAAAAGGCATATCATGTTCACTTGCCCATACTATGAAGATTCAATGGATGAATGAGTGCATTTATTAAGGTTATTTCTCGAGGATTATGGTCATTTATTTTATGATTTTAGATGTTTTAGAGGACTGGAAGTGACTCTGTCATAGAATTATATGCTTTATTTGAGGAGATGAGTTGTATAAGATCAGTGGATTTTATTATTTATGAAAGTAAAATAAACTTTACTTATAAAATAAAAAAATATGGAATATACTTATAACAGGAAAACAGAATTATTACCTGTTTTCTTGTTTTCAGTTATATTCAACAGAATTTTTTTTTTACAAAGGACAGCCTCTATATAATTTTACAAGCACCTCTCTTCCACTGGTTTAAAAGGATAGTTCAAAATGTAAGGCTGTGACGATCCAGGCAAAGAATGAGGATCTAAGTGCAGCTTTATTAAAAAAAAAAAAAATGAATAAAGAAATAACCGGGAACCTAGCAACAAGCATAACAAAACATGCAAGCACTGACAAATAAACTGGGGGGGGGAAAAAAGGCTTAAATACACAAGGGAAAACAAGGAGCACCTGGGGAAACATTTGGGGAATGAGAACCACTCAGGGGAAAAACAATCATAAAATGAAACTACAAAGGACTACAAAAACCTAACAGGAAACAGGAACTAAACTAAACTTCAACATAAAAGCACAAAAACAAAAGACAACAGGGAATGCGACAAAGGCAGAATAACAGCCTCCATTCACTTTTATTCTGCCCAACATCTCCTTTTGTATTCCACAGAAGAAATTCATACAGGTTTGTAACAGCATGAGGGTAAATGTAATGTAAATGTAAATGATGACAGTTTTTTTTCTGGGTAAACTATCCCTTTAATTATTCTATATAAAATACTTAAAATAAATTGATTTACCTCTTTGAGCTAGAAACCTGCAGCAATCGATGTAGCCACCATAGGCAGCAAAGTGCAGAGGTGTATCCCCCTCTGATGTTACCACTCCAAAATCAGCTGCATATGCAGACAGCACCTTAATGATCTGTTAATAACCAAACTTACCAAGTTAATAGCAATTGTAATCATAGGGAGAAAGCCGTATGCCTACACCCTAATGCTAAGATATTTTAATTCAAGAACAGTTCATTTTATCAGCCATATTTTATATTTTTTAAATGTAATCACTTTTATAGAATTGTTGTACACATACTTCAAAGAAGCCTCCTTCAGCTGCAAAGTGAGCTGCATGGAATTGCTTCTTATCCAGAGCGTTGACATTTCCTCCTTTCCTGAGGATGGCTCTCACGAGATTTAGTGCTCCTGCTCTTGTTGCCTCCATCAGAGCTGTTCGACCTGTCACCTGGGGGATCACACACACAATATCAATCTACAAACATCTGCCACAAGAGTGTACTTTGAAACGGTGATTTCTGTCCTCAAATTGCTTTGAAGGATGTTAGACAGTACACTTTGATTGGCACAATAAATTTAAATTAAATAGTGAATGTGAAAGTGAACTTCTCTAACTTGCTGCAATTGTCAGTTTTTTGGATTTCAGCATTGATACCACAATGACTCAGGTGAGTTATTGTAGATGACCTCAGAACTTTCATCAGATTAACTCAGAACAAATGGGCTCAAAAGTGAATGTCACTGTGAGGATAAACCAATTATTTTATGAAAGAAAAACATTTGGAGACCCGACACCCTGAATGATACATAATAATGGTGTCTTTTAAGAAAGGTCAGACCTAAATGAGACTACCAGGAAACCTGGTAATAACTCTCTCACTCTCTCTCTCTCTCTCTCTCTCTCTCTCTCTCTCTCTCTCTCTCTCTCTCTCTCTCTCTCTCTCTCTTACACACATGCACATTTATAAAACATTCAAATACTACACTACAGAGGTATTCAAAATTTTTCAGACCAAGGATCCTAGAGTGAAACAGAGCAGGGACCCGTAAAAACATTTTAAACCTGACCTGTAATAGCATGCATTTAATATAAATCCATGAATCCATATGAATGCATTTACATACTTTGTTACATTGTAAAGGCATTAAAATAATCATTAAGGTAAAGGGTCATATACTTGTACATTTTATTTTAATTGTACTTAATACATTTTATAATAATGTGAGAGGGACAATGAAAGATTTAGCTGAACTTAAATTTCTTAACTTTGGCTTTGGTTGACATCAACTTAATATTATATTTTTGTTTAAGATTTATTTTCATTTTGTTCACAAAAATTAGTTTTTTGTGATCAAACAATAATTAGGGGACCCCTTGCATTAAAGCATATCCACCCTTTTGAAGGCCCCTGCTGTACTATTTTACTACAGTGAGTTTCCTTTGGCATTAGGATATGACCTGTCATGGTAGACAGACACTTCAAATTTCAATCTAAGTGAAAGTGAGGTTCATTACAATACTGAAGTGAAAGTGAAGCAAGATGAAGGGTGATGCTAGTTCATGTTTTGCAATACAAATGCTGTGGTGGTAGCCATGTCTTCCTTTGCATTCATTGTGATACCCTCCTTGGATTTTTGGATAACTGTATATGCCTGATCTTTTTCAAAAGGTCAGAGGTTTGAATCCTGCTCAGGATAAATTGAACTTAAACCATTTTTGATTACATAAGCAACTAAAGCATTCCTACTGATCTGCAATCTGATACCTGATTTGTAGCACTGGGGTCTGCTCCTTTCTCTAGGATGCTGAGGCACATGCTTTCACAGTCCTGAGCTTGCTCGCAGGCCAGCAGGAACACTGGCATCCCGTTTGCTGAAATATTGTTCACATCTGCATTGCCGTTTAGGGCCACCTGGAGGCAGCGCATGTGCCTTTTGGTGGGCTGTATGCAGTAGAAGAGCACCCCTGGGAGAGAAGCCAGAATACAGATTACTCAGATCAATTTACACACTAGTTTTACTGCTCATGCCTTGATCTGTAATTAGATAGACTACATATAAACCTCTAAAACAGATGGATGCTGCCAGCTACAGATGATCACTTTTAACTTTGTGGCAAGTGTTAAAGGGATAGTTCACCCAAAAATGAAAATTACTTCATCATTTACTTACCCTCATGTTGTTCCAAACTTGTATGACTTTCTTTCTTTCGTGGAACAAATAAGGAGATGTTAGGCTGAAAGTAAGGAACTGACAGCTTCAGGCACCATTTAATTTGCATCTTTTTCCATGAAGTTGTCAGACACTTTATACTGACAACTGTCAGGTATCAGTGACCAATGCCATTAAAGGGTTAATTAATCCAAAATTGAAAATTCTCTCATCATTTACTCCCCTTTATGCTTTTCAAATGTGTATGACTTTCTTTCTTCTGCTGAACACAATCAAAAGTATATCTCAGCTCTGTAGGTCCATACAATGCAAAATGCTACACTGCCCTCATGTAGACTAAAACAGCTTTTTCTAAGCCACTAATATGACTAATATCTTCATCCCATGTGAGTGGATTTCATTGTAAACATATCTGTCAAAAGTACTATTCGCTGCTAATTAAAGTAATAGTTGACTAATCCATTCCTCACCCTCATGCCAACCAGGCTATATTGTGAATAAGATTTTTTATCCGTTTCTCACCCAAAGCGATCATATGCTTTAGAAGACATGGATTACACAACTCAAATCATATGGGCTACCGTTAAGCTGCCTTTATGTACTTTTTTGGATCTTGAAAGTTTTGGACCCCCTTTACTTACATTGTATAGACAAAAATACCTTGTACCTTTTTCAAAATATCTTTGTTTTTCTTTCGCATAAGAGAGAAAATCATACGAGTTAGGCTAGTAAACTATATCCTAAATTAAATGTATAACATTACCTTTCCTTTCTTTGTCAAAAAGTTTCATGTCTGCGTTCTTCTTGGCCAAGAGAGAAACGATAATGTCGTGTCCGAGCTCTGCGGCCATCATCAGCGGCGTCCGCCCTCTCCTGTCCTGCACGTCTGGACGGGCTCCTTGAACTATGAGGAATTCCAGCATGTCCGAGTCGTTGGCCATCGACGCCAGATGCAGGACACCGTTACCCTCGCGCGGTTCAGTGATATTGATTAGGTCAAAAACACCCATGCTGATTAACTTCTCTATGTACGGCTTATCTCCCGCCCGGACACACTGAAGCAGCCGATAGATCTGCAAAACTTCAAGGCGACCCTTAGCTACAGTGCACGACATCATTATGTACCTGCAAATATTCAAATTGCACCGTTCCATAAATATTTTACTCGATTTTATCTTATCTGGAGGCAATTCACTTGTTATGTTAATTGGAGTTCAAAATTAAAATTTTAACTAGAGTATTTTTTTAAGTTGGTAACTTCTAAATCGCTTATAGCAATTTTATCTGTTTTAAAAAAACAACATTCATTGTCAAACAACAATCAGATTCCATTTAAGACTTACCTTTTGTCGATAATGCCTAAAATCAGCATGTAAATGTTACGTGCAACATTGTTTTCAAGCACCGCGTCTCTTTCTATGCTTGCTGCGTGTCTCTATGGCAACAGAACGCCATGGATTCTCTAAAAACTCCTTCAAGAAGTTAATTCCCGCCTTACCGTACCCGCCTCTTCTTTATTTAGTTGCTGTGTCAGGTAGAATTACCGCACTTTTAAGATATCACTTGTCCGGGGTTGAGAAGCCTGTCGTGAATCATCGTATTGGCTTTCATCGGAATGTCTTTGAGCGTCTGATTACTGTTTGAGTAAGTGCAATAAATGACATCTATCACTAAGAGAGGCTTTCTCGCGTCATGCTCATATAGGATGTGGTTCTCTTACCATTAAGTCAAATACATTAATAATTTAATCAGTAAGCACATTTGACCGCACTCAATACTTCTGAGAATGAGTGCACGTTTAAACCTCTTCTAGAAATCTTGTGGAAGATTTACGATTGTCCACAAGATGGCGCGAGGTCTACATAAATTATACGCCGCAAGCGATTATTCTTATTATTTTATTTTATTTATTTATTTAACAAAATACTATGCGTAAATTGTCCCTGCTATCTGACAGGTATCACTGATCACAAATTGTGGTCCTGAGAAATCACACCTGTATATGTGACATATCTATGCTCTGTAAACAAACAAGCAAAAAAAGAGTCGAGAACACACACTGCTTGGGTTGGCTGACATGCAGGGGCGTAGATTCAGGGGGGTTGTATAATAAAAACGAACAACTACAACCCCCTATTATTTATAAGAACAATGGAAACATGTAAATGCTTCACACTGCAAACTGCCAATGTTCAAGCCAAATCTACGCCCCTGCTGACATGTCGTTTGAAGGCTGGTTTTTGGAGAGAGGGCGTGTTGAAGGATAGTTAAAAGACCCCTTATGAGGAGATAAATCATCCTTTATTTTTCTCCTCGTCTTCTTTCTTCTAGGTTTGTCTGCTTGCATGTTTACTAAAGTGTAGCTGTCGCTTATTTATTTTCTGTCGTCTTTTTTGGCGCTTCACTCAACAGGTGTTTTCTTAATTAGTTATGGGCAGAACACTAATTTTAAAAACACACTTTTAAAAAATAAACTTTTCACTTCAAGTATATTTATTTAAAATATATTTTTAGATAATATACTAAAGTACAATTATTTTAGAGTGTGTTAAAATTTGTATTGTGAAAATTGGTGAAAACGTGATGCTAATATACTTTAAATATATTCAAAGATAGTACAATTTTGGTTAGTATATTTGCAATATAATAAAAAATAATATATTTAAAATACAATAAAATATACTTTTTTTTCACCTCGTGCCTCATGTCTGTCATTGGAGGGAGCTACAATTGGTAAATTTTGTTATGTTTTACATTTATAAACCATGTGAGATTTAAATAAACACTCTGTTATTGAAGTGTTTATATGTTATTTATTGTAATGGCCTAGAAAACAAGTGCATTCAGCATTTCGTAAAAAAGTCAGCCTTCAGTACACTGTAAAATGTAATTGTATTCCTTACTTAAAAATATTAGTATGTTTACTTGAATTTAACCAAAATGTTAAGATTTTGAAAATTGTAATTGTTGCTGACATTTTCGAACACAGCTCCCATAACTAACGATCTAACTACTCAAAATGTTCAAGACGTGCTGTTGGGCATGCGCACTGAACGGCAATTTCCCCTCCCACACACAGCGCAGAGGCACATGGACTGAGGATTCGACGTTTTTCTTCGGTAAATGCAAGGTCATATATTTTTATTTAAACCTCATTTTCTGCTTTATTTGTTTAGTACTCTTAATAATTGTTAGAGTTTTTTTTGTACTTTTCATGCTGTTTTGTGTGACGTATTAGATCATGTTAAGAACTTGCGCAACACGTTATTCATTACGCGTTATTTGAAGGCATTTCTGTTAAAACTAGTCTTTGCCCGCTTCATATTTGTAAAATTAGTTGACTGGTTGCATATTAAATAATTCAGAAATGTATATGTTTTTGATGGGCACGAGTATGGGAGTACTGGAGTAGTTTGAACTGAAGACTGGTCATTAGAACAGGCAGCGCAGACTGACATGGATGCATTCACCCTAGAGAGAGCGCAAGCCAAAGTACAAATGGATGTAACAGACCAGACATCTTGAGCCTGCTTCTTTTAAAATAACTCTTTTTAATTTGATACGCGATATTTCTAATTTAAAAACGCAACGATGTGTGGTGAACTCCAGTCAAGCCGGTTGCGGCAAAAATAATATGATTGCTTATTATGATTATTACAGTAGTCTGCAGGCACCAAAAAAGAAAAAAGGGGGGGTATTCTGAGGTACTTTTCAATTGAGTTTATCAGCGAGTCTTAAGCAGACCCCATCGCTGCCACCTCTTCAAATAGGGTATTATTATCATTATTAGTATTATGTATATCTTATTTAAATATAAATCAGCACAGAAACTTCAACAGGCTTTGTTTTTAATACCTGTTTCCATTTTAGTCATTGTCCAACATTGTAAGTGGCCCACAATTTGAAGAAACACATGCATCTGATTTTGTTTCTTTTACTTTTGAGTGGTTTAACTATTATTATTATTTGTAGAGTACCAGATGATGACCTGCGTGGAAATGTAAGTTCTGCACTTATACATCTGAAAAGAGGGCACAACTTCTTAAGCTCTATCGCATAAGCCATGGAACATATTCTCGAATTGTTTCAATACCATGTCTCCATTCCGAGTGTCCATGTCATTCCATGTATTATAAGTACATTGATCAAAAATCAATTTCCAACCAAAACTTGAGGAATGTATGGGCCGTCGAGAAATCTATGGACAATTTGATTTGAGGGGAAACAAGAAAGTGATCCGTGATGCGCACAATTTAAAAAACGTCCCCCTAATGCTAGCCAAGAAGCATCAAATGGCAATTTCCTATCGCATGGATGCCATTTCTTTTTTCAAGCCAAGAGTACAAAGGACAGAGTGTGTAGTTCACTTGTCACAGCCTTTCCTGACAATGTTCAAGAATATCTGCAGCTGCGGAGTCCTAATTGTAGTACCACACTCGTTTCATCCAGTGTTCACATTGATGGCATTAAGTACTGCCCAGACATGGTGGTTTAATTTGGATGTTGTTCAGGTTTGCCCAGGTTCATGTGGATTGAGAAAATCTTGGCAATCAACACTGACATAATGTTCCTCTGCAAACCACAGACTGCATGGTTGAGCATTTGCTCTCTTGTGAGTTGTGCAGTTTGCATTCACTGCAAGTTGTTCAGCCTTCTCTAATAAATGACTTCTTCCCATTGGCAGCTTATAATATCCTTTTTTCTTTGTTTTGTACTTTTAGTTTGCTATGTCGATGACACTTCACTTTATTGTACATGACAGTGACATCTTGGAGAAGTGGCCAGCACTTTTCACAGAAAGCCAGGTTTATTTTCCTCCTCCAAATCCCAGAATTACTTTTTTCTATGAATTGTGTATTTGAATGTTAATAACCACATATTTTTGCTTAGGTCTTTGCAAAATTCATCGCATATCTGGGGAAAATCTGAGATCTGAGTTCTATGCAGCGTTGAACACACATTCTGCACGTTTGACTGACAAGGTATTCCTTTTTGATTATTGTCATCTTTAAATCATGATTTGGCTATGATTGTTACACTCACGTCTACCTGTCTCTACTTTTTCGTAGTCATCTGATGTAACATGTTTGCACTGCAGTACTTCAGGGTCTTCCAATCCTCCTGATGACCCAGAGAAATTTGGGTCATCAAATTTGGGTCCTCCTAAAGCAAAGCGAGGCATTTTTGTAAGAAAAATATCCATATTTATAACTTTATGAACTATAATCACTGGCTTCCGGTCACGTCCGTCCACATGTTCACTGGCTTCCTCTATCTGCTGCGCTTTCGTGTTTGTCACTTCTCACCGGAGCCTACGCTATGCCTACATCATACGCCGGAACTCGACTCTCTTGTGAACGTGCGGACGGCCGTTACAGAATGCCAGTGATAATAGTTTATAAAGTTATAAATATGGATATGTTTCTTAAAAAAACGCATCACTTCAGAAGGCCTTTATTAACCCCCTGGAGCCGTATGGATTACTTTTTAAATGGATGGCTGCACTTTTTTGGGCTTCAAAATCTAAGTTACCATTCACTCCATTATAAAGCTTGGAAGAGCCGGGATATTTTTTTAATATAACTCCGATTGTGTTTATCTGAAATAAGAAAGTCATATACACCTAGGATGGCTTGAGGGTGAATAAATTATGGGATAATTGTAATTTTTGGGTGAACTAACCCTTTAATAATTCAGAACAATGTAAAAGTACAATAAAGTATTCCATTGAACTTGTGATTTTCCAAGTCTTCTGAAGACATGCAATATGATACAGTAAACTAGAAAACAAAGTTTACAGTTTTATTTTTTAAGTATTATAGTTCACCCAAAAATTATAATTCACCCTTATGCTGAGTGATTTAATCCATGTCTTCTGAAACAATATGTTCTGTTTTGTAACTCTGTAAATCTTGTCATCTCTCTCATGATTTAAAGCTTGATTATATTTCCTTGTGCTTGATGTTTGCATTGATCACTTACACCTGCTGTGGTTATCAAAAATTAATGAAGTTTAAATTTTATGGTCAATGAACAGCACCTGGTCACTAGAATATATCCAGCACTGTTGCAATGAATAAGAAATTCACACTTCTATTTTTCATTCTCTTATAGGATTCAGATGTAGATGCAGGCGTCAGTGAATTAGATGTTGGACTGCTCACAGTTTTACCTGAAGGCATGCCTGCCAAACATCCACATGCCCTCAACATGGATGCAATGGAGGGAAGAATTGTCATGGATGATGTCCCAAATTTGCCACATTCTGTATGTCTCCATTTGCTTTGATCTATTTTCTAAATTTAGACCATCCAGAGACATTGAGGAACACATTTGATTTTAGTCAGCGGGTATTTCTGTCTTTGGGAGGAAAGAATCTCAAACCCAAACTCCAAACCCTTAAAAATCGGCTTTTAAGCTGAACTTGTTTCTGGCATATTTTGCTGTAATTGCAGTTCAGTTTAAGAATCTTTCCAACGACACATCCAAATTGTAAAAGCACTTTTTCTTTTCTTTTCTTTTTTAATAAATACTTTTTTTGGAGTTTGCACAGTGCCTGTTCTGCAAATGCTCTCTACCTTGTTTTTGCTGCAGATATGATGTTGTCATGCAGCAGAGTGCTGAAAGAGGTCCAAATCTTGAGAACAGATTGTTTTAAAGGAATAGTTTTTTTTTATTGTGTTGTTCTTAAAGAGTTTCAGCTGTTTATTACACAAATAAACAGTTGAGAATTTCAAACTTGTTAAGTGCGTTATTTGAACTAGAAAAGTTATGTTCAGTTTACGTAAAGAGAATGTGAAAACCGATTGCACGTAGTATTTTAAGTGTACACAACTTAAATACAACTAGTGATACGGTAAACTCATGTTGAGATTAGTGGTATTTCAGATGTAAAGTGAACGAATTGTATTAATTTTAAGTTAATTGATTTAAAGAGTAATCTTACTAATAAATAATTTGTAAGGTTACTAATTAATTAAATTAATTTACCATTAAGTTTAATAATAACAAGTTGACATTACTTGCATAGGAACAGTAATATAACTTAATTTTAGCTAGTAAGTTTGCTTTGGAAAAATAATGCAATCAGTTTCCTTAATTTTTAATAAACTGAACATGTCAAATTTTACAGTGTATGCAGGCAACACATTTAAAATACTGTCTTGTGTAAAACGATGTAATGTTTAAAGTATATTGTACAAAGTATAGCTAAGTAATAACAGTTTGTTATTGAAGACAAAGTGTGTAATTTGTAGTATTTTGAATAAGCCAAAGGTGTTACTGAGCATATACTTTTTACTCAAATATAATACGCTTATGGTATATTGTTTTGTATGTCTCGAAGACACTCGCAATTAATTTGTAGTGTACTTGTAACACAAATAAAGTACACTTTAATATCACTAATCAATCATGTAATTACCCTACACTGGCATATACTTAAAGAATACTAAGTATACTTAAAGTTGTTCCAATTTAGTACACTACACTTAGTTATGCTTTACTATATAATTACAACTAAAATATACCTAGTACAAAATTAGTTGTTCCAAAATAGCACACTTCAAGTTAACTAATTTAACACACTTGAAGCATACTTAAATTAGTCTGGCATCAAGTATACTTAGCATATTTTTTTTTCACCAGGTAAGGCAAGCATCATTATTACTATTGCTTATAATAGAGCCCAGTCTGGTTCGGGAAGTAAAAATCCTAGTAATTTATCCCATAGACAAATTTATTTTCAACGATAACTTATAAAACTTTAAATACAGACCTACTCTGAGCTGAGGTTGTTCATCGATGCTTCCGTTTAAGTGATCCATCTGCATTTTCAACATCGTTGTTTAAAAATTGTGTTTGATAGCAAAATGTATGGTCAACAGCTAATTACCCTTGGTACAGCATAGAAAGATCCACCAGTCAGAGAACAGCTGCCAAAAAAAACCATGAAACATGCCTCAAGTGTGACCACCCACTCTCATGACTCACTGTGAATGTGAGTCAGTATCCCTTAACCCTTAAACTATACTTCATTTTTACATATCGTAAAATTTTGCAATAAACATCAAATATATCGTTTCTTATAATCAACAACCTAAAATCAATAGTTTTATATATTCCCATAGTTTTTTTAATCAATTACATAATTTGCAATGCTTCATGGCATTGTAGTTTGTGCCCTCATGAAAGACGGTAAGTAAACCGCCTTGTACCTTTTGTCTTTTTGTCTCAAAACAAATTTCATGATGTTGTGATTCTCCCACTTGAATACGTGACATGCCGTAGTAACGAATGCACAACTTTGGAGGTACGAGCTTCTCAGGTCCATGTGCTCTCGGAATTATCCTACTTTCCACTTCGTAAGTGGTAATTATGAGTATGGCGTTCAAGTGCTTTATTGTCGGAAAGAACGTGAAACATGGACAACACCCGGTTCAGTAATACATATTTCTTGAGGAACTTTAAGACACCATGCTTGCTGACAATAATACAAATTTGGTCTATTACAAGCTATATTCATGATGTAAAAATTTACAACATGCATCAAATGTTTGTTGATATCCATAAATGAATATGGCTGAAATGGCAAGCGCTAATAATTAGGCTAGCTATATTTAGAAAAATGTATAAAACCTGTCATTTACTACAGAAGCTGTACTCTCCGCCATGTTGATGGTTTACGACTCCTCCCATTTCGGAATCTCGGCTATCAGAATTATCTCAGAGTTTCCCAGTCGTAATTACAATTTGAGGGATCATTCATGTGCAACTTCTGAGTGTTGTTCTCATATTAACAATAATTCCGAAAACAGGCAAAGGCAGCATAAACCTTAGCATGTAACTCAACCCTCGGCATTTGTCCAACATGCAATGTGCTACAGCTTTGCTTGTTGGACAGTGAAAAGGGTGAAAAAAAACATAAACATTTATTGAAGAAGGGACCTGAGACATATCTAGGGACCAGAATATCATACTTGTGGGTTCTTGGCCCTGTTAGCAGCTTCACATAACAACCTCGTAAACCGCAAAGCAATGTGCTTAAACCATCCACTATACTCTAGCAAGCACCACTCAAGACAATTTAAAAATCAACCTGAGTGATGGTTTGGCTGCTAAGAGGAAAATAATCTCTACTAAAAAATGAAAGGTGTGTAAAATTAAATATTTTTATTTAAAAACACCATTGCAATTATATTGTATATTCAATGCTCTGAGTACTTTGAGTAAATTAGTGATCATTAAAAAGTATGGGCTGAAACAATTATGAGGACTTTTGGATTGTGTAATATTCTAATAGTTTATTTGCTGTATTATAATACTGCATAGTAATGCTAGTGATGAGAGATAAGGAGGGCATGAAACTATTGCTTGTGAATGTGCGGTTCAGGTTATGAATGACCAGCTGATGTAATCTGGTCCCAATTCCAAATCAAGAAAATTAGCTGGCTTACTGCAAAATGAAACATTGTGAAGTAATATTTATCAAGACATTTTAAGGAATTCCTCTCTTTTGAAGTTTGAAATGGACTGAATGGTCAGTGTTTGGTCTTACAGTGCTACACTCTTCAATGCAAAGTCCTTTTTAATCCCAGGCTCTGGTCACACAAATGCATTTCTGGCAAAGATACAGGTTTTGAGCTGTTAAAATTAGTCCATTTAGAAAAACCTCTGCAGTGAGAAGGGAGAAAATAAAAATCCAAAAACAAAAAGCTAGCCAGAATGGAATCATTTTGCATCTAGCTTAAACAACTTTGATGGTTTTCTTTGGAATAGTCACAAAAGCATGAGTTAGAGAGGCTTCCTGACCTATAGCCTCTGGAACGTCTAAAACTGTTCCTTTACTGCATAGCCTGCTTTATTTGTGCTCGTCCTTTTATAGATACTTTTCCAAATTTGGAAGTTACTGTAAGTGAAAAAAATGTGCCACAAATATGAAAGAATAACACTGAGAGGAAATGGGGAATAATAGAAAAGATCATGTGTGATATTTATGGCATTCATCTCAAGGAGAAAAACCCCCTGAATGGAGCCTTTGAGAATGTAAACTCACCTAATTTTAAAATGAAACCACACCACAGTATCATAACAGATCTACATTTGCCAACTGACTCTCTCTTCTTTTGAAGTATGAATTATGGTTTGCAATTTATTCTTAAGGTGTATTGTAGTGTTCAAGCATAGTGGTGAATGCCTCAAGCTGAGAGGGGAATAATGGACTTATCGGTGTGGTGCCGTTAACAAAAATAAATTGCATTTGTGCTCTTCATATAAATGAATATGATCTGTCCTTCATGACAAGAATAACCGTACAAAATGTAACCATATAAAAAAAAAAAAATCTCAGTCCATTGTTCTGATAACCGAAAATATATGTAAAATCGCTCATTAAAAAAAGTCTCTGAATAGGATTTTCACCAGTTGTCCACATACTACTTTTTACACCTGACATCTCCTTCGATGGTTCTTATAATATGTCTGTGTCCTCGTAGAGTAACATTCCACTGAAGATTGTAAGGGGCTCCACAGAGTGGGCAAGTTTACCTGTGACTAGGTCAATGCACACAGTATCTCCCTCCTGCAGAGGGAGTATGATATTGAAGAGTACCAAGGAACCTGGAGTGTGTTTTGCTTCGGCCATGGGTTTCTCTAGACCCTCAGGCTGATAGCCAGCTGAATCTCCACGAGCAATACCATAATTGGATTTAGACAGGACTGCCTCAATCTTTACATTCTTGTGACCGGTCAGGACAGCACTGAAAAAGTATCGCCCATTTACTGGTGCAGTGAACATACCTGTCAAAATACATATGGGAGAGTACTTATGATTAAGAGTGTCCCATAAGAATTACATACAGCCTAAACAAATTAACTGGAATCCTAGATTTACATACAGCATATTTTCACTAACATACCTGTATCAGGGTTGTATACATTTCCTTCATTCACCATGACCTTGTTGAAGAAAATGGTGCCTGCATTAGCTTGTGGTCGTGTGAGTGCTGCTGAGAAAGATAGTCTTGGGACATTGGCATCCACTCCAGGAGGTCCTGGTTAGCAGGGAAACCAAATATTTACTATATTTTTAGTATTAGTAATTGTATTAGTCATAGCGGTGATAGTAGATAATATAAGCCATAAAATATAGCACTGAAATGTGCTATTCCATAATACACTGTTCTTTGGGGGAAACGGAACACTGGAAATACTGACCTTGTTCACCTATGAGGCCTATACAGGAGACATAGAAATATTAAATATTAGAAATATGAATTGGCTTGTAAGCAAGTTTTACACTATACAAGAGCATTATCTAGCTAATGAGATATTTTAGAGCAGAGGAAGACTAGAAAAGAATATATAGTATATTCACTATAGAAATTTTCCTCACTTATAGGATTTTTATCAATTTTCATGACTTTTCCAGACCTGGAAATCTGAATTTAAAAATTCCCTCATATTTCCATGTTTTCCATGACCATGGGAATCTAATTATTTGTATTATTTTGTCAAGCCAACACATTACTGCACAAACTTGGAAAACTCAACATTTGTAACTCCTCCAAGAGCTTTCAAGCTATATTCTCCAAATTGGGTACATACATCTAAACTCTACTGATTTAATGTGTTGTCTTTTTTTTTTTTTACTGATCTTACAATCAAACATCAAATAATCCCATAGACTTACATGTATACCTAAAGAAAGTACAAGAAGTGCATCCTACATCCAATTTTGTCTTGACAAACTTACATATCTAGAATTTCATGTATTCACCTGGTGGTCCCATTAGCCCTACTTTCCCTTGTGGTCCTTCACGGCCTGGAGGTCCTCTTGGCCCTGGTGGCCCCTTGAATCCTATCTCTCCTTTTGAACCAGGTGGTCCAGGAGGTCCTGAGAATTGGTCCAAAGGACAATGCATTCAAAGACTGAAAATGTACTATTCCTCGAAAAATGGAAGACTTGTTATTACTGTCATCAAACTGATCATATACATTGCATAATATGTAATTGACTCAAATTATGCATTATTTTACCCATACTGAGATTAGTTATAAAATCTTATTATGACACAAAATACACATTTTAATTTAACAGATTTAAATGTACTGTACATATGAAAAGGTTTGGGTAAATAGCAGGGTTGTCTTTGAGTCAAACATCTAACAGGAATTTACCAGTAAAGTCCTGTTCAGTGAAGGTCTGGAACTCCTTGAGAACATTTAGTATTGAAGAGTTGAGGTTGTTCATCGTG
Source organism: Moxostoma hubbsi (assembly GCA_032164185.1). Classification (NCBI taxonomy): domain Eukaryota; kingdom Metazoa; phylum Chordata; class Actinopteri; order Cypriniformes; family Catostomidae; genus Moxostoma; species Moxostoma hubbsi. The sequence goes on along the minus strand of JAVLUX010000031.1, from coordinate 30,398,792 downwards.
CCATGAATGTTCTCTATGTGAATGTTCTGAATGCTGTGGATCGCTTCACCATGAGAGATCACTGTGGAGTTTAGCCCACTGACACATGTCCAAAGTCCAGATACATGCTTGCTCAAGCCCTCTTTGATCCTCTGAAGGTTCTCTGACAATGAATCCAGTCTGCTGCAGACACCCTCCATTTTCAAGAGCCTCTTCTCCAGCCCATCTCGAGAATGCTTGCATTCACCTATTTTGATCATCACTTTGCTGTTAAAGCTACTGATATCATGCCCAATATCATCAAAGCGCCCTTTGCTGTCTTCTATGTGCTTGTTCAAATCCTCTTGGATCTGATCTAACTCAGAGTTGATTTTGTCCTTAGATGTTCCAAGATCAGAAATAGTGTTGTTGTGCCTATTTATGGTGTTACTAAGACTTTTCACAGTGTCATTGATGGAGTTGAATGTTTGGATTGCCCTAATGAGCTCACCCTGAATGGATTTGAGGTCTTTGCCAAGATTGTAATTTATTGTATTTTGATCATCTATTTTACTCTGATGGTCGATCATGCTACTCTTGCATTGCTCTGTGCATTTCTCAACTTCTTCTTTGAGTTTACCCACTTCCTCCTGCAGATTTGAGCATACCTGCGAGCAAGCATATTCATCAGAGTCTACTTTTCTGTGCAAGTCAGTAATTTCTCCCTGGAATGTGTTAAAATCATTGATAGTTATGTTTCTTATCTTATGAAGTTCACCATCTATTGAACTGCAAACATTGCAATCACGTCCCAGATTCTCCATATCTTTTACAATTTTGTTGATGTGCTCTCCATTGTCCCCTGTAAAATCCTTTATTTTTTCAACATCATGGCTTAGATCTAAAATACGGTTCATTAAGGAGTCACCAGACACACTTAAGTCCTTCAGCTTTGTTTCGAATGTCTTAATGTCCTTTTCATTGGCTATGACTTTCCATTCCAGGCTTTTCACTGTATCTTCTGTCTCACTCCCTTTTGGACTGCATGTCTCAGTGCACAAATGAATCGTCGATTTAAGCCTGCTGTCGAGATCGGATGTTCTGTTTCCCAACCTTTCAAGATTATTTTTGTGATCATTGACAGAATCCCTCAAGACTTGGACATCTCTCTCTATAGTAGATATTCTATGACTATGATCATTATTTTGATTGAGAACAGAGTTCTTGATCTGATTGATCTCTCGCTGGACAAACTCCTTCATACTTGTCTCAGTATGGGAGCATTTTTGCTCTGTTTTTCTAACAGTTCCATTCAGTCTTCTCTCCAGGTCTTTAAGTCGACCATTCATCTTTTCCTCGAATGCTTTTCCCCGGCTTCCATTTCCACCTGTTCCTCTCAACTCTTTCTCAAGACGTCCTCTAATAATATCATACGCCTCTGCAGTGGAACTCACCTTTCTGTCCATGGCACCAACCCTCCTGTTTAGATCTGTCAGTAAATCACAGCAACTCTGAGAACGTGATAGTTCCCTCTCAAGCATCTCTACAGTTTGTCGGTGGTGCTGTTCCATCACACTGATGTGCTTCTCCAGAGCTCTGATCCTTTCTCGGTCTTCTTGCTGTTGTCTCTGTATGCCCTCAACTCCAGTTTGGCAGGCTGAGCAGGACAGTGTCACCCTCCGTTCCAGTTCCCTGAGAATCTCCTCTTTCAAGGTGCCATAGCGACCATCTAACTCGTTTCCAATACCATTACCACCCACAAGGTGGTTGTTGATGGTGATGAGGGTCTTGTCATGGACCTGTGTCATGTTGTCCAGCATATCCAGTTTGGTTTGGATGCTGTGGATGGTCTCCCTCATTTCTGGCTGGGCAGCATCAGCCAGATTGTTTCCACCACTAACGTCTTCCTTTCGGGACTCATCATGTATTTTCTTATTCATAATGTGTAAAGTAGACTGGAGGTTGTGAAGGTCTTTATTCAAGCTCTGAATCTGTTCCTCAAGTTGTCTAATTTTGTCACTGTCACCTCTCTCTACAAAGGAAATCGATCACTGTTTCAATATATGTGGAATTTACCAAAGTAATTAAAAAGAAAGTAAATTATTTAAAGGGAAAGTTCAATTCAAAATGAAAATTCTGTCCTCAATTAGTCACCCTCATGTTTTTCCAAACCTGTATGACTTTCCTCTATGGAACACAGAGGAGACGTTAGGCAGAATGTCATTGAGAACCTCAGTCACCATTCACTTTCATTGTATGGAAAAAGGATGCAATGATAGTAAATGGTGACTGAGGTTGTCTGCCTAACTTCTCCTTTTGTGTTCCTCATACGAAAGAACGTCATACAGGTTTGAGGCTGAGAAAATGATGACAGAATGTTTTATTTTTGGCTGAACAATACTTTTCACATATATTGAGGAAAATTCATAATTGTTTTCATCTTCTTGCTTTGAAGGAATGTTGCGGGTTCAGTACAAGTTATGCTCAATCAACAGCATTTGTAATATAAAGGGGTGGTGGCGTAGTGGGCTAAAGCACATAACTATTAATCAGAAGCTTGCTGGTTCGATCCCCCCATTAAAAACAGGGTGGAAAATGATCATTTATTACTAAATTATGACTGTTTTTGTGCAAAAAACGTTTATAACTGTGGAGAGCGAGGCCGGGAGAGGAATGATTTTCCACAGGTGTCAATCCTTACCGCTCTTCCACTCCCGGCCTCGCTCTCCACAGATGTCACTCGGCCACGCCCACATCACCACAATAAGATTATCAGTAGACCTCAGGAAAGATAAAAAATTGCAATTCATGACCCTTTATGTGTGTTCTGCGGTAATCAACATCATAATGCAAATGCTGCTGATTGATCTTAACTTGTATTAATCCTGGAACATTTCTTTAAAGTATTTTTTTGCATAATGCCATACCTGCTTCCCTATTTTGGCCATGTCCTGTGTTAGACCCAGATGTAGAAGTAGGTCTGCCTGTGTTGACCTGTGTGACAGAGGAACCACCAGGACCGTAACTGCAATCTTCTCCTGTATAGCCATGACAACACTTCCATTCCAACTCTGTCACCATTTTATAGGCAACCTTGTACCTTGGTTTTCTGTAAGTCCGATACCTATGGTGTGAGGTTTTTCATGATATTCAGTTCAAACAAGAGGATTTATATCATAAAACTAAATGAATAGGAGCTATATGTGTTATGTTCCAAAAAATAATCACTCTAAAATGAAAATTCTGTCATAATTTACTCACCCTCATGTTGTTTCAAATCTATATGACTTCATTCATTCATTCATTCATCTTCAACCGCTTATCCTGTACAGGGTCACGGGGGGCTGGAGCCTATCCCAGCTAACATTGGGCGAAAGGCGGGGTACACCCTGGACAGGTCGCCAGTCCATCGCAGTCTATATGACTTTCTTATGTCAAATACAAAAGGAGCATCAATCCCCATTTTCATTTTTTTGTACAGTATGTAAAAATAAAAAAAATCCAATGAAAGTTAATGGTGACTAATGCTAAACATTATGCGTAACATCTCCTTTTGTGTTCCATGGAAGAAAGGAACTCATGCAGGTTTAACACAACAAGAGGGTGAGTAAATTATGACAGCATTTTCATTTTGGGTGAACAATCCCTTTAAGCTTAAAATATGTGTACTTTTCCAGTGCAGTACTTTTTTTATTTTGTTTTTTGCAACTGTCAGTGAAAGCCATCGGTTTTAATTTAATCATCTTTCAAGATTAACCAAAGAGTCTCTAATGCTACTGCTCAAGTAGCAGACAGAAAATATTTGTCCTGTTCCGTTCATATTCTTGGCTATGTATCACCATTCAAAAGGTCAGAACTCTGCTAGGCCACCAAGTACAATAAAGGCTTGTTCTCCTATCTTTGAGCTGTTGTTTCTGGGCTTGTTTTTGTTATTTGATTCAGTCAAAGCTCTCAATACAAATACATGAAACAACATTAAAATCATTGGAAATGTTTATTTTGCTCTTGCAAGCTTTTTGTAAGTCTTACTCATTTTTCTAGTGCAGTTGTTACCATTGTTAGAACATTGTTAATTCCCCATACATTCTTATGATGTGGCTTTTGTATTTTATAGGGGGCTTTCTAATATGGCTTTCTTTGAAGCCGTATTGAGATTTCTTGAGATCCAAGAAAAAGGGGCACGTCATCTTGGACATACAACTGAAATGTGTTCGCTAACAAACAATGAGTACAACAACAACATTACTTTTTGGCACTTGAACAGATAAAACATCCCTTTTCCTGAGCCTGTTTTATCCAGTCTTGTTCGTGTCTCATAGACAATGTCTTTAAGAGATTGATTTCTGTGGATTCTCAACTCCTCTCCCATTCCACACATAGTTCTGGTGGACATGCGTGCAGTTAAGAGAGGGACATGGGCCAAACTTAGCTAGTTTGACACAATCATATTATAAAGTGGAGACCAAGAGTAAATCAGATGCAATTCATCTGTTTTAAGTGCACAAATACTTACAAAACCACATGAGAACATTGGCCCCAAGCACAGCGCTGGTATTCAGGTTTCACATAGGTCTCTACACCATCTTCCATTACACAGCTTACAGTCCGCGTCACTACGTAGGCACACCAGTTCCTGTTGGTATAAACAACCAAAGCATTGGCAAGCTATTCTTATTAAAAGAATAGTTCACCCCAAACTGAAACAAATCAAGCCGGTTCTTTACAATGAACTGTTTGATCTGGTCCTCGAGTTAAAATCACAGACTCAATATTCCTGTCACAGTGGCTTTCGAATTGACAGCTCACTGATGGGGAAGATTTTCAACGAATAATTACTTATCGTATGGCTTTGAAAGACTTTGAATGTAGTTCACCAGTCATATGGACTACTTTTATAACATTTTTTAAAATAATTTCTGGATTGGTCACCATGAACTGATGTCATATTGAAAAGACCTGCATGAAGATTCTTGAAAATATAAAACATTTTTGTTCCAAAGAAGAAATTCATTCATGTTGGGAACAGCATAAGTAAGTACATTTACATTTTTGGGTGAACTATTCCTTTAAGACTTCGAATGATAGAAGAGAGGTTAGAAGGTTAGTCTTCATTTTAGTCATTTTCATCAACGCTAACCTCTGCAATTAAACCCCAAACTCTCCTCTAAGCATAACAACCAAGAAACATTGCATTGTTGCTAGCATTTAGCAAGGTTTTTATTGCTTAGTTTAGAATATACTAGACACTTTTTTGTCAGTTAGATTGATTTCTATTTAGGACATCCACCCAACATGTGAGAGAATGAGGGGGGAGTATCTCCATCCTGTTCAGAGATCTATAGCTGTCTGTATATAGGCAGGGAAAATGTGCACTGGGCATACAGTAGACATCATTTAGAATAAGTACCTCATAATGAATAACGCATTTATAAAAAAAACATTTTTATATTGTAAACAAAAGAACATGTGGCATTCTATTATGTCATCATGTTCAGTGTAAAAAACATATTTTCCTTAACTTCACCCTGGGTGTTGGATGATTTAAAAAATATTTACTGATTAGAGTGATACGTGTTGCTGTTTATGTGCATAGAGCTAGTTTAGATGGGATAGAAACCAGGCGGGAATCCAAAGCTTCTGGTTTATCACAATAACTCATTAAGCCTGGTTAATCATTCGTTATCATAAGCACTGCTGAGACAGGAATGTCTCAACGCATCAACTGCATGTGCTGTCTCTCATACAAACTAATGGGGCCTGAACACATGTTCACCACGGATAAATGTGCCTTTCAAACTCTGCACACTCAGTCTCAGATGAGGTCTGGAGCATAAATTTGTGTGCTGCTTTGTGGATTTTAATAATCAATAAAGTCTTCATAATGCATCATCAAAAATAAACATTTTGTGTTTGTGCAACATTGTTAATTATTTGAATGCATATGTATCCTACTGTGCCTGTAATTTGCGGTGAGGGATGTGATCGAGGAGAACTTGAGTTTTACATTATTATGATTTTGCTTTTACAAACATACAGGTATATGCTTACTTACTTATCCAACTTATGACCTTTTTAAGGCAATGGAAAATATGAGCAAGTAGGCACAAACCTGTATATTCAGCTAGAATTAATTAATTAATTCAACATTAATTAACTGACAGTAATACTGACTGTGATTGGCCCATCCTGGCCAGCACTGAAAAAAGTAACAAGTATCAAACAGTGCCATCAATGGCTATGCGCCACTTCGGTAGTGGTCAGGACCTCTACAATTAAAATTAAATTAATGATACTGACAGACTTTAATAACCACTGAAATAAAAACTGACCTTTCTCAGCCATCATTTACTCACCCTTGTCGTTCAAACCAGTATGACTTTTTTCAGCACACATAAAAGCAGCACAAAAAGTCATCCATAACACTTGTGCCTTAGATTTAAATTCTTCTGAAGCCATATAGTGTGTTGTGTGAGGAACAGGCCGAAATGTAAGAGTTAATATATAACCCCATAATACTCAAGCTCATGGAACTTAGAAAACAGGAAATAGCCTGTCAAAAGAGAGATCAAAAGTAAATAAAAACACTTGGAGTCACAAAGGCTTTTTTGTCTCACATGTACACACAGTCCATTTTTCTTCAGTACAAGATCACTCTTAAAGTTTAAGTGTGTAATATCTGTGCCACTAACATCATCAAACAGAATTGCAAACATAATGGCATAATATATTTCCCAAACACCCCACCTTTCTTCCATTTGTTGGACAAACAGATAGTAGTCCCGCCCCAAAATCACGCCATTGGTTGAGTCAACCCTGCTGTAACTCACTGCTTAACCAGCATAGTACGATGCATCATTAGAGAAATGAACTAGCTAGTAACGACTGTTTCCTGAAACTGTATTAACTATGACATACCTACATCATTCAAACTGAGAGCTGATGTTAATGATGTTACAGAGAGGGAGGAGTAATAATTTGTGTGGATATAAAATTATAATAGGGCGTTTACACATACTCCAGAAAACTGTATAATGCACAAAATCGACCGTGTAATGCAACAGATAAATTGCACTGCAATAGTAGGGTTTCCCTCTACATCAGACATTGGGGTTCCCCTGACGCACTTGAGCACATAGGCATATGTGCACTCTTCAAAAACATATAAGAACTTCACTTTAAGTTAACATGGTCACATAAGTCATGTTCTCTGACAGATCTGTGTGTGTTAAAGCGATTTATCTTAACAGTCTTTAAATCCTTTAAATGGCTGCATTCGCTTTTACGTAACGAATCTTCATTGGAACTATGGTTTCAGGAAACAAATCGTTGAACTGTGTTGGTAATGATGGAACTTGCGACCATATTTAGCTAACGATGGTTTTGAGAAACGTACCCTTCGTCAGGATGCACAATGAAACAGAGTGATGTCTCGCCACAGAGCCACATTGTTTACTGTGTCTGGAGAAATCACCCCACAAATGGCATGATTGTAGCTGTCTATGCATGTTAAGCTGGGGTGGGAGAATCTAAAAATTACACACTTCAGCGTTAAGAATTAATTCCTATTCCAACAGCATTCTCGTATGAAGTATTCTCACCACTGGGTAATTAACAAAGAATGGTTGTTAAGTTAGACTGAAAAAAAAAATTTGAATTGAGCTCTCCTTCTAAAAACTCAGTCACTTTTAAGCCAGGCAGCAGTAAGGATGCACCTGCCTGCATATAATTTTACACAAAAATAAAATGTACTAGTTGTCCACATAGACAGGAAGGCCAAGACGAAAGTGCCAAGTTACAACGTGAGGCCTGTGCCCCTTAGACTAAAAGACAATCTCATTTTAAGGGGCAGAGTATAGACACTTTCCCTTGACAGGGAAAAATCCACAGAACCCAATTTGGCAAGGAATGCAGCATCGCTTCAACTTGTCAAGCAGAAACAGAGCTTGGACAGAGATTATTGTAAGAGTAGTCATATACAGAAATAGTAAAGCAATGTTTAGCCAGGGCAGTAACCACCATGCACAGTGAGGGGGACCCTAAATTTCAAAGATCTAACCTACAGGTCAGATCCACCTTTTTGAAGCTCTCACTGTTTTCTTCCACTAAACCTATTTACATACTTTATCACATAGAATCAGACCAGCATTTCAACAATTCAGGGTTAACCGTGTGCGACCCCACGCATGCGTGTGGATGTTTGTATTCTTACTTCGTTATACGCAATGCGTAATTATAATTCATTTAAACCGACTGATCTCAGTTCAGAGACTATGTGCTGTCTGTAAAGGGTTAAACTTTCATCTCAAAAATATAAAAAAAAACAACACTCCTGGAAACATAATAAACAATTTGATTTTTTTTTAAAAATTACTTTCCTAGCTTGCTATAACTTATCATTTCACAACTTAGTCCTGTTGTCCACATATTTTGCCATACATTTGAAGGAAAATTATTTGCTCCATTTTCTTCCTTTTTTGCATGTTTATTAGGTGCTACTAGTGATAAATCAAAAAGGGAAATGGAAAATACAAACATCAGTCATGCATAGGTCTCAGGAGAATAATGTGCACAATTCAGGACCACAGGAATTGATAACAGAACCAAGTTTAAAATGAAAAAAGTCTGTCCATAATATTAGTATTGGCTTGATCAATGTCCCTACATTGCTCCCGTATCCAATTTACTTCTACCCAATTTCACAAATGTTTGCATTTATGGTTTAGATGTAAGAAAGTGTGCATTTCTGCTTTGAAAATTAAATGTTTAACATGAAAGCTGAGCTCAGCAAACTGTTTTGGATTCTTATACATACTCTCAACAAGCAAAACATAAGTAATAAGTTTGCTAGGACATATTTGCATACACTACATCAAGGATGAAGCTAAAAAAATAGTTTGTCATCATTATAAGTTTTCGGAGACTTCAAGCAGCACAAAAATGTTAGCAGTGTTATCATAGCAGGAACTAATTGTTTATGATTCTGAGCAATACATAACATTACAAGATAAGCCAAATAAATACATAACAAGCCAAGAAAGAAACAGCTTCAAAACAGATTGCTTGGTAAAAAAGTTTCATTTTACTGGCACCTGACCCAGAGAAAGCATATGGCACTGTACATACCAGCTGTTTATAAGGCACAATGTAGCATACAAGACACAGCACAACTCAATCAAAAATTCTAACGCATGCAGCTGTGATCATTCAAGATATTGGAACACACATAAGGAGGTTTTCGGCTACCACAAGTTGTATAATATTTCACACATCTGTAAAAACAAAACCTAGTTCAATCAGACAGCCTTAAAAAGTTGTGCCATTGGCAAACACATTCTTTCCCAAACATTGCAGAACCTCTCTACACCACTTGGCTGTGCTAGTGCCAGGATAAGTGCACTTAAGGTCTTCACAACTGGCTACAGTCAACAACAAAAAAAAAGAAAAAAGAAGAAGAAAAAAACTGGTCACAGTCCCATTGCACATGCATTGACTCCTGCTCAGTAAAGCCAAAAAAGGGCTGGCCAGTCCAACAGTAGCTCACATGGCTCCTTGCTTTCTTAATAGACTTACTGACAATCTTTCCAGTTCTATCATTCTGAGCTCAAATTTACAACAGGAGTATGGCCATACCAGCTGAATTTAAATGACACTGAATTGCATTGCTAAACAAAAAAGTAAAAAAAAAAAAAAAAAAAAAAAAAAAAGCTAAACACTAAAAAAAAGTTTCAATTTAAGAAACTATTTCTAGTACTACCTGACATTTAAACATGACTTTCATTTGTTTATGTAGCCAGGTTGATTCAGTCATTATATTTCTGGCTCTGATAAAACCATGTTACCACATGAGGCACATTTTTAGGTTACCAGATGAACATTTAGTCTATCTCTTCGAATATTAAGGCCACATTTACCATTTTATTCATTTTAGCATATGTCTCACAAATTTCACATTAATGCATAAAGTGACATGGGAAAAGACCATCCAACACCAAGCTGGCCAGCATCCACAGCCATTAATAAACAGGCAGAATTATTTACATTATAATACAGTTATTTTACTCAATTCATGTTAATTATTAATAACATTATCAATCCTATTATTGGCATGTATAAAATCCCTTTAATGTTAAACTCTTGAGTTCATATCTTACCTATGTCTACTGGTCACCTTAGATCCAGCTGGTAGAGACTGACTTTGATCCACATGTTGAGTGTATCGTGCGTAAGATCCTGCTCCAGAAATATTTCCAGGAAAACATATTGTCGATATAAGAGTAAATATAAGAGCATAGTATAGTGCCATGATTTAAAAGTCAAACCAATTATTTAAAACTAGAGTAAAAAAAAGTACATCCAGCAAAACAACTTCGCATTAGAAATTGCGCTTTTACGCAAAGTCCAAAAAAAGCCACAAACTTTCCATGCGTTAATATTTAGCACTAATTTAGCCGACTTCAAAAAGTTCTGTATGAAATGATGCTTAAGTGTTGTCTCAGTTTATGAACCGCTGCCATCATTTTGCTCAATGTCCATTAGCCTCAAAAGATGATCCCATCAGTGTTCCCACGGCACACGAAACGCAGTCAAACACTAATGAGAGGTGTCCGGTTTTCTTTTGAGTTTTTTTGTTCATCGTCTACGCAGTCATAATGTGAAAACTACTCCTGAGCGTCTCTCTCTCTCTCTCTCTCTCTCTCTCTCTCTCTCTCTCACACACACACACACACACACACACACACACACACACACACACACACACACACACACACACACACACACACATATACACACAGTTATAAGGAACCACGTTCTGATTTCAACTGTTGTATAATAAAGCTTGTTTCTAATAATCTTATTTTTTATTATTTGTGGATGTCAACAAAAAGTTACTATTGAGGGTAAAATTGCAGTGCAGCTCCAGTCCTGGATTTTAAAATGAGCAAACAGTTTCCTGTGATCTCAAGGTTGTTAAGATAGCATTGAATATAATTGCTGTGATCTCAAAGCAATGTCCCAGGGAGGGTCTGGGCTGCTAAGAGACATGACCTAACCTAGCCTGATCATCAAAGACAGCTTCGGTCTATTGGACCAGATCAACAGCCTCAGCAAATTTTTTAACCTTGTCTCTAGCATCACTAGCCCTTATTGTGGATTGTCTGGAGAGGTTTACATTAGCACTGAATGCTGCTATGACAACAAGTATCTCAGTTATGACTGTGGTAATGTTAAAACAAAAAACCCAGAGAGACGTCAATTCAAAGTTGAATTGATTCTTAGAAGAGCATTCACAGGAGTATTATAGAGATAAGATGTCTGGTTGAAAACACTTTCATATGATCTACTGAAATGCAACTGTTTTCTACATGAAAGGGAACATTTCAAGGCTTTATTGCTTTCTGGATGTGAATCAAGTTTAAGGTATTCAAGGTTGGTTTTTGAGTGAGGTCTTTCTTCTTGGCCAGACATGAGGAAAAAGTGTGCGAATGCATCTGTGTGTGTTTTGAACTCCCCTCCACAGTTTATACTTTGGAATAGCACAAATAGTTTATTATTAATATTACTCATATTTTGTACCAAACTCTTTTGTGTCAGACAGATTAAAATCTTGCTTTATCCCTGTCGGTTTACCACAGAGAGTTGGAGACACTTTTGAACTTGAAAGTGCAATTTTGCTGAATCATGTTGATATTCATTGCATTTTAATGTCATTCAACCACAAAAATGGCATTTTCCAGTTTCGCTTTGACTGAAGTCTGCCTTGGCTTTAATATCAGACTTCAGCCAACACTGAATCTTCCTGACTTTCATTTTGAAACAGAAAGCACTGGTAAGTCCCTGGACTTTGCACAACGGATTAAAATTCCTTAGGGAACAGTTTATTTGCAATTAGTGAAACAATAGCTGTAGTACACAACATATAACAAACTGGGGGTATTTTGCTAGTCACATTCTTCTCATGGATTCACAGAGATTTGTGAGAAATGATGTAGACATGGGTTATGGTGGCATGATCAACCAAAAATGGGTCATCAGTCTGTTCAGACAGGGTCATGGTGGCCAGCAGGGGAAAACAATGGTGAATGCAAACAATAAAGTGCAACTAACCAAATAATTGTGTACAATTAGTAAGAAAAATAAATACACTTATCTTAAAAAGGGGGGGTCATGGATACACTTCCCATATTTTGTGTTGTGAAGTGGAAGAATGGTCATCCAATCAAACTCTATGGTTTTTTTACACAAATTCATGTCACATGGGTGAGCTGGACAAATTAGGTAGATGCCAAAATGGACAGCTCATTTGACAAACCCTCATCTTCGAAAACCATTAACAAACCATTGCAATATAAAAGAAAATACGATTCAATGCATTCAATTTGCGTTTACTTTATAGGCTGGTAAATCATACTTCTGTTGTAGTTTACACAATCTATTCAGTCAGTATTTCATGTTAATAAGTTTGCATATTTTTAGATCTATGCATTTCGGAGTAAAATGAATGCATATTATTTCACAACAAACAATTTAAGTACTGTGTTGGGTTGCCACTTGAAACAGACAAGAACCACTGAGTTATGTTAAAATCACAGTCTTTGATATCACTTATGTTGACATGTTTCCCCCTCCGCTGCTTTGAACATCTGAACTTTTATATACGAGGAAGTCTAAAAACATTGTGTCAAAGCTATCATAAATCAATTGGCCGCATACACGGGAGCTTCTTTTGCCTGAATCTGCATTTTCTGAAGTTCAAGTGTATTTACATTCTTTCTGCCTCGGCCCGCCATCCTAACGCCAGTGGGTCATGCTGTCTTGTTTGGTTTAGTTGTGTGTGTTCTCTGCATGTTGTTATTTTGCACTTAGAAGCACCCTGAGAATGCCAGAGATTGCGGAATGCCACCCACATTCAGTATGTATTTTACAAGATCACAGGAATTTTAAAAAAAAGGCTAATTCAATTGAGTTCATGGCTGGAGATAAGCAGTGTTTAATTGGAGTATCCAAGAGCCATTAAACCCCAGTGCACTGCCCTGTACTCTGCCTCCAGCACGTTAGTGTCCCTACACACATTCCAAAAGTTAACATAAATACATTCAATCAACTTCAATGACAGCTTAAATCCCCTGCTAAAACACAGTCTAATGTGTTCAGTCTTGTGTCTAAGATTAGCACAGTCACCATATCTATAACTTGAAAGGATTATTTTCACAGTGTCATGATACTGCAAATAGCTGTTTGCCTCCTTAAAAGCGTGATAATCCTCACCCCATGATTTAACTGGTCAAGTAGCCTTGACTGAATATACCGGGTTTAATAAAAGTTAAACTCAATCAACAGCATTTGTGGCATAATGCTGATTACAACAAAATTTAATTTAGACTCTGCACTTATTTTAGTGTGATAAAATCACATACTGATCTTTTCCATGTAAAGTTATAGCCAATTTTACATCTTCATTGCCATGACGATATGTCCATATACCCTAAAATCTAGATTTTTGCTTTTTAGAACAAAAAGATGGTGTCATAATAATTTTTGTGATAATCAACAATTTTGGCAATTAAGCTTAACATGCATTGAACCCCTAAAATTCATATTAGTGATTTTTCTTAAACACATGTAATATTCTGATTCCAGTCTGTATAAAAAAAATATTTTGTTACTGACCCTTAGTCATATTATGATATGTAATTTCTATAATATCTCACCAGCAGACTATATATGTCACAGTATGTAGCCCACTGTCCATTAGAGTAGGTCAGTGCTCTTTTAAAAAGATCTGTGCAGTGTTTATGGTGATTATCCTGTCATTATTTAATGTACAGTGTTAGTGGACCTGGTCAAGTTAAAAAAAAATTGTTTGTCTCTATCACTTTATCATGCAACATGATATATCACTGCATTATCAGTATTGCAAATAGGATTCAAGTCCACCATCTCTCTTGAAGCTTTCCAGAAAGCCTGATGGTAGCAGTACTCCTCTCTGTTGCTATTACAAAACAAATGAACAGTAACCTCTAACATACTGTGTGTGTGTGCTGTATCAAACCACACACACTGGATTCCTGTTAAACCTTTGCTTAATTACCAATTCCATACACTACACAGTGTATATGCAGAGCTGAAACTGCTGTGAGAAAAACATCTTAATTATACAACTCTTTTAAGAGAAAGCTATTTTGCTTTTAATGTTTACCATCTGCGTTCAGGAGCATTCACGCAGTTAGCAGTCACAAATGTTGGCTGTTTGCATTGTTCTCACGTGGGAAAATCAAACCCTTTCTGTGTTTTTGCTCTAAAACAAGCATAAGGTATTCTATTCCATTTGGAAAGACAAAGCAAAACAGTCGTAACATTTCCACAATATTCTGCTGTTTATGCATATGACCCTTTGGATCCTGAGTGAATTACAATGAGAAAACAGCAAAAATAAAAACACATTATAACTCTGCTTATTTTGGAATTCAGTAAAAATGACCAGAGCCAGTGTGGGAGTTGATAAGTCTCCACTTAAGATCAAAGTAGCTGATTAATTACATAAATAATGTGATTAATGTTCCAGAATGCTAGAATGACTCTGTTTAGGTAAGACTCTTTCACTTTGACATGGTGCAGAAGTGAAATGCTCCAGCTGTCCTTCCCAGAGGATTCAAGCTCGGGAAAGGGTTTGGTGTAGTACGCTGAGGTCCTCTGAAAATGTTGTGGTCCTGCTGTGTCTTTAAACCAATCAGAGCAATGGTTCTCCACTGGGAAGCCACTGTGTTCTTAGTGAACTGTGGAGGGCAGGGGTTTAATGGAGGTAGGAGTTAAGAAAGCAAAGGCATCAGGAAAGAAAGACCTCCTTTGTGCAAGTGGATGAGGGGAGAGACCATCCACGACCTTCTACCTCCACCTCCCCCCCAATAAGTTCTCGCTTTACTATCGTTTTGCACTAGCGCCCCTGCCACAAGGTCCATAGAGTAGCTAGCACTGAAACCCCACACAAGCCAAACATGCTTCTCTTTTGGTTTAATTGGTTGGGTATAATTAAATCAGATAATATATGTTAAAAAAAAAGAAAAGAAAATAACTGATTAATAGTGGCTGCAGCCCAACCTGCAATGTGAATGTTTAAGAAAATGAGTCCCTGAAGATGTTTTGAGTGAAATTAAACCAGTCAAACTCAGGAGTGCCCTAAAGTGCATAACATTTAATTACAAGATAAGCATAAAGATGTTTTCTTTTTGAGGAATTCTAAACCAAAAACTACAACTGCAACAGGATACTGGAGTCACAAAGACCATGTGATACTTTGTTTTCTTTTTTCTCCACCTTAAATTAAAAAGTGGGAGTTGGTTGTGCTCCACCGCATGGACGGTATAAAGCCTGGTATTCATAAGTTCATATACACAGACAGTCAAGGAGTGTCTACGTCCTGAGCAAAATGCAAAATACTGGGTGTGAAAAAGAGAAGTGGTCCACATTTTATTCAAAGTAACTGTTGCCTTTGTGTTTCATAAAAAGAAAGTGTTTAGTGATTCAAATTTCTAAATGTAAAGATTTATTAGAGCTGTGGTGGCAATTATCAGCTGCACAAATAGTGTGCTATAGATTTGGGCATAATGGTCATTGGCTTGATCATTGAGGGGGTTGCAGTATGAAGCATTTATATGTTTCCTTTGGACATGATATAAATATGGGGGGGGGGGGGGGGGGGTAGAGGTAGAAATAGGAGACCAGCTTGAACCAGCTAAGACAATCTAAAATCAGCCAACAATCTTAGACTGGTTCTACCTGTTTCTTTTTCAGCAGGGCCATGACCAAAACCCTCAAGATAGCATTTTAAGGCAGCTAAAGTGCGCGTATGATGCAAAAGGTGTTTCTAATTTTATACTTAAAAGTTCTGTAATTCTGCAACTTCCACCAGACTAAGCCATTGATCTTTTATAAGAGCACATGGAGGGCGTGGAGTCCCCCTGAACATCTCAAGGGAGCAGGACACTGTACCTACACTTCTATGACCATATATGGGCTGCCCTGTAAATGCACACAATGATTGACAGACATAAAGTCTACTGATTGGCATTTTGTTTCCCACCGCTGTCTACCGAGCCCACAGGGCTGCTATAAATAGAGGTGTGATATTTTATGGCACCTATTTCAATTATATCTGACAAGTGATAAGGACGTTTTCTGCATGTAATTTATTTTAAAAATCACTTATAGCACCTTTAAGTATTATGCTGCTTCCTAAGTTAACTTGTTTTAGCCAAATTATAAAGCATCATTGTATGTACCATTCATAGCGAAGGCAATTCCAGAATTTATTGTGATGAGCTCAATGAAAAAATAGATGGCGGATGAAGTGAAAGAAAAGTCAGTTATATACTTTTTATTTAATTGTATTTTGGCCTCGCTATATGCACCACATCATTTATTTTAATTAAAAGCGACTGAGCTCAGTTCATAAGAATCTGGGCTGTCAGTAAAGGGTTAAACTTTCGACACACGGAGTCATATGACAAAACAACATGGTGCAGAGTTTGTCTTTGGAGAAATGCCAACAAAACTACATCTAGTAAGAAACGTAATTAAGTTTTTACATTGAAACCTGTTTGAGTCATGAATTAGAATCTCTAGTTTCATCCAAAATGCCATTTTTTTAATTTTAGCAATTTATCACAAAACGGCACACTGATAAAAACAATAAACACTATAGTGGACAATAGCACAAGGTTTTCATTAGAAATAATATATTTACTGTGCATTGTCACATTGAGAACTTTTTTGGCTTTTTATGGATTTGGAATAAAATAATGTGTATTTCAATCTTTTCTGAGACCAGTGCAGACAGACAGCACACTGGAGGTTAAGCCATTCTCTAAATAGGGACCAAGGGAGCATCCTATAGCCTTCCTATGAAGCCAAGTGCATTTAATCAAAACTTATCAAACATTCAGATTCAGGCTGCAGAGGATCTTTGGACCACTCAACATGGTTGGCAGACATGAGACAATGGCAATCAGTTCATAGATTCTGAATTTATAATATATGATTTTATTTGAACATGGTTGGCACTGATTGGACGATGATAGCCATTACTGGTATCAGAATTAATTTAGCTAATTTCTGATGTAAAATGATTCAGCACTGGTGCACATTACTAGTTTGTTTGACAGTGCAAAGAGAGAACATTGAGATTTTGTTGCCAAAGTAGAAAAAAAAACATTGTAACATAAAAGTCAAATCAAGTCAAATGTCTTTATTAGTATAGTTTTTAATTTGTGCTTTTCCCAATACACATTGTTCCTACGCAGCTTTACAGAATATCAGCTGTAATGTCTGTAATGTCTCAAAAACAAAAATACCCAACACTCCTGGAAACATAATAAACAATTTGATTATTTGGTTTGATCTGACTTTCTATATCTTGGTAGTATTTAAAATTTCACAACTTTGTTCCGCTGTCCACATATGTGGATTTCTTTCTCTCTCCCCTTTTCTCCCCAATTTAGCATGCCCAATTCCCAATGCGCTCTACGTCCTCGTGGTGACTTAGTGACTCTCTGAGCAACCCTGGCTCCCACATATGTGGACATTCATTTTTAGGAACAGTACTTACTCTAGACAAATTAGTTGCTAGTTACAAATCAAAAAGGGGAATGGAAAATGTATACATCAGTAATGATAGGGTCTCAGGAGATTAAAATATATACTAACATTTGTGTGTGCTATCTAGGTTTTACTCACTTTTATGATTGTCAACATTTTGCCTCACGGATAAGGGACATATGAGCATTTTGAGCACTTTAATGTGGGACGTTTTGCAGTCAGACAGAGGGTCTCATGCGTTTTGCCGCTTAAATAAGTATTAATAGCCGTCCGTGGGACATCTATATTTAGGTCAAAATACAGGATGTTTCGGCTGATACAGGACATTTGGCAATTCTAGTACTCACCTTATTCCTCACAGGCTGATTGTTAGCTTGGCACCTGATACTGCCATAATCTAGAGCCATAAACTGTGAGTCGAATCTCCTGTTGTTGGAACCATCATGAAATATAAAATGTTTTTGTCTTAATTGAATAATTATTGTAACATTTAATTTCATTTTCACATCATTGAACTTTCCAAAATTATGAGGTTCCTTCACTGTAAGGATATTGCCTATGTAGGCAGTAGGGCAGCTAACTAAGTTTTGGAATAGACTCATAGAGCACTACAGTGTTGTAATATTAACTGCTGAAACTGAGGAAGTTTGACAGGCTTAGGCCAGGTCTATGTCAAAATTAAGCACTCAAAGCGTTTTTTATATGCATGTGCACATGGCAGCATCGTTGCACCGTCTACAGCTGATAAATGTGTCCTCGTAAAGGATAACGTTGAGGTGACAAGCAACATCTAAATGTGCTTCCCGATCTTTGGCAGATCATTATTGCAATATTCATACAGCACATTGCCTTAAAAGTACATCAGCACTTCAGTATTCTCTTGGCTGAGAATTTAAAAACGGAATTCATGTAATGATTTGTGTGACTGTTAATGACATGAAATACAGAAGATTGAACACAGGTTTGGCATGCTGCAGTGACTGTCATTTTGAATGTTACAAAGTAAATAGATGTTTGCTTTAACAAACCATAAAGCTTTTCAAAACACTAACATTCCTACAATCATATTATATTTTTAGTAAGCATGTTCAGCATTCTTCTGGGTTGACCTAAAGTTGCTTATGCTTGTAGCTTACTTTCACAAACTTTTGCAGGTTAAGACTTTTAAGGTTCAATCCAACCCAATAGTATGATATAAAGCATCATGAAGCTTTAAATCAAGAAAGATTGTCTTGTATTTGAGCTGCCCAATTCTCACTGATTGAGACATGACACATTAACTTTGTGCTTCTGTTTTTATTCCTCTTAGTGCATCTGTCTTTTCTCACCGAGGCTGCATTCACCAGCTCCCCAAATCTCTGTGTAAGAACTAAAGGAGCTGTGAGAACATCCATCTGTTTGTTTTGTCCTTTGGCGAACTGGCAACATTCTAAAATCGGAGGTCCTGCCCTGCTTCAGAGAACTCAAGGTAAATTAATTGGTTATTTATTCAAGATGAACTATAAGTGTCTCTGTTGTACATAGAATGCCTGTGTTATCTTATGTTGTTATGGGATGAACCATGTGGCCAGATGGGTTGCATGCTTTCTCTAAATGTGAGGGGATTTTGACCACCTTAATTTGCGAGTGATGACTATAATGGGTGGTTTAGAAAGACAGTTTGTGGTTGTGGGAATAATGAAACGTTCTTAACATAGCACAAATTTTATTGCTCTTTTGTTCAGCCCAAAAATTAAAATCATGTCAAGATTTACTCACCCTCCTGTTGTTCCAAACCCACATGACTTTCTTTTTTCTGTGGAACACAAAAGGACATTGAAAGTCAATGCTGACTGTGACTGAATGTTCTGCTTTTGTGTTCCACAGAAGAAGGGAAATTATATGGGTTTGGAAAACATGAGGGTGAGTAAATGATGATAGAATATTTAATTTTGGAGGAACTGTCCCTTTGAAGGAGTCAGTGGAGATTTTGGCCATGGATTCAATCCTTGACAAGGGTGGCCCCCTTTAAATGTAAGTGTGCAGTAAAAGAGGCGTTTCATTTCATGCGTCTTCATAAATTGTAGCAAGTGGAAGTCGGAAGGTTAGGGCCAATATTTGAATTTCACGAGGGAGCAACAAAGAGAAAAAAGCTTTGAAACTAAAGACAGGATCTCTATGTCATGTTTTGACCTTTAAAGACTGAACAAAAATGTAAGAGTCATAAATTATTTGCACCTTAAAACTAAACTTGAAAGAGAAAAATCACATTAACATTTGCCACAGAAAGTACACAACAGAGAAATCTTTGATCTTATCTACAAAACATAGAGCATTTCTTAAATACAGAGTTGAATTACTTATTTAAAAAATTATTCTTGTTTCTAAGTTCATTTAAAAACATAAACATCTGACCGTTTGTTTATTTTAATATCAGAATGATGTGACTTTAATGTGTATAATGTGTAACGGAAGGCCAATCCGTAAACGTAATATACTCATACGTTTTTTTTTTTTTTTTTTTTTTTTTTGTGGTAACCAACATTATGCCACAAATGATGTTGACTGAGCTTAAAAGGGATAGTTCACCCAAAAAGTCTCTCATCATTTACTCATCCTCATGCATCCCAGACAAGTATTACTTTCTTTCTTAACAAAGATTTTCAAGATAATTTCTCAGCTCTGTAGGTCCATACAATGCAAGTGAATGTTGACCAGAAATTCCAAAAATAACATAAAAATAATCCATAAGACTCCAGTGGTTTAATCCATGTCTTTTGAAGTACTATGATAGGTGTGGGTGAGAATCAGATTAATATTTATGTCCTTTTTTACTATAAATCTCCACTTTCACTTTCGTGGTTCATTTTTGGGTGAACTATCCCTTAAACTTGTGTGAACTCAGAATATTCCTTTAAGATACAGAATGCGTGCCATTTTAGCATAAGCATAACATAACTTCAATCAAGAATCTTAAAATGTTAACAGAAAGTTTTTCGGAAAATTAGTCATTTTAAATCCCTTTGTCCAGCAATATTTTCCTCCAAAAAGTGTGTGCTCCTTTATATTATTAAAGTAGAATGCCTAAAGGCTGTTTGTGAAGAAAATGAAAAAAGACAAAGATATTAGGCAAATTTAATGGGTCTTTAATCAGCAATAAAATACAAAAAGTGTGTAAGCAAAACATATGCATACTGCCAAGGCAGTCCTTCTTCCAGAAGCAAGACGCAAATGTTTACATGGAGTGAAGCAATATGCTCCCACGTTTGACAGGACATTATAGAGAACATGGCACAAGACTTTGATAATACTTCAACCTCTATCCTCCCCCCTTCCTGCACTGAGCAACAAAAAGGCAGATGGTAACAAGTTCAACTGATTTTACCCGATTAGTTCAGGTCACTCACAAAGAAGAACCCTAACTCCAAAGTGCATTGATTAAGTTCCTGAGTCGGGACTCCGGTGCCAGATTTGGCCACCCTACTTACACAAACAACACTGGCCAAGATAATGCCTTTGATCTTCTTCTGTGAAAAACTGCAGCCAATTCATCCCCCTTGTTGTAAGCCTAGTTTAGCCCCATTTTTTCATAAAAGTGGAGGAAGGACGGCTAGTGCTTTACTACAGCATTCCAAGCACAAGCCATCAATTGAAATCAGTCCACAGGGACCTGCAAGAAGTGCAGGGAATCTATAAACCATCTCAAGTGTGACACTTGCAGAAGACTGGGGAAATGCAGCTCACTGCCATTTACAATCTAAAAAGGAAATCACGAGGTTTCAGGGAGAACAATGAATCTGGAAGCATGCCTTATAGAATTAACCTACTGGCTTGCCACTAACCCCCATTACTTAACCAGCAGGCACTTAGGAAGAAATCTATAGTATGCTTATGCTTAAAAGAAATGATCAAAGAATGAATAGCATTCGAAAGGTGATGTGTATAATTGTTTTCGATGTTACTCTGTTACTTTCCTATCCCAACTTAACATTCAGAGTCAACAGCTTTAGCTTTAAAACTCCTATACTTCCACCACTGAAGATTCGTAATGGTGTATGGGCTCTAAAACAGAAGCCAAAGCAATAAGACCGTATGGAGACAGTAGCTGCCAAAATCAACATAGGTGTGTAGTCTGGTTTAAAAAGTACTGTTGAATTAAAACTTCTGGTTATTCAAACAGCACGGGAGTAATAGTTAAACTCCAAAACAAACGTTAAACCCATTACGCTGGAGTAGATATTCCATTGGGTAGTAAATAATTTGTACAGTAAATATTTGCATTTTGTTTAAAAAGCTAGTAATCGACAGTTGGCTTAAATGTATACATAATTGTGGATAAATAGTCATTTGTAGAACCCTTTACCAACCACCCGCCTTTTAAGGGCACTATTTTAGAGTATTTCTTCATTTATAACCCAAATGTGTCTAGAAAAGTAGTCATAATAAAAATTGCGTGGTTTGAAATGTATTCACTTAAAATCTAACCCCTTCCAACTGGACATCCCGATTCATACGGTTTGCTGAGCACCATTTGTGCTTTAAAAGCTGGAGGATGGTGAGTGTTATTTAACTTTGACTTCGTCATGGTAATTTGTACAGTGGGAGCGAGAACATAGTCTCTCATAAATAAGAAATTCACATCAGTTTCATCATTTTAATAGTAAAGTGTTTGTGTGTCCTGAGAAATCCCACACTTGGGACCATATGTGTGCAGCCAACTTCTAATTTCTTTTTTTTCCCTTTTTAAATAACAATTTTGCCATTGCTATGTGGCCCCTGGAATAGGAGAGGCAATCAAAATCATTCAACACACATAATTGTCCTTGTTTGCCTGCAGTCTCCTATCTGGTTTCTGGGTTAGTCTCTGTGAACTTCTGGATTAAATTTTCAATTGGTTTTAACAGCAAACTCGACTTGTTATTATGAGTAGCCAAGGTAAAAAATGTCTCACGTAATATGTTGTAAACAGACATCACATTTCAATTATACAATGATAACTCACAATGAAACTGATATTACAGTTTCATTTACAAGTTTGAATTTCCTGTGTGACACCAACATGAACTCGGAAATTGTATTTGTTTTGATCTAAATAATTTTTTTTCCCCACTGACGATTAGGTTTGAGTGTTTGAGTTTGGATTAGTGCATATGGCTATTAGGTTATGCATTTCTGTTGATTGTACTACATCATTTACAACTGAAAACAACTCGGTTTACAACTCACTTTTGGCATCACTCTTTGGACATTTCATCTGGATACTGCGGCTCACATATGCCCAAACATTCAACAACACTTCCAGGTTCAGCCATTGGGGGCTGTGGTTTGAATTTCAGTATGCAGCAGAATTTTAGTTGCAGAACTTTCAACAAGCTGTTGCTGAATTCACAGCAAATGCGATGTCATGTCTCTACCAACTTTCAGAATATCGGAAATGTCCCAACAACAATTTGTGCAATTTTAACACATATAAAATACTGTATACTATGTTTTTTATTTTCATTTTAATGACTATCAAAGTGTCTTAGTGTAATCATTAATGTGTACATTATTGTCCTAAATCCTCTGAAGCTACGCATAAAAGGCATGGTATCTGTACATTTTCTCAGAGATTTTCTCAGAGATGCTCCAATCACAATTGATTTTTTTAACCAACTGTCTGGAGACTACATTTCCATCTATCCGTTGAAATAATATACACTCACCTAAAGGATTATTAGGAACACCATACTAATACTGTGTTTGACCCCCTTTCGCCTTCAGAACTGCCTTAATTCTACATGACATTGTTTCAACAAGGTGCTGAAAGCATTCTTTAGAAATGTTGGCCCATATTGATAGGATAGCATCTTGCAGTTGATGGAGATTTGTGGGATGCACATTCAGGGCACGAAGCTCCTGTTCCACCACATCCCAAAGATGCTCTATTGGGTTGAGATCTGGTGACTGTGGGGGCCATTTTAGTACAGTGAACTCATTGTCATGTTCAAGAAACCAATTTGAAATGATTCGAGCTTTGTGACATGGTGCATTATCCTGCTGGAAGTAGCCATCAGAGGATGGGTACATGGTGGCCATAAAGGGATGGACATGGTCAGAAACAATGCTCAGGTAGGCCATGGCATTTAAACGATGCCCAATTGGCACTAAGGGGCCTAAAGTGTGCCAAGAAAACATCCCCCATACCATTACACCACCACCACCAGCCTGCACATTGGTAACAAGGCATGATGGATCCATGTTCTCATTCTGTTTATGCCAAATTCTGACTCTAACATCTGAATGTCTCAACAGAAATCGAAACTCATCAGACCAGGCAACATTTTTCCAGTCTTCAACTGTCCAATTTTGGTGAGCTCTTGCAAATTGTAGCCTCGTATTCCTATTTGTAGTGGAGATGAGTGGTACCCGGTGGGGTCTTCTGCTGTTGTAGCCCATCCGCCTCAAGGTTGTGCGTGTTGTGGCTTCACAAACGCTTTGCTGCATACCTCGGTTGTAACGAGTGTTTATTTCAGTCAAAGTTGCTCTTCTATCAGCTTGAATCAGTCGGCCCATTCTCCTCTGACCTCTAGCATCAACAAGGCATTTTCGCCCACAGGACTGCCGCATACTGGATGTTTTTCCCTTTTCACACCATTCTTTGTAAACCCTAGAAATGGTTGTGCGTGAAAATCCCAGTAACTGAGCAGATTGTGAAATACTCAGACTGGCCCGTCTGGCACCAACAACCATGCCACGCTCAAAATTGCTTAAATCACCTTTCTTTCCCATTCTGACATTCAGTTTGGAGTTCAGGAGATTGTCTTGACCAGGACCACACCCCTAAATGCATTGAAGCAACTGCCATGTGATTGGTTGATTAGATAATTGCATTAATGAGAAATTGAACAGGTGTTCCTAATAATCCTTTAGGTGAGTGTATTTAAACAAGCTTCTTTGTGTACATATGTTTCTAGTCTAAGTTAAAAAAAAAAAATTACAAAAAAAAAAAAACATCCTGGGCTTGCATCCGGCTCAATTAATGGACGATTCTGCTTCAGTCAGTAAAGGAAAAACACTTTTGAATATGAACCTGACTGTCAGGTAAGTGTGTGGATTTAATTTTTTAAATACTAACATTTTGGAAAATCATCCTTCTCGCAATATGTCTCTACCAACTTTCAAACCAAGCCTAAGCCTTTGATTCACAGCACCGTTGTTTGGAAACTTGCTTTCACTATAGCCAAAGAAAGAGCAAGTGTATAATCAGTATAAAGAGTGTTTATAGTAAATTAGTCTTTGGAGACGTCACCAGGAGTCTGGAATCTGACATTTTTTATATATAACGGAACAAGAAACACCACAGAACAGATTAAACCAATACAAATCTTGTTAGAGGAATTCAGTGGGTAAGTATTAAAATTAACAAATTAATTTCAGACAATTGTAAGTCTAGGCACAGAAACTTAAAGTGAAAGATAGATGTTTTTGCTTTCAACACATATGAAAAGGCACTCAATGCTTTTGGTTTACCTACAGGAAATGCCAGCTGTAAATATAGATCTTAGGTTGGCTGCTAGTGACCGAGATCAGACAGGGCTCTGGTCATCTGCTGTTAAGTAGGAATGTCCAGGGCTGCTGGTCCATATTCCGAACATTTAGTTAATTGTTAATTGGTAAATTTGTGGAAATAATCACACAAACCATGCCATAAAGTTTGTTAATGCTTCAACAACTTTGATAATAGTTCATATACACTACCGTTCAAAAGTTTGGGGTCACCCAAACAATTTTGTGTTTTCCTGAAAAGTCACACTTATTCACCACCATACGTTGTGAAATGAATAGAAAATAGAGTCAAGACATTGACAAGGTTAGAAATAATGATTTGTATTTGAAATAAGATTTTTTTTACATCAAACTTTGCTTTCGTCAAAGAATCCTCCATTTGCAGCAATTACAGCATTGCAGACCTTTGGCATTCTAGCTGTTAATTTGTTGAGGTAATCTGGAGAAATTGCACCCCACGCTTCCAGAAGCAGCTCCCACAAGTTGGATTGGTTGGATGGGCACTTCTTGCGTACCATACGGTCAAGCTGCTCCCACAACAGCTCAATGGGGTTCAGATCTGGTGACTGCGCTGGCCACTCCATTACCGATAGAATACCAGCTGCCTGCTTCTGCTCTAAATAGTTCTTGCACAATTTGGAGGTGTGTTTAGGGTCATGGTCCTGTTGTAGGATGAAATTGGCTCCAATCAAGCGCTGTCCACTGGGTATGGCATGGCGTTGCAAAATGGAGTGATAGCCTTCCTTATTCAGAATCCCTTTTACCCTGTACAAATCTCCCACCTTACCAGCACCAAAGCAACCCCAGACCATTATATTACCTCCACCATGCTTAACAGATGGCGTCAGGCATTCCTCCAGCATCTTTTCATTTGTTCTGCGTCTCACAAACGTTCTTCTTTGTGATCCAAACACCTCAAACTTGGATTCATCTGTCCACAACACTTTTTTCCAGTCTTCCTCTGTCCAATGTCTGTGTTCTTTTGCCCATCTTAATCTTTTTCTTTTATTGGCCAGTCTCAGATATGGCTTTTTCTTTGCCACTCTGCCCTGAAGCCCAGAATCCCGCAGCCGCCTCTTCACTGTACATGTTGACACTGGTGTTTTGCGGGTACTATTTAATGAAGATGCCAGTTGGGGACCTGTGAGGCGTCTGTTTCTCAAACTAGAGACTCTAATGTACTTATCTTCTTGCTCAGTTGTGCAACGCGGCCTCCCACTTCTTTTTCTACTCTGGTTAGAGCCTGTTTGTGCTGTCCTCTGAAGGGAGTAGTACACACCGTTGTAGGAAATCTTCAATTTCTTAGCAATGTCTCGCATGGAATAGCCTTCATTTCTAAGGACAAGAATAGACTGTCGAGTTTCAGATGAAAGTTCTCTTTTTCTGGCCATTTTGAGCGTTTAATTGACCCCACAAATGTGATGCTCCAGAAACTCAATCTGCTCAAAGGAAGGTCAGTTTTGTAGCTTCTGTAACGACCTAAACTGTTTTCAGATGTGTGAACATGATTGCACAAGGGTTTTCTAATCATCAATTAGCCTTCTGAGCCAATGAGCAAACACATTGTACCATTAGAACACTGGAGTGATAGTTGCTGGAAATGGGCCTCTATACACCTATGTACATATTGCACCAAAAACCAGACATTTGCAGCTAGAATAGTCATTTACCACATTAGCAATGTATAGAGTGTATTTCTTCAAAGTTAAGACTAGTTTAAAGTTGTCTTCATTGAAAAGTACAGTGCTTTTCCTTCAAAAAATAAGGACATTTCAATGTGACCCCAAACTTTTGAACGGTAGTGTAACTGTTTATCTTTTCCATCAGTAATCCTTATTAGCGATTCCAGCCAAGTTGTCTTTTTAGAGCCGATTTGATGGCTTGACAGCTAGTCCTGTCAGGAACATAAAAAAAACAGTCAATCCGTGCATCTTATCACGTGACATGTTGAGCGCATCACCGCGGAGACCTAGCGCGCGTGGATGCTCACGCTATTCTCCGCGGCATCCACGCACATCTCACCATGCATGACTGGAGTCACTCAGCACGCCCTGGATTCAAACTTGTGACTCAATGTGTGTTAGTCAGCGTCTTTATTTGCTGAGATACCCAGGCCCCCCACAAATGAATATGCATAAAAGTAACTAACTTAATTAAAAGTCAGTAACTGAAATCTGATTATAGAAATTTAAAATGTCATGTGTTATACTACTTTTTACTTAGAAGTAATTAGATGACAGTAACTAATTACTTTGTAATCAGATTACATCCAAAACTGTACACTATCAGTGCACTATTGGTATTTAATTATTAGTATTACTACTGTGAAACTCTGGGGTATTAATGCACCAAACAGATATAATAAAAATGATATAGATAAAGGGGGGGGGGGGGTGAGGGAGAGGTAACCCCTCCAATAATCAAAAATATGTAATGACTCTACCCACTGACCACAGTTACAACACAACTTTAAGGCCACTGGAAAAGAAAATACATCCAATTAAACTTTTAAACAATCATTCTCTTTCTGATTCCCAGTGTGTGGGCAATCATGATTTGATGCCAAGTGTAGCACTCAACATGAAGCACAGGATGTCGTCTTAGATACACCCTTCTACTCCACTATTGGAGCTGATCCTTGGCCCTTACGTCTCCACTCAAGACATTGTATGAAGCCCTTTCCAAAAGTGTTGGGGAGTTTATATTCCCATTCACATTGAAATCAGAAAGGGTATGTATTAGACACTGTACACCACAGAGTCTTTGCCAGCCCCTAGGAATGCTATAGACCATAAACTGACTGGTGGTTTAAAAGAGAATGTCTACATGGAAAGAAATTTGAAAGACTTGGGTGGGGAAGTGTCACGGCTCCCGTGAGTTTGCCAGTTTGTTTAGTATGATTTGTTATTTTCTCTCCATCATGTCTCTCAGGCACGGCCGGCATGCATGATTGGTGTTTTCATGGGAACATTGATTGTTCTCTGGGGAATGCCGATCATGCCACTGATTAGCGTGCTGAGCAACACCTGTTCTCCTCTAATTCACTCCCTTCTAAAGCCCTTCGTGTTCTCAGTATCTTTGCTAGATTGTTGTTTGTTGTTAAGGAATTAACTTCACTTTCTCTCTGCCTATTTGGTCCTGTCTCGTGTATCTGTTTGTTGCCCGCGTGTCGGGTGTGTGGTACACTTTGATGCGTGTCAGCATATCTTCCACGGAGGATACTTCGTCTCTGCCCACGTGTCAGGAGTGTGGATGCTTTCCAGTGTGCTGCGTGTCAGCTGGTCTTACACAGAGGACTCCACAGCTCAGTGACTGCTCTTATTTATTGTAAATAAATCCTTTGAACTCTGATTTTGGGTCTGTTTTTCTCGCTGATGCACGTTACAGGCAGTGCATCAAGCGCCTGGAAGTCTTTCAAATAAAAAGCTCTCTTTGTTGGCTCTCTGCTAAGACTGAGAAAGTGCATGCTTAATCCAGCATTCCTTTAAAACCGGCTCATGTAACGGCATTTATGCAGGGGCCGATATAAGCAGTATAGGTTAGAGAGCCAAACCTCTGGAGCTTAGCCAATGAAGACACTTTTTGCTGTAGGGCCTATTTAAACTTCCAAGAGCTCAAGAACAAACTGCCATTAAAAATAAAACCTCAATCATAGAAATAAATGAAAAGTGGACAGTTTTTAATTAGGTCAGTCTAGACCTGTTCAATTGAGGGTTTGCATCAGTCAATGCCATATCAGGCAATGTTTTGCTTATTGATTCAATTCAGCCAATACCAAAAAACAAATGCTTTTACAAAATCACTTGTTTCTCCATTGCATTCATCATAAACATGGTTTTCATGGGTTCCTAATTCCATTCAATTGCTGTTTGTCTTGAAAGTACGTTATTCAACAAGAAAAAAGACTGGAATACATATCACTGGAATGATAGCCCTGTTTTCTGAAAATCATGGACAATAATGAAGCCATATACAGTCATTACATTCATATTTTTCAATAGGTCTGTTTTCTTGGTTTCCAGGCAGTCTATAATTAACAAGTATGGTGTAGAATGAATTGGTGGGAGTTGGGAAAGAAAGAAATAATGATGAAAAACAGGGGAACAGTGGAGTCATTGTTCAATGTTATGATCATACCCTGCAGATTCCTTTCCTGTCTGACACTAAAGACCCCTGATCAGCGTTTTTCCCCCCATCATCCATCAGATCTATGGATTCATCTTCCACCTCTCTCTTTGTGCTTCCATCTGTCTTTCCCCTTCATGTTCCCCTTAATCCTGCACCAATCTTTTAAAAAGATTTTTATTTGTATTTTTTTAATAGAAAACCTCTAAATTGTGAAAGAGGCCTATGATTGTTGTCTTTTACATGTAGCAGTTACCATTTTGTGCACATTTTTAGTCTAGTTTCCCACCTGAAGTGATTTTTAACAAATTATGTGGAAATTCTAGCCATTTTCAGAATGCATTAGAGAAAAGTGCATTGTACAACCCACCTCCAGCCATTTCAGCAATACAAAAATACTAATTTATACTTCTAACCCTAACCCTAATATACACATTATTCTTTCTGTTCTTGTCCAAGAGCATTCTCTCTTTCTTTGCTGTGTATTGTAAACCGACATGCAGATCTTGCATTCAGCATAGCATAATAAACATTGCCTTTGGAAATAAAAAAATAAAAGTATAATTGGAGTTTATGCAGGTACATATGAATGAAGGTTTATCGAAACATGAAAGCACTGCATCGTCATGCAATGATAATAAAAGCAGATTTTATTATCGTCTCTTCAAAACAACACAAAGCAACAAGTGAATGATTTGCTTATATTTTACTATAAATAATAATAACATTAGAAAATTATCCAACATTAGGATATTATACTGCTTTAAGCCTATATCATTAAATTCTGCTGTAATTATCTTTCTAGTTATTTACATTGTGGTCAATAATGGTGTAACTTTCTCTCACTTGCTGGAAATGCAGCCTCTTGCATACTTCCACTTTGCAAAATAAGGTGAATTACAACATTTACAACTGGCTTTGGTGCCATATTGTGGATATTTCATCCAGAAACTGGAGCTTACACATGCCTATACAACACTTCTAGCTTCAGCCACTAGGGAGCAGTGATTCAAATTTCAGTAAGCACAGACCCTTTTAGGCAGCCTACTGTTGTACAATTAACAGTGTGATTAGTCTGGTGACTCTGCTGCGATTTCAAAACATCGGTGTTGAATGGTGGCCACGAAGGCAAATTTATATTCATCTGATAAATTATTCCAGGATATTTCAGATGCCACAAGGCTCTCAGACATAAGCCAGCTTGTGCCACTGTTCTTAATTTACAGCGAACTCAGCAGTTGCCTTACTTAACTGAGCAAGTAGAGTGATTGCTCATTGCTGTTTCACAATGTACTTAATAGCAATTACATTAAACATATGTTTTAAGGTAAAGATACTGCAAAAAACATCTAGGTTATGTATGTAACCTCCGTTCCCTGGAACGAAACGTTGTGTCGAAGAAGCGACACTAGGGGTCTCTCTTGAGTGCCGAATATGCCTCTGATCTATGAAAAAAGGCCAAAGAGAAGTTGGCAGACAGTATTTGCATACCCCGCCCCCGGACATATGGGTATAAAGGCGGGGAAATACGTCGAGTTCATTCAGGATTTTTCTGAGGAGCTGGAAATGGTCCGGCCACAACAGTGAGGACATCTAAAGCTCTGCGTCCGGTCCAAGTAGGTACGCAAAGCACACAGCAACGAAGGGGCTGGGTCTGCCTCCTCCCGGGGCAGCGCTTGCAGGTTCACTACCTGGTTTCTAAAGGGCGTGGTAGGAACCTTGGGCACGTAGGATCACATATGTGTCTGCTGGACCGAACTCCAGACAAATGTCGCTAACAGAGAAAGCTTGCAGGTCCCCGACCCTCTTGATGGAGGTGAGCGCGATCAGCAGGGCCGTCTTTAAAGAGAGGGACCTGAGTCCAACTGATTCTAGCGACTCGAAAGGAGGTCTCTGGAGGCCCGCGAGGACCACTGAGAGATCCCAGGAGGGGAACAGGCTTGGCCGGGAGGGATTCAACCTCCGGGCGCCTCTTAGGTACCTGATGATTAAGTCGTGCTTACCCAAAGACTTACCGTCTACTGTTGAAAGCGCGCCGCGACCGCAACGTTGCCATGGTCATGCTCTCGCAATGAGAGCATGAACCATCCACAAACGCTGCCTTGGTGTGATCGCTGCCCAGACACACAAGACAACGCCTGTGGCTGTCTGAAGTGGAGAGCACTCTACCGCATCCAAGAACTACACAGGGGCAGAAAGGCATCTTTAAAAAGACGCGTCCTGAAAAGGACGTTCAACGTCGCTGTGCATTGCTCTTTAGAGGAAAATACTCTTTTACAAGAAAAAAATCACTCTTTTAATAAACTCTTAAGTTCTGCACTGTCAAAGCGTCCAGGGATAAACTGCACCTGCCGTGCAGAGAAGGAGAAAGCCACTGTAGTATGCTGTAGATCCAACAGAGCATCAGAGGAACAGGAATGGGTGTGTGACTCGCAGCTCACTGCAAACACAACCATCGGCTCTGAAGAAAATTTCTGAATGAACTCGACGTATTTCCCCGCCTTTATACCCGTATGTCCGGGGGCGGAGTATGCAAATACTGTCTGCCGACATCTCATTGGCCTTTTTTCATAGATCAGAGGCATATTCAGTGCTCAAGAGAGACCCCTAGTGTCGCTTCTTCGACACAACGTCGAAGTGAGCGACAGACGGGGAACTAAGAATTCTTAAGAATGAACAAAGTGGGAGCTGGGTAACCCAACAAGTAATGACTCTGACTACCACCCCTGGAGTTGCAAGTTTGAATCCAGGGTGTGCCGATTCACTTTAGTTAGGTCTCCTAAGCATCAAAATTGGCTCGGTTGCTAGGGAGAATCACATGGGGTAACCTCCTCGTGATCGTGATTATGGGTTCTCGCTCTCAATGGGGCGTGTGGTAAGTTGTACGTGGATCGCGGAGTGTAGCATGAGCCTCTCGTGCTGTGAGTCTCCACGGTGTCATGCACAATGAGCCACGTGAAAAGATGCATGGATTCACAGTCTCAGAAGCGGAGGCAACTGAGACTTATCCTCCTCCACCCAGACTGAGGCGAGTACCCACGCCAACACGTCCTACTAAGAGGACCTACTAAGTAGTGGGAATTGGGCATTCCAAATTGGGAGAAAAGAGGATAAAATTATAAAACAAATACAAAATAAAAAAAGTTTTTTAACTTGTAATAATCCCAAAGGAAAGAAAATCACAAATGAGATCTTGCTAATATCTCAATTGTTTCCTCTAGACAGCAATGATATTAAATGGAGACCTTTGCTTAATTCTCATGTTTTACAGAGGTTTCTCCTGTGAAAAACACCCCATCTCAAGTGTCACTAGAGTTTCAGCATGATTTCAACCATATCTCTAACTGTGCTCAGATTGTCATAGATACCAAAGCATTTTTTTTTTTTTTTTAATGAAATTTTTTTTTTTTTTTTTTATTTCTCCTAAAACAAATTAAGGAAAAAACATGAGACATAACTGAGAACTACATTAAGCATCCTGAAAGAGCATCAACTGAGCAACATTTCCCACTTGATTTCTTCCTGCATGACCATGTAAATCATCTCAGCCATTAACACAAGACTTATAAAACACCCAACCAGACACCCAATTTTCTTTGATATCCTGTAAAGAAGTATTAAGAGAGAACAACAAATTTCCACAAATAATAATTAAAAAGGAATGTCCATGTGGGAAAAAATTCTACAGAGTTTGTAATTTTTTTTCAAGGGGAACTAATTTTGGTGTCTTTGTTTTTTCCCTTGTTCATTTGTCACCGTTAGGGCTCAACATGAACAACAGAGTTCACAGAGAATTGATTTAGTGCATAGGTGTCTTGTTACACAAAACACACACACACACACACACACACACACACACTCAGTGTTGGGGAGTAACAGAATACATGTAACAGGATTGCGTTATGTATTTAAAATACAAAATAGAAGTAACTGTATTCCACTACAGTTACAATTTAAATAATTGGTAATTAGAATACAGTTACATTCCAAAAGTATTCTTATTACTGAATAGATTACTTTGCATTTAGTCCTTTCAGATGGAAAACATTTATACATATAAATGACGCGATCCAAAGTGCATTTGAACAGCTGTGAAACACTTTCTTATGATGTGTTACACTCATACGAGCAGACAGAGAAGTAAGTTTGAAGTTTGGAGCAGAAGAAATAGAAATAAAGCTTGTGTAAATTGTCAGCTTTACGCAAAGCACAATGCTATTTCTAGTAATTTTACATGCACATGTTTCCAGGCAATTCAATACAATTTTATTGATCTTGTTTTAGAAACTATACTGCATAAGATATTTAGGTTTTTCAGAGAATGTATTTTTAACATGCATCATTTTTATAGTCAAAACAAGTGAAAAAATCTACCAGTACTGAAGAAGTAATCCAAAGTATTTAGAATACATTACTGACCTTGAGTAATCTAATGGAATACATTACAAATTACATTTTACAGCATGTATTCTGTAATCTGTAGTGGAATACATTTAAAATTAACCCTCCTAAACATGCACACACTATAGACTTCAGGCTAAAATGATCAAATTCCACACAGAGTACTTGGAATGAAGTTTAAGACCTGTTTTCTATTAACCCTGATCAAGAGGTCAGTGTCACAAGTGTAGAAGGCGGACTGAGCTTCCTGAACCTCAAAAGAGATCCCTTGTGTCAACTAACAATTTGGTCTGCTTCTGTTCCTGCTTAACCTGTAGCTCATGAATCGGAGCAAATGTTTCCCATCAGTAAAATCTATAAATTATTTCAAGTATCAAGAAAATTTCTGAATGAAAAAGACGTATTTCCCTCCCTATATACCCCTATGTCCAGGGGCGGGACATGCCAATTCTGTCTGCCAACTTCTCATTGGCCTTTTTTCATAGATCAGAGGCATAGTCGGCGCTCATGAGAGACCCCTAGTGTCGCTTCTTCGACACAACGTCGAAGTGAGCGACAGACGGGGGAACTTTATGTTCAATCATAAAATAATTATTTATAAAGGAGTCATGTCATGACTTTTTCATTTTAATATGTTCCTTGAGGTACATGTATATTATTAGTGAAGTTATTTTTGTTTTGTTTTTCAACAAAAAAAAGTCCTATATTTGTAAAACAGGATCATTTTCCACCCTCATTCTGACCCTCTGTCAAAAACACTCGGTTTTGGTCCTGCTTCTTCTTTAAGACTTGACCATTAACGTCCACTCTTATGACTGGCTCTCTGCTCTTGACTGACCTGCTCTCTCTACTAATCATCTCACTGCTCACCACTACTGGGCGTGCTACGGAAGTGATTAAAGGTCAAATCGGCGTTCAAGTGTTATTGTGGAGGTGGTCAGATTCAAATGTCCACGGTGTGACATCATAATATGGAGAAAGTAGAGAATGAGTCATTTTGGCAGCTTGTTTTTAATAAATGCTCTTTTTGCAGCAAGGAGGAAGTTTTGAGTTAGTTATTATAGTACAATGGAATAGTATATCTGAAAAGATCAAGAAAAAGTATTTTCTCATGTCATGGACCTTTTGAAGAGTTTATTTTTTTTTACTTTTAAAGTCAATCCATCAAATCAGCTGCATTTTTTTATTATTATTTATTATTTATTTATTTTGCTTTACCTATTGCAAATAATGTTTTCCATTGAAAAGTAAAAGGTGTTTTAGGATTAAATAAATGATATTGCCCATACAAAAATCTGATATACAGCCATATATGAAAATACATAGCAAATCATAGTTCATATATTTGGTAATATATGTACATATTGAAATTAATCTATTATTTGGAGAAATATGTTATATATATGAAAACGATCATTTTAGGTATTATTTTGAAATATATGTTGCAAAATACATACAATTACGTGACTTTTTACATCAGTAAATACCTTACTTGAACGTAAATATTATAAGTGTGTTTTACATATATTGCCATATACGCTATTTGCTTAATATACAGGTCCTTCTCAAAAAATTAGCATATTGTGATAAAGTTCATTATTTTCCATAATGTAATGATAAAAATTAAACTTTCATATATTTTAGATTCATTGCACACCAACTGAAATATTTCAGGTCTTTTATTGTTTTAATACTGATGATTTTGGCATACAGCTCATGAAAACCCAAAATTCCTATCTCAAAAAATTAGCATATCATGAAAAGGGTCTCTAAACGAGCTATTAACCTAATCATCTGAATCAACTAATTAACTCTAAACACCTGCAAAAGATTCCTGAGGCTTTTAAAAACTCCCAGCCTGTTTCATTACTCAAAACCGCAATCATGGGTAAGACTGCCGACCTGACTGCTGTCCAGAAGGCCATCATTGACACCCTCAAGCAAGAGGGTAAGACACAGAAAGAAATTTCTGAACAAATAGGCTGTTCCCAGAGTGCTGTATCAAGGCACCTCAGTGGGAAGTCTGTGGGAAGGAAAAAGTGTGGCAAAAAACACTGCACAACGACAAGAGGTGACCGGACCCTGCGGAAGATTGTGGAGAAGGACCGATTCCAGACCTTGGATGACCTGCGGAAGCAGTGGACTGAGTCTGGAGTAGAAACATCCAGAGCCACCGTGCACAGGCGTGTGCAGGAAATGGGCTACAGGTGCCGCATTCCCCAGGTCAAGCCACTTTTGAACCAGAAACAGCGGCAGAAGCGCCTGACCTGGGCTACAGAGAAGCAGCACTGGACTGTTGCTCAGTGGTCCAAAGTACTTTTTTCGGATGAAAGCAAATTTTGCATGTCATTCGGAAATCAAGGTGCCAGAGTCTGGAGGAAGACTGGGGAGAAGGAAATGCCAAAATGCCTGAAGTCCAGAGTCAAGTACCCACAGTCAGTGATGGTCTGGGGTGCCATGTCAGCTGCTGGTGTTGGTCCACTGTGTTTTATCAAGGGCAGGGTCAATGCAGCTAGCTATCAGGAGATTTTGGAGCACTTCATGCTTCCATCTGCTGAAAAGCTTTATGGAGATGAAGATTTCATTTTTCAGCACGACCTGGCACCTGCTCACAGTGCCAAAACCACTGGTAAATGGTTTACTGACCATGGTATGACTGTGCTCAATTGGCCTGCCAACTCTCCTGACCTGAACCCCATAGAGAATCTGTGGGATATTGTGAAGAGAAAGTTGAGAGACGCAAGACCCAACACTCTGGATGAGCTTAAGGCCGCTATCGAAGCATCCTGGGCCTCCATAACACCTCAGCAGTGCCACAGGCTGATTGCCTCCATGCCACGCCGCATTGAAGCAGTCATTTCTGCAAACGGATTCCCGACCAAGTATTGAGTGCATAACTGAACATAATTATTTGAAGGTTGACTTTTTTTGTACTAAAAACACTTCTTTTATTGGTCGGATGAAATATGCTAATTTTTTGAGATAGGAATTTTGGGTTTTCATGAGCTGTATGCCAAAATCATCAGTATTAAAACAATAAAAGACCTGAAATATTTCAGTTGGTGTGCAATGAATCTAAAATATATGAAAGTTTAATTTTTATCATTACATTATGGAAAATAATGAACTTTATCACAATATGCTAATTTTTTGAGAAGGACCTGTATTTGCTAAGTTTACACCACTCATCCACACTGGACAGGACATTATCCTCCAATGAAAACAGGCACTTTCATTGAAACTTAAACAAATTAGTGTGGACGTGCCCTAGTCTATGGAAATTATTTTCTTTTTATATTCTAAATTTTTTGTATTTTACATTAAAATCTGTGGAACGGATTTAAATATTGTAAAATGTATTAAACAAACTGAAAGTTCTTATTTGAAGCTGAAAGTGTAATCGCATGCACCAAAGTAATTAACAAACATGCAAGGGGCGAGGGATGTATAGAACTTTGTGAAAGACAAGAAATCTGTGAGATTCTGTAGGTGCAGAGACCGTGTGGGCCTTATTTGGGTAAGACCATTGATAATACCATCTTACACCCTGCTGATTAGAGTCTATGCTGACAATCTGCACTCAAAGATGCAGATAGAGTGGTGTCACAGGGTGGTACATTGTCCACAATCACACACTGCGGTGGCCTGTATGACTTTTCAGCCTAGACTCTATAGAAGCCTGCGGGTGCAGTCACTTGGGTTGTATACTTCACCTCTCCCCTTTCATTGGTACCACACTGCTCTTTGTTGGAGTTCTTTACCTTTGTTCTAATGTTGAAAAGCTGACTGCAAAGAAAAGAAGACCAAGTAAGGGGGAGAGAGATACAATTCATATAGTGACTTCATTCCATACCCTGGAATGGCTAATGACTTTGTTGAAAATGTTCAAAAACTTAGAAAACTATTGGACAAACACATCAGTAGTCAATATTCTTAGCACATTTATTTCTCCACAAGAGGGAGTTCATTTTTTCATCATTCGTTTTTTTCAACGAATGTTTGGGCAGTACAAATACGGGAGTTTCCCGGGAGAAATAACGAAAAAGGGGATGAGACACACACCAAATTATGCTAAACGGTATGTGATTTAACTAGGGTGAATACTAGTGTAAGTGTAGTACATGTGTAGTTGATAGTAAGTTTATAATGATGTGCCCCACCAAGTACGTTCATAATACGTTCAAATAACAACATTAATTCAAATACTCCCCATAACGTCATCAAAATTGATATTATGAACACTCTGACTTCAGTTCTTAATCCAGTCCAACAAAACAAACAAAAATTTTAGCTTATAAATGTCAGCATTACCATCGGAAATAGTGGCAAGCAACCAGCCAACACCGAGAGAGCGCCGCCTATAAGTACCCCATCAGAAACAAACTCTCCACATACTGTAGTTCCGGGCAGAAATTAAGCAAACTATCTGCACTTGAAAAGTTCACACAACTTATATATATATATATATATACGGAACTACAGTATGTGGAGAGTTATATATATTAACAACGATGTTGAAGAAGATAATGATGACGATCCAATCAGTATCATCATTTTGAATTGTTATTTTGAGTTCTGATGATAAAGTAACCATGAAAATTTTTTAGAAGTATATAACAAAAACAAATACTGATCCAGACAGCCTTTCTGTTTCTATGTTATGGATGACGAGTGAACTGAGTGGTAGATTGAATATGAAATGAAAGGAACAGAGAATAACATAAAATGGTTTGAGATCAAATTATTGGCGATCATTAGCCTATTATTTGTTGTTTTTCTAAAATAATAATAAATATAATTTTTTATTCAAGGTTGAAATACTTCTGAATTCACATT
The DNA here is from genome assembly GCA_032164185.1 of Moxostoma hubbsi. Classification (NCBI taxonomy): domain Eukaryota; kingdom Metazoa; phylum Chordata; class Actinopteri; order Cypriniformes; family Catostomidae; genus Moxostoma; species Moxostoma hubbsi. Next base: position 30,360,353 of record JAVLUX010000031.1, on the reverse strand, counting down.
CTTTCTTGTAATGATTTATTACCCAATGTTAATTAATGCATTAATTAACATGTAAGGTGACTGTTATTAATGCACAAACTACAACATGAGTCATTCATGTTGTAGTTAATGTTAGCTCTTCATTAGTTCCAGATTAGTCCATTCATTAACCCTTGTGCGTCAATTCAAAAAAGTTGCTCAGAGGTCCTTAGAGGATAAAAATGTAAGCGTCAAAAAAACTGCCATAAAAATAACATATATTAATATTATTTTTCACTTTCACTGACTTTAACCAACATCAATCATGATCATAACTACCAAATATTCATTCATTTTCAGGATGTTAACCCTTGAAATGCCAGTTGGTTTACATGATTCCACTGTTGTTTTTATACACACACACACACACACACAAATGTCTCAATACACACATACAAAACACACTCTGACATCCATACCAACACACCCACACAATTTTAGCTGCAACATTTATTCAATTGGCCTGCAGTGCTCTATAATACAGCAAACAGAAATAGGAAAAAAGCATGTATTTGGTCCATAGGCTAAACATGTTAAAATGGCGCCATCTGGTGGAAAATATTACAAATTAAACATTTTAAGCCTGGCCTCCAGAATGAAAGTATAATACCATATCATTCATGATTTTATGCTTTAGTGGCACTGGGATAACATTTTGCCATTTTAATGGGTTTTAATGGGGACATTTTTGTCCTTAAAGTCTTTAAGTGTAACTATTTTGTATACACAGAGTATTAGATGTATTATAGGAAATGAGGTTGAAATATTAAAATTCCCCAAAATAATACACAACTTTGGCTAAATTTATGCCGTTGGAATTAACAGCCAAAATGATCAAAAAAAACAAAAATTTCCCAAAGGTTGCTCAAGAGTTAACTCGTAATTTGTTTATTCAGAAGTAGCTATTAATTCATGATTATTCATATATTGTTATTATAAAGTGTTACCAATTCTTGTAATGAGATTACAGTTACACTCTTTTATTTATTATAAATAAATAACCCAGCATAATTTAGAGTGTACTGACTTTCAATTAAGTTCATTACTTTACTTGGGTTACACATATTTCTAAAATAATATTATTACATTTAAAACATGAACTGCGTTAATATATAATCTGTTTGTGTTTTGTGATAGCCAAAGGGAGTGTGTCCTCTAATGAGTCAATGGACAAGAAGGAAATATAGACATTATTTTGAAATTGTTGAGCGAAAAAAAACGTAAACTTTTCTGTGCAAAGAGTTTTATGAAGCAACTCAAAAGTATTTAGTAATCTGAATACTTTTTCGATGAAGAAATCAGGAAGTCAATAATCTGATTACAATTTTAAATTAGTAATTAGTAATTTGTAGTGAATTACTTTTTCATACTGCTATTCAATATACTTTACCCATCCTCCATAGATATGTCTTCATTTGTGTCATTTTCTCAGAAAATAAAAAGCCTATGCCATAAACTGCTTTTAATAATGCTTTTGATAATTAATCACCATGTCATGTTATTCATTTGATGGCCCTACTTTTTTGTTTAACCTGTTCATATGTATATGTTGCATGATAATGTACAAGAGATACATGCATGTATGCCAGACAGAACTACTGTGAGAGAGAGAAAGAAGTACTGCAATCCAAGGTGGAAGATTGGCAACATTTAGGCCTAGTCACATGATGATTCCCACAATCTGCAAATCTCCTGCTCGTCTGGTGTCCTGACATGATGGCGACATGAAACACAAGCTGCTGAATTATTCATCATCCTCTACCACTCTCTTTCAACAAAACGTTTTCAATTATGTGCATACTAATCAAAATAAGCCATTTTAAATACAAAAAAAACAAGGATCATTGGTGGTGAAAATAGGCCAAAAAAGGTCAGGTCTGATTTAAAGCTACATGAGAGGTTCCATTCCATAAACAGTTCATTATTGAATGCAATTCAATTCACCCATAAACTACGAGCTTGCAGCAGTGATCCATAAAAACTTAATTCCCCTGTTTGCCATTTATTGTGAGGAGCAGTGATTTTCCTGACTACATTCAGGTGTTAGGGTCACTGACAGGAGGAAAAATCTGGAAAAAAATGTTGTAAGAACATAAGAGCACATATCACATTGCGTTTGGTCCCTTAACAGGGCTCTAAAAAAGTTAAATAAAAAAATCTATATTTTGAAAAGTGATATCCGTGGAACTGGGAATAATTTTTTTTTAGTCACAAAGATGATCATTATTAGTAAAATTGAGGTTAACCACTTATAAAGTAAAGAGATTATTTTCAACAAAGACAAGCCTGATACATTACCTCTTTTAAAATGTATTTGTTTTTATTGTAATGTTAAACTGAAAGGCAACTGAAACACATAGGCTAATGTTTTCGTTGGCCCCCATATTACCTTTGAGAAGTTTCCGGTCAGTTTCATTAATTCAAGCTTTGAAAACTTTGTAGCAAAGCTACCCATAGTCCAAAGCTGTCAATAATTTCCAGATGGTTGTAAATGGTGCAAGACTGTGACCATGGTAACAGCCCGAGGAGAGAGGAGAGCATCTGGCATGTCAACAAGTCCAAGAGTGGTAAAAGTGGGATGCTGGGGGGTTAATACCAAGTGGTGTAAACATTCCTTAGAGTCCCAGAATCTGCTATAGTTTGAGTATTTGAGAGCAAATTCTCTCCTCCTCCACAGTCCCCAGTTTCTGTATATCTTAATGTAAAATCAAAAGAAAAGGCACATTTAGTATTCACTAAGATCCTCACATCTTAATTACAAATCTCATTGGGAACAAAATCTATTCCCTGACCTTTAATCTCATCTCGTTCTCCCTTTCTGCCTCTCCCTTTCTCTCACACTTTTTTTTTTCAATGTACACGGCTGTCCAGTCTGGTTACTCAACTTGTGTCATTTTTCTGATAAGGGATCTCAACCTAAGCACTGCAGAGAAGGGAAAAATGACGAGAGAGTAAGTAACCGACCGAGGCAAAGGAAACAACCAGCAAAACAACTGACAAAAGCTGATTTGAGATTTTTGTCAGAGAGTATTGGTCTGCCTCAATATGAGAAACTGAAAACCATTTTAATTGGATTTAAAGATGTAATCCTATTGATTAAGCAGAATCAATATGTGTGTGGGTCAAGTCATCATTAGGCACAGGATGATGTCAGATTACAATGCTCATACAGTTCTACATGAGTGAGTGAAGACTTCAATTTATGTCTTTTACCCCATTGTAAAATCACGGAGCTAAACACAAGTTACTTGCCAATAAATAACAAATGTGTTCATTCTTTGTAGTAGTTATCAGACATAGGAGATAAAGCAAAATTTGGAGAATGGTGTCATATTCAGTCTTTCTCTGAAGAAAATACATTTGCAGGGTGTATTTAAGTATACCATAGCAACAAAACAAAAAAAAGATCAATAATACTACTAAATGATTATGAAAACTGATAATGATTAATAATACTGATCAGCATAATCTACAGTGAGTCATACTTGGTATGTGTGCATTATGTAGTAAGTAGACAACCATAAGAGGAGTGAGTTTACATGTTTGTCTTCAAGCTGAAATTTGTATGATCATAACTTTGCAGGTATGGGGGTGTCCTGAATATACAATGCAAACAGCAGGTGTAGCAAAGACTATTTCAATATTTCAAGTACATGGTCACAAAAAAAAAAACAAACATGCATTTGGTACTATGTCCCTCCTTGTTCTTAAATGATGACATAAGTTTGAGCATGGCAAAACCTAATGATCCATGATTTAAGAATGATTCAAAGAGCATGTTAAATGTGCCTCAGTGGAAGCAAGGAAATCAGACCATTTGGATTATCTAACATGGTGACTCAAATTAAATATAGTTTCTCACCTACACCTATCATATCACTTTTAAAAATGTGGATTAAACCACTGGATTTTTATGGATTACTTTTCTGTGGCCATTTTCTTCAATCTTTTTTAGTGCATGTTCGTGTTCGGTGTGAACGGCCCATTTTACTTTTGGATCCCACTCTAGGTAGAGAAAAACATCTGGCTATTCTTCACATCCAGGATAGGTTCTAAAAGCTATTATTGGCTATGAAGTCATCATCTCATCTCTTATTGTGATTATCTCTCTCTCTCTCTCTCACTTTCCAGTCAATGTTTAGGTCACTAGAGCATGAGCAATGGCTGACTGAAGATCTTTCCGGTTACCAGAATAATTCAGTTTTTATTGCAGTGCAGAACAGAAAAAAATCCCTTTACATGAGTACATGACTCCCTAACAATTGCGCTAGACATACCTTCAGGCTTCCTGACACCCGTTCCTCTCTTTCTCTCCCTCTCTTGTCTTTTTGTGCTCATGTCTTTTGTGCCTTGCGGTCAGACATCTGGGTGACGTTATGAAGGTGATGTGGAGTTCTATAGCACTAGAGAAGGGGCGTTGGTTCATTTACATAGGATCACAAATGTAACAGACATAGCCGTAGATTATATATGAAAATATAGCATATCTCAGAGAACAATAGACTTCTAGTACAGCAATTGTCTTAAAAACGAAATTGTCTATACATTTTCAATACATGATGGTCATAATCATAATTAGGGTGGTAGGTTAGTGTTTTGTTATTGCTTTTGTTTTGTTGGCATCATTGGTTCTGACATATTTTAAGAATGTAATTATAATGCAATAAAAAAGTATAATTATAATTGGTGTAATTATTATAACTGTAATATTGTTGTACAATTATTGTGTTCCAGTAGCTAAACAGGAAGAGCGAGGTAGTAGCAACTATAAGGTAATGGGTTCAACTCTTAGGGAGTGCACGTAATAATAAAAAATGTCTATAAATGTAACAAACTCTTTTGTCAGAGTGCCTCTTTTTGTCTTCTGTGCATTAGGCAGCACCCATCTTATATTTTGCATGGACACCTGCAGCAAGGCACAAAGAGTTAACATCCACTGTCCTTCTATCTGATGGAGAGATGCTGGCCCACCACGCTCTGCCACTCACCTCGTCCAATGGCTGCCCTGGAAGGTGATGTCATGCAGTAGGAGGGGTAGTGCTGCTGATGCTGCTAAGCTCTTGTATCCGAGGAGCAGCAGACGCGGTGCAAAAGAGAGGAAGGCAAAAAAGAAGGATATCAGAGGGGGAGATAGGGACAACACCTCATCAAGGAGAGAAGGTAAGTGTGGGCACCACAAAATCAAATGAGTTGAGATGGACTGAATGAAATCTGATACTTAGATAAATACAAGTCAAATAGCATTTATAAAAAGGTTACCTTTGGCATATGGATTGAATGTGCCACACCAAACATCTAGTGGGAACTCTGTGTTCTTACAGCATGCTGTGTCTGCCATCAGTAATGCATGCAATGCAACTTTTGTATGCATGAAAATAGGAAGGATTCGCAAAAGTGTTTGTTTCTATTGTATAGTCATGCGCTGATGTCTTAAAAGATGACATTATTCAGGAGTGCATCAGTAGGATTATGTCATACCAGGATCCCAAGGCGGGAGTCAGTAAACAACCGTTAACAAACACATACAGATATCTGTGTTTTTTGATTGGTTTGGATTGATTTTGTCTCTTGTTATACTCTGTTTTATTGTGCATGTTCTTTTTTATTACTTTATTTCTTATTATCTGTATTTCTAAATCCATCTGAGAAGAAATCAATGCTTTTATCCTGACATTATGTACTGTATCTATACCATTTCGGGTAACCATTCAGCATTATATAATGGGGTCTCATCAATGTGAATGAATGCTTTTGTTTTGTAATAGTGATGTATTAATATAGTGCCAAATATTATGATATAAATGCAATAAAGATCAACTAAGATATGATCAGTTGGTTGCCTTTGACATTGTTTCCCTCCATGTACCTCTATTACAACCGACAAAGTGTAAATAAACAACTACTGTATGTATGCGTTATATGGTAATATATCTAAATGCAAGATTTTCCGTGTAATTATAGAGAGAAGTGAATGTGTGTGAGTTTACGTGAACAGGGAAGGGCAATGCTTCAGTCACAGTAGTGTCTCTCTATGGGGGTACATAATTGTTCATAATTATTTGGTGAAACAGGCATAGACCAGGGGACCACCCAGATGACCATTTCTTTTGGCTATAAGTTTGTCATGCCTTGCACAAGTCCATCAATCCATCACACTGCCCTTTCATTGAGCTCTTTATATGTGCTGTGAAATGTCATATAGGCAGATCTCACATGGGGTATTAAAGAACATGCCCTTTGATTTTAAAACCTATTCAAAATCAAATGTATTCTAGATATTTGGGTGGATGTGTATTCATGTTTATATGACTATTCTTAGTTGCTTTGTTGAATGGTGGCAAGTGGCATCTTTAGACACACTGATGGCAGAATAACAATACAGATATTGTGCGTGACACTCCCTGGTGCTCCTCATCTGAATTCACGCTGCGCTCTCTCCAAGTGTCAAGAAACATTACAATACAACCAGTGCCTCTCAGACACGTCTCATTTCCATGGATCTGCATTTCAAATATTTTAAGAAACTATGAGAATTAACATTTCATTAGATTTCATTTCTATCCCAGCAATGTTTCTCATTCGTTGAGTTGAGGAGAGATTGGTTTGCGCATCTTCTACTAATGAAAATAAATATCATATTTATAGCCAATTTAAATGTGGGCAGAGGCTGGAAACAGGATGGGAAAAAGTGGGAATCGAACCCGGGTCACGCACTGTAAAAATCCTGTTAAATTTACAATAAAAAACCTGGCAGCTGTGGTTCCAAGAAATTTACTGTAAAAAAATACGGTAACCACGCTTAAGGCATTATAGTATGTAATTTTGATGCCTGTATATTTTGCGGTGCATTACCGTTTATATTATTAAATTATATGAACTAAATACTTTAACTACTTCTGAAACTGTAAAAATCTGCTTTTTACTTTATAATGTGTTGTTTCTCACCATAGTATTTACAGAAAGGTACATAATGACATGAAGTTCATCAGTAGTGGCCTTTCCAAGAGCAATGACCAATAACCATGCAGAGACCGTGCTCAGTGTAACACACAAACACTAAACACCATCAGGGTAACACATGTGAAATTAAAATAATGCAATAAACATTAACTAAACTACATCAAATATAACCCCAAAATAGATAAGTTATATTAACAATAAGAAGAAACAACTATTCCCATAAAATATATTGAAATGTGTTGGGTAACGTAGGGAATACTGGGAATTGTTTTTTTAACTGTAATTTTAACAATAATTTACCATAAAAAGTACATGTACTCTCTTGTTAAACATAATATACATTTTTACCATTAATTATTTGGTAAGATCATATTTTGTAAATTTTTACAACATTGTACAACATTTTCAACTTTTTTCAATATATTATCATTTTTACCATAAATTTTAAGGTATTTGCCCATTTACCAATTAGTATTTTTTTTTTACTGTAGCAATTTTGCAGTCTTTTACCATTACAATTATGTACATTTTTTTCAGTGTGTGCATGCAAAAGCACATTCACACCATGACACATTACGCCACTGCAGCTACACTTGAGGGTGCAGTTTGCCTTCAATTTCTGTTTCCACCAGACTATTTGAGTGCAAATAGTCGCTCTGTTAAAGGTATAAAGTGAACCCCTGTGAACAGTGAACTGAATAACACAGTCTCTCAATCTCTCTCTCTCTCTCTCTCTCTCTCTCTCTCTCTCTCAACAGGACAGATTGAAAGGTTGTGGGCTTCACACAATAAAGAATAAACATGATCTTGGCAGGTAGGCAACAAAAGTCCAACTGACTTCCCTAAATGCTGTTGTAAGTGATTTTTTGCTGCACAAATGAGAGTAAGAATTGTTTCCAAAAGGATTTCTCAAACTCTAACCCACCCGTCTTCTATCGTTTTAGCCAAACATGTGCTCCCGTGACAAAATTACGCCATTGTTTAGATTAGCAGAGAGCCGCCTCCAAGTTCCCTAATGACTTCATTCCACTTGACGTTGCGTTTACTAATGCATATGGGAAGTGCCTTCATACACTACCTATTTGAAACCTCTCTACAAAAACGCCAATATTCTAATATTGGCTATGGTGTTTGAGCCCGCATGTTTTGGCGTGAAACTGACCACTCGTTTCAGCGAACTGACCGCTATAAAACAGGTGCACAAACACAATTTCCTCAGAATTTCTTCCCTCAAGACAGCGATTAACTCTTGTCTCGGAGCCTTCTACCTTCACCGTCAATACACACGAGTCAGCGGGCGGAATCTTCACGGCAGCTAGAAGACTTTCTGCTCCCCTGCAGTGCTCCGGCGAACATCACTCTGCCTCGCCGCTTCGCTGGTGAACGGACCTCAGCATCCTAAATTCTCTGCAGCGCGTCAGCAGGTGTAGAGTATCCTTTTAAAGCAAAATTGTACTTGTGTGTTATAAATATTAGTTATTTAAGTTATATAAATATAAATCTATATTTATATTTATATATCTAGATTAGCCACTTACATGTTCGTGTCTTTTTCAAGATGTCGTTCCGTAAGTGTTCCTTGTGCGAGAGACACATCCCACCGTCAGACAAGCATGAGAGCTGCATTTTCTGTCTGGGCTGAGCCCACACTGAGTCAGCTCTCATGGAGACAGATTGTCCTCACTGTGAGGACATGAGTCTCAAGTCGCTTTGCTCACAAATCGCCCTCGTTCTGAGGGACAATTCAGCCTCTCACGCCCTCCCACCCGCCTCTTCTGTGATACCCGAGGGTTCACACGAGGGGGCATGGTGGGGCCGCGAGGTCGAGCAGGATGAACTTGAGGTGGATTTTGCGCGGCAAACACCCCACGAGCCCCTCAATCTCCACGAAGCGCTTATTTCCCGCTTAGCGCTTATCACAGCCGGTTCGCCCTCGCTCTGTTTCGAGTCAGGGCCCAACTAAAACCCAATACCTGCTGCCTCACAGGCACCTGCGTATCAGTATGCGCAGCAAAAGCACTTCTGACGGGCACAACCCTTTGAAGCGGAAAGCAGAGCCTGCGATTCCCTCCAGGTCTGCTCCAAAAAAGGCTTGATTGGAGAGACACAAAACACTGTTCCCCATCTCCACACTATTGTTTGTCGGGAAAGGGATATTGTTGTTCAAAATGTTGTCTATGTGTCTTGCACTCAAATAAATGCAATAAAATATTCAATAAGTGCAAATTAGAATACAGCATTCGTTGCAAACGCACAAGTTGCTCACACATTCTCAATAAAGAGCCCCTTTTTCCTCTTCAAAGCACACACATTATGCGCAACCGCTTCCCTATAGTGAGCGTCGCATCATATCATACAGTGAGCAAACCAAACTGTCATCTGTCCCATTACGCGGATGTGTTGCAAGCACTAACGGGTATTTCAGAATGGTTGCAAAAACGATCGAACATGTTTATAAGTTTTTACATCTTTTGAGACACTTTTTGCACACTGGCCACCCCGTTTCAATGGCATTCTGTCTTCCACGGTTTCGTCCGATGACACGCCACTGTTACAAGCCTAAATAAACCTCTCATCGTGAAAAACGCAATAGAGATTGTGCCAAATTGTCAAGCACAAAAATGGTTTTACAGCCATTATTTTCTTGTTCCAAAGAAACATCCTGGATCATCCTGGATCTGAGACATTTAAATTGTGCACTTATAAAGCGCCTATTCAAAATGATTACTCAGAAAAGGATCTTATCGCATGTATGACCACACGATTGGTTTGCATTGATAGATCTGTAGGATGCATACTTTCATATCCAAATTGTACGACATCACAGGATGTTTTTGAGATTTGCGTTCGAGGGAACAGTGTATCAATTCAAAGTCCTGCCCTTCGGACTGTCTTTGGCTCAGCCTTAAAGGCTTTTCAGTCAGAAATATCAAACTGTCATGTCCTGGTTCGCTCAGACAACATGACATTTGTGGCATATATAAACCGCCAAGGCGGAATTCAGGAGACTTCACCCTCAAACTGTATTGAGGATTTGGGAAATATCTGGCAAAGCAGAAATCGATCTATTTGCCTCAGTGGAGAATACCCACTGTCCCCTCTGGTACTCAAAGTACCAAGTTGTCAGGCAGAAAGTGGTGACCACGGATGCGTTCAACGCAGGTTGGGGGGATGGTGTGCAATGGATGCCCAACTTTTGGCACCTGGACAGGTGCGAGGAGTGCGTGGCACATAAACTGTTTAGAGCTATTGGCTGTAATTCTAGCCTTAAAGGCTTTCAGTCAGAAATAGTGAGCTGTCATATCCTGGTTTGCTCAGTCAACATGACAGTTGTGGCATATATAAACAGCCAAGGTGGAATTTATTCACAGCCACTGTGGAGAATGATGCGTCACCCCCTCCTATGGAATGAGCATCATCTTTCCCTGAGAGTGACATATGTCCCAGGCTGCCTGAATTATGGTGCGGGTCTACTGTCACGGTAAGGGGTGATATCGGGTGAATGGAGACTTCATCCTCAAACTATACTGAGGATTTGGGAAATATTCGGCAAAGCAGAAATCAATATATTTGCCTCAGTGGAGAATTCCCACTGTCCCATCTGTTATCCGAAGTCCCAAGTCCTGCTGGTAAGGGATGCAATGCCACACAAATGGCCGGTGAAAAACAAATATGCATTTCCTCCAGTATGCCTGATCCACTCTGCCATATGCAAAGTCAGAGAGGACAAGGAAACGGTTCTATTGTTGCACCGAAATGGCCAACCAGCCATGGTTTCCGGAAATGATGGAGATGCTGTACAGCTCACCATGGGAAATACCACTGAGGAGGAATCTCCTCTCTCAGGCGCAAGGCACAATCTGGCATCCCCAGCCCCAGCTGTGGAACCTGCATGAGTGGCCCCAGAACGGAGCGCACTACATGTGCCAGAACTGAGATTTTCAGTCATGAACAACATTTTACTTGCCAGAGCACCATCCACTAGATGCCTCTACGCACTAAAATGGAAGGTGTTCACTGATTGGTGTCTCTCACACAGCAAGGACACAGTAAACTGCCCCATACATAAAATTTGTATTTAACTGCCCCATACATAAAATTTTAATTTAAATTTTAAATGTTTAAGTGTTCATCATTGATAAGGCAATACAAAAAACGGCTTTAGAATACAATGTATTGTTTACTACCATATTATTGAACATAAGCCAATCATTGGCACACAGTTCACAGCAATCCATTTCACAAGTGAATTTGTCCATCAATTCGAGATTTATTAATAGGGCTTGTTTAAGGACCCGCCAATTTCAACAAGTGTCAGACATGCTTGTGTAGCGTCTCGGGTGCGTTGTGTCATAAACATAATTTTTTAGGTCACTGTGTCAAGTTAAATTTAGTTTAATACTTAGAACACATCTTGAGATCTCTTTGTACAAATTTGCACTCCATCAAGTGTTTGAATGCAAGAATTTTTTCAAGTTTGAATGATGTGTTTATGTTCTTCTGTAGTGTTGTTTTGTTCACTGTATAAACTGCGTGTTGCCATCTGAAATTTCACTTACTGCCCTCTGGAGTAAACAGGTGGTACTACAAGCTTGCGTTTCTCAGGGATCTTCCTTATTACAATCCAGGGGTATATCGATTAAACGTGTTAATTTTTTTAACACATTAATGAACACGTTATTTATTTTTAACCCCCTATTTAAGGACGGACTCCACATCATTCACATCAGTTCTAACATTTACATTTATGCATTCGGCAGACACTTTTATTCAAAGCAACTTACAGTACTTATGGTGCGTTCACGTGCTATGGTAAATATGATATTTTCCACTTGTGAACTGGTATTTACCAGTGTGTTGCGTTCAAGTGCTTTTGTTGTCGTAATGTGGTAAAAAGATGGAGATACACACACACACACACACACAATTGCAATCTTGACATCGCAGCCTGTTCATTATGCTGCGTTCACACCAAACGCGAATAGAGCGTAATTTATCGCTATTTAGAGTTTTATTTATTTTTATAACGTGTATTCTCCGTGTAAATTCGTGTACCGGACCGCGCCGTTTCGATTCAATACGAATGTACCATTCCACCCCTAGCTAACAGTAGCAAAAAAGGTTTGGTTTTGTACAATGTTTACCATTCAACACTCGCGCGTTGCTTTCCGCCATTTTTGAAAAGGTCAAAGGTTATCTCATCTCGGCAACTCGGGCATCAAAATATTCTACGAGTTGCCCAGTGGAAATTCCACATGAGGGGGTGTTCATGTGCATTTTCCACGTCGGCTTTTGGTATTTACCATAATTACCATAGCACGTGAACGCACCATTATTACTGGGATTCTGTTCCACATATGCGTTAGTAAACGCAATGTCAAGTGGACTGAAGTCGTAAGGGGACGTCTCGGTTACGTACGTAACCATTAATCAGGGTTAAATTATTGTACAGAGGTCCGAAACAGCGCGAAAAAGGTACCAGTGTCACGTGGTACCTGTTACTTTTCTAAGCGCTGGCTAGGATCGGCCAATCACAGTTATTTATTGTTACTAGAAGTTTACTGGAGTTTAAAAATGTTTTATAGATACTGCTGAGGCGGATTTCCATTCATAGAAACGAATTCTTGCAATTATTAGTTTTTAATAAAAAAGATCTATACAGTGTAAAATGTCTCCAGCAGTTTGTCCTGCAGCAGTATCAATTGTACTCTTTTTTTTTGTATGTATGTATTGAACGTATATAGGCATAATTTAAATGTTTAACGTATTCATGTAACACAAAGCATGCATAAATGCATAACAGAACAATGTTGTCATTGTGACAAATGTTTATTCATTCACATCTTTTTCAATTAAGTGTAACTTTTAATTTAGTATTTGTAGTATTTTTAAAAAAAAACTTTTTTTTTTCGTGAAATAAAGTCGAAAGAAAATGCAGTTGATCTTGTATATTTTAAGCGTTTTTCTTGTTTCAAACGGGGGCGTGACCAAAAGAAATTGAGAACCATTGTTTTAGGAGATGATTTGAGTGAAATCTGTGAGTCAGTATGGACAATTTATGTGTAATATTTATTTAATCGCTTACAGCAGCTTTGTACTGATTACTTATTTTTTTATTTGTTATTTTTTTAAGAAGATGCAGAGCGGCCTAACTTTTGTCATATTCATATATCTCTCACAGCATATCGAGATAAGGTGAAGGAGCTCCCTCTAGTGTCACTTCTATGCTCCTGCATAAACGTTAACCCTGCAGACAGTCCTACATACAAGGCTGAGGGTAAATAAAACATTATTTTATAGACACTTTTCTTACATATCTTCAGTTCTAAACAGGTACTACCGCAATGCAATGATAGTTCTTGCTTATAGTTAATCGGAGGCATAAATACAATGTACATTGCCACCTACTCTCAGTTAAACCAACATATGTGAACTTTTTGAAAGATGCTGTGGATCTCAACTGGTGTGTGATCAAAGATATGGAGGTCATTGAGCTGAACAAGCGAACCTCGGGCCAGGCATTTGAGGTAATCCTGAAGCCGCCCTCATTTGAGGGTGTACCAGACCTCAACACATCCATGCCCCAGCGAAAGGACCCCTCTCTGGAGGAGATCCAGAAGAAGCTTGAAGCAGCCGAGGAGAGGCGGAAGGTTAGAATTTACACTCAAATACACAAACAATCATGTTGGCCTGACTTGATCCAAGGAGATAAAAGGCTGTTTTCCTCACTCCAGTGTCAGGAGGCTGAAATGTTAAAGCATCTCGCTGAGAAGAGAGAGCATGAGAGAGAGGTCATCCAGAAGGCATTTGAGGAGAACAACAACTTCATCAAGAATGCTAAAGAGAGGCTGGAGCAAAAGATGGAGGTCATCAAAGAGAACCGTGAGGCTCTGTTTGCAGCCATGCTGAAAAGACTACAGGAAATGGTACACACAAACTGAAATTCATGATAGCAGTGTGAAGTATTAGTAAAGAATGAGATTTTTTTAAACACAACTGTTGCAAAGTATTTATAATTATTACAGAATGTTTGGTGGTGCATCAGCCAGACAGATTTAGATTTTTACCATTTCCAAAAATTTCAAACTTAACATTTTTAAATGTTAAACCCAAACACTATTTGGGATCCTTGCCTTTAATGCACATGAGCTCCCTGTCCCAGTCTAAATTTAGAATCAGTATTAATATTGCATTCGAATGGGGTGGATTGTTCCAACTCTTTGTTTATGCTGCTTTATTTTGCTTTCCTCAGGCACACTAATACATGTATGAACACAGAATGGGAAAATGTTCTTTTGTGTCTATTTAGGACAAACACGCAGAGGAGGTGAGGAAGAACAAAGAGCTGAAAGAGGAGGCCTGCCGGTAGAGGAGTGCTTGCTGCACAGGACCACTTTGGCTAGTCATGGGGACAAGAAATATGGTGACAAAGAAGAGAAGAGGGAAAACAAAGAAAATGGTAGCCAATACATCTCAATAGAGGGGACATATTGGGCAATGATAAACACAATTTGCAACACTCTAAGCTTTTGTAAGGTATAACAACATCAAAACAACTTAATGTTATTTTTAAAAAAGTTTATATATATATATATATATATATATATATATATATATATATATATATATATATATATATATATATATATATATATATATATATATATAAATATAAATATATACAAACACAAAAATAATTAGAAAAAAAAATTGTCTATGGCAATGCAAGGCGCACTAAGGGTATGTTGCTTGGCTGAGTAAAGAAGTTCCTTAGGAGCAGATGAATGAATGCATAGTGTTGAATTTAAAGAGATAACAATGGAGAGATTATTTAAGAACCAATACATGTGAATGTGTTAACCTAAGAATACCACAAACTACATCTTACAAAGTCATCATTCATGTATTTAAATATCTCTTTACAAGCAGCTTTTTTCAAAACATGAGCCTTCTACTGAGGTTTTGGCTATACATGCATATGCGATCATCGTTTAATGTTAATATTCAATTATCAACAGGATTTCACAGAACCTCAGGCATGCATATTATTGCCTAAACATCATTATTAAGTGATGCATCTGTAATCCAGGGAAATTAAATTTCCTGCTATGATGAAATGAAATGACATTGTGAATATTAGTTTAGAACATTCTATATGCCAATAAATTTGATACCTCATACCCTCTCATGGAGAAAAAGTGGAGCACCGCGACACTTTAAGCACAAATTAAAAGCACATTAAGCTTTGTCATTTATTATGTTTGTATCATGTAACTTGAAAAAACATAATGGCATCTCAGAAACAAATAGAGAATGTACTCAGGTGTTACGAGAATGACTTACAACTAAATATACTGATTGGATTTAGGAAGATGTAAGAAGTTTGAATGTTCAGCTTTATGAATGGTGCACTTTGCTTGGCATGTCACTTAGCTTTCTTCTAGACATTGGTCTTCATTTATATTACTTGTTCTATACAAAGAAAAAGGAGTTTGTTTTGGTGATGTTGGCTGCAAATGTAAAAATAAGTTTTAGTGCTTGCAATGGAAATTGACGTTAATTGACCAGATAATTTGATAAAATGGAACTTACCTGCTCTATGTGTTTGTAATGCCCAGATGACTAAATTCTGTGATTTTGCAAAGTCAAATAAATGCTTCTCTTCACTAAAGACTAATTCGTTAGAGGTTTGTACTGAAACTAACAATGTTAAGCCAAAACTAAACAAGCAACAATCAGAAAGGAGTTTGAGGACTATTGTAAGCAGCGTTTGT
The DNA here is from genome assembly GCA_032164185.1 of Moxostoma hubbsi. Lineage (NCBI taxonomy): Eukaryota > Metazoa > Chordata > Actinopteri > Cypriniformes > Catostomidae > Moxostoma > Moxostoma hubbsi. The sequence continues at coordinate 30,344,601 of JAVLUX010000031.1, read as the reverse complement.
AAACTGCTTCAGATAAAGATGTTCTTCAGAAACATGGTTAAATGCTTAAAAGCAAGGACCATGAATGCAGTTTAATCAAGGGAATATTAGAATAAATACAAAGATGATCAAAGTAATGCTTCTGAAGGTTAATATAAAGGCAGATTAATACAAGAATATAACAGTAAAAATAAAAATAATGGAGTGAAGTATAAGACTATATCTGATGCACAATAACAGGTAAAATACATGTACAGCCCACACTGATAGTTTTACTTTCCAGTTTAAGGGAGTACTGCTTGTTTTTGCCCTTCTCTCTCCTCAAGACGTGGATCTGGTAGAATATAGGTTTAGACTCCAGTCTTAAGTCTTCCTCCCCATTTTCATTTAAACATCCTCTTTTTTCACATTTTGCCTCAGAAATTGCCATTGGGATTCGTGAATCATCACAGGAAATCCTAAATTGAAAGAGAGAACGACAAAGAAAGTAGCATTAATACAACCACACAGAACAGCATTGTTTTGCTCTTGTTTTGAATTACAATGCCATGGTTTTATTAGAAATAGCAAAAAAAAAATTGCCATTATTTACACATTTGGAACACTTCTTGATTATGTTGCTTCCATAGATCCTTCATGCACAACAACAACACATACAGTATCACACATGTTATTTCAAATAAAAACTGACAAACATACTGTATACAGTGATTTATCTGAATAAAAACTCACTCATATGTCCATGGTGACAAAGACCTGCTTGGAGATGGGGAGGCAAAAGATGACATGTTCAGAGTTGGATCCAGGATGACACTATATTCTTTATTTAGGGTTTTGCCCAAATAATTGGATTTTCTTTTTCCCTTTTTAAGTCTTCTCCCAGAAGAACCATCTACATCTTGTAAATAGGCAAGCAAGTACAGCAGCAGCACAGCTCTGAAAACCTGAAGAAATTGAGACATTAGAGTAATGCAGCGTGTTGCAAGAACTTTTCTGGCTAATATTCTACATTTGCCCTGAACTCAAAAGCATCTGAATCAACAACAACAACTAACTCTGCAAAATTCTCTTCTGCAAATCAAATGTCACTTCCAACAACTAAAGTAGTAGTAAACCATTTGTAAACATGGTGCCCACACTTTTAGACCAATTAACAGTTTATAGAAACATTTTATAGAAAGTGCACTCACAAAGAGACAGTTAAATATTTTACAGCTGAGCATAACATTCCTGGCAAATAGTTCCATGATTTTATTGATTAGATAAGATTATGATAAGACCTTTCCATGCCTGGAAATCACAATTTTAAATTCCCTGATATTTCCAGGTTTTCCATGGCTGTGGGAACCCTATGTAAACAAATCAGTTGATTACAATACATTTCTTGCTCAAGCTCCTCTCAAATGAAAAATAGGTTTATTGAGATAAACTAGTCACTGGAACAAAAGAAGAGAGCTTAATTAATTACTATTGGATTTGACAAACTCACCGATCTGAGCTGCATCTTCAGAGTACAAATACCAGTGCCCTGGTTGCTCTTCAGAGTTTTTCTTCATGCAAGACAGCAAGTGTTTGAGATCCTTGCTTATAATCTGCTGCTGGTTATATAGGCTAGTGAAGCAGTTTTGTACTTCCTGCTTTTGACTCATTTCTGAGAAAAAACTAACACAAAAGCATGTAAATAATCCTGATTGTGGCCACCCCCCACAAGAAAATATAGCAAAGTCTTAGATGTCTGTTGGATTCAAAGATCTGAGCTAACAGTAGTTAGAGTTGTGTAAACTCTAACAACAGTATCCATTTTGCCTACTGAGACAGTTCAATTCAACATTGATTTTTGTGTTCCACTGAAAAAACAAATTCATATAAGTTAGTTAGGAATATACAGTTTTTATACAGACGGAATCTATCCTTATTGTAATCACTTTAAAGTATAATTTATCACATAATATAATTTTTTCTGGTATCAGAGCACTTGAAGTGTTACAGTTAATTGGCAAATCATTGTTATATTTGTGCACTGTATGCAATGAAACCAATGTATAGTGTATTAAACCCACCAATACTTGTAGCACTGCAGCATTCAGGAGCCCTATCAGTCAGTTGTACCGTATAACACAAAATTCTCTATGGTTACATTATGAGTTCTGACACCTTCAATAAAGGTATTATGTTACTCCAATGTATTAACCAAAACTCTCAAAAGCAGCTACAGCCAAATTCTTTAACATGAAACATTCTCACACACTAAATTCAATTTAGGTCACTAAACTGCTGATTTGGTTCTTAAAACACTGCAAGTTCCAACAGCCAACAGAAAGCACAACCACAAGCATATGATAGCATCTTCTGAGTCATTCTTTGAAATTACAGCACAAGCAGACAAGGTAACACAATGGTGTGTTACAGGTTGTATTGTATAAGATAGAACTAGCTGCATGAAATATTGTCTCATGGTAAATGTAGAGCTCCACAATGGGTTTATACCATATATGGACATCAGACATACCATAAGAATAATTAATATTATGTATCTGTCATATTGCACGTTTTGCCCCTTTAGGGGTTTTCACTCAAAGTAAAACATTTTAAAAAATACAATTTTTTGGAGCATCTTATTGCAAAGCATGTATCAAAAAGATTGTGACAGCCAGTTCTAAAATGCTGGGAAGCTAGTGTCTTGAAGCACGTACATGCTTGATTACAGCTGCACTTTGCTTTTTTTTTTTGCATCATTTGCTCTGCATGTGGCATCAATGAAACAATCCAGTCATAATGGTTCAGACAGACTCTGTCCATGCAAGACTGAAAGGGTAACGTGGGCAGAGAGTAGCTATAATGACTGTGGATGTCTAAACCAAACGTCTAGGTTACTGTTGTAACCTTCAGGGAACAAGACGTTGTGTCAAAGAAACGACACTAGGGGTCTCTCTTGAGAGCCTTATGCATCTCTGAACTTTCAGAAAAGGCCAATGAGAAATTGGCAGACAGAATTTGCATGTCCCGCCCCCAGACATACAGGTATATAGGGAGGGAAATGCGTCTGTTCATTCAGGATTTGTCTGAGGAGCCGACAATGAGGTTCGGCCGCAACAGTGGTTTGGTTCAGAGGCGTGGCCGGGAGGACACAACGTCTCATTCCCTCCATCATGGAATGGAGGTTACAACAGTAACCTAGATGTTCCCCGTCTGTCGCTCACTTTGACATTGTATCGAAAAGCAACACTAGGGGTCCAATTTTAATCACGCCATGCGCTGAACCGTGTACGTGCGCTGCTGACACAGATGCAGGCAGGTAGTTTTTGTGTCAAAACGACAGGCTGTGCCAGACTGCATGTACCGTTCCCCAACGCCCCAAAAAATCATCAAAACCTTCTGGTTCCTTACACCCCGATATGGGGGGAACAAGGCGACATGCCAAGCATGGGAGCAAGCTGGGGGCCCGACCTGTGGAGCACCTATTCCAGTACAGGGTAAATTGAGATAAAAAGACGGTGCGTGCCGTGGCGCCATGCTCGTCTTGGGACTCGACCGCTGTGGAGGATGCCATATGCGCCAGGAGCTTTTGGAAATATTTTAGGGGGACCCAAGTGCCTGGCCTGAACGAGGTGAGGCACTTTAGCACTGACTGCGCGTGCTCGTTGGTGAGGTGTGCTGACATTGAGACTGAGTCAAACTCCATGCAGAGAAAAGACATGCTCTGAACCGGGGTGAGCTTGCTCTTTTCCCAGTTGACCTGAAGCCCTAAACGACTGAGGTGCCTGAGCACCTGGTACCTGTGAGCGCATAATCACTCACGGGAGTGGGCCAGGATGAGCCAGTCGTCGAGGTAGTTGAGCATGCGAACGCAGAGAGAACTCGACTACATCCAGGAACTACACAGGGGCAGAAAGGCATCTTTATAAAGATGCGTCCTGAAAAGGACGTTCAATGCCGCTGTGCATTGCTCTTTTAGAGAAAAAACTCTTTTAAGGAAAATGTCTCTTTTAATAGCGCTGTCGAAGCATCCAGGGGCAAAGCTACACTGCCGTGCAGAGAAGGAGAAAGCCGCTGATATGCGCCGTAGATCCAACAGCATACGCTGATTTCAGAGATGGGAGGAAACAGACTGTGACTTGCAGCTCGCTGCTCACACAACCAGTGGGCTCTGAAGAAAATTTCTGAATGAACAGAACATTCCCCTCCCTTGTATGTCCGGGGGCGGGACATGCAAATTCTGTCTGCCAATTTCTCATTGGCCTTTTCTCAAAGTTCAGAGATGCATGATGCTCTCAAGAGAGACCCCTAGTGTCACTTCTTCGACGCAACGTTGAAGTGAGCGACAGACGGGGAACCTAAAGTTTGAGGTTCATGTAGCTTTCTGGTGTTACGCAAAAGAGCAGAGATTTATGTATCATACAATTTTGATCTTTTGTCCATTTGTTCACTCTTAGGCTAAATGGCCTTTGGATATTTTCACTATTTTTTATTGACAGACTGAAGTCAAACATGTGAGCTCCATAATGTGGGCATTACAAGGGCAGTGGTGGCTCAGCAGTTGTGGCTCAGCGGTTGAGGCTCTGGGTTACTGACCAGAAGGTCGGGGGTTCAAGCCCCAGCACTGCCACAAGACACCACTGTGTGACCCTTGTGCAAGGCCCTTGATCCTATCTGCTCCAGGGGTGCCATATCATGGCTGACCCTGCACTCTGACCCCAGCTTAGCTCAGCGTAGCTGGGATATGTGAAAAATCAATAATTTCACTGTATATACAGAAATGTATGTATAATGTGTGAAAATTGATCAATTTATTATTATCTATGTGATTTGCAAAAACTCAGTAGCCTAAATGTTGTCAAAATAGGGTTGTGACTGGTGGTTTTGGTCTCATTAAAGCAGCGTTTCAGTTTTCGCAGTAAATACCCCCACTGCACCATCAGTAAGGCTCAAGAAGCAACCCTTCATCAACACAAAACCAAACATGTTTAATAAAAGCTAAATACCATATATATATATATATATATATATATATATATATATATAAATAAATAATCATCATCAACAACAAAAACAAAACCAGGCCAAATGATGCGTGAAATGCACAATTAGTTAGCTTGGTACAGTGTGAAATATTAATTTTACAAATTGTATTTTCTCATTAGTATTTCAGCATTTTGGTAGACAATATATTGGCATGTATAAATATGTAGGCCAAACTATATACACCCAGTGAGTACTTTATTACAAACACCTATGGTCCCAATTAATTTCCCGATGTGGTCATCTGCTGTTGTAGCCCATCAGTGTTATCTGATTTACCGTCGACTTTCTGTCAGCTCGAACCAGTCTGGCCATTCTCAGAGCACCACTATCATGAACACGGGGGTTTCCGTCCGCAGAACTGCTGCTCATGTCTGGATGTTTTTTTCTCCGCACCATTCTGAGTAAACTCTAGAGACTGTTGTGTGTGAAAATCCAGGAGTTACAGAAACATTCAAGCCAGCCCATCTGGCACCAACAATCATGCCACGGTTGAAATCACCGAGATTTTCTCCCTTTACTGTTGGTTGATGTAAAGATGTAAAAATGAACTGAAGCTCCTGACCCATATCATCATGATTTTATGCATTGCACTGCTGCCACAGGATTTGCTGATTAGATAATCACATGAATAAGTAAGTGTACAGGTGTTCCTAATAAAGTGCTCAGTGAGTGTAAATTGAACATCAAGCACACAAACTAAAACATATGTTAAAAGTCTGTAATATCCAATAGTATCAAATACACTTTTTTCACTAAAATAATTAAACAATTCTGTGTATTAGTGTTTAATATAAAGATGAGTGTGACATTTTGAATTATTACAATTGTTGAGATTAGAATTATTATCTTCAATACTTCACTAAATGATAACACAATATTAATGTCATGTCTTTCCTCCCACAAACTGTTGGAACCCTCTTTGAACAATGGTACATTTTTCCCTTGTTTATTTAGCATGAGTTATATTTATTTGGAAACTGGTAGAAATTTTATTTATTCAAAGTCTGATCCTATACTGTAGAGATTATTTTTGAAATTGGGCTACTAACTAAATTTTACACCTTGATGACCCATACAGTCTGAAAAAAATTGTGGTAAGCACAATATTGTATTATACGTCTATACTGTAGACATTTGCCATTGATTTTTTCTACCATTTTCATTTCACTGCTACTTCAGTTAAACTGCACAAGCATATCCAGTGGCACCAAAAAGTAAAGCCACATGTGCATTAAAGAACAAATAACCATACCAAGTTGCAGACAAATGATCCTAGACATTTTTTCAGAACTAACTTTACTTTGCCAAGCTATTTTTACAATTACTTTAAACTGGTGTCAAGGTCATTTTAAAGTGATGAATAGTCAGATATCCTCAAGTTCAAACAGGTACTGTAGAAGAGTAACCGTAACCACTTTCAACAAAGTTTGAAAACCAATCGTCCAAATCATTTTATCTTCATTTTAAACAATATATTTCTTATATATTGAATCGTACCAAAAAAAATTTCTGCTGAGTGTTTTTCTTGAAAAGTATTTCTGCTAAATGTCAATGTTCTGAAAATAAATGCTATGTTGTCCTGGAGATTTTGTGCATATATCTATATATAAAGAACTTAAAATAAACAAAATTATACTCATAGTTCCAAAGGAAAAAAATGAAATAATTTGATGAAATAATCATTGCTATTTGCCTTTACATCATGCTTAGTTATTTGAGGTCATACAAAGGCAAACTGAAGTAATTGCATTTTTGGGGTCATCCAACAATTCATTGTTGATGGATGTTAGTCACAAAAATTGCTTCATGTATCTAATCAACACATTAACAAGTGTGCATTTACAACACATTTGTCTAGACAATCCAAAACCTTTAAAGCCATTATACTCTGTTTCTGTGTTCGGCTGTGTCACTATTATTCTTTTGTAAGGCAGCACTGTGTAATGTGTCAAGAGCACTATGCCACGGCTACAACAGAACAACTGTATTCTGAGTATTTCAAAGTAAATGATAGATTATTTTGATATGTTTATTTGTACATTTTCAGTGGCATGCCAAACTCAAAAGTAACTTTTTTTTATTATTATTATTTACAAGTTTTCATGTGAAAAGAAAACTGCAGTCACTGATCCAGTCTATTAGAGAGAATTAATTGAACCACAGAACCATGTATTTCCTGAACAATGAGGTGTACATTTAAGATAAAACAGGCTATTGTAAGAGAACAAATTGGAATGTATTTGAAAGAATAACATTTGTTTTTAGTTGTTTTCTTTAAAGAAACATATTAAAATAAACATTGCAGACATATTGAAAATGATCTGAAAAAGATTCACACTTGAATCTATAACTTTACGTTTTCTCTTGTGCTCCAGTAAATATGCCTTCTTTATATAAGGAAGATGATATCATCTGCCACCATAACCTGGTTGTCATCCTGCATGCGGGCGAGGGCTGCACGGACCTCTGTTTCGTTAAATGGTGATGGGCAGCTCTTTTTGATTCCCTCCATCAGAGCGATCAGGCCCACTGACTGGGCGTGAGCAGAGTTGAACACCTCAAACAATGCACTTTTGAACTCCTTCAGCCTAGAGCAAACACACATAGTACGTGAGACCAACATTGATGTGAAACAATCAGCAACCCTGCCAGCAACGCAGTTTCAGATTAGAACTTAATCAGAAAAGATACTTTACAAGAAAGTGTCAGCCTTTTAAAAATGCTGAGTGTAAAAGATCTAAAAAAATCTAAGCAATCAAATCTAAAATGCCTACCTGTCAGCAGACAACTCTGTGTGCCCATTCTGATCAGGTGTGTCCATGAGCTCCTCACCCTGCCTTGCAGGAGCTGGGGAATTAACTAATAAAATATGAAAATAAATATTGTATTACTACAATTTGTCAATTTTAGAATAAGTGCAGAATGACCTTAAATTAGCAAGATAACAATATTATTGTAATTGTGTCATTATTTACTCAACCTAATGTTATTCTAAACCTGTATGCTGTTATTGTTTTCTTCATGCAGCCCTTTTCCATTAACCATAAGTTCAGTGACCATATCTGTTGGAAAATTTGACCGACTGGGTCACTATGGGCTATCGTTGTATGGAAGAGGAGGAGGGTAAAATTTCTCATTTTGTGTTTCATAGACAAAAATAACAACAGCATACGTATTTGGAACGATATGAGGGAAATTGCATAATGATAATTTTAATGTGAACTATTCCTTTGAGACCCATTCATATTACCCATTTAATACACATAAAAAAAAAAAGAATTTATGTTTCAACTTACTTTCTGGTATATCAGTCTCAGTATTAAAGTCATAGGGGTCATATGACTCACTACCCTGAGATGGCCTGCGCTCAGAATGGCGCCTTCTACAAGACAAAACAAATTAAATTGGGCGATTTGATTTATTCAGCTGGCCACTAAGGGGCCTTAAGCTTACTCATAATACAGTAGGCACCAAACACCACAATACGTTTACTATTATTACAGCTGATAACACTATCCGAGAAGATTCATATTAAAATTTTTTAATTTAATTTCATGTTTAATGAGGTAGAATATTAGACCTTTTTCTCTGCTGCCGGGGTGTCTCTTGTGTCTGCTCCTCCTCCTCTTCCTCTGAAGCTGTGTCCTGCTCACCATTTCTGGAGCGCTTTCGTTCCTTCTCTAGAACCTAGAAACAGTAAGGGCAAGATTGGGAATATGTTCATGTTATTGATGGGAACTTTCTATTGGATTTAAATCAAACACCATTTAGGAACTACTACTAAGTGTCTTCAAACTTTATGTTTTAAGGCTAAAAACATTTTGAATTCTTAAAAAGTAACTTCGTAAGAAACTGACAGAAAGAAGCTAGAATATGGTAAGACACACAGACCTTCTTGAAATAGGCAAACTGCACAAGCTCCACAGCAACTTCTGTGTCCACCAGCTCCACGACTTTGCTCATTCGAGCTTTGGCATGAGCTGTGGAGAGACGGATCAAAGTCTCCAGGGTCCTAGCAGTGACGGGTGATGTCTGAGAGACAGAACATAGCACAGTTTCATTAAATAATAAATCTATTAGGATCAGATGTATCTACCACTATGTGGCCAGGAAACCATTTTGTACATGCGTTTGTATGTACCCGTGCAATGTCAGAACCAAGTTGTTCCTGACTGCGCAGTCGTGAGTACTCTTCTGCGATGTGATTGGCTGCCTCTTGGGACAGAACAGGAGACAAAACTTTGGCAACGTGGATGTACTTCCTCATGAACTCCTTACTCACCACTCTGTACCTAAAAAGACCACAACAACAACCTTTAGCTGTAACGTTCATTCATTAGCTTTAATAATATTCTAATAATATAGTGTTATAATAGGGTTTTCATATATGCTACTTTAACAGTGTTTAATGGGTAGATTAGCATGTAATTTCATGCAAAATTAACACGAAACTAACAAGACTTTCTTTCTTAAAAATGTAAATTAGTAAAGCAAACCACGTTAAACCCTCCAAATACCAGGCCATGAATGTGGTGATACTGTAAGCCAAACATAATCTAAGAATAATTAGCTACGCTTGTGATTTGCATTACAGAAGAAAGCAAAGTTGGTACTTTTCCATACTTGAGCTTCTTGCTGCCATGGAGGAGTGCATTGTGTTTCTCATACACCTGTAGCTCCTCCTCTTCCTCCTGAATTGCATCAGGATCCTCAGTAGCCAATGCTTCTACTGCACCACCCAGAGCTAGAGCTGTAACACGGACAATCAAATGAGTCAACAATACATTACAACATAAAACATTTTTCAGGTTTGATATTTGGTCTCAAAGTTCGATATTCAGGTCCTCTTTGTTTCTATCTATCAGACCTTACCAGCTCCATCCTGCTCGCGAGGATCCCTGTAGCGGTGCATGCGCAGCACGTGTTCAGAGATCTCACGGTCGTGCTCAGGGTCCATCTGATCCAGCATGATGAACAGCAAATCAAAACGAGACAGCAGGGAGTCCTGTAGACCAATGTTCTCCATGGGGGTCTTATACTGATCGTACTGCACAAAAAGAGAGAGACAAACAGAAATTACATAAATTCATTGGCATAGGGTGAAATATTGGAAAAGACTAGCAATGACTAATTTCTATAGCTTTCTTCACACTGCAAATGCATTAGGGCTGCAACTAATCATTATTTTGACAATTGACTAATCTAACAATTATTAGAATGATTATTCTACTATTTGAGTAATTATTGCAATGATAAATCAATAGCCGTTAACTGACCATTCAGCTTGTGCTTTGAGTAAAAATGTTTTATTAAATGTATGCTAACTAAAAATAAAAGAGGACAAAAGCATCTTTAAAAAAATACCTCTAAAAACCTTCATAGAATTTCAGGAAAAAAATACTATTAATGAAGCTTAATTCAGTAAATAATTCACTGCAAAATCATGTTATCATCTGAAGCTACAGCAAGGGCATGTGAGGGATGTGTCTATATCGATAGGGTGCTTCCTTTTTAGACACTGACATGCAAGATTTGCTCCAGCTTTAATTCACGATGACACTTCTGTTTTTACTTACTTTGTATTTTTGTACAATTCCCTAATACTACGATCTACATCACCTCAAGCTGTTTTGGAAAGTTTGGAGTGCATCTGGACAGCGAGTTATGTTTTCTTCCTCTCCGTTATCAGGCACTCGAGTTGAAATGCTTCTCTTATGCATCATTGTTAAGAGTTTCAAATGAGCAAATGACACTTCAACAATGAAAACTTTTATTGGCAATGTTGTCGATAATGGCGACTAATTGTTTCAGCCCTAATGCGCATACAGTAGCTTTTCTAATCTGATGATTTGGACAGACCTTTCGCACGTCCATTTTGTAATTATTTTACGTTTTCAGTTGTTCAGCATATCAAAAATGAAACAACTTAAAAAATATATATTTTTGCCTCCTGTCTGAACATTAGCCTATTTACAGTTTCTATAGCAATAGATTACATTTGCTGAGGTGAAGTGTCACTTTTTTAATTACTGAATTTTGTCTGACTTTCAACGACTTTGTATAATTCAGATTACCGTTCTTTGGTTTCCTGAACTAAATTGAACTTTGAATTGAGAGTTACATAATTATATGATGCAAGCACTATTTCACTTAACACATTAAGACTCTGAGCTTGAGATTTGTTTCTAAGATGACCATATGTAGCACTTACCCTGCCATAAACTGGGTTGGCAGCTGCCAGCACGCTACAGCGAGCATTCAGCCGAGCGTGGATGCCAGCCTTGGCTATAGTGACGCGGCCCTGTTCCATAACCTCATGGATAGCAGTCCGATCCATGTCTGACATTTTATCAAACTCATCAATGCAGACCACCCCTCTGTCCCCCAGCACCATGGCACCAGCCTCAAGACGACGCTCTCCTGAGAGACATACACAACTTGATGTGAAGGTTGGCCACACACAAGACAGAAATACAAAGCACTTGTACATACAAGTATTCACACTGAAAAAAGTGGTAACCTGCAACTGTTACCTCTATTTCTACTTGATCTAACCCATGAAAATGAATTTCATTAGTGTAAACTAATTTGTCTGGTAAATTTTGTCTTTTAGATTAAATACATTTTGGGTTAACACATAAAGCATTTTAGGTTACCTGACAAAACACTTTTTTACAGTGTACTCTGAAAAACAAAATTTAAACCAAAAATGTGGTAACATCTAAATTAACTGTTTTATTCAAATCAAAAATATTATTTGCATCACTAAATCAATCTGAATACAATTAGTAACACCAAGAAGACTAATTACTTTAAGGGTTAGATCAGGTAGAAATAGCTCCTCAAGGTAATTATTGCAGGTTACAGCTTTTTACCGTGTAGGCTCCTTGACTTATCTATGGTCTTTTAAATCACAGTACCTGTCTCTTGGTCAGTGGTGACGGCTGCAGTCAGACCCACACCTGAAGAGCCTCGGCCTGTGGTTGGAATGGCACGAGGAGCCGTGTGCAGAACGTAACGGAGCAGCTGAGATTTGGCCACTGAGGGGTCACCTGAGAACATGATTTTAAAAATGATGTGTGTTTATGCCCTCACATATTTAAAAATACCCCTGACAATTCCGTGGGCAATTATTTCCTCTTTAATAAAACAAAATATATATATTTGACACTGCCTGAAAAATATATAGAAAGAAGAGATTATAAAAATCCAAGTACTGCTTTAACTTGTTTACGTATAGACTGAAAACATAACTTAATCACATACAAATTACATATTAAGAAGAAGGGAAATTTTATAGAATTAATAAAATTATACATCTTTAACCATCAAAGCAACTATTTCCTGTACATTCGATTGTACTTTTCTTTTTACATGTATAACAACACTGAAAGCAGTTTGCAATTCTGATCCAGTAATTTTTCCCAAAATGTCTCTAAACATATGTGCAAAGTCCAACCAAATGCATACCTATGAGAAGCACATTGATGTCTCCTCTAATGCGTGAGCCATTCTCTAATACCTTCTCCACCCCTCCTAGAAGCATACAAAGGATCGCCTTCTTTATGTACTCATGACCATGAATACTGGGAGCCAGGGAGCGAGCCAACTGATCAAACAAATTCTAAAATAAAGAAAAACAAAGCATTCGTATTATGGAAACATTCGCAATATCTTTAAAAACACGTACATTTAGATGTTAATTTCCATCCTCTCACCTTACAGCGAGATCTACAGAAATTCTTGATCTTGGCCACATCATCTGCTGAGAAGAAGGGAGAGACTTCTTTGCTCATCTGCTTGACATTGCATGCGATCATGATGGTCCTGAGCAAACACACATTAGGGAGAATAGATGCATTAACTCAGAATGTGACTAACAAAACAGAGACAGGCTAACAATCCCATGGATTTGATATTTAGTACAAATACAATTCCTCTATGACATCTACTGTGATTATCTTAACAGCACATATGATGCATTTAATATAAATTGTCAAATAATTTTTTATTTATTAAATGTATAGTTAACCAAAAAAATGAAAATCATGTCATCATTTACTCACCCTTGGTTTGTTCCAGTCCCGTATTACTTTTTCTTCCATGGAACACAAAAGGAAATGTTAGGCAAAATGACAGCCTTAGTCACCATTCACTTTCATTATATGAAAAAATTATGCAATGAAAGTAAATGGTAACTTAAGTTGTCAGTTTCTAATGTCTCCTTTTGTGTTCCACAAAATAAAGAAAGTCATATGTCATTAATAAGGTTGGGTATGAAAGAGATTTCATGATTCGATTCCGATACACATGCTCTCAATTCAGTTTGATTACAATCTCGATTCTACATCGATTCAAATATGCACATTTCTATTACAATGTCCATTTTGCTTACATGTAAAATAAACTCTATCTCGTCTTATACTCTTAATTATAAAGAAACCTTCTAGGCAACCCCTCTAGGTATAATTTGAAATTATACATTTCACAAATTACAGTTTTTCATTAGTTTTACATCAAATTGGCCACATTTTAGCTTTTGATTTTTTTTATTCAGTCTATCAGTTCATGTCTTGAAATCGCATATATTATGTTGCAGATATATTTTTGTTAATTTTTCTTGTTTACTTGCATAATTTGTACTTATTACAAGTATTTACATTGATTTGTAGAACACATGCTTAATCTGTAATGTCTCTTTAAGACTAGCTGCATCAGTCAGTGAGCGCATATAACGAGAGAAGACTTGTGTTTCTTTAGCGCATACATGTGTGATTAAATGTTTCTTTTTTGTTGTAGTTTTTAATCAACAACTGACTGTAAAAAACAGAAAGAGTATTAAATTAGACAATGACGTGGACATGTGGATTTCATCTTTTTACACAGAACGTGTTAAACCAAACTTTTACTCTCAACACGCAGTAAAATATCTTGCGCTAATAACTTCTCCTCTACACAACTCAATCACTAGTGAGAGAAATCTGAGCATTTACTAGCCAGTGACTAATCATAGACATTTTTAGTCGCATAGCATGAGACTTGGTTGCACATGCGAGTGATTTATTTGCATTTTAGGGGGTTGCCACATAGAGTGACAGATTGATCTTGGGATTTAAGAATCTATATAAAAATCGTTCAAATGAAGATCGTGATGCATCGGGAAATTTACATTTTTAACCAGCAATAGTATTTGGAAAAACATAAAGGTGAGTAAATGATGAAAGAAAACTGATTTTATTAGCTAAAAATTATAATATGCTCCTTGTTCAAAGAATCAAACTGCAGACTGTGCGGCTCTACCTGAAGGTGCCCGAGGTGAACCCCCCTTTCTTGCCGGGCAGGCAGCGGTAGGTGCCAATCACCTGAACCCGGTCCCCTGGTTTAACAGTGTCCACCAGATCATTGTCCAGGATAATGTCCACAGAGCGGGGCAGCTGACCAGCTGGGGCTTTCTCTGGCATCTCCTGAACTGTTATGGTTTGGTGGTCCTTATATACGGATAGACCAAATTCAGTCTCCAGAGGATTGTTCTCCTCATCCTAAATGGATCAAAATATAAAAAAAATAGTAAAAGAGATAGATGCATAATGTTAGTTATTAAAGTTATTTATTCATGTGTCCTAATAATAGATTATTCCTCTATAAAAATCTAAGTGGCATATGTGGGACATGCTACAGTACCTTGGTGGGGTAAATGGCACTTGAAGGGAAGGCATCCAGTGAGGTCAGGTCTGTGTATTTGCGCTCCATTGTCTTCTTAGTGGTCGGACAGTAGTGCACACTGCGCACTACCTTGGGCCGCACCAAAGAGCCTGTAAATACAATAACACTCATATACTGCATTTTACAGCGGACTAAAATCAACAGATAACACTGTCATTAAACTTTACACAGAAATATAGACTAAGGGATAAAAAGACCAATGTGCTTCTAAACAGGCTTGGACATACATTTAGTGGTGATGCCCTCCAAACACACCATCCTGCCAAGCAGGCGAGAGGTCAGGGTTCGGGGGGAGACATGCTTGCTGCCAAAGCTGCCCTCAAGGCCGACGAAGAACTCCTCATGCTGCTTGGCGTAAGTGGCATCTATTGAAGCCACCAGATCTTTCAGAGCACGCTGGAATGCCAAAAGCTCCTCAAATGCATTATTCAGCAACCTGAGGACCAGACCATTTTAATTTTAGTAAAAATATGGTCCTATGAAAAACTGTATGTAATTAAACAGTAATTACAGAGTCACAACTAACACATTTTGGTTCAAAGAACATTTTGGGGACGTTAATGGTTATAAAAAAACTAAAAAGAACATTCCTAGAAAGTTAAGAGTTGGTTCATCAAAAATAAAATAACCAAATGAGAACTACACACCAAGCCTGCTATATACTGTAGGATTTTTATAGTCCTTTAAGATTGTTGCTTCACAGAGGGCCTGGGTAGCTTAGTGAGTAAAAACGCTGACTATCATCCCTGGAGTCGCGAGTTTGAATCCAGGGCATGCTGAGTGACTCCAGTCAGGTCTTCTAAGCAACCAAATTGATACACTTGCAAGGGAGGGTGGTCACATGAGGTAACCTCCTCGTGGTTGCTATAATATGGTTCTCACTCTCGGTGGGGCATGTGGTGAGTTGTGCATGGATGCCGCGGAGAATAGCGTCAAGCCTCCACACACGCTATGTCTCCATGGTAACACGCTCAACGAGCCGCGTGATAAAATGTGCAGATTGATGGTATCAGATGTGGAGGCAACTGAGATTTGTCCTCCACCACCCGGATTGTCACTACGCCATCACGAGGACTTAGAGCGCATTGGGAATTGGGCATTCCAAATTGGGGAGAGAAAAAAAAAGATTGTTTCTTGTCAGAGGGTATGATATGAACGCATTCATATCGCCATGGCACACTGTGCAACATTATGTCAGACTACGATACACATCGTAGCTGAGTGTGGTCTCAATTGTCCCGATCAGTGAATGTGACACATTACATGAGCATTAGTGCAACGGTGAGATTTGCCTGTATCGGAGGAGCATTTTTTTTTTTCTGAAAGTCAGGACATCAGCATTTCCGTTGCTCCAATACCACTCCATCTTGAGCATAGGCTAACTTAAAAAGCTGGATTTTGTCAAATAGGCCTATAATAAGACAACCTGATCACAAATACAAAAATGACAGATGTTGAGAATGAACGCAAGTGCGGGAGGTAGCCTATAGTAATAGTTAGCTACCACAAGCAAATATTAATTGTGGAAATAAAAAGACTTGTGGCCCGAAAAATTACAAATTTTTCCATTCACAACGAAAAAAAAGGTGGGTTATAGTATGACTTTCTCCTCTTTTAGATTAGTAACCTATCGGTCATGCAACATTTCTAAAATTCATATAGGCTGATAATATATCGTGCTTGCAAATTCCCTATGGATAATCCACAAACACGAAATAGATTTCTATTATTGTATCCACTTCTGAACAATTCATTATTCACACCACTCAAATAATATATATATATATATTATTTGAGTGGTGTGAATCTTAATTAAAGAAGTTTACAGACATTTAATAAAAGTAAAATAGTGGGGGCCTTGGTAGCTCAGCGAGTATTGACACTGACTACCACCCCCTGGAGTCGCGAGTTCGAATCCAGGGTTTGCTGAGTGACTCCAGCCAGGTCTTCTAAGCAACCAAATTGGCCCGGTTGCTAGGGAGGGTAGAGTCAGATGGGGTAACCTCCTCATGTTCGCAATTAGCTGTTCTTGCTCTCAATGGGGCAGGTGGTAAGATGTGCGTGGATCGCAGGGACCCTCCACATGCTGTGAGTTTCCGGTGTCATGTACAACAAGCCACGTGATAAAATGCGCGGATTGACTATTTCAGAAGCGGAGGCAACTGAGACTTGTCCTCCACCACCTGGATTGAGGTGAGCAACTGTGCCACCACAAGGATCTACTAAGTAGTGGGAATTGGACATTCAAAATTGGAGAGAAAAGGGGATAACAAAAAAAGTTAAATAGTAAATTAAATAAATTTGTAAAGAAAATGCATGATATATGTAAATAAAAAACGTGCTAAGAAGTGTATTATTTATTTTTGTTTTGTAAGCTCTTATTCAGGGAATAATGCTTTCATATCGCTGAAGTGAAGTATTTTCTGCTTATTTATTTATTAAATCTTTTTATATAAAATGAAAAGAAGAAAAGACATTGAAAGAGCTTGAGTATAGTTATAACTGGGCACAAATATTGCTATGGCGCAGAGGAGGAGCAGGTTTCTTTCCAATTGAATTGGGTGCGCGAGAGGAGCGGAATATCTCGTCTTGCCGTCGAAATTGCATTCACACTACACGGCTGCGATACTTAATTTCTGACACTTCCACAACTTCGTCGGAGCTAAAGATCATCAAAGGCTAATCGGTCGTCGGTGAACATGTCACACTGTATATTGTAAGATTGCCGATTTAGCCCTACGAAGACAGAAACACTTTAGGATTCCCGAAATTTGTCTCAGATGGTAGAATCTTGGCCAATATCGTACCGTGTCCACCCAGTTTAAGGGAACGTTATGTGTTTTCAGGGGGTAATAAAAAACAATTACGTGTACAAAATATGTCATTAATTAGTGTAGCTGCTTGTATAAACACCCTGTTATTATTAATACGACTGTAATAATTACATTTGCATGTATAACATGAACTCAGAACTATGAAGTGTAAAAAAAAAAAAGTGAACACATACTTGACTGCTCGCGTTTCGTTGCGGCGGCGCAGGTCGTTGATGTTAACAATGAGTCTGGATTTGTTGTCGCTGATCATCTGTCGCACTTTGCTCTGGTAGATGCCTTGGTCTTGCTGAAAATTTAGTAAAAGCGGGATAACAGGTTATCAACAAACTCGAGCACAATAAACAAGAAAACCATCCAACCATGTTACATTATAGTGTGGGGCTTTATTCATGTACGTCACCGTCCTACAGATTAACAGCTATAAACCTGTAATAAATGCGTTATACTCACATCATCGTCAAGAAAATCCAGATAATCCCTTTGGGCCTCTCTCATTTCTAGGTCGTCAACAACTTCAGCAGCCATTTTTGTATAAAGCTTTCAAAATATGTAAAGAAATGCTCAGTGCAGAACACCTCGTGTCGACAGCAGAACTGTTGTGTGTTTTTCGCGCCAGTCGCTGTCGTCTCACAGGGGAATCGGAGTTCTGATTGGCCAATAATCCAGTGACTCACCAGCGTGTTCTGTTTCTTGGATCCCGATGTCCAATCATATCCACAGCAGTGATATTTCGCCCAGCCCATTTCAGCTTTTCGCGGGAAAAGTTTTGCAGTGATGCGCATGCGCATGAGCAAGACGTGGAAGAATTGTTGCGGCATTACTAAATAATGTTTTATGTAGGCAACAATCCTAAACCAATTTCATTCCCTCCTCCCGGTGCTAATTTTTCAAAGGCTTTGAAGCCGTCACTAAAACAGTATGTAAATCAAAATTTTGGCAGATTCTAATAAACGACAATTATCTGCGCCTTTGAGCACACCTAGCGGCTGATCTCGGCCAATGTATTGATAGCGTGTTGCCCGTTTTCCCTTTATATAACCTTCGGTGCACTATGCAACCCCATGAACTTGATTTGATATATTATTTGCTTTGTTGGCCATTTTGTAATTTTATGAATTTATAGCAAAATGGGTATTTTAATTTCAAAGTGCTATTATCTGAATTTTATGAAAATGTACGTTTACAATACTGCAAAATGTGTGTGTGTGTGTGTGTGTGTTATAATATATATGTAACTATATATCATAACTGAACATTTTTGCTCAGTCATTTTGAGTCATATTTGAGAGCCACTTATAACCACGCCCAAACTCATGAGCCGCTGGCACAACAGGTCGTTCATTTGAGACTGTCACAGAGACAGAGAAGTTGCTAAGGTTAAAAAAAGTTTTGTAAAATAGTTAATTAAAGGGATTTAATTTCGGGTTAACACGAAACCCCTTGTTTCTTTAAAAAGGCAATGAAAGCAGCCAAAAGAGCGACTTTTAAGGTATCTTACAGGTGAGGAGCTTCATTTTACAAATTCAAAATACAGATATATAGTCTATATCGTTTTTTACTTATGAAGTTACATACAGATGTTTTCCAACTTTCTTTTAAGTAAATTTTGATGCATTTGTATAAAGTGACAAGTTCTTTTTCTTTATTGATTTATCTATGACAATTAAGGCACGTTTAAAAGTGTAATTATTGCATCTCTTTGATTATACATGTCAATTTAGGCTCTTATGCCAGTGTAAAATTCAATACATTGGTTGGCTTCTTAAGACTGAAGTATATAGTGCTAGGAAGTTTGTGTGGGTGTGGGAACAGACAGTAGTTTTAATAGTGTTAGGGTGGTGTCTACACAGATATTATCACAGATTTATAATCAGAGAATTCTGAGATCTTTTCTTACCTGCCTTCAGCATTTTGGGCATCATAGAAAATTTGAATGCAACTATATACCCAAAAACAAGCTGTCTAGGCAGCACACTAGGTTTTGAGACAGAGCCAGTGTTTTAGAATTGAGAGATTGTTGGATTGGTCCTTGAGCTATGGAGCTACATATATACTGCAGAGAGCAATGTGAGAACTTAGTAAACACAATGAACAATGCAAGAGAGCCAGTTATTAACTAATCAGCTGTAAGAGGTTTAGTTAACAAGAACTGGCTCTTTGTCTGACTCTTTGCCTGAATCATGCCATTCTGTTTTTAAATAAATATTGTCTACCCTCATGCTGTTTTCTGCTTCTCTTTGCAGCATATTTGAATTTTCATCCTGAGTTTCACCATGTCAAGCAAACTTTTGGCCTGTCTGAGTACACTGACATTGAGAGTACAACAGTTAGGTCAGTTACCACGCCTTTCAATCTGGTTACCCTCTCTCCCATTACCTCAGGCCACCGTGCTTGCCTCTGATGTGCCCAGCCTTTTCCGCGAGCCATACATCCTTTCTGGCTACCGACCTGTGAATCAGGAATGGCTGAGCTACTTCTGTAGCCTCTTCCAACGCCACAATGAGTCGCTCAATGTGTGGACACACCTGCTGGCAATCCTTGCGGTTCTACTCCGCTTTTCTTTCTTCACAGGGGCGTGGGGGCTGACTGTGAATGCGGCCTCTTTACCTTTGCTTTTGTACGTGCTCTCCTCGCTTACCTACCTTAGCTGCAGCGTGGCCGCCCATCTACTGCAGTCACACTCTGAGCTGGTCCATTACTCCCTATTCTTCCTGGACTATGTTGGAGTAGCAGTTTACCAATATGGTTGTGCATTAGGCCTTTATTTTTACTGTTCTGAGCATTCATGGAGACAAAGCCCGTTGGGCGCTGTGTTCCTACCTGGTGCTGCTGTGCTAGCCTGGCTGTCCGTTGCCAGCTGCTGCTTTGCCAAATTCCATTACCGACGCCCATACCCCCTCTGTAGGAAGATCTGTCAGATCATTCCAACGAGCCTGGCATACATTCTCGACATCAGCCCTGTAGCGCATCGCCTGGCAACCAGATCTTGGGAGGAGCCGGTGTTAATGTTCCATGCCCTTCAAATTGTGTTCTTCATGTTAGCTGCACTGTTTTTCTCTTGCCCTATTCCAGAGCGCTTCTTTCCAGGGAGATTTGACATTGTGGGCCATGGCCATCAGATCTTCCACATCTTCCTGGCCATGTGTACTCTGTGCCAGCTGGAAGCGCTGTTTAAAGACTTTCTGGTGCACCAGCAGTCTGTATTAGAGGTGCATGGGGAACACTTTATCTTACTTGCTGGAGGGTCTTTCGTCGTCTTGGTTTTGTGCAGTGTTCTGACTGCAATTCTTATGAGAGGTGCAGTGCAAAAGCAGCTAAAGAAAAAAGTATATGACTAAAAAAATATAGAAAGTATTTAAAAATGAAGGCCTACTTAGTTATACAGCACCAACCAGAGGTATTTTAATAATATATAAATATTAAGAAATATAGTAATACTTTACAATAATGATCTATTCATTAACATTAGTAAATGTATTAGGTAGCATTTATTAATCTTGCTTTAAATTAACATTTTTTTAATGTTAATTTATAAATATACTATTTATATAAGTTATAAGGCCTATAAGTTACTTAAAAATAGTAGTCCACTGTAAATTACTAATTATTTCTCTTTAAAACGTAATTAGATTACTTTTATAATTACTTTATTGGAGAAAGTAATCACATTACTAATTACTTTATACTTTAAGTTACTTTTTTAACACAATTTTCTGCTCAATAAAATCAAAATAATGTCTATATTTCTGTCTTGTTCATTGTTTTGCACAAGTCATACACTCAGCACATCACATTTCTCCTTCACGATGACTCGTTACAGGATCATAATTTATGCATTCTACATAAACAATATATTAGAGATAAGCATAACCCTATAATACACTTAAAAGTAATACAATTAATTGAAAGTCAGTAACTGTAATCTGATTACAAGAATTTCAAATGTAATGCATTACATTACTTTTTTGACTAAAAAGTTATTAAATTACTGTAACTAATTTCTTTGTAATTGAATTACACCCTGTAAATGTATTATTCATTGTTAGTTCATGATAACTAACTTAGTTTACTAATAGTAGCAAATACAACCTTATTGTAAAGTGGCACCAGAAATATAGTAAATATTGAAAAAATAAATAGGCCTATTAATAAATCATAAACTGTGTCCAGACATCATCATAACCAGATCTGAACAGATTCATTTATTTTTGTGCAGTTTGTTTATTTTGCGTAATTTGTGGGATGAAGTATTTTTTTTTGACATGCAAAGTCCTGTCATAATCACATTTTGAAATCACATACATCAGATATGCCTTAGGGAAGCATTTTATTGTTTAACTATCAAATACTTCTACAAATCATATCAAGCACAGATACTGAGTGGGTTTTCCCCACAAATAAACTCACTGTTCAAGGCAGGATAGTCAACCACTTAGCCAACATTCCTCTGAGATCCAATACTGTATGGGTTTGCATAAATGGCCTATTTACTTGAAAACTGTTTAGCGTCTGGGACAATATGTTAGGGTTTGTCAAAGCAAAAACATTCAAACTAAGGGGTAAAGCTCAGTTTGGCCCCAACTGGAATGAGGAAGGGTGGATGAGGGGAACAAAGAAGTTATAGTTGTTTTCGTTTCTCTTGAACAAATGAAGTACTGCAATGCTTTTAATGTAAATTATTTGCCTTGTTTCTCTGTATGAATTCTTATTAACTGTATTTGATTTCTCATATCAAATTATTTCTACCTCGTTGTGGTAGAAATATCAGTTTGAACCCTGTGTTTTATCAAAAGGTTCTTTAGATACCGTTGCATTTTAAATGTGTTTACAGTAAACTTCTAGTGTTTTTACAAATGTTTGGTGGATTTTGCATATTAATATTCATTTCCTCAGATCCATTCTCATGAACCTTAGCTGCCTTATTGATTATTTTGTCACAATTGTCTTAGTGAAAGAATTTTATATTTTTTTTTTTAGACTAATTAACTTTGTAATAATAATAATAATAATAATAATAATAATAATAACGTTCATTTATTACTTTGTTTACTGTATCAGACCGGATGTTTTCTTGAAAGGGTCAACCACATTATCAACATATAGAGTCCAAAAATGTGAGACCACACTGAAAATCTAGGATTTTTTTTCTTTTTACTTAAATGTGGAAATAAAACAGTAAATAAACCTGAAAATTTTTAAACCAAAGAAAAGTTTTGTGGAAACTGTAAAAAAAATATCTAATTATATTTATTACATTTATAGCATTATGTGCATTATTTATAGCTCACTAATCAACAAGCAAATTTGTGACATTGATATTGAAGTTAACTTGTTCCTTGTGTCCATTGAATCTTTCAAGATGCTCTTTGAAGCATGCTGGGATAATATAAAGCATCAGGTTTTGACAGCTTAATACTGCAAAGCATAAGGCGGACATACTAAATACTACACATTCTGAAATTCATACACATTTTTCAATTCAAGGATTACATTTGAAAATGATGCAAAATAGAAGTAATTTCACCAGTGGTCTAAGATGTTTGGACTCAATTGTGTGTCATACCTCTAAAGTACACGAGGAGGCAGCATGGTTCCATTCAAAAGCTGATCAATTGTTTAGTTTAATAGGTATCACTAAAGACAAAAATAATCATACAGATATAAAATATTTAAATGTTACTTTTTAAATCAAACTTTAATATCTAAATGTAATCACAATGACAAGAAAAATGCGAGAGAGTTGAATTCTTTAGAGGGAGATAAGAATTAGGCATTGTAGAGGTTGGAATGCAGAATGAGGAAGTTTGTGACTCAGTGTCCTTGTTGGATCAGTGTGTTGCTGCGAGAGCAATGACACACAGTAAAGGCAAGACGATGACAGGTTATCTACTTTTATCATGTAACTGACGTAAAAGGTAAGTTAAATTTTTTTTTTTTTTTTTTAATTGTTGCAGCTAAAGAGTGACAGATAGAAAGATGATTATAGTTTTTAGTATCTGAAATGTCTCACAGAATCCAAACAGCTACATAATTATGATGTCAAACAAAGTGCTTGTGGCTACTGTGCACAAAGCTGCTGTAAAATAATCAAATTAATATTAATTTTACAGAGTTGTCTACCTTATGTACACATTAAACTTCAATTCATAATGGTATACATTTCATTGGCTGTGTTTGCTTATATTTTGTAAATGGTAATGCACTTTACATTCTAGTAATGACTGTCTGTTTGTGTTAAAGAGATGATGTTAGTCACCATTCAATATCAATGTATCAGGTTGTCATTTTGCCCAACATCTCTGTTTGAGTTCCATGATTTCAAGGTTTTAATTCATTTCTTTACCACCGTTCTTTATAGAAACTGGATGAAGAGTGATGGCTCCTGTTGAGGAGGGAATTATAACCTGGTTATCAGGTTGTTCTTCCTCCCTAAAGATTACCATTGTGTCTGCCTTCTTCATCATCACTTACATCACACTCTACAGTCTTTGCATGAGATGTTTCGGGTAATTAATATATATTTAATACTATATCTGTCTTTTATTTGGAATATGCATTATAGTATTGTACTTTTATGGGGATACTGAAAATATTATTATGATCACGATTATAATGTGACATAAGTATGTGTCAGCTAAGAGTTGCATATCTTGTGGTGTGCTTATTCAAAACACACCCAGGAAAAGGGTGTGAATGTAATCCATGTATTACACTAGAATGCAGTGAGTATTTAAATGGATGATCTCAAAGGAATGTGCTAAAGCAGGTTTAGATCAAGGAACCTTGATGTGCTCATAATCTATTTGCCTAAGTCACACGGCATGGATAGCAGAACTTTTTTTAAATGTTTGTGTTATTGTGAGAAAATAGGAGACCTGTTTGTCCACTCCAGCACATTTAAACTGATGGACAACTGATAACTTCATGTTTGCATTAATTAAAAGACCATGTAAAACATTTGGAACAGACATGTCTGTGACATTTCTAACAGTACAATGGACTTTTCTTT
Source organism: Moxostoma hubbsi (assembly GCA_032164185.1). Lineage (NCBI taxonomy): Eukaryota > Metazoa > Chordata > Actinopteri > Cypriniformes > Catostomidae > Moxostoma > Moxostoma hubbsi. The sequence goes on along the minus strand of JAVLUX010000031.1, from coordinate 30,320,034 downwards.
CTTTTGTATCCCGTATGTTTGACAGCGACAGTGAATCCCCCATGCATTTGCACAGACGAGAGAAAACGAATAGTCCAACTGCATTTCCACTAAATGTAAGTGACTGACACAAAACAGCACTCAGAATGCAGTATATACTGTAAATTAGTACTTTCAAGATTTTTACAAGCATTTAAACATTGTGTTGCAAAGGAATACACTTTTGACCATTAGCATATACTATATAGAAAGTCAAGACTGAATGTTATAGTAATATACGGTCACTGATGACAATTTACATTGAAAGAAACTTTCTTTTCTGTGCTTTTGAGATTCCACTGCACTATTGAACCATATCTATCCTGTTGTGGTGAATTAAAATCCTTTGGATGTAAATTAGAGTGAATCAGAGTTATTGGATTACTCTTCTAAAGGAAATGAAACTGTGATGGAGAATGTAGTTAGAGAAAGCTAACTACATGACACAAAAGCTTTATATGGAAAAAAAAAAAAAAAGCTTTTTATGATAAGGTTTATTTTCCAGCTTAAATAAAAATGATTGCATTTGACATGAAATAATGATAAATAAATGTTCTCACAAATTGATGTCCTCTTTCAGGAAGTACCAACTGAGCAGTTCAACAGAAATGTAAACAAGTTTGAACATGGTCGGTATACCTATGGCATTTCTATTTTGTATACAATTTTATTAAACATGCAATATTGGAGTATTGCAATATCCACTGTTTTGATCACAACAGTATCTAAATATTTAACCAAAAAAGCAGACAAAAAAGTTTTGAAAATGAATTCAAATGTCTGCAATTTATATCTGTATACCTAATTAATTTCAAGAATTTAAGTATAAGCCTTTAGATCAAAAGATTGTGATAAACTTAAAGGGTTAGTCACCCCAAAATTAAAATTCTCTCATCATTTACTCACCTTCATGCCAGCAGATGAATATGACTTTCTTTCTTCTACAGAAAACAAATTAAGATTTTAAGAATAATATTTCAGTTCTGTAGGTCCATACAATTCAAGTAAAGGGTGACCAGTCCTTTGAAGCTCCGAAAAGCAGATAAAGTCAGCATAAACATAATCCATCAGGCTCCCGTGATTTAATTAATGTCTTTTGAAGCGATCTATTTAGTTTTGGTTGAGAACAGACCAAAATGTAACTCCTTTTCCACAGTACATCTTGATAGCTGTCTCTTTGGCAATCATGATTTCAAGCTCAATTACACTTCCTATAGCGCCATCTAGTGCTCTGTGTATGCACCAAGCACTAGGAAGTGTAATTGAGCTTGAAATCATGATCATGCATAGAGATTGCAATGGCAAGACATACATTGATAAAGGAGTTATATTTTGGTCTGTTCGCACCCAAAACCAACTAATTGCTTCAGAAGACATTGTTTAAACACTGGAGTCATATTGATTACTTTTATGCTGACTTTATCTCCTTTTTGGAGCCTCAAAAGCCTGGCCACCATTCACTTGCATTTTATGGACCTACAGAGCTGAGATATTCTTCTAAAGTTCTTTGTTTGTGTGCAGCAAATGAAAGAAAGTCATACACATCTGGGATAGGATGAGGGTGAGTAAATGATGAGAAATTTTTCATTTTTGGGTGTCTAAAATGTGTCCAAACTTTTCACTGTCGGTGTACATTTAATTTAGTTCTGACTTCCTCCCTTAACAGGTCGTTCACATTTCAACCAGGAACTGATTCCCCTCTCCTCTCAAATTCCTGGAGTTTCGATGGGAACATCAAGTCCACTATGTGTTAAAATCCCACCACTTCCTTCCCTCCCATCAGATCCCATGGCTCACCTTGAGCCTTTGAGACATTCATTTCATCAGTGGGACAGTGGGAATGTTACATCCCAGAGTTATGACTGTATTCCAGCTGCAAAGTATCCAACAGATCACATACACTCTCTTTTGGAATTTGAATTGAATGAAGAAAATCCTTATGAGTGCATTAGGGAACCTTTAAGTGACAAAGCTGATGGGGAGAGTGAGAGCTCTTCCCTAGCAATGGTAAAGCTGCTGGAGCCTGCTGTTAATCATTCAGTCACAGCCCTCAACAATCTAGTAAACAACCAGGCATTGGAGCAGCCTTTCATTTCACCTCAAACTCAAAGTGACCAATATTTGATTAGCACAGAACCGACTGTTGTCTATGCTGCAGTGAACTGGAAAACCAAAAGTCAAAAGAACACAGAAGCTCTGTTTCATACAGACGCCGTGGTTGATATGGCTGATATTGCTGAGGAAGCTGTTCCTCCCATTCCAGACAAACATTTCTAGTATAATGAAAAGGCACCATTGTGATTCATAATATTTATGTGTTCTTACTTTTCACCAGTTTTATATATATATATTTTTTTTTTACCAACTATATTTGCATGTTACATAACATGTAGTAAATATCAATTGTAACATGCAACTTTTTGTTAATCAGTATAAATCCAGACCTATTCGCCTGGGTTATTCTAGGTCAATGTAGAGTCACATGACACAATACCCAGACTGGATTCAGAGACTGAAACCCATCATGCCTGTGTTGTCCAGACCTGAAATCCCCTTTGGAGTCAGCCGACAGAAGAAAGCTTATAATCCCCAGACATTACATGTCAGACGTTTTCTTCCAAATGTCTGTTTGCGAATAAACAATAATTATGGAATATTTAGGAAATAGGCAAAATAAGGATGGTAAAATTATGCAGGTGAATGGTGACACGTCATGGAAATGTCTTGAAACTGCATGCAGTCATATAAAGTGGAAATTTTGATTTTGATTTTATTTATTTTTATTAATCTGCAATAAAACAAACATTTATGAATGCTTAAGTGTCAACTATATTAAACTGTTTGTGCTTGAAAATGGAAATGAAGAGTTTAGGCCCTTTATTAAGATATATCAAAATCAGAATGAGCTAATAATAATGATGCGTCTTTGGTTATAGATAGTCATATCTAGTCATGTCTGTAGTATTATTACACTATTCTTTGATCTGTGCAATTGTAATATACTGTTATTGAACTGTGGTAGTGTATGTTATCTGAATGCGACATGCATAATAATTCAATCACTCTCTTTAAACGGATTGACTACTTTTGTATATTTTGCTTTTTTGATCTGTTATATTGTATTTATTTATTTTTTATGTCACTACATGTATATGTGTTTAAATGTATATGTTTGTGTGTATGTATATATGTTGCATTCTCTTGCACTGGAAGCTTCTGTCACCATGACAAATTCCTTGTGTAGGTAAGCATACTTGGCATTAAAGCTCATTCTGATTCTGATATATCTTAATATTAAAATCATACATGGTGGAACAACTAGGCCAAAAACAACCCTTATCTTACATAATCTATTTTCTCCCCAATTTGGAATGCCCAATTCCCACTGCTTACTAGGTCCTTGTGGTGGCACGTTACTCACCTCAATCTGGGTGGCAGAGGACAAGTCTCAGTTGCCCCTGCTTCTGAGACTGTCAATCCGCGCATGTTATCATGTGGCTCGGAAATGTTAGAGCATGTTGAGGCTCATGCTACTCTCTACGACCCACACACAAATTTACCATGCACCCCATTGAGAGCGAGAACCACTAACCATGACCACGAGGAGGTTACCCCATGTGAATACCCTCCATAGCAACCGTGCCAATTTGGTTGCTTAGGATACCTGGCTGGACTCACTCAGCATGACCTGGATATGAACTTGTGACTCCAGGGGTGGAAGTCAGTGTCAATACATGCTGAGCTACCCAGACCCCCTTTACATAATCTATGTTTAAAAATCAATGTTTTAAATTAGTGTCAAGAGAGTGAAGGTATTATTATGCCCGTCGCATTTAGACAACATACACAACCACAGTTCGATAACAGTACATTACAATCACACCGATCAAAGAATAGCGTAATGATACTACAGATATGACTACCTATAACCAATAACACGCATTATTATTTGTGTAGCACCCCTATAAGACAAATAAACAAGGTGCCTTAAAGATGTGCAGTAAGCAGCTACTGTCCAACAACAATGCACGTAAGATGCGCGCGCATGACGCACACCCCCTCCCTCCCCGGCACACTGACGGCAGACAGAGAAAAGCACGGGCGGCTGAGCAGCAGGATCTCTCCCTGCAAAAACTTCCAAGGTAAGAATGTGACGGTACGGCGAACACTTTCTAAGGATTTCTTATGGCATGTTTAGAGACATTTTCTTTATGGTGGTGGAGCATGTATTTCTCGTGCAGCTCTGATTTTAATCCTGCCGCTTTTCTGTTTCGAGAAAAAAAAATCAGTTTCTCTGTATGAAGTTAGTTTGGCGGTCTAATGCATGTTGTTGTTGTTTAATGTCTGCACATTCGAGATTATTGTTTGCACAAATGTGTTTTATATCATTGCAACTGTCTATTATTTTGCCAATGGTGTATATTAACGGGCTTGAGCTGAATCTCGTGTACGAACACGTTGTCTGAAAGGGGTGTGCCTCTCTGGAAACCGATTTGGCCAATCAGAACACGCTTCCCGACCAAAATGGGAAGGTTGTTTTTTGCTTGATGTAAACGCCCATTACGAGCGTCTCAGTCAAAGTGTGGAACTGGATTATACAAATGGCACATATTAATTCAGCTGTTCCGAATAAACTAGCTAGATTTGCATTTCCTAAGGAAAATAACAGCGCTTGCAATGCAGAAAAAGGATTGTGTTTTATTTAAGTTTTGGTTCTGTGAAAATGAATGCTGCATCAGGTCTTTTTTGGGCTTTTTTTATTTATATTTTTTTGTGCACAGAAAAGAAAAGAAAGAGAAAAAATGTAAATGACAAGGTGCATCTCCATAGCTTTTACAACAATTAATATAATAAATAAATGCAATCATTTGACTGCTTTTATTTTTCTTTCTTATCAGGGCTATTGCATATTTTTTTTTAATTCATTCTTAAAAACTATAAACAGTGGGGGATATTTGAAAAATCTGTGTTTTGCCAATAATGAAATTATTACAACATTATTTATCAAAACACGTTACAGACAATCCTCTATATGTGTACTTTTCGTGCTTTAATCATATAAATACAATTTAATATGCAAAAAGACGATCTTTTCTGGAATTTAGTGCATACATATTTTTATTGCATCATTGCTGAAGCTTAGAATGTTATTGGGAGATTTTCAGATTGTTACAAGTTTACAACAAAAATCTAAAATAGCACATATACCACACCTAAGGCTTAAACAGTATTCTACTGTTTTAGTCATGGAGTCTTGCTTTAATTCAGTTTGAATGGCCCCAGACTGATGCAAAACTGTCTCAATACACTGTAGCAGCAGTAATAATAGTAATATCAAATATCAGTTCTGTCCTCAAAAGCACTGTAATTGCACATATGGAAACAGCATGTATAACAGACATGTCTGATGCATACAGTAGTGTGTATAATTTACATTGATAAACAAGGAAAAATCTGTCAGAATTCCGATACAGGGTTTTGATCTCTCTATGATTTCACTCCCAAATCCGGAGTTACAGTATCTGAGAGGCTGATATTCAGGGGGTGTGTTGCCTGAAAAAAGTAAAGGCAGTATTCCAGTGTGCAGTTTGTCCAAATGCAGAAATCTGTCGCCCGTTTTGTTGTTAACATTTTCTTGCCTATATCTGAGGTAAAAGTGGTGAATGGTTGCATGTTTTTAATATAAGTTGTTGTTTACATTTATTTAGCATGTTTGGGATTCTGTTTTATTTTGACATTCAGATTAAATATTGCCCAGTATGCATAGCATCTAAACATGTAATACCCTGCTTTCAGCTATTTGTGAGGAGAGCCAAAGCCAACTGTTTAGCCTGTCTCAGTTCTGAGAGGGCACATCATGGCAGCGGTGGGATCCAGGACAGGACTGGATGAGGTACAGACGAGCACAGAGGGGCAGGACAGATTGGTATGTATCACAACAGAACAGATAACTTGAGTTAAAAGTAAAACAACTGATGTATATCTCATTTTGTATTACACTTAAAGAGAAATGCATCACAAATGCACTCTTCACAGATCTGCATGCAGAGCTGTTGTCAAGGAGAAGGAGAGACTGTACAGAAGATGAATGAGAGAGAGTGGTCTGCTGATGCCAAGTCACAACAAACAAAGCTTTTTTCCTTCCCACGGTCTTCCGGTGTGGACTTACCTTACAGGTAATCTACAGATCCAGATCATCCCTTTAGATGGTTGTATTGCACAGGCTGTGACCACATCAAGAATGTTTACATATAATAATTTTTAGATTAGTTCTATTTATGCAGAATTAAGATAACTGGCCCACTGTAGGAAAATGTATGTGATTTTACTAGATTAGCTAATCGTATGAACATTTTCAGCTGTTATTGTGAAATATGTCATTGTATGCCTTATGGGCATGATTCTTGAATCTATAAACAAACTGTATATAGTGATTATAAAACCATTCCGCCATGCCATATTTCAGGAGTCCTGAGTCAGTGGAGATGGATGAGATCATGGCTGCAATGGTGCTTACCAGTCTGTCCTGCAGTCCAGTTGTCCAAAGCCCACCACAGAGGGACCTCCTCCCAGGTGAGTTGAGCTTCTTTTGTAAACTAGATCTAAACTAATAGATGCTGAAAACTTTGCAGATTATGCTTGGAAAAACTGACGCAGCCCATTTTTTTCCCAAATGTATCTCATCAGATAAAGGGTTTAAACACAATTTAACTTATTTATTTAATATTATTTTTGCTTATTAAAGGAATATTCCAGGTTCAATACAAGTTAAGCTCAATCAGCAGTATTTGTGGCATAATGCTGATTACCACAGAAAATAATTTGAACTTGTCCCGGTGTTATTTTTTTTTATAAAGCAAAAAATTGCGGTTACAGAAGGCCACTTTTAATGGAAAAGAAGGGGGCCAATTAATTAATGTTAAAATACAGTTTACATGGTATAGCCACAAGACAAACATTTTACTTGTTAACATGATTTTAGCGTGACACAGATAAGGTTGGTAAGCGATTTAATCACACTAAAATAATGTTATCACGTGTCCATGCTTTTTATACAGTGTGTATTTTAATATTTATGGGCTGGCCCCATTCACTTCCATTGCCTTACTGTAACCACAATTATTATTATTTTCATGTGTATGTATGTGTGTGTGTATATATATATATATATATATATATATATATTGAGGGACAAGTATAAACAATTTTTGTCATAATCAACATGATGCCAAAAATGCTGTCAATTGATCTTAATTTGTATTGAACTTTCCATTAAGTCCCCTTGTTGGAATGTCAAAATGGAATCAAAAAAATTATTTTATATATATATATATATATATATATATACAAACATTTTGGAATAATGTACAGAATTGGTTCTTATGGAAAGAAATTGTTACTTTTATTCACCAAAGTTTCATTCAACTGATCACAATGTATAGTCAGGACATTAATAACTAAAGTAAAAAAATTACTATTACAATTTGTCAGAACTTCTTAAACTGGTTCAAGGAGTTCTCATCTAAAAATCCTCCACGTGCAGCAATGACAGATTTGCAGAGCCTTGGCATTCTAGCTGTCAGTTTGTCCAGATACTCAGGTGACAATTCACCACACACTTCCTGTAGCATTTGCCATAGATGTGGCTGTCTTGTCGGGCACTTCTCACGCACCTTACATCCTCTTATTTAGTTGTACATCTGGCGTTCCACATCTCTTTCTGTCCTTGTTAGAGCCAGTTGTCCTTTGTCATTGAAGACTGTAGTGTACACCTTTGTATGAAATCTTGGCAATTTTAAGAATTGTATAGCCTTCATCCCTCAAAACAACTATTGACTGATGAGTTTCTAGAGAAATATGTTTCTTTTTTGCTATTTTTTTTTTTACCTAATATTGACTTTAAGACATGCCAGTGTATTGCATACTATGGCAACTCAAATATGAACACGGTTAAGCTTCATATAACAAACAAAATAGCTTTCTACTGTGCTTTTTGTAATGGCAAGTGATTTTCTAGTACCAAATTAGCAATTTAGCATGATTATTCAAGGATAAGGTGTTGGAGTGATGGTTGCTAGAAATGGGGCAGATCTAGATTTGATCAAATATAACTTTTTTCAAATAGTGATGGTGCTGTTTTATACTTCAGTAATGTCCTGACGTGTGATCAGTTGAATGCCATTTTGGTGAATTAAAGTACCAATTTCCATCCGAAACAGCAAAAACTGTACATTATTCCAAACTTTTGGATGCCAGTGTATATGTATGTAAATATTTTTTGTGTAATATTTCATTTTATTATGCAATATTCACTGATGAGCCAAAACATTATGACCACTCACAGGTGAAGTGAATAACATTGATCATCTCCTAACAAGGCCACATGTCAAGGTCTGGTTGGATTAGATGGTAAGCAAACAATCAGTTTTCGTAGTCAAAATGTTGAATGCAGGAGAAATGGGAAGCAGCAAAGATTTGAGTGACTTTGACAAGGGCCAAATTGTTATGGCCAGATGATTCCATATCTGATATGGCAAGGCTTGTGAGGAGCTTCTGGTCAGCAGTGGTGAGTACCTAACGACAGTGGTCCGAGGACCACAAACCAATTACAGGGGTTTGGGTGCCCAAGGCTCATCGATGATCGAGGGCAGCAAAGGTTATCCTGTCTGGTCCGTACCAACAGAAGGTCTACTGTGGCATAAGTCGCAGAAAATTTTAATGATGGTTTCAGGTGGAATGTGGCACAACAGTACATCGCACCTTGCTGTGTAGCCAAAGAGTGCCCATGATGACCCATCTCCACCATCGAAAGGACCTACAATGGGCACACGATGGAGCATCTATGGGATGTGCTAGATCAACAAGTCCAATCAATGGTGGCTTCACATAACTTCTAACAGATCTTGAAGGATCTGCTGCTAATGTCTTGGTGCCAGATACCACAGGACACCTTTAGGGGTCTTGTTGAGTCCAAGCCTCGGCAAGTCGTGCCTGTTTTGGCGGCACGCGAAGGACCAACAGCATATAAGGCATAATGGTCATAATGTTTTGGCTCATTAGTGTATTTTTCTAACAAACAATTCTGTGGTTTTGTCTATGTTATGTTAGGGAACAGTCTAAGGAAGGCCTAATTTTGAAATGTTTGTGAAGTGGAATGTAATAAAAAGTATAATGCTGATAATTTTCCCCTTTTTCAACTTCTTGACCAAAACGGATATAGAAAACACTGTAAGAAAAGAGAGCTCATTGTTATTCATGGTTCTTTTGTCTGTGACTCTAGGGGACATGGAGTGTGGTGGAGGTGAGCTGTCCGACAGTGGCAGCAGTGGTTACTGGAGCTGGGACCATGGCAATGTAAGTCCAGCCCCCTCTCCATCTGTCACTGAGATGGACAGAAGCCTTGGCCAACCGACAGATGAGGGATTGCACATGGAAATGGACCAAGCTATATGTGATGAGCCGGAAGTCACAAGATGCAAAGTAAGAATTACAGGACTGTCAGGTTGTTGAACCTGAGGGTGAATAGGAAGTGTTTTTAGGTGACATTTTAAAGTCACACTTTCTTTTTCTTTGACCCTCAGAGCTTGAGCAGGGGAGCATACAGGTGTCTGTGGCCTGGCTGTGGGAAAGTGCTGACATCACGAGTTGGAATGAAACGCCACATTCGCATTCTTCACCTGGGGTGAGTATGTCTGCACGACACTGCACATAGGAATGAGTTATTCAATTAGTCAAACTCCAACTTAGACAGTGAGGAACGTTTAATGTTACTTGAATTGGTGCTATTTTAGTGCATTGTCTTTATGTTGCAGAAGGCTTTGTTTGGAAAATATGAATAAAGCACTTTGTTGAGGTGTGATTATGTGATGCCATGCGAGGAGCAGACGAGTAAATCACAAGCTGTGCGTGCTTTGCTAGTTTGTAATTATGTTTGTGGGATAAATTGTGAGATTCGACAGATCCTACTACGTGTTTATTTTTTGAAGTCAACATGGCAAAGAATTCAAAATCCTCAGGCTCTGGAGATATTAAAAGACACTTACGTGCTCACGCTGAAACCTCCGACAAGCCCGCAGACCAGGGACTCAATTTGGATGGTGCAACGGGAGAAAATCAGTGTCAAATCACGAGCATGTCCGTGATGCTGGCATAAGTTGTTGCAGACTTTGAGGATCTCGTAATATGTTGATCGATTACGGCGATAAAAATAAAATTCTCTTGAGTTGGTTACAAGAATCGGGAACGTCGAGAGATGGATCGAATATCCGGTAGTCATCGGAGAGGGAATTGGCTCCATTTGCATTCATGGATCAATTGGCAACCAAGGCACAGTTGAAAAGTTGTAAGACCTTGAGAATCACGCTAGGAGGAATAACGTGCAAATTGTTTGAATTCCTGAACATGAGGAGGTCAGAGAACTGGTGAAATTCCTGGATGAGCTCTTCCCGAGTCTGCTTGACATAACAGGTCACAAGCTAGAAATCACAGAGTCCCAGCTCGCAGATCTGCTTAGGGAGGCAGTCCCTGATCAATTCTGGCCAAATTTCTCAGATCATCCTATAAAGATCTTGTGTTACGTGAGGCGTGGAGCAAAGGAAAGCTTTCTTTCCCGGATATGTGAACTCAACAAGAGAGAAACATGATTGATTCAAGGAATGCAAGAAACTCTTACATCAATGGAAGATCGCTTTTGCTCTGATGTTTCCGGCCAAATTGAGAATAGGTACTAAAGATGGCCTCAAAGAATTTACGTGTCCCAAACAAGCACTGTTCTTCATAGAAACATTGGGTTTGTAAGCCATTTGGTGATTCTCGTGTTGCTGTCTAGTGGGCCTGACTCACTGAACATTCACTTGACTGTCTGAGGAAGCTGGGCACCATTTTTTGTTTTCCTAGCGGCTGGAGTGTGTTTTGTGTAATAACACAAACTCTTACATCAACAGAAGATCGCTTTTACCCTGAAGTTCCCATCCAGTTTGAGAATGGATACTAAGGATGGCTGCTAAATATCTATATGTCCACATCAAATGATATCTTTTATTAGAAATTTGATGGACTGAGGAAGTCATGGTGTTTATTTATTTATTTATTTATTTATTTTTTTAATGTATGTGGCCTCCGAGTGACTCACTCAATACACTATTGACTGTCCGAGGAACTAGGATGCCGGTTTTGTTTCCTTTTGTGCTTGCTCTGCCTAACGGCTGGAGTTTGTTTAATGGAATAATACTCCCTCGGAACATTTGTGGATGAATCTGCTCATTCCTTGAACTTATGCCTCCTGTCGGCTGTTTGTTTTGCGGAGTATTTTTGCAGGACATTGGGAGTTTTACGTCATCTGCTGCACTCATTAACAGCCGGCTCACTTAACATTCATTGACAGTCCAAGGAAACTGGATGGCCTTATATATTTTATTTATTTGTTTTTTTTTGTGGGGGGGGGTTGGGATTTGGTTGTTGTACAGATGTTGAAATGTCAATTTATTTTTTAATTAAATCGAATGTCAAATGTTAATATGAGTGTGTTATCTTTCTCCACATGGAATGTGAATGGGTTGGGGCACCCCATAAAAAGAAGGAAGGTTATTTCTTATGCATAAGAAGTAGTGGTGTTTTTTCAAGAAATTCATCTTTCCTCACAGGAAGCTGAAAATTTTGAGGAGAGATGGGGTGGACATGTCCTCTTTAGCGCTGGCTCAAGTAAGAGCAGGGGAGTCATTACTCTAAGTAAACATCTACAATTAAAATGTCTCAGATTAAAGATAAATTAGGAAGAGACATTATTGTTTTAGAAGAAATTCAGGGGCAAAGGTTATATTTTGGCTAATATTTATGGACCTAACATTGATGATCAGGGCTTTTTTTATAGATCTTGAAGGGATGTTGCAAGCTGCTGGTACCACTCATGACATAATATTGGGAGGCGACTTTAATCTTTTGATGGACTCAGTCCTTGATCATAGTGAAGCAAAAGTGTGCAAGCCCCCCAGAGCAACATTGATGCTTCACAGGATGTGTAGAAATCTTGGTCTTGCAAATATTTGGCAACTTTTGAACCCATCTGGTAGAGACTATACATTCTTTTCATCATTCCAAAAGATTTATTCAAGTGTGTGTGTGTGTGTGTGTGAAAAAAAAAATACACATTCGAATGCAAAAACCGTGCATTTGAATTTTAGGTGTGTCAAGAGGTACGTGAGACATGATGATGGCGACGACGAGGACATAGCTGACGCGTTTTGTTTTTGTTAGCCTATCGAGTTCAACCCATTAGATCTGAAACGGCTGTGTTGATAATTTGAAAAATGGCTGAAAAGAGAGTCGGGAAGGATCTTACTTATGCAGATTATATTTTATTATTTGTCTCTGACCCTACTAGACCTATGACTTCCCTACACAGAATTATTCATTCCTTTTCCAAGTTCTCAGGATACAAAGTCAACTGGTCTAAATCCAAAGCTTTGGCTCTGACATCGTACTGTCAAGTAAAGGCCTTCCAGTGGCCCAAACAGGGCATTAAGTATTTGGGTGTTTTATTCCCAACAAATTTGTCTGATTTATCTAGAGTTAATTTTTACCCTTTAATAAAAAGGTTTTTGAGCAATGTAGACAGGTGGGCTTCATTACATTTATCGATGATTGGGAAGGTTAATGTTATTTAAAGGAACTGTATTCCAAAATTCAACTATCTGATACAGTCTCTCCCTGTAGATGTCCCCCTCTCTTATTTCAAGCAATTTGAGAGCATAGTGAATTCCTTCATTTGGAATGGCAAGCAACCCAGATTACATTTTCGTAAGCTGCATAGGCCGATTGACGAAGGTGGGCTAGGCCTACCCAAGAATTAGTTTTATTATTATGTGTTCAGTCTCAGACATTTGTCTCATGATTGGTCACTTCCACCTGGAGCCCCTCCATGGTTCTGTATTGAACAGGAATTTCTTGCCCTTATTTTGCCATTGCAAAGCCTTTCTATCAATCTAACCAGAGAAGTTAAATCACACCCCGATATTTCACATTTGCTCTCGGTATGAACAAAAGTGTCTAGTGTTTAATTCAAATATTCATCTAAATGTTGCCACAAGCTTATGGCTAAACCCTAAACGATGCATTAATAAGTCCCCTTTCTGTTGGTCATAGTGGATTGCGAGGGGGGGGTTAATACATTCTGTGACCTATATGAGAGTAGTATGTTGAGATCCTTTGAAAATTTGGTTCAACATTTTGGGATCCCCAAATCTCCGGTTTTTTTTTTAGGTATCTACAGCTGCGCCACCTGCTCTGTACTATTTTTGGGAGTAGCATACATCCCCCCCCCCCCAATGCAGCAGATACTCTAGGAGAGGTGATTACTGCTTTTGCAAAAGGTCACAAGGCATAAGTGTATTAGTCCTTGTTAATTCTGTGTCTAGGGGATGGAGATTTAACCCATGTCTTTTGGGGGTGTGTTGAGATACAGAAGTTTCAGAGTCTGGTGTGTGATTATTTTAGGCACTCGGGTATCGTTTTGCCCCAGACTCTGTATCTTGGGTGATGGGGCGGTCATCAACATTGAAAGCAGACACATAAAAAGTTGGATCTTAACCAGTGTCTTGATCGTCAGGCAGATTATTTTAAGGGGCTGAAGGTTAGCTGGAGCTCCCTCTTTTCAGGAGTGGTGCTCGGAGATGGGAAGGGTGGCAGCCTTTTAGAAGAATGGGGAGATACAACATGTTCGTGGAGAAATGGGGTGGGTATTTGTCATTTATGTATATGTGATTATTATTATTATAGTTTTTTATTTATCTAACTATTTTTTGTGCATGTGTGTGTTTCTGTATAATTTGAGACCACTGTGATGTTGTTGGGGTCAGGGTGGGATTGGGAGGGGGAGGGTTAATAGTGTGGATTAAGATTGTTTCTGTGTATATATATATATATATATATATATATATATTTTGTTTTACTTTGTTCATATATGTAAATTAATAAAGCATCATGTTGTTACATTTTGTTTTGTTTTGGAGTAAACTGGAAATTAGTGCATTTTGACAGGAAAATAAATATATAGTGTTAAATTTCAGCTCTTTCAACTACAGAACATGATGCAATTAATTGCAGTTAAAACATTTAATTGGCTGACATCACTAATTATTATAATTATTTTACACATTTTAGAATAATAGAACACTTGAAATGGCAAAAATGATGTAGTGACCAAAATATTAAACACATCAAAACTATTAACTTCTTCAAAGTAGCCACACTTTCTAGATTACAGTTCTGCACACTCTGTGCATTCTCTCAACCGACTTCATTTGATATCCACTTAGGATGTCATTTAATCTGTAATAATTACATGTTCCCATGCATGCAGACCACTTGTTTGTCAAATTTCCTTCAGTATTTGATTGAACCCATAAAAAAATTTGAATTTAAGTTTTGTAAAGAAATGTATGTGTAGGCACAATGATAGTGTACTTTGTTCTTTACACTACGATTTACTGAGGCTGCAAATAAGCAGCAAATAATATTTCATATTCTTCTCTTCTTTTTTTGTCTTCTCTCAAACAGTGGGGGCTCAGAGCAGTCTCATAGAGAGGAAGACTTCTACTACACAGAAGTTTCCTCAGAAGATGAGGTCACTTCTTCTCCTGCTCCCTCCTTCTCTAGCGGGGCCTGGACGTCCTTTGGGTCCACACTAAGCCAATCCACCTCAGTCCAGTCAAGCACTCTCAGCCAGTCGGCTCCAAGCAGTGTGTGGCAGATTCACACTGAACATCTCTATCAGGTAAGGTCTCCCATTTTCAACATGGCAGTTTTGCTGTTAGAAGTTAAACAGACTTATTCATATGTCTGAATCATATGTTGTTTTGTAAATTCATAATTTTTCTTAGAAAATTACATGGGCTGTCACGATTTATGAAATTTGGCAGACGATTAATTGTCAAATTAATAATCTTGACAATTAATTGTCTATTTTGGGCTACGACGATTAATTGTCTCGTTAAGGGCTTTCACTATAAATTGTAATATTTCTTAATGTGTGCTTCATACACATTAAGAAGTATTTTTTACACATTTAACTTGAAATATATAAATCAAAGAATATAATAGGGATATGTGTCACTTTTTCCTTCATAATCTCCTCTCATTTTCTCATTCAAATGAATTAAGGAATGAGCAGTCCCTCTGCCTTCCTCGCCGTACATGTTATGTGCTGTACACATTTCTCGTGTGGCAATTTTGCGTTACCGAGATGATATTCCAAAATGTATACCGGTTGGCAAATTTTCATGTCTACCAGAATATCGCCCACCACTAGTCGTAAATGTCATAATATTTTCTGTGTTTTTAGTAAAAACTGTTTTTTTCCCCTGTAGGCCTGCACACCCATTCAGGTCACAGTCTCTCCAGGCTCACCCACCTTTTGTAGCTGGACCATGCCTGGTGATGTCCAGCAGAAACCTCAGGTTGGTCTGTCTCAACAAAAGCCATATATTTATAGTGCATGACAGCATCTGTTTTTGTTTTTTACAAATAGAATGTTTTTGACCATAAGGTTATAATTTTGACCTTTTCATCATAGATTCCATCATCTCGCAGCCGGTCAGTGAGTGTTGGAGAGCAGTGGCTACAGCGTAACAGTGCCCCCACCAGATCACAGACCATGAGTGCATCTCCCTCCAGAGGGCACTGTTCATTCAGGTATGTTAGGAACTGCAAAGCTAAATGCTACAGAAACCCTGAACCGCTCTTGTGATTTTAAAAAATGTCACTTAGTGAAAAGCATTTAGTGTAAAAAAGTTTTAGACCGAAATTATTTATTTGTTGAACATAAGCTCAGGAAGGCACTAAATGTTTTTCACCTAGTATAATATATATTTCTCTCTCTTTTAAAAAAAATAAAAATAAAATATGTCTCCAAGAGGCAAAACAGGAGAATTTTTTTATTTTATTTTTGCTTATAAGCATGTGGTACCAACCTCGGCCACCAGGTGCCACTATCAGAAAGCATGAAATCTTATGCTTACAAGGTGACAGCTGTGGTACTTGATTTGTGTATTTATAGTTTATAGTTTAGACAGAATAAAAAGTGGAAATATATATATAAAAAAAAATAAATAAATAAATAAATAATTTCTGGAGAGAAAAAAAAACTTTGAGAGAAAAATTATTTTTTTTAGATAATTTATTTTGTTTTGAGAGAAAATAATTTAGACAGAAAGAAAAAGATATTTGTAGGGCATAAGCTCAGGAAGGCACTAAAAACAATTTAATTAAAAATGAACTAGTGAATTTTTTTTCCACAGTGTGTTTCAGGGCTTCTGTGGAATGCTGTCCTTTGTAGTAAACAAAAAAGCATTTGGTCAAAGTACACATACACTGTAAAATGTTGCTGCATAACCTAAAAAGTGGTATCAAGTCCATGTAAATTAACTGATTTTAAGTCACAAATATTATTTTTTATGAAGGATCAACTACATTAGGTTAAGCCAACAAAAGTTATTTTAAATAGTGTTGTAGATCTACATATACAACTGCATATTTTCACTTTTCCTGTTTACTCTTTGTGTGTTCTTAGGAAGGGCCGAGGTGAGGCCAAAAAGTGCCGAAAAGTGTATGGCGTGGAACGAAGGGACCAGTGGTGCACTGCCTGTCGCTGGAAGAAAGCCTGCCAGCGATTTCCAGACTAAAAAAAAAACAAAACAAAGACTAAAGGAGACGTGGAAGAATCTTAATTTTCCTTCTATCCTCCAACTATTTCTGCACTGTAAAGGACCCCTCTTTTCACTTTTGTACCAGAGTCAAGTGTTTTTGTTATGTTTTCCCACAGATTAAGCGCCGGTAATAGCTGTCAAGAATGTGTGAAGTAGTAGGATCCCAACCCCTCCAAAGTGAATTCTGCCTTTTCACAAGAATAAAGTGTAACCCTGAATCTGAAAAAGGTGTTTATCTGCCCCAGTCCTGCATTTCATCCACACCTGAGATATTGAAGTGATTTGTTGATTTTTGTTTTGTTTTTTGTATACTGTGCACAATGTATTTTGATGATTTTCATGATGTGTTTTCTATTTCAGTTTTTTTTTTTAGCCTTGAAGCTGTAAAAGTGTAATGTTTTTGTTTTTTCTACATATTTACTCAGAATTTTGTCACAACTTTACGTTTTGTAAGGTTTGTATAAGGTCGTTTGCCCATAGCGCTTCCTAATCAATCTAAACTGCCAGATATAAAGCTAAAGTGGTGTTGAGTGAACGATGTGACTGATGTAAGCCATTTTAGTGGCTAGAGTGTGTTGATGTTGATGATGGAGATAAAAGTGCAGCTATAAACTTTTGATTGATACCAAAGTGCTATTGCGAAGCTAAGTTCAAGGGAGTTTGACGGAACACTGCCCTGAGAACAGTTGGGGCTTGCTCCTTTTGTAATCTTGTCATCCTTCCAAACAGTGTTAAAGTCTTACATGTACAATACTGGATGATACCGTAGGGAACATCTAAAGGATTTAAAATTGTAACACTATATGGAAAAAAGAGAGATATTGTTATGTATGATTAAAAAGACACAAGATAAAATATGTACATTTCAAAGCTTGTCATTTGTGCATGACAAATAACAAGAACAATCGTAAAATTATTTTATTGGCCTTTTGTGTGCAGTGCATGTACAAGTGGAAAGGATTCAAAGCAAAGCTCACTATTCAAAAATTATGCAGAATGTGTTTGAAATAAAAATAGTTCACAAGGCCAAAATGTTAACACGGATAAAATCTTACACGTAACTACAGAATACTGTAAAAGTACATTTAAAGTCTATCTGCGCATTCTTTGCATGTTGGTGGTTTCAAAGCATTCTCCAATAACTTGATGTGAGGGAGAGTCTTGAAGCACTAAGATGAAGTCATTTGTATAATATGTTCATGCAGAAAGGTTGAACGCATGCTAAATTGAAATAGCTATTCTCATTGTCAGTCTTGCCTGAAAATGAGGTGGGAACCAAACAATTAAAGTTGCTGTCTCTCTGGAACCAAGAGGAATTGAATTTTTTTTTTTTTTTTTTTTTACTGTTTTCAAACAGGTTTCCTAAAAAACAATTACAAATATACATGTTTCGTAGCATAGGACTGTCTGACACAGAGACAAATGTTATTTCTCAGGATACTTTTTTCCAATTATATCTTATTTCTGTTATATCTGACAGCCAATAGGGACATTTTTGTAGAAGGGTCTGTCTGCAACCTGCAAGGTCACTACAAGGCACACCCACTACTAGTTATGCCCGCTTAAAAGACTATATACAGTCTATGGTTGTCACATTCATACACTGTGTTTGTTGTTTAATTGGAGTCCCTTCGCAACCCTAAACCTACCCTCAAAGATTAAACATGTAAAATTATTAAAAGTACCGCAATGTTAAAGTTGTATTGAATATTATCTAATCGCCATATCAACAAGGCATTTCCATCTGCAGAACTGCTGCTCATTGGATGTTTTTTTTGCAACATTCTGAGTAAATTCTAGAGACTGTTGTGTGTGAAAATCCCAGGAGATCAGCAGTTACAGAAATACTCAAACCAGCCCACCTGGCACCAACGATGCGATTAACTAATCAGCCAATCATGTAAGCAGCAGAGTATTTCAGTGCATAGAATCATGCAGATACAGGTCAGGAGCTTATCTTAATGTCCACATCAAGCATCAGAATAAGGAACAAATTTGATCTCAGTGATTTGGACTGTGGCATTATTGATGGTGCCAGATGGGCTGGTTCGAGTATTTCTGTAACTGCTGATCTTTAAAAAAAAAAAAAAAAAAAACTGCTGATCTTCTGGGATTTTCACACACAACAGTCTCTAGAGTTTATTCAGAATGGTGCCAAAAACAAAAAACATCCAGTAAGCGGCAGTTCTATGGACAGAAGAGGCCAACAGAGAATGGCCAGACTGCTACAAACTGACAAAGTCTACGGTAACTCAGATAACCACTCTGTACAATTGTGGTGAGAAGAACATAATCTCTGAATGCTATTCTGAGATGAGGTTTGGCGCTGTTTTGGTGGTCCCAGGGGGACCTACACAATATTAGGTATGTGGTTTTAATGTTGTGGCTGATCGGTGTATAAGTTGTTAAAGAAGAAAAATATAAAGCTATTTTCTCTCAGTCAGGTCAATCAGCGGTGTTAACCACCCCGCCCTGTTGGAAAGCTCTGCAAAAACCGCTTGAGGGGTGACATGTTGTCCTGTTGTAAGCGCTCTCAGAGCATTTCACGTTAGATGTCGCCGGTTTGGGTCGGTTTTTAAAGTAAGACTTTTTCTTCGGATTTGTAACTTGTAAAACAAATACAGGCTTTCTTAACTTATTTCGCCCACGCGCTCTCACTCACAGATACGCGCGAAAGGATGAGTTAGGGGCCGTTCACAACAAATGTATTTTTTGCTCGCGTCTGCTCTGTTTACATTGTTTTATGGACTAACGTCCATGTCTGCTGCACCGTGTCTCGCTGTTTTTCCAGTGTCTCACAGGACCAAGCACATTTTTAGACAAGTCAAAAATAACTTAAGAGCTCAGAAACACGTCGAGACACCTGCTTTTTGTTTTATTCGTTGCGCTGCGTCTTGATTGTTTGTAGCGCAGGTGTCACAAATTATTTAACGTTATGAACCAGTTCAGAGTGCAAAGAGGTGACTGTTAACAAAGTTTAACATTATTCCAGATTATTATGCACCAAGCAAAGTTACAGCGCTTGATAAACAGCAATGGTTTTCTCCCCATCTGCTCTAAAATGTGTTACTGTTACTAATGTTGCCTATGATGATTACATGAAATACAGCCTTTTGCAACATGGTGAACAAAACACTGCAGCGTCAGTGATATAAGAATACAAGCGTATATGCTCCAGGTCAAAGTAAAGTAAATAAGACAGGAATATATTACTATTGTATATACAGCATAATCTCAAAGTAATAATAATAATACTGTATCAAATTATAATGACAAACTGAACAACAATACATAATTGTTGGGTTATAATAATGATAAATAACAACTGAATTCCAACATGGTAGCGAGTGTAGTTTTGCACACCCTGTTCATTAAAGGGAAAAAAATAGTGTTTTGTAAAAATAAATATTTTAAATTTATAGTTTTTTTATCATTGTATTTTGGAAAACATGCATTAATTATTTTTAACCAGATTTTTATGTTTCAGTAAACATTTTGAATGTACTTTGCTACAACGGCTGATAGGATGAATTTAAAATAATTTTTATTTTTTAAAGAACAAATTTCAGAAATGAGGCCACCCTGGGGTGGTCGGTTGCTTGGGGCCTCAGAAATCGTCAATCCGCCTCTAGGTCAATACCCAAAACAAAACAAGAAAACCTGTTGCCCTGCTCTCATTTTTAACTGATTCACTTAATCAATTCAAGTTTAACTGCTTTGCCATTTATTTATTTTTCACAATATGTTGATAGTTGATTTGAAAAGTATTGTTTCTTAAATGAACAATCAGTTGTTCTCATCAGCAACATTTAGCCTAATAATGATTTATGTTAAGAACAGCACCATGGAAATGTAATGAAAAATATTCTCCTTGTTTGGTCATTAAACACAGATTTATCTCGTTCTTGGCTGTGGTGCATGATAGATGGTCACGGTTACTGATGGCTGATGAGCAGTCAAGTTGTGGTGTGAAAAGACCAGAGGCTGTACTACACTTCATTCTGTCTTCGGTTTCTGGCAGAGATGCGGCCCGATTGACCTGAGCGGCCCGTCAAGCTCAGGTACTGCCTGAGTAGTTGACTCACACGTTTCTGGTTGTTCCACTTGCGGGCAGACTTTCGGATCCCTATGAAACCACCATAGCGTTTCTGCAAAGACCTTCCGGAGCTCACCAACTTTCGAAACCCATGGCGACCTTTCATAAAGCCTCCAAATCGTTTGGATAAACTGACGGCCGCTTCGCCACTCTTCTCCTCTTCCACATCAACACCATCCTGTTCCTGCTCTGTCCCAGGGTCAAGATCTGGGTCATATGAAATTCCGAGTGTCTGTGAGTTTTCCTCTGAAGGCTGCTGGCTGCGGAGAGCTTGCGCTGCGTGTCGAAACTGTTCCAAAGCCTCGGTATATTCCACACCATTATCATTCTCTATGCTCACCATGGCCAGAGGCTCCACTTCATTCTCAGAGCGCTTTGATGTTTCCTCCTGCTGTAATGGTAGGGGAAGCTGGTTCAGACCCGCTGCTTGGTAACACAAATTCCAAGTCAAGGCTGGGGATGCCTGGTCCTCACATTCTAAGATACATACCTAAAAAAAAACAACAGATACATTTAAAGAACTAGGGTTATAAACAGGCTTATATACAGTGAATAGCCGTTGTAACCCTGAACATCCTTAAAACAAGATAAATGTACTTGAGAGAGCACAATTGTTAAACTTTTTTTTTTTTTCAGAAAATTTAATTCAGTTTATTTTTCTTATAAAATTGGCAAATAGTTTTTCTTTCTTTTCTATTTTTTCTTCTTGTTTTAAGCATAAATCTAGTTTAGTCAGAACCCTTCTATATAGGGGAGCCTTCAAGCCTAGCCTAAATAGCATCATGCTGCAGTCCCATATGGGTCTTTACCACTGCACGGTACAACTCGACTCAACTCAACTCAACTCTGCTCGCTTTTTTGGGGTTTTCCACTGTGGATAGTACCTGGCACCTGATATTTTTTTTAGTACCACCTCGGTCGAGGTTCCAAGTGAGCCGAGCCAATACTAAATGTGATGTCAAAATCCTGCAGATCACCGATTGGTCAGGGAGAATCGTCACTACCAGCATCACTAGATTTCCGAAACACGACATCAACCCACTAGTTCTAAAGTTAGTAACAGTTATCATTTGTTCACGCGACTTTCGAATTGTGAAAAAAGAAATGGCTGTGCGCAAAACCACGCCGTGGTCAATAAACGAGGTGCAGACGGTCCACTCGTTAGCGAGTGACGATAAAGTCTCTCAGGAAGTCTCAGCTATTGGCCACACATGGCTACCACCGGACCTACCAACAGTGTAAGAAAAAGTTAAAAAAAATAATTAAAAGTGACTACAGAACCATCAAGGAAAAGTGATAGTGGTTCGACCAAATGGACGCTATCTAAACTGGTGAGCAATGGGAGGGAGAGTGCCCTGGACTACGATGGAGGATGGTACATTTTGTTACGTTAACTCTATTCTCTGCTTCACTTTATTTAGTTGACCAGCTACTGGAAGCTTGCTTCTAAAACAATCCAGGCCAATTTAACTGTTACACTTGTGTAAAATCACCATGCAACAACTGCTTTATGCAGCACAATGAGCTATTAGCTAACAGCTAGCAGTTGTGTTATTGTTTTGGTCAGTTTGTATTTAAGATGATGTCAAGGCAGTAGAGGTGGTGCAACTATGACGATCATCCTATAATCCCACCCACGCTGAGGAGGCACTAAACTGCAGTGGAAATGCAAGCTCAGAAAACGTGCAATGGAAAAGTGCCAATAGACAATCTATGGGCGGTACATTGGCAAGGAGACGAGGACGTTTTTTGTTGTTGTTGTCGTTTTTTTTTTTTAATGAATGTCTGTGGTGGAGATGCTTCAGTGTGCTGAATAAACTGCTTTTGTGAGGAAACAGCTAATCATTTAATGAACTGACCACCTGTCTACAAATCTTCAACATGTTTTACACTAAACAATCCTTTTGTAATGAACTATGTGTTGAATTTACTATGATAAAATTGCTGTTGTATAAGAGAATTCACGGACAATTTTGCGACAGGTAGGTGTCAGTTTACGGCTCTCCCTATTCGTTGGCATGGTATCCACAAGCGGTGACTTACTGTCGTAGCACGCTAGATGACCGTTACACTTGGCCATTGCTAAACAGTCATTTGCACCTTTGAAGGGCACTTCGGGAAGGGGACGCCATTCGAAGAGTCGTTCCAAACAAAAGTAAGAAAGCTTATTTTTTCAAGTTCCCTTTTATTATTTTATTATATTATTTCTTTATTTTTTTATCCCCTTTTCTCCCAATTTGGAATGCCCAATTCCCTCTACATATGGCACTTTTCCACTGCACATTACGGTTCGACTCGACCCTGCTTGTTATACTTTTCCAATGCAGTTTAGTGCTGCCTCAACGTGGGTGGGATAATACGCTGATCGTCATAGTTGCATTACCCCATCCAGCTCTCGTTGTATCCTCCCCTCGGCCATTAACGAGAGGAACGTCTGCTCCTCGTTTATTAGCAAAGCCATTTCGTTTTACAATTCAAAAGTCGCGTGATCAAATGATACTGCTATCACTGTTGCTAACTTTAAAACTAGCGGGTTAATGTCCCATGTCTCAAATCTAGTGATGCTGGTAGTGCCGATTTTCTCTGACCAAACAGTGATCTGCAGGGATTTGACATCACATTTAGTATCGGCTTGGCTCGCTTGGAACCTCGACCGAGGTGGTACAAAAGTTCTAGGTTCTATCCACAGTGGAAAAACCCAAAAAAGCGAGCAGAGTTGAGTCGAACCGTACCGTGCAGTGGAAAAGCCCCATTAGTAGGTCCTCATGGTCTCACGGTTACTCACCTTAATCCAAGTGGCGGAGGACAAGTCTCTGAGACCGTCAATCCACACATTTTATCATGTGGCTCGCTGTGCATGACACCGCAGAGACTGCACATGGAGGCTCATGCTACTCTCTGCGATCCATCCACAAATTACCATGCGCCTCACTGAGAGCGAGAACCCCTAATTATGACCACGAGGAGGTTACCCCATGTAACTGTACCCTCCCTAGCAACCGGGCTAATTTGTTTGTTTAGGAGACTTGGCTGGAGTCACTCAGCACGCCCTGAATTCGAACTCACGTCTTCAGGAGTGGTAGCCAGCGTCAATACTCAGTGAGCTTCCCAGGCCCTCACAGGCGAAAGCATCTTAAAAGAATGCGCATCCACGAGAAGTTGACGAGAGAGGGATCCCTTCTTGAAACAACCCTGTTACACTCTCTCCAATGTTAAAAACGCGGAGGTTGTTATCTCAGTATAGAAGATCTCTGGTTTCGTTTAGTTGAAAAGCTATGTCTGAAAATAGCCTCCTGAAATATATCACCGATCTCTGTGACAGAACTAGACTGGGTAAACCATAGGTATCTATGCGTAGATACATTATTAGCAGCTGTTTCTATGGACCGCTATATGTCCGCCATAGATAGGTCATGAGCAACACATGAATTTAAATTGACAGATACAGTCTGCAAAGTCTATTGTCAATTCCAGACAACTTTTAGATTATCTGATTTTCCATAAACATTTGGCAATATTTAAGGTGATATAAAAAAAAACCTCACTTCACTTCTAAAACAGGTTTTTCTTCCTGTAGCAAACTACAAATAAAGTCCTCTACAACTAAATATATCATGAAAAACATCGGAATGCCCAATTCCAATGCGCTCTAAATCCTTTAGGAAACTAGTTTGATAAGCACCTTATTTTCATCCTGTCTCCGTATACAGCCTCCGAAGGCAGTATTTCCTAGTTTCGGACACAGCACCAGTTTCGTGGACACGGTTAAAAAAAATATTTGTGGTCTGAGGTTTGTAACCACCAGAGCAACACAAGAGCACAGGTAATGTATGTACAACAGGACCACGCGTTGGCCGTGCGTTGGCCAAGCGCTCACTTCTGCGTTTGCGTACTTGCGTGTTGTACATTTCGGCCTTAAAAGCGCTTACAGCACCTTTGATATCTTTCTTTTAGCGCATTTTTACTTTTAAAATATATTGAGATATTTTTAGTTGGAAACAAGAAACAAATACTGTTGATTATTTTGTATTTTATTTTTATGTTTGCTCCCCTTCTTTTTGTATGTTAGAGATACCCCCAACTTTTCAAATCATTTCTATGGCCTTGGTTACAGACTATGTGAAATGTTATGTAGGCGTTGATACAAGAAATAAAATCAAGTAGAATGGGACAAAAATGTTCCTTGTGAATGTGATCAGCAGTGCTCAGCTGTAGAGAAATGCTGGTTCATTCCACATAATGTGCATATGATGTTCTGTTTGGGACTGTTTGAGGATGACTAGCTAGCAGATGAAGCTGTTTGTCTATTATCCCCCATTTATAGGGAGAAAATGGTCTAGCAGCTCACAGCAAAGCTGAAGTGGAACTAAAAGTTGCATGCATGAGAATTAATTGACCATTGCAAATTAAATGTTGATGGGAGATGACTCTCTGAGACGAATTATCAGAAAGGAGATGAAAAACAGAGTATGTTTAAGGACAGTTCAAGGGACAGCTCGCACAAAAATGAAAATTGTCATAATTTACTCACCATCATTTTGTTTCAAACCTATATGTTTTTTTTTTTCCTTATGTAAAAAAAGAAAAGATTTTAGGCACAATGTTTTAGGCAAGATTTAGGCATTTCAATTTTAGAACAAAATTCCATTGAATGTAATAGAGTAATCTTTAATCAAATAAAATATTTCAAGTTTTATTAATTTAATTTTGTTAAACATTACACAATTCAATATGATGGAACTTTGTAATAAAATAGAAATGTGTAAATCTTAAAAATAGGCTAAGATATTTTATTGAGTGTAGCCTCAGTCACCATTGTATGGAAAAAAGATGCAATGAAATTGAATGAGGCTGTCAGGCAATACCTATTCTCGGCATCTATTTTTGTGTTCCACAGAAAGTCATATGGGTTTATAACAACACAAGGGTGAGTAAATAATGACAGAATTAGTGTTTTTGGATGAACTATTCCTTTAAAGAACATAGAATTTCATGTTCTATGGAACACACACAAATTGTATATTGTTTGCGACTGTGAATATGTGTCTTTATATGCCAGTGTATGAGTCTGTTGATGAAATTCTAAGGTTTGATACCATTTTGGTGTCACAGCTAGGCAAACCAGCCAAGCCCACTGGGACCCATCTTCCCACAACAAGAGCGCCCCACCAAATGCCAATCACTCCTACCCACAGCATCAGCAGCTGACAGAGCCACAGCAGCCAATTATGAGCTGGCATTACCCCAATCACCCCGGTCACAGCTGTTTGGTCTGCACAGTCATTAGCAACTTAATTGCAGCAAGCAACTTTTAACAAAGTCGAAGTTTCCTCGTAAGATTGCTTATTCTGCTTCTGCTGTAACAGATGTCTTTGCTGGATTACAATTATGTATTTCATTTAAAGTTGTAGCAGTTAAAATGATACTATTATGGCACAGTCAATGCATAATATAACAAGAGAATAGGTTCAATAAACATAGTCTCACAACAACTTGTAATAATTCATACAAGATGGTGAAATTTTAAGATATCACAACAATTGGCTATTATGAAAAGGCACTATACTTTTATTCCTAAACAGGAAGCTAGCCCCCTATATTTTAAGAAAGAAAATGTCTGTGAACAAATGTGGTTACTCATTATATATTTATCTAGGCTGTACAAATGACTGATGCATGTCAATAATCTGCCATGCGTATCCCTCGTCTCATTCTAAACCCTAATTCTTACAATTTCAACATCTTTCTATTATTATGAATTTTTATGAGACTGGGTTGGTTCAATAGCTTCTACAAGAGGTTCTTGTTAAAGAAAGCACCTTTCATACATACCAGATATATGGAATCTAAAATACTGTGCAATGTGTATTTCAAGATTCCCTACAAAAGGGGTCATGACAGGAGGAATCAAATTTTCCTTGATATTTTGACATATAAGTGGTCATTGTACTATAAAAACATACTGTAAGTTTCAAAACTCAAAACTTCCTACTTGCTGCAAAAAGAGCTTTTGTTGAAACCAAGATGCAAAAATGACTCATTCTCTACTTCCTCCACATTGTGATGTCACACTGCGGTAGACATTAGCATCTGACCGCCTCCACAACAACACATCAACGCCTACTTTACCTTTAATCACTTCCGTAGCCTGCCAAGCAGCGGTGAGCAGTGAGATGGCAAGAGAAGAGCATGTCTGTCATGAACAGAGAGCCAATCATAAGAGTGGGCGTGTACTGTCAAGTCTTAAAGCAGAAGCAGCACCAAAACTGTGTTTTTGACAGAGGGTCAGAATGAGGGTGGAAAATGATCATGTTTTACAAATATATGACTGTTTTTTGTGCGAAAATCTTACTTATAAGTAAACCACAAGGAACATATTAAAATAATTTTAAAAAAGGCCTGTCATGACCCATTTAAAGCATGATTTAAAAGGATAGTTCACCTAAAAGTTAATATTCTGTTATGATTTACTTACCCTC
This sequence comes from Moxostoma hubbsi, assembly GCA_032164185.1. Taxonomy (NCBI): domain Eukaryota; kingdom Metazoa; phylum Chordata; class Actinopteri; order Cypriniformes; family Catostomidae; genus Moxostoma; species Moxostoma hubbsi. Next base: position 30,292,741 of record JAVLUX010000031.1, on the reverse strand, counting down.
ATGATGTTCCAAAATCCGGATTACTTTCTTTCGTAGATCACAAAAAGAGAAGTTAGGCAGTATGTTTTGTTTTGGAAAAACACTAGGGTAAGTAAAATATTTAAGAATTTTCAGTTTGGGGTGAATTATCCCTTTAACAAACATATGTTGTGTTGATTGCAAGAGGCTGTATTCAAACTAGCCAGGCTAATTTTACTCTGCTTTTATAGTAGGTATATGTGGCACTCACCAATGTATTAAATGCTTGATGTTCAGGTAGGAGGAGTCCACAGGTTAAACAGTCCCCTTGGCAGTTACTATGACCCGAGACGCACAAGCTTAAGAGTAACAAGGTCCAAAATGGGGTCTTCATGACTTCTTGACAGAATAAACAAATCGAACAGGAACTTAGTCAGAGCAGCCACTGGGTTCACTAAATGAAGTAGGGAGAGAAGCAGAAGGTAAGAATAACATTGGCCACCATTTTTCACTTTTTAATTTTAATTACATGATACTATTAAGATTAAGATTCAACTTTATTGTCATTGTGCAGAGTACAGGTACAGAGCCAATGAAATGCAGTTGTTTTTGCATATCCCAACTAAGCTGGGGTCAGAGCGCAGGGTCAGCGATGAAACAGCGCCCCTGGAGCAGATAGGGTCAAGGGCTTTGCTCAAGGGCCCAACAGATCTTGACGGTGCTGTCGGTCAGTAACCCAGAGCCTTAAACGCTGAGCCACCACTGGCCACTATCAAACAGTGTGTATAATAACTGTATGATTATCTGAATGTTCCAAATCCATTGCATTAGATAAGACAGTGTCTCATAGTTTCATAAAGTAACATAGCGAATTTAGTGGTTCCAAGATCAATTTAGAAAATACTCTTGAAACATTTAGGAAATATACTATAAATTGGCTATGCCAGGGATTCTGAAATTAGTCATATTTCATTACATGTATCAGCCATCAATCTGCCTTTTTCACCTTGTTTGGCTTTGTTCAGATTTGTACACTCCTTCATGACTGTAGTACCATTCACAATGACATTCATGTGTTTGGACATGCACATTCAAATCCAAAATGACCTGTAGCTGATCAGCTCTGGTAACACTTTTCTTTGACCCTTCTGTTGTCAATCAGCTAAATTAATTCTCGCTAATCCCAGATATTGGGGCTGATAATCAGACATTTTAAAGATAACTCCAGAATTGGGTGCAGTTTCCCTCTAAAGCCAGAGACGTGATGACCGTTTGCTGATAAGACTTCCACTTCATGAAAATCACATTCAAGACCAAACATCCTGGACTCAAATTCCCAACATATCTGTAAAATTCACACATGAAAGTGTAACAACAATTAGCTGATTTAAATGAGGTCTTTCATTGGTATTTATCACGACTATACCATTACCACTGAAACATGGTAAAATTTGCAAGCCAACATCTGTTTTTTTTTCTCCCACACATACTGAAATTCATTAAGGAAACTCATCATAGGCCCTAATTAATATCTGAATTAGCATGTGGCATAATGAGAAGAAAATTAGTGCGGGAGAGAAAGAGCAGGAATGCAGTTCTCGTCAAACTCTGACACACGCACTGCGCCAGCACATTAGTCACGACCGCATTAGGAGGGAAACGCACAACTACACACCTCTAAAAGCTTTCTTTATTGAAAGCCAACAAAAATATTTCAGTGAACTTCAGAGTTGTGATGAAAAGTGGACAATAAAAGCATTCTGAGATTGTCCTGATTGTCTGAACAAAAATGATAAATAATTATAGCCCCTGATGTGGACATGGTATCCAGAGAACTGAATAAAGAATATCAAAAACCATTACACCAAATTATTTTCCAACAAATTAAATCCCTTGCATCATTAGTACAGTTCAATTTGGAGAGAGACTTTTTATGATCATCCCCCGCTATAACCTCTTATTAAAAGTGTTTGTTGGAGATCATGGGAAACATGAAGCAGCTGGAGGGAAAGTAAACGAACCACCAAACACAGCAACTGTCAAGTGCAATACTAATGCTGTGCCTCTGTTGTTTTGTGGATAGAAGTATACAGTATTTAGGTGATATTTTTGACCACTCAGTCACTATTCATTCAGTAAGACAGTCAACATTTACCATTTTTACCACAATGAAAGTAAATGGTGACCGACGCTAAAATTTTACGTATTTGTGTTCCACATAGTCATATGGATTTGGAACAATATGAGGGTGGATAAATTATGACAGAATTAAAAATTTTGTGTGAACTATCTCTTTAACATAAAATCACTTATAGGTACCTTTAGTTATTGTGGTGATACATTTCCTCTTGCTCTGTCTGCAGCCTTTACCCGCATAAAGTGACTTATCTAAGGGAATGTGTCTAATCTGATTAGACCAGTCTGCTCGCCTTCTCCTGCAGCCACCTGATTGTATCACCTCTAAAGTAAACACCAAACCCCATTTTCATTCTGTCCCCACATCATGACTGCTTTAGGAGCACCAGTGCAGAAGACTGGACTGAGTCACCACCAGATACCGTGAAGTCATGCCTGCTGCTTTTCCTGGACCCACTCTGAGTCCTGTAATTTTCCTTTTTTCCCCTCAAGTCAACTATGGCATTAAATGTCAAGAATCAACATAATCATTTTGTTTAGAGAAAATAGACAGATATTTTAACTGGTTTTCACACATTTCCACTTAATGGGTTCTTGTTTTTTTTACTTTATCTTCATCACCGATAAAGTTAGACATAAAGTCAAACTTAAAACAAAAATAAACTTGCATGGTGCAAGGGAAATTCTTTTTTTTCTTCAGTCAACTATATCATGACATCAGTGTTGGGATTATCCGATTACAAAGTAATTAGTTACTGTTATCTATTTATTTTTTAGTAAAATAAAGTACTGTAATGTGTTACATTTTAAATTCTTGTAATCAGATTACAGTTACCTAATTTAAATTAAATTAATTACTTTTAAGTACATTACTTGTGCTAAAATGATATGTACTGTATAATACATTTCAAATATGAATTCATATGTAAGTCTGTTGGCATTTCTGTGACAGCTAAAGGGTGTGCAAAACTCAATGAGTAGGAAATATAGACTTTTTTAATTTGAGCGGAAAACAAAAAAACTGCAGAAAAAGAGCGTAAAAGTGATTTAGTAATAAAATAATCAGGTAATCATTAAAGTAATATGATTAAATTTTTGAGAAGTAATTTGTAGTGGATTATTAATTTTGGATATTTTATCCAACTCTGCATGAAATGAAAAGAATCAACAAATAATAATGACTTTTGTTCAGAGGTAGACTTATATTTTAAACTGTTATTTATACTTTTCCACTTAATCGGTTATTGTTGTCAAATATTGTGTTTGCTGAACAATAAAGTAAGATTTGAAACAGATATTCGAATTTCTGCAAATTTGTTCTGTAATTGTTCTCTTTTTTCAGTCAACTATGTCAATATATGTCAAGAATATGATTACTTTTGCTTAGAGATAAACTGATATTTTTAACTGGTATTTCCACTTTATCGGTTATTAGTTCAATAAAATCTGGTTTACTGATGAAGTTAAACACAAAGTAAGACTTAAAACAAAGAAGAACTGACATGGTGGAATGCTAATTATGCAAATTTGTTCTGTGATTTTTATTTTCGGTCAACTAAGACATGTCTAGAATCAACAAATATGAATTATTTTTAATTAGATACAGACAATGTTTTTAACTGGTATTTACACTTAATTGATTAATGGTTCTTTAATATCAGGTTCACTGATACAGTTAGACATGAAGTTAAACTTAAAACAAAGGAGGAATTCAGCAATTTGACATGTATTTATTTTTAATGCAAAATTTGTTACATAATTTTTAGTTTTTCACCTTTTTTTCAGTCAACTATGTCATGACATGCCAACAATCAACAAAGATTGATATTTTTATTCTTTGTTCTTTAATATCTAATAGGTTTTAATGTAATAGGTTTACCAATAAAGTTGGACTAAAACTTATGTGAACTCACGTAGTGTTTAGGCAAACTGTGCAAAGTCTTCGATTTTATAAGGATACAATTGGTAATAAACATAAAAGTGTTTATTGCCAATAAAACAGACTGAATTCATTATTTTGTGTATGTACAATATTAGTCTTGTGAAGCACGCTGTTCACAGTTAGTGATTCCTTTTTTTTAGTTATTATTGTGTCTAAAAGCAGAAAATGATAAAAGAATCTGTTATTCATATTGGTTAGCAGGCACTTTTTGCATTGTACAAAATCTGTGTTAAATTTTTTTTTAACCTAAAATATATTGTATGTTGTAACATCAAAATTATCTGGTTTGATTCAAGTAAAAATTACATTAGTCACACCAACAAACACCAAACACTTTTTACAGTGTACAATAAAAAAAAAAATGTGTTTGTTGTTTGTTTATAGGAGAGGAGAAACAACACCCCCCCCCCCCCCCCCCCCCAAATCAATTATTATATTTTGTTCCCCCAACCCTGAATATGTGGTTAGATCCTTGCATTTAGCAATTATTATTTTGCCCTTCGCAATAGTATCATATCAAAATAATAGCCTCTTCTCATTGTCATAACTCTTTTTGCTGTGGAAGGAGGGGATTCGCATGGTTACTTTAATTGAGAGAACAACGATTGCCAGAGGGCTATGAATCTGCAGTCCCAGTGCAAATGATCATGGTCTTCCTTCCACACACATTGTCTCTTCACTGGCAAAACAGCAGTTACGACAATAAGAAGAGAATTTACCAAATAGTCAACAGGGAGGGAGCAAGAAGTTTATTTATTTGTTTATTGTTCAAGGACTGATTGGCATGATATTTCAATCCCATAAATGCCACTGTCACTTTATTTTAAATCAAAACCAAAGATGAAAGCTTCCAAATGAAAGTCCCAATTTTTTCACATTGTTTGTAATTTCAATGTGAAATCAAAATGACTCGGACTTAGAAGTTGAACTTGAATAAAACAACGAGCTGTACAAGCAGAGTATAAAAGTTCAATGCATATCATTGTCCACAGTCTCAGAATCCTTGAATTAAGAAATATTCAGGATACTGATATAGGAAGCTACAGATGAAAACCATCTATTATCCAAGTTTGGGAACAGCTAACACCCATATGGGATAAAATCCAATTCACAATTATATCATTGTAATCAATATTAGACAACATTAGGAATGGCAGAGCTGACCTTATTCTTATTCTGTTTGAGTGATCCGTGCAGCTCATAATTGTGTTTTTCATTGCATCTAATATTGAATAAGTTGCTCAAGCTTAAATTTTGATAACTTCGGGAAATCCATTGAGGGCTTTAATTGATTTAATAGATTTACACTTGCCTGTGTAAGAGACTACAACCCTAATTAATAGATGTAAGCAATTATGCATGCAACATTTCTGCTCTAATGTATTTTGGGTTCAAATCAATTTAACATGGCAAAGGTAATTAATCTGAAGGAAAGTAGCCACCTTAATGCAGTTGAATAATTACACAAAATTACAAGCAGCAGCATTCATGTTTGAAATAATATCCAATTGAGGATTGTTGAATGACTTTTATAATGGGACGTATAATCTGCGCACTTGTAAGTCTTATTTAGATGTGGTGTATGTCTTGAAGTTGCCTTGAATTTAAATGAATCCACATACAAGCATGCAGATAATAAAGGAAGCAAATTCTGAGACATAGTGAACACAGAGTATGTAATACAAATGTCTAATAAATTGGGGGACATGTCAGAGCATCACTTGCACCAGTAATATTCACACATAGCCAGAGACCACCTTACTGATTGGTATAAATAACACCATATCAGTCCAATATGAGAAAATATGATTTTTGTGGAGAAATAATTTAAAGATATTTAATATAGAAATTATATTTTATTTGACTGAATTGTTATTCCCATTAATTGTGTACATCTTTCTGAAATTCTGTCATCCAACTGCATGTAGGCTACTTGAAATTTCAAGTTTACGCACAATTTGAGATTATCATGCACATTTTTCACGTGTGTTATTCATGTTAAAATGACTGTCACTCTTTTTGTATTAATATAATGTACACCAAATAAAATTGCCACAGTGCTGAAAGTTAATATTTGTGCCTTTTACATTCATGAAGAATGCATGGATTAAAGGTGATTCAGGAAAGCGTGTACCCCCATGTACTGTATACATATTTACATATATTACAATTATTTATTTCAGTCCTCTTGTTTTGATTGTTATTTAAATTATTTGTGGTTTCAGTAGCATCAGTATAGCAATTGTTGCTATTCTGCGTAGGCTGCAATTACACAAAGTGTTGGAATAAAAATATGTGTAGAGAATGCTTTGTTATTATGCATTTTATTAAAGGGTGTCTCTGAGGACTACGTTGCATTAAGTATAGTTTAATTACAGCTGAAGAAAATCACTGCATATCTATGAAATTAGAAATAATTGGAGATTAGAATTAATTTTGCCTCTCTGCAGTGTTGAATCCCATCGCAACCAATGAGGTGTCTGTGATCAAAGCCAATAGGGGTTTAAAATGGAACAAATTTGACTTTAGTCTATTTTATGCACTCTCAGTATCAAGTGGACTCAGAATTTTGAGGGAGCCCATAACAATTCACCTCTAAAACCAACACAATTCTATTCTGAATATTCTAATAAAGAACCATCCTATGAAAAAAAGAGATAAAATAACTTCCAGATAAAACCTTTTGACCAAACTTTACAAGCAACAAAATGTATGCAGAGTTTATGTCATTTGGCGTAGCTTTTACGTTAGCTGATTGAAAACAATGATGATTCATGGGACAAGGCTATGAGTAATGGAAAAAAAGAGTTATTTAAAGAGCAGCACCAATCATTAAAACATCACCCAGGGACCATGAACCTTACCACATTAATGTTAGCTCAATTAATACACCCACATTATTAAAACAATAGGTTGTCACTACTGAACAGCATTTTGCTTAAACAAATATAAAGGATAATTAATAGACTCGCACTTTTACAAGTGGAACAAATCAACAGACAAAAAGCAATGAAACGACACAACAATATAGGCGTAATCAGCAACCTGTCACTGTGAAATTAGATCAAATGATGTACTTCAAGAAAGGAATCACTGTCACCTTGTGTTTCCTGCAGTCTGTGATAGAGGTTAAACTCGATCTCTCTCTCACTTTCAGTCTCTGAAGTGTGGCGGTTATGTCCAATCTTTAGCTTCAAGGTTTGTTCAACTGCTTGCCTACTCCCTCTCTCTCCCCTCTTATAACAACACACCCCTTCCTCTTGTTCAGCTCCCCACCACAGTGTCTGTGGATGGGGCTACACCAAGGGGTGGTATTATGCACAACCTGGACAGCCATACAATGCTTAATCAACGCTGACGTACAGACATTACCAACGTCACCTGTTCTCCACCTCAAAAGTAATGACCTAGGTCATGTAGGCTAAAAATATGCATCATTCAATTTGTAAACCTTTCCTTGTAATGGTCCAAGAAATTAATTGGTTTTATTCAATAATCTATTGGCTGTATATGACCAAACATATTTCCCATCACTTAATTATCAGAAACTTAGCCAATAACATGTGCCTTTAAAGAGCAAAACACTGGCTTGGGAGCATGAGTTGCACATTTTGAATTGCAATTTGCAGTTGAGCAGTGCATACAGGAGAAAAACAAAGTCTCCCAGAGGCAAAGGGAAGTCTCGTTGGACAGTAAGGCTTCACAGCCACCACAGAGGAAAGACAGGATTGTGACTGCAGGAATAAGAACAGAACTCTAACTTGCCATTTGCGAAGTGGGCACAAATGTCCAATTATGAACATTTCTATTTTGTATTTTTCTAATTGAATACTGTTTTTCATTAGAAATGATCAGCATAACAACCTGAGTTAAAAGTTGAATTAACATAAAGTAAGTAGTGTGTCCCCCTTTTGCTTAATGACAGCATGTACAGGTTTATGCGAACCCTGATGGTCATGTTATCCCAGCATGATTTGAGAATGTTCTAAAGTGCATTTTTGTGATTAAATTGATGCAAGGAGAGATCCCACTCTCTACAAGGCACAATTTTCCATGACATTTAATGTACCCAACAGGTGTAATGTTTAAGCAAAAACAAATGTTGTGGTTATTTTTTCTGAATATATTCCACATATTCATTTTGAAGTGCAAAGCACATGCAGATTATATATTATTTAATTAAATCGCAGCCTTTTGCAGTTTAATAATCACACTAAGACATATTTAAATTTTATTATTTGTGCGTTCAAACATTCTTTTTCGTCCCAAATATGTCAAATTACGAAAAATTCCCCGTTTTATAGCTGATGCCATTTTTTTGACTGTATTCAGTGACTTTGTCCCCATTTTTCACATCTCAAAAATCATAGGGTGGTAACCACAGGTATAAGCAGACTCAGATCGTTCAATTATTATAAAAAATGAATTCACATCCCAAGTTGTAAAGGCAGAAACACCACGCAACCACCTCGAGTTGTGAACTCATTTTCAAAATATCAGTAGTATGACCGTCAACCATATTGGTAACATATACCATAAGCACGGAAACACAGATATAGAAAAAATTATGGTTTATTTAATTAATTCACACTTTGTAAAACCGCTGTGAATTTAAATGCACAATCCAGAAATAATAATAGCCACAATATATAGGTTTGGCACCCTATTTTATATTATTATTCATTCTTACTTTAATGCAGAAAAACTACCATATCTGGTCATAACAGTTGTGAAAACGGCACTTACCTACTGGTACATGATGAGGGAAACCATCCAAAACACTTTGAAAGCAGCAGCCTTTGACTTCATGACAGTTTGGCCTGTCATGTGTTCAACAGATCCAATCCATGTTCAATGGAAATGATGTATTGTTAGAACAGTGAAAAGGCTTTTGTTCCTTTACATTTTTAAAGCACAATTCCAAAGTAAAAGAATTGATCTGATGACAAAATAACGTAAAGGGGAGAATATCCTTATATATATATATATATATATATATATATATATATATATATATCTCAGTATTGGCCAAACATTTTCATATCAGTTCATCCCTAGACAAAACTATACTAATTTGTATATTTGACACCTATCCCGAGTCCCGATCTTTACCATGTTTTTGTACATGTAACAAAAACCATGTTAGCCACAGTCAAACAGTTTTATTATATTTAAATATTTTCCAGGACAAATTAATTTTCCAAAATAATTGACTGGAAAACTGCACTGCAAAATTCCAGGTTTTCCAGGACACGTGGGAACACTGTTGTACAAACAAGTTAACATGGTCAGTGTCACAAATTTGCTTATTGTATTAGTGACCTAGAAATAGAGCAGAATTGTATCAACACGTCTCTTTTCTTAAAAATAAATGAAGAAATCTGGTTACAGTAAGGCACTTACAATGAAAATGAATTCTTCCAGTCTAAGTTCAAGGGCTTCATTGTATTTACCTCAAGTGGGCCAAAGCACAGATCTTAAACAAAATACTGTAATACCAGCAGGTAATTATTTTGAATTACATAATAACTGCAAGTGCCTCAGCATTGGGAGAAGCCAACTGATTAATAAACTCATTTGGGTAAGACCAGCTAATATGGATCTCTGGTCCATTGCTTTGTGCAACAATAGCTTGCTTTGATCTTCCTAATCATGTTATTACAAAGACTGTTAAATAACAAGGATTAGATACAAAAATAAACACAAATCCTGATTTGAAATTAATCTATAAATTTGCATAGTGATTATAAAAAGCATGTCTTGTCAAGCATTTGTGTAACAGAGGAAATGAACCTATAAGCATAACAATTATTAATGTGATGAGTCCAATTTTCAGCCTTTGATAAGTTCATTCTAAACCATAAACAACAAAAATATCCAATCACCTGAGTCCCTGTCCCATGTATTTGCATATTGTTCCTTCCAGTAAGCCTGGAATTAGATATTATACATACAGTCAACAAACAGAAATGTACTTTGTTACTACATAGGAAACTCATCAGATTCTGTGCCACATCATATTACAGCTGTGGGTGAATCATAGAAACTGCACCAACAAAATCAAAGTCAGTTCTTAGCAAAATATGCAATTATATGAGCTTATTCACCTCTGTGACGTAGTATGACTGGAGGCCTCTCTTGTCAATGTTGTTCATTCCCTTCTTCATTTCAGGGCAAAGTTTTATTGTTATATGAGGTCATGAGGAGCACTGAGGTATATCCCAGTCCCACTGTGAGACACAACCATGTTTTATGGGAAGCACTTGGCAATAATTTTCAATGATGCCTAATAATACTAGACGCTTAATTTATTTTATCAGAATAACCCAAAAGACAATATAAGAAATATGAAGCATGTGGGCGAGAGAGATCAGATGTTGAAGGATGACAGTGGACATGCTGTGTTGCCTGTATTACTCTACTGTAAAGCAGTTCAATGGAGAGGAGGAAGCGAGAACCAACTTGGCAATATAAATCATATTTTAATGATAAACTTAAACAATGACAAAACACACACATGACGGACATGTCCGTAAATGATATTCTCCTGCACCATCCTCCGCAGTCTGCCTTTATCCCTCTCAGAGGCTTGATTAGCCTGATTAGGGTCCGGGTGTGTAGAATCACAACCCGGCCGCCACATCTGCCTAAAATATAGCCTTTGTTTCAAACAAGGTTATAGAAAAAAAAGAAGAAATATAGTTCTTCACATATTGTATATGATTAGATTTAGATAAAGCGATCACAAATTATCTAGTTATAGAATAGAAAAGGAAATATGATACTGAGAAAATGAAGAGCTGGAATATCTCAGATAACGTCACTGACTGGATGAACAATGAGCGATTCTATGGTAATTGGTAAGACATGACTGCTACTATAGTAAGCACAGAAGCAAAATAAGAATAAAATTATTGGTTTTCTGTAATGTGAAAATTTGACAGGCTGTTCAGAGAGTCCGGGTGTACTCAAGGGTTTCCATGAAGGCTTTGCATCTGCCATTTATGTAACTTTAGACAAGCAGTAAATTAATAATCCGGGTTACACTCAATCGACAGCATTTGTGGCATAATTAATTTACCACAAAATGTTATTTCGACTCTTCACTCCTAAAAACTAAAAAGAAAAACTAAATCAAGGTTACAGTGAGGTACTGACAATGGAAGTGAATAGGGCCAATTTTTAGAGGGTTTAAAAGGCAGAAATGTGAAGCTTACAATTTTACAAAAGCACTTACATTAAATATTCTGTTAAAACTCATTATTTGAGCTATAACGTAATTTAAATCTGTTTTTGAGGCCATTTGGGGTTAACGGCATTACATCGTCATGGCAACAAAATTGTACATTTGGATATAACTTTACACAGAAAATGTTCGCAAGCGTTTTTTTATCACACTAAAATCATGTTAATACATATGGTTTATGTCGTGTGGCTACACTTTTGAAATAGTGATTATTTTAATGTTTACGTATTTGACCCGTTCACTTCCATTGTAAGTGCCTCACTAGAACCCAGATTATTTATTTATTTTTTTAAAGAAAATTAAATTTTTGTGGTAAATACTATTATGCAACAAATGCTGTCGATCGATCTTAACTTAAAGGACCACCCCGTGAGAGCGTTTTTGTCACATTTTAATAGTTAGAAAGGAATTATTAGCGTTCTTATCCAATGTTTGCAGCTGTAGTCATGATTCTGACTGTCAATACAACCACTAGTTCTAAATGAACATTATCCCGTTTTGTGCGGTAAGAGGCAGTTCAAACCGAACGCGTTCTTACGCTAAAAAGCTAGACGCAGCGCAAAGCATAGCACTATTTGAGACGTGCGTTTCAAAGTCAACGTTCTTTTTTTTACCTGCGGCGACTCTGAAAAAACAGCTGGACGCGGAGTAACGGTCAAACACGTCCGTCTTGCCTAACGCATGTTTCGAAAAACAATGGAAAAAGAGCATAGACGGACAAAATACGCGTACTTTATGGACGGCCCATAAACATGTGCACTTAACTCACGGTACAGCGCAGGATCATCACTTATTATCGACATTGGTTCGATTACAAGAGACCAACTAGTTTCAATGGAAAGTAGCTAAAGCCTGCTCAACTCATGTGAAAGAGTTTTACTGGTCACTTTTCAAAAGATGTTTGTGTTCTCGTAGCTTATTGGTGAACTCTGTCGTCTGAATCGACATCTGGCCAATAGAAACTCAGAACAGCACCAGAAGCGGGAAGATCTAAAAGAGACGGAAGTGCTATTAAGGAACTGCTGTTTACATTTGACTTGCGTTATGAGTCCTATGAGCGCACGTTGTTAAAAGGTTCTTATTGTAATATATGTATGGATTGAAAACAAACAAAGAAACAAATTTTAAATAACTACACTATCCGCGTGCCGCACTTTCATGGGTAAGTTTTGGTTTATTCAGATTATTGCTAGAGTATTTTGATTCGATTGTGTGTATATCTGTTTGTGTTTTCACAAAAGAAGACGAATATTTATATACTAAAGGAAAAATGTAACCATTCTATAAAAGGGCTGTAAACTTTGAAAAACTTTAAAGTGTACAGTTTTGTACAATTGCAATAGTTGTGTCCAAATAAGGCCTTCGACACCTCTCAGCCAAAAACATGTAGAAACAGTGTGGTGTGTTTTCATTTAAATCTTTTAAAGGAATATTCCGGGTTCAATACAAGTTAAACTCAATCAACAGCATTTGTGGCTTAAAGTTGATTACCATAAAAAATGATTTTGACTAATCCCTCCTTTTCTTAAAGAAAAACAAGAATCAAGTTTACAGTGAGGCTTTTACACTGAAAGTGAATGGGGCACATTTTTGGAGAGTATAAATACAGAAATGCAAAGCCTATAATTTTATAAAAGCCCTTCCATTAATTCTGATAAAAGAAGAACAATTAAAGTACAATGCAGAACTAAAGTTGTTTAAATCATATATATTTTATTTTTACAGTCGTTTCAGTGTTTTGGGTTTGTTGACATTACATCATCATGGAAATGAAGTTGTAATATTGGGTATTACTTACACAGAAAAGATTGGTAAGCGATTTTATCACTAAAATCATGCTAACATGCATATTGTTTATGTCTTATGGATATACTTTTAAAATAGCGAGTACTTTAACATTTATGGATTGGCCCCATTCACTTCCATTGTAAGTGCTATAACCCAGATTAGATCCAAAGGAGCGTCAAGTCCAATTTTTTTTTTTTTTCTGGTAATCAATATTATGCCACAAATGCTGAGGCAATTTCAGTGTTTTCAATGTTTTGTTTGATGTGATTTTGATACATTATTACATATTGCTTTGAAATTTGTCGTGGTTTTTTTGTGGTTATATAAATTAAGTTTTTTAACATCTCAACAGGACAATTGAACAAGTCACTGAAGACCTGAAAGTACATTTGATGCAGTGAACAAAGAGGAAGGCTGCTAAAATGGATTATATCTATACTTTGCAGCAGGAGGTGGGACGGGGCAGCTACGGAGTGGTGTTCAAGGGACGTGTGTCGGAGACAGGCTGGTGGGGCGAGAGGGGGGACACCGTGGCCATTAAACGTCTACCATGCTGTAGCCCTGAAAGTATAGAGCTATACCTGCAGGAACTCTGGGCTATGAGAATCACTGCACGAAACCACCCCAATGTCATTGCTCTATACAACTGCCACTTACAGACTGGGCCAAGGACACTCCAGCCCCTGAGATCAGGGAGGCTGCCTTTGGACCTGGTAGAGAGCACTCTCAAAGGGAGAGTGGTAGACAAAGACTCGAAAAGCCAAACGAGGATTCCTTCCAGGTCAAAGAGGAGACTGATTTCCACAGAGGAGATCCCCAGGCGCTGCTTTGCCCTTTGGTTGGTGATGGAGTACTGTGAGGGAGGGGATTTGAACCAGTACATTCTCTCCAGGCCGCTGGATGCTGAGTGCAACCATGTGGTAGTTCAGCAGCTCAGCAGAGCCATTGCGTTCCTGCATGGATGTGGAATAGTGCACCGTGATATAAAGCCAGATAATGTTCTTGTCTGTCTTAGTAAAGCAGGACCAGTCATCAAGGTACCATCAGAATAAGGATGCAATATGAATAGGCCTGTAGATTGTTTTATTATTTTATTCGGTTCTTTTCCATGATGTGTTGCAATGCACCGACTGCTCATGAACAAACAATATTGGTTAGAAGAATAGCTGTGACTTGTGAGGTATTTGGATACTAAGTGCAATTGTCATGGGCCAGATTTGAATCTTTACAAGCTTCATTGCTGCTTTTGAAATTATACAATTAAGTCACATTGTCTTTTTTTCCTACTCCTGTTTTATTACATCTTTATTAGTCAGGAGGCATGGAAATTGTTCCAGTTATGACTTGGCTGTGATAAACAGCAACAGAAGCATTACAAAAATACTCTTGAACTTGGTAGCTTACCCACACCGTCATTTACGCTTGCTAAGTTGGTTGAGTACATAATTGTAGGTTGATTGCACTTAATTAATAAGCAGCATAATTTCTTATTTGCATTTTATGATTACATAAGTTATGCAAGTTCTTATTGACCAGAATAACCAATTTTAACCCTAATAAGATTGCAGAACTTGGAAAAATTTAGGCAGTCGGTTACATAAAATGTTAATAAACTCAAGTTTAAGTTAATACAATTTTCAGATTTGATTTTGTACTGCTAACTCATAGATTTTAAAGGTGCCATGAGCAAAGTTTTTTTTTCGTGAATGCAAATTTTTTTCCTAATCCTTGAAGGATATTAATGACATGTGTTGCAAGATATCTCACCTGTCACTGTGACAGCACTTGTCTGTAAACAGCAAATACAAATGTCACTTTTGACCAGCCAATCATTTTGCATGTTCTCATAGTATTGTAGTTTCAACAAATTATTGAGGCTTGCTGCCATTTTTAAGCCATGTTGTTCATAAAAGTTGTCTGTTGAGGGTGCTATTTTGCTACTTTTGTTTTAAACAACCGCGTCGGTCTCAGCAAAGCTCATGTGTTATGTTTGGAATGCTGGGTTGTGGATAGAGGGGGGCATGGCTAATTACACGGCTCAGTCTCATGGAAGTAGAATGGCTGAAATCGCTTGCACCTTAAATGGCACTTCAATTTAAACTTATCTCATTCGATGAACTTAAAATTATCATGTAAATTCAAATTAAATACTTAAAGTAAAGGGAACCTAACTAGCTAGTGCAGTAAAATCTTGCATGCTAATTGTAACACTATGCTATGATTAGCATAGCAATTGCTTAAAGGTGTAAACAATTGCTTGTACCTGTCCTTAATGTAAGATCAAGCTCCACTATTCACCATAATGGTAACCCCCAAAATCTTTAACATAACAGAAAATCTTCCAAATAACACAACAAAACTTTAAACACTAACAAAAACAAAGCTTTTAGAATCTGAGATTTTGCTGATGTTCAAAATGTTTCTCTTTTCTTTTCCCCAGGAATTACTTTTATTTTTGTATAGTCACAAATATCCATATTTAGTTTTAACTTTTTCATTTTAGTCTGTTAATCAATATAGAGTCTGGATATCTCAGAATCAAAAAGTTTGAAATGGATTGACTTAAAAATCCATTCTTCAGTAGTTTCAAATATTTCGTTTTTAGGCTAAGGTATCATTACATGTATAGACAATTAGGGCAGCAACTAACAATTATTTTGATAATTGATTAATTAACGATTATTAGAACGATTATTTGACTTCAGCGATCATTGCAATGATTAATCAATAGCTCATATCCGATTATTCAGCTTGTGGCCCGACTTAAAATGTTAAATTAAACATGCTTACTAACAGTAAAGAGGACAAAATCATCTTTTAAAAAATTCCTCTAAATGACATTCACTGAATTAAAGGGGACGAAAATTACTTTGTTTAATTCAGTAAAGACTTTCACTCCAAAAAATCCTATTGTTATCAAGTGTTTTGTCTTGTTTTTCCATTTTAAAATCAAAAAATCCTTAAAATAAGATATATTTACTTGAGAAGCAACTTGTATCTTGAATATACTGTAAGTGTATTTTGTATATAAGTGTATTTGTTCACTTGGTTATAATTCTGTGAGTACAATAAAGACAAAATATACTTGTATTCAAGAGCTATTCTCTAAAAGCAAGTCTAAATATCTTCTATGTTGCTTCTCAGGTGAATGCATTTTTATTTTAAGGATTTGTAGATATTTTATATATAAAAAAAAACTCAATAATAAAGCTGTGTATTGCCAATTTTCTTGATAAGAAATGCACAATGATATATATTATGATTCAATAAGTTGCGAGCCATCATGTTAAAATCTAGCTGCATTACGAGTGTTCCCGCGACAGAGTGTGCATCTGCCGGGTGCAGTTTCAATCTCTCCCCCTTAGATCGGGACATTCACGCAACACATAGAGGTGCTGACAGAGAAATGCCAGTTTCAGAGTTTGAAATTATTTATATGATCTGCTGCCATATTAATTGCTGCCATGAAATAATGAATAAATTAATAAAGCTATAACGCATTAAATATAACCGCATTTAAGATGTAACGTCGGGGTGTTTCCTTTAAAGAGGTTCTCTGCTTATTCCACAACGAGAGTGCTTCTGTATTTACTTATTTGGTATTTTTGCATTATAATTCCCTCATATTTTGCGATCTATATCACCTGAAGCTGTTTGGAAAGTTTAGAGTGCATCTGGACTGTGAGCTGTGTTTTCTTCCTCTCCTCAGTCAGGCACAAGCTGATGTGCTGTTCTCGTGCATCATCATTGGAGTTTAGTGATCTCATGTTACGTTAAATGAGATCAAACAACTATATGACAACAAACATTTTTGTCAACAATTTTTTTATTGTCGATATTGTTGATAACGTTGACTAATAGTTTTAGCCCTACAGACAATAAATTTGCTGTTTTAAAGAGATGATCAATTGGACTGTAAATATCTAGTAGTTTGTCAATTGTATATTATTTACATACAATTACACATATACTGTATCAGGGCTCAACCAATAGAATGGCCTAATGTTGCAAAGTTTGCTGATTTAAATATGTCACCAAGGTAAAGTTATTGAGTCTTGGAACCATCAACGGGTTAAAAAAAAGTGTAACGAGTTATCATATTCCTGCTTTCTGCAACATTATATCTCCTCCCAATGTATTGCAGGTGGCAGACTTTGGCCTTAGCAAAATGGTGGACAATCCTACTGATGGTGTCCGGAGCAGATTGGCTCTTTCCTCTACCTGTGGGTCAGACTTCTACATGGCTCCAGAAGTGTGGGCAGGCCGGAGTTATACAGCCCAGGCTGACATCTTCTCTCTGGGCGTGCTTTTCTGGGCCGTACTCGAGAGAATCACTTTCTTGGAAGATGGCAGCAATCAAGAACAACTGGGTGAGTTGAGAGAAAATTATTTAATCCATTTGGCATTACCACATTTATGTGTTCTAATGTCTTTGAGTCTTCGTTGTTCCATTTAATCAATTTGAAACCATAATGCATTTATTTTTATGATTTAAATCAAATTATAAATAACATATGCAGTAGAACACTGCAAAATAAGAGTCTTGTGATGGCTGATTAAAAACCACCTTCCTGTGGTTGTCAGAGCAATATTACGCAGCCCAAGAATAGACATTTTGGAAGCCTCATTTCACTAGCATTGGCAGACAGGTGGCTGTTTCTGTTGCTCTGTCCCACTAGTTGCCTCATTTGGACCCCTTAAGATTGGCAAGAAAGCTTTGTTGTTAAGTGCTTGTTGTGAGCACTTGAATTAGTAGCCCATTAGCGGTTGGAGAATGCAAGTGTTGGATGGCGTGCATAAGCCATTCAGGCAGTTCTCAGTAATTACTCTAACCCAGCAAGTGTGTTCACTACTACCAGGCATACAGAAAGGTCAAATGTCTCAACCTATATATACAAGGGCAATTAACTTTTAACCATTCGTTAACCTCGTCGTGTTGCACTTTTGTCAATAATAATGAATATGTTTTCAGTGTCCATACAGTGCATGTCTCCTAGACAGTGATATGCCTTGAAGAAATGTGCAGAACTGGTTTTGCTTCTGCTTTTTAGTTATAATTTAAATTATAAGCATTTGGGAGATCAAAGAAAAAAACTTCACACAGGGACCTGTTTCACTTGTAAAATGCTTGAAAATTGATTGTTTCTACTTATGAATCTCTTGTTTTTATAGGTGCGTATGTAATGCGCGGCCGCTGGCTCACTCCGTTAGGTGAGGCACTGTGCCAGAATCCTGACTTACAATTAATCATCCCTATGAGGGCACGACGTGCTCCGCCACCTCCAAACCCCGCACTGTGCACCCTACTGCTGGACATGCTAGCTTCTGACCCCGATGTCCGGCCCACCGCAGACCAGCTGGAGAAGAGAGTCCGCTGTGCCATAGAGCTGTGCTGATCTCGGAGAAGCATACTAGCACAAGCGATCAAACCACACTGTTTCACAAGATAAAGCCAATTAAAGCTGATGTGTGTAATCTTTTTTTTCTCTTCTTTGTGTCCCATCTTAAGTAGCAGAGTTGATTGTAAGTAAACCATTTGTGGTTGATTTCACCTAAAGGTGTAAACAATTTGGATATGTGGCACATTAAAACATTCTTCTTTTTGTCTGAGTGGCCCGTCTAGCCTGACCCAGCAACTTTCAAAGACAGGGAGTTTTCTGGAATCTGTTTAAACAAATATATATATATATATATTTTAGCAATTCTGTTTTGTGACTCATGGAGTTGATGAAATTACACACTTCAGCTTTAAAGTTCTACAACAGTTCTGGTCCTGTACATTTAGTTGGAAATTTACAGACTTTTAAATGAGAAAATTCATGTGTTTAGTGCTGCGGATCGGTTACCGATATATGAATTGTACAACTATGCCGACTCAATTAGCATAGGCTTTGTGATATTCCAACTGACCTACAAAGGAGTCTTTGCTGTATTTTGTGAGGTTGTCAGTGTTTGGATTGTTGTTTTACATATTAATTGAAAAGATTATTGAAGAACTATACAGATTAAAGAATAATACAATACAACATTTTGATGAACATGTTTTATAAATCTAAACTTGTAGTTGGAAGTGTGCAGTATGTAGAACACACAGGTATGCTGAAGATGTTTGTTACACTTATAAGGATAGCCATGTCAGACGTCATAATCGGCTTTAGTCGTTTTGACAGACATAGCAAGACAAAAGAAATTGAATTTTCAGGATGGTCACAACAGAAATCGACACCTGAAACCGACGGTTTAATTATAGAAAGTCAAAATGGCTGGAACCTTTGAAGTTTCACATCTGATGGGGCATGTTCATCACAGGATTGGGGGGAAAATAATCAGTTTCATAGATTCAGTCCTGAAATGTGTATCTGTGAAAAATGGCACACATATCAATCATTCAGATCGCTTGTTTCCTCTGACAAGACTGTCTCGGTTTGTAACACTTTAATGGCCAGTTGTCTTTTTGTAGGGTTTGCTTGCACAAGGCAGGAAGTCAAATGGCTTTCTGGTTGGAGAATCCATCTTCTACAGTATATGAGACTCACTTTGTGATTGATATCAGTGATATCCGCCTGGATTATTTCTTTCTTTGCAGTTGTTATTCAAGAGTGAAAAAATTATCTACCTTTAGAATATATATATAAATATTATTATCGTAAAAACTAAATGGGAAAAAAAAATGATTGTAAAAACTGAAACTAAACTACACCGATTCAGGACTTTTAAACTAAAATTTAAAACAAATTAATTTTAGTTTTTGATACACAGTCTTCTTGACAACCTGCCATAATTAAACATAAAAAGTCACTACATGGTGATAACATACAACTCTGAGAATTTAAATATTTGAAATCTAATCAATTTAAATTATATCAGTTTAACCAAATTTGGCAACCCTTAAATAAGAAATTTAAAATACAAATAGGGATGAACCAACATATCGGCCGCCGATATTTATCAGCCAATTATTGACCAAATTCATAATACCGATTGTTTAAACATACGCAAACATGAAAAACCGATGTTTTCTTGATAATAATTATAGAATAAAAAAAATAATCTGTGTAATACAAAGAAATACATAAGATGAAAGAAATAATAAAAAAAGCATGTCGTAATAGGCATAATATGAACATTGAATGTGCTATCATATGTAAACTGTTAGTTCCATTGGTTAAATTGCAAGAAGTGCTAAATAACTTTATAATTAATCATAAATTCTAATTAGAATAAATCTTATTTATTTTGTATTGATTTTTCATTGTGGCTCTGTTATAATTTTGGCCTGTCGTGTGTTCAACAGATCCAATCAATGTTCAATAGAATTGATTTATTGTTAGAACAATAAAATTGTTTTTGTATGTACATTTTGTTAAGCATAATTCCAAAGCAAAACAGTGATCTGATGACAAAATAAGGTAAATGGCAAAATATTGTGTGGCGGCCAAGAGTTTTTTTAAATTGGCATCATATCAGCCTAAATAAAATCTAGACGTTCCGAAAAACTAAAACTAAATTGAATCTAAAAAATCCAAACAATCATTGAGTGAAAACATACAGAAACTCAACTCGACGAATACTCTAACTTGAAAGATTAAATTGAAATAATAAATGAACATTTTTAAACTATAATAACTCTTGGTACATCATTCACACTAACTGCAGGCCACAAGGCTCGAGTCAAACAGGTTTCTTCTGATTCTCTGTAAGAACTTTGATCAATCCAAAGAGTAGTTATCTGTGGTGTTCAATTGAAGGTCAATAAAAATGCCAAAGATGAATAATAATGACTTTCAAGTGTGCAAAAGGGGTTTTGGAACCTTTTGGCCTCCATCGGCAATAATATAAAGCATCTGAGCACCTCCTAAATGGATTTCATCTGTGACATTTCCTTCTTAAGAGCCAATTTGCCCTTTTCCACATGCTTCACTGGTTTGCAAATGAAACATTGCGATGGCTCACCTCGACCTCGGAGAGAAATATACACATTATCTAAACACAGCACTCAGTCTTTCTCTGAGGTCATCATCTCAGGTACATCCATATTAATTATGCATTAGAAAGCCTTCACACATGAGGAAAAATGACTATTATATCATAATGACACAATACAGGGATTTTCAAAAAAATTCAATTCACACAGAAACGAAAATTCTCATCACTTAACCTCACGTTGACTCAAACCTGTATGACTTGTCTTTCTTGCATGAAACACAAAAGGAGAGAGGCTAGCACACAAGATAGGTTAGCCTAACTTAGACTTTCATCTTTCATCCATTTAATGGAAGTGAATAGTGACTAAAGATAACATTCTGTCTAACCTCTTCTTTGAGCCGACTGGTTTGTAGGATGACACTATTGACACACTGCCACTCTTTATTGCTCTATCTATGCGATTAGAATTCCATTTAACTCACAACAAAAGGTCTGTGCTGGGAAATTACGAGAGCAACCATTGTTATTGTGGGCAAAACAACATCTCCCTGAAGTAGAGCAAGCCATTTATTGAAAGCCATTTCTCAGATGAAAAAGCTCTTACAGGGGTGATCTGACTAAGCTCATCTGAGCTTAGCTATAAAAGGGCGGTCGATCATCATTCGGCTGACATCTTGAATCACAGTCAGAGATAGCAATATAATCGGGTATTGCGATGTCAAATGAAGCAATAAAAAACCATCAGCAGAGATATCATGAGACTCTCGTCATGCTGGACATATCTCAGAAATTGGTGGTGTGGTGACAGACACTAAAATGCAAGAATGAAGTTATAGTAAAATAAATGAAGAGCAACTTTTCAAACTTGTCAAGAATAGAGGCAATTGAATTTCAATCATTTTGGCGACAGTTTTTCATATCCAAGCTGGGCAGGAGACCATTGCGGATGATTTCTTACCCATTAATGCCTTTGAATGTTCAGTGATGGCTATTAATTCTTTTGCCTGTATGCCAACATCCGATTTATATCAATGTACATCATTTGAGAACAGGAGAAATCCCAGATAAATATCTTTTATTAATAACAATACAAAATTGATCAGATGAATACATTTCATGCAGAGTCAGGAAAACAAAACAGCAATTAATCCATCTTCAAAATGAGTTGTACTGAACAGGAAAAACTGTGGTTTAATCAAAATGTGCCAAGCTACTGGCATGACAATTCATTTCTCTCCAAAATCCACTTGAAAAATTTGCACTTTCATAACAACCTCCTCAATTTTTTCCAATATTCCTAATGTTTTCAGTATAAACCAAAAATAATGAGTCTTATCCCAGAGAAGTTAAATGCACCAGCAAGTATATTAGTGAGAACTCTAAAACAAGAGTGAAGATCAAGGGAGAATGATGTACCTTTCTAAAAAGCAATACTTAAATCATGGTGTTCATAACAAAACAAGTACATAACGCGCTCTTTGGCTGGCATGTAAAAGTACAGTTTTGTTTGCTTTTTGCTGAGCACACAATCTTAAGTACTCATAGACAGTCAAATTATAGGTAGGGTGTAACGTTTAATGTCGCTCCTTATTAGTTCAATATTCACCAGAGAATTTGGTGTAGCTTTCTCATTTGAAATGCAGGTTTATACCTTCAGTAAAGGCTTTTCACCATATACGGCCCTTCCAGCTCATAACCCATTTTTCTGTAGTAATTCCTCGTTCCTACACCTGAAACAAACATGAAGAATTTAACATTCAAAAATTCCTATATATATATATATTCAAAAGAATCTCTTGTGATGTTACACACTCTATGAAAGAACCGTAAGGAATGCTATTTGGTCCAAAAACAATGCAAAATTTAGAAACCAATTAAAAACTATTACCAAAAAGTACCATGGTATTACCAGGACTGGGTGATATGTAGCTTAAAAAAATAACTCTACATTGTTCCCTTTTTGAAGATATTTGATATTGATTAAGCATATCTTGATATTTATGGATCTGCTCCGGAATGCCCAGAAGGTTGATTTTGAATGTTTTGTTTTGTATTGAGAGGAACCATAATTAAATAGACAAGAATTGTTGCTATGTTTACTGGTGGCCAAAAGTTTGAAATAATGTACAGGTTTTACTCTTATGGAAAGAAATTGGTACTTCTATTCACCAAAGTGCCATTCAATTGATCACAATTTATAGTCAAGACATTAATAATGTGAAAAATTATTATTATAGTTTGATAAAAAAAAAATTCAGAACTTCTTAAACTACTTCAATGAGTTCTCATCAAAACATCCTCCACGTGCAGCAATGACAGATTTGCAGATCCTTGGCATTCTAGCTGTCAGTTTGTCCAGATACTCCGGTGACATTTCACCACACACTTCCTGTAGCACTTGTTATAGATGTGGCTGTCTTGTCGGGCACTTCTCACGCCCCTTACAGTCTAGCTGATCCCACAAAAGCTCAATGGGGTTAAGATCCATAACACTCTTTTCCAATTATCTGTTGTCCAATTTATGTGTTTCTTTGCCCACTCAAACCTTTTCTTTTTGTTTTTATGTTTAAAAGTGTCTTTTTCTTAGCAATTCTTCCCATAAGGCCTGCAGCCCTGAGTCTTCTCTTTACTGATGTACATGAAACTGGTGTTGAGCGGGTAGAATTCAATGAAGCTGTCAGCGGAGGACATGTGAGGTGTCTATTTCTTAAACTAGAGACTCTGATGTACTTATCCTCTTGTTTAGTTGTACATCTGGCCTTCCACATCTCTTTCTGTTCTTGTTAGAACCAGTTGTCCTTTGTCTTTGAAGACTGTAGTGTACACCTCTTCTGTAGTGTAAAAATCTTCTGTTTTTTGGCAATGTCAAGCATTGTACTGCATTCATTCCTCAAAACAATGATTGACTGTTGAGTTTCTAAAGAAATATATGTTTCTTTTTTGCCATTTTAGAACTAATATTGACCTCAAGACATGCCAGTCTATTGCATACTGCGGCAACTCAAAAATGAACACAGACGATGTTAAGCTTCATTTAACAAACCAAATAGCTTTCAGCAGTGTTTGATATAATGGGAAGTGATTTTCTAGCACCACATTAGCAATTTAGCATGATTACTCAAGGATAAGGTGTTTATGTGATGGCTGCTGTAAATGGGGCCTGTCTAGATTTGATCAAAAATTAAATAATTTTTTCAAATAGTGATGGTGCTATTTTTTACATGAGTAATGTCCTGACTATACTTTGTGATCAGTTAAATTTGGTGAATTAAAGTACCAATTTTGTTCCAAAACAGCAAATTCTGTACATTATTCCAAACATATATACACACATACATATACACACATACACACATACATATACACATACACACACACACACACATACACATATACATATATACATATATATACCTACCAGCTTCCTACCATTACAATAGCAATACAAAGTAATAAACACAATTTTTTTCCAAAATATCTTTTTACTGAAACACTTTAATATACGTAAAAACATTTCACAGAGGGACATGCTGAGAGTTTTGAGTTTCAATTCAAGGAAATAAATCAAATAATAAACATGTACTGAATGTTCAGTATATCTCCCAGTCCTAAGTATTACACTCCATCACTTTTACCATAACCCCTTCACAGTACTTCATATAATTGATTTGTAAATATTTACTTGAAATAATCACAAGGCCAATGTGCAAAATCACAAATGCATTGCTGCTGTTGTTCAAAGTAAAAAAGTATTACATACTTTGTGTAACAGCCAGAATAATATGACTGCAGGAATTATTTTATTTTCTAATTGCTGTTATCTCTATCCTGCAGCTTAATAAATACTTCTTCATTCTTTGAGAGTGAGGGAGAGAAGATTCAACAAAATGGATGAGCTTTTTTCCATGAGTGTTACCTGAGATAACAGCCAGTTTGCCTGAGCCATGCTCCTCTCTGGCTATCCTCTCCGCCTCCTCCATCAACATCATCCCAAAACCCTACAAATTCACATGAGAAGAGAGTGAGAGAGCATACAAGTAAGTAAGACTATGTAAAATACATGGAAAGACAAAAAGCCTTAAAGGAAAATTACAGGCTGTTAAAAGTAATTAATAAATCTGGGCAATTTTAATTTTCTCTGTAGAGAATGATACCATCTATAAATCAATCTATATTTTTAACCATCCTTTACAACAAATGATATTAGATCATTTTGTCAGATCATTAACACAGCTTGCCAATGTGCTGTTGACAGATATAAAGTAGCTTTTTTGTCTGCTCGACAGGCAAGTGAAATGGTTATTTACTAGGGATGTCATAAAATATCGATCATCTATATATTTCTGAGGCATCGATATATTAATATTAGCTGACAATTAAATTAGAAGCCTGATTTGCGTGCTTTCCAATTCACTCAGTTGGCCTCTGTTTAACAGTCTGGCATAATAGTGCCGGGAGACCATAGGAGCGTGATATACCATTTACTGAAGCTGGACGTGGTCGAAATGCGCACACACACACACACACACACACACACACACACACACACACACACACACACACACACACACACACACACACACACACACACACACACACACACACACACACACACACACACACACACAAAAATGAACTGATGCGCAACAGCATATGGCAGTCCAAAGTTACAATTTTGTACTTCTTCAAGAATCAACAAAGTGACGTTGATGAGTTTGCAGGTTAGTGTATGAAACTGGTGTAACTGTGCAAACTGAACATTTAGAAATGGTGACGCTTATTATATAATTTCTCTATATGTACATTTGAATAGCTTTCATTCAAGCTGTCAAAAAACAAAACTAAATCCTTGTAACTGAAAACTATGCATGTTGTACTCCATGGCACTTCAGAATTTAGACGCTAAGCGAAAAAATTATTGTTTCAAATTTTAGAGCATGCCATGTTGTCCTCAAGATGCATCCAGTTTATCGTGCTGCTTTACCAAAGTTGTGTTGAGATTTTTTTTTTTTTAAATCTCAAAACTATTGCGCAACGAGCAGCCCAAAAAAAAAAAAATCCAGATATATTTAACGATAATCATTGGGAAAATCTTCTGATTATCGATGCGTGAAAAAAAGCATCGATCACAAGCCTTTTAAAATGGCATGAAAACACAAAGTTGCACACAGTAATTGTTTCCTCATTAAAAAAAGTTTAACTCCTAAAACAGGTTTGCTGCAGAATTTAAAAAAATCTAATTTAAGATTTTTAAGACCTGAACAAATAAAATTAATACTGTATCCCCATACCAAAACAAACCCAAACAATCTCAAAATAAATAATGTATAACAGACTCTTACTTAAACAGGCAGGGGCACACATTCAACACGGCCTTAACATTGCTTATCAGTAAAACAGTGTAGGAATACTTAAGACATGTTTTACACACGCACACACACACACACACACGCACACACACACGCACACATTTTTCAGTAATTTACAGATACTTCTGATATAATTGTGTTAAATACTGTATAGACTATACAACCATTTTATATAAAACAAAAGTGAATTTTAAATCTAAATTTAACGTCTAATGTTAAAACGTATAATGTAAAATGTTTTCTAATTTAATGCAGCCCCCTTAAATTCTTTGGCCATTTTATGAATTATTTATTTGAATGTATATGATTTATTTCAAAGAATTAAAAGAACAATTTCATGTCTATCCTTGTATTTTTCATCTGGTCAATGTTGATAAGGGTTTTAGAAAGTAATTAGGACTCTTATTTTGAAAGGTTTGCACTTCATTGCTTCCAGCTACTCATTCAAATAAATAAAGGGAAATAAAATGTGCACTCCTATAATAATATATAATATATTACAATATAAACAATTAAAAGTAAACAGTCATATTTCATCAACATTATATCATCATCAACAGTTGATCATTAGCAATCGCTTGTCATAAATTTCCAAAATATCCTAATAATTGTGGACACCTCTGCAACAGCTGGAAACACTCACAAGCCCCCACTAGTTTGGAGAAAATACAACAGTGCCGCGTTTTCTCTATGAAGGATGTATCGTATGCATTTATTTAATTAAATCGTATTCATTTGAAGTTTGATTATCACATTAGGTCATATCACGATTCTTGTCTTACTGCCCCCAAAATTAAGACCACTTTAAATGATAATTAAGACTTTCGTTGTATCATTTAAGATACTTAAGACTTTTTATGACCTTAAATTTTGGAAAACTGAATTTCAGACATTTTAAGGATCCGCGGGAACCCAGTAGACATGAATTGCAATTTTGCAATATATGTAGGAAGGAAATCATGACCACTTGCATTAAAATGAAGGCTCCGGTCATATAAGTAACCTTATAAAAACAGTTTTATTCTACATGGAGAGGGTCTGAACATGGGGGCTGCCATGTTAGAATCACATGACGGAGCCGAATACTACTCAATCTCAGTAACCGTCCTGTTATTTGCCACTTTCACTCATTGATTTAAAGTAATCATGGCTGACTTGGCAAGACTACATTTTTACAATGGCATCTGAAACTGAAAACTATTGATTTTAAATGATGCTGCATCAAAGCCGCTAGGTGTCAGTGTAAGTTCAAGATCACAAAGACAAAAGATACTGAGTGCACCTTAAAAAATAAAATCTCAAAAAACACATCAAGCCCACTGCAGTTTGTTACATTGATTTGAGTGCCATTTACCACTTTTGAAAGGAACAAGTGAAGGTTAAATGGTGACGTTATTGAGGCAAATTGTTGTCTGATGAATTGGACCAGAAGGTACTGACAATAATGATGCCATAACCAATTACAAAATAAAAAATTTGGTTCCTTTTTGCCATATTTGTTTACAGTTGTTCCTGAATTTTTATAGGTGAGAAATGCTTTGAAGTTTAAAAAAATAGTCAAGTCACACAACTATTGTATTTTCATGATCGATCATTGCCGTAACTTCCAAGTAATCTTGTGTTCGTGCTCATCCCTAGCCTTTACCTGGTGCTGGAACTTGCTGGGGTCCCGGCTGCTGACAGGCACCACACTCCCATAGACATGGAGCTCCCGAACAATGGATACGCCACCCTTTAACTCCGGACGGAAGGACTGTGGTGAGCAGCGGCGAAGACGGAGGAGACCAATTAAAATATCCTGCTCAGGGTCCTCATAAGACAGGAAGGTCTCCCAGCCCTCATTAGCCATATAGTCTCTGCGGATCAGCTCCACCTATGTGAAGCATTGAAACTGCATGTTAGTGCCCAGAGCTCTTTCTGTTAAAAACTATACATAACTGATCATTGACACTGACTGTTAATTACCTGGTATGGTCGAACTTTGTGATGAATCTCTTGTATGCCAACTTCTCTGGTTCTTACATCCCTACACTACAGGAACCAACAACATCTCTTGAACAAAATGACCCTGCATTTATACCAAACAAATTAAATGATGGATTTTGGTATAATGAATGTTACCTCAGTGCCCATGTCTTTCATTCTCGCCAATGCCAGTTCTCGCAGATTTCCATGTTCCACACCAGAGCTCACCAACGGCATTGGGATATCCCTAAGATAGACAATAAATTAACTCAAAGTTTCAAAACCAACACAATAGGAAACATTGACTTGGATACTTTGCAGAGAAGGAAATTCCATTTGTTGTGATGAGCTCGGAGTAAAACAAATCCAAGATGGCGAATGAAGCAAGATAAATTTTTATTATGAATAAAAACTATTTTACAAATGTTTTGTGTGCTTTGTATTTTTATGCTTATGAGAGAATCACGTTACCTTAGCAACAAGCTAACTCTACAGAAATAATTTGTGAGTCGAGTTTCTATTGAGTTCATATTTCGGATAGAATGCTGCACATATAGGAAGCTCACTAGGTTTTGGAACAGAGCTTCTAAAACAACTCCCTCTTACCTCTGCACGCGGTACACACGAGTCCAAGGTGGGACCAGCGCTAGTATCCGTGCTACCAGATCCACCAAGGCACTGGGAGAGTAGCTCTTATAGCGGCCTGTTTTCCACAACTCATACAGTCCAGTGCCTCGAATCACAAGTGTAGGGTAGAGTTTGAGCCCATCTGGCCTGAACGCAGGGTTCTCAAAAAACTCCTGTTAAAGAGAGAGGAAAGTGAGGTTTTATCAGAGTAAAGCAAACATGAGACCTTTTCCATTAGGACAATGCACATTTGCACTACATTGTTATTAATAGTGACAAACCGATATATCAGCCAGGCTGATAAATCAGCCTGTAATTGGCCATTTTGAAAGTAAACACTATATCATACCTGCACTATATCAGCATTGGTCATTACCTATCGAATCAACCACTTTTACACTTATGGTACTTTAAATGGCTCCGAGTGACGTATCGCGGGTTTCGCTGGCCTCGGTTCTATGATTGGTAGATCATTCTCTGCTGTACCATGGGAAACGTAGTGGTTACAATGAATTCCGCTATCAAAAACTATTTTTTTTAAATTTAATTGAGATAACGCAGACGGATGGCTTCAATGGAAGTCTATACCATCAATGAACAACCTCGTAGCTCACACTAGGTCTGTCTTTAAAGGATTACAAGTTATCATTGAAAATCAATTAGTCTATGGAATAAATGAGTGGCCTTTTTACTTTTTTTGTAGTGCTCTGAGATGCAGTTGCCATGCTTAAAAAAGCAGTAGCCCCTTCCCCCCCCCCCCAGACAATCGCGATCATGTTAAAGTCATTTAACATTTATATGCCTAAACAAGAAATGTTTAGACTTCTCTTTTTGTTTAACATTTATTAATAGATTTTGGAACTAAGCATAAGTTCCATTAAAAATACTGGAACCATTTAATTTTAATGACTTTCAGTTCCGTTAATTCTCAATCCATTTCTTGAATGTGTATTTACCGGCGATGCGGATGGAACACTGTCCTAAATACTATGAAAGTGTTTTCTGCAGCGCTTATGGTTAATAAATAATAAAATTACTAATTACTTTAAAAAAATTATATATATTATATTATATATAACAGGACATTTTCATGGGTCTTGTAGAGTCCATGCCTTGGCAGGTGGGCAATGTCTTGGTGACACTCGGAGAACCAACAGCATATTAGACAGATGGCCATAATGTTTTGACTCATCAGTGCATGTGGAGTCCAAGCATATTCAGCTTATATCGTATGCTGGTAGGAATTTTACTCCTAGCACAACACCAACAAGGGATTCAAAAGCCACTCATTTAATTTCACCTAAAGTACTCAGTGAATGAAATGTAATGTCATTTCAGAGTCATTCAAAAGTTCAATAATTTGTAAACTACTATAAATAAAGCCCCTTGAATACCATGAATGATGCTGCTTTCGTCAGTTACTAGAAAAGGTCTGAAACATAATCGTACGGGAATTTGTTTCACTCTTGTCACTTTGAGAACTTCAGATGTCATGCAATAACACTTTTAACGCCACCATTAAAATCAAAGTGACAATGTCAATGGTCATTTAATTGGCACTGTCTATCTTTCTGACACACTAGTGAATCGGGCTGGACACCGGTGCCTTAAAACTAAATTGCATAAGGCTAAAACTAAACAACGGTTTGAAATAATGAAAACAAACAAAAATAGTTTCCATTCACAAACAAGTAATCTGAAACGACAGATTACTTGAGTCACAAATAGCTGTACAGTATTGTTTAAGCATCTTCTTACTATTTAATATCTTTGTGTGATGTATTTACACAGTGTTTTAAACAATTTTTGGGAGGGGAGCCTGCACGCAGTCTGATAAGTGAGAATTGAGAGCTGTAATAGGAATCCTTATGATAACTGGAGACATGCTCCTTTCCATCACACACCCGTCCTGAGATAGTGCCAACAGTTCCCTGTCTCTTAAGGTAGGTAGGTGGAGGGAGGCGTGACAGAGCACGAGTGGGTAAATACAGAAGTGGGAGGAGAAGAAGAGAGTGTGAGCACCAGAGAAAGCAGGTTAGGTGAGATAAACCAGGTGAGCATTGCCGGCTGGTGAGACAGGTGAGGTTGTGTGGGCACCTTGTGCTGGTGGTGGAGTACAGCTGATAGCAGTGTGGTCGGAGACCACCATCCAGAGCCATTAATCTCCTTCTCTCTCCTGCTGTCACACTGCCTCTTATTGGCGCTCTATCACAGAAGTATCACAACGGGTGTGTGGTGGGGAGAGACAATTTGATATACACTCAAACCTATCTGTGAAACGGGTCCTAATATAAAGGCTGAAGGAATTAGGAGGTGGACCGGAATAGCAACAAGCTGTTTTTCCCTCATACATATACAGTGATGAGCCAAACATTATGACCACTTACAGTTGAAGCAAATAATGTTGATCATCTCCTAACAAGGCCACATGTCAAGGTCTGGGTAGATGAAACGGTAAGCGAACAATCAGTTCTCGTAGTCAACGTGTTGAATGCAGCAGAAATGGGCAGGAGTAAACACCTGAGTGACTTTGACAACAGACAGATTGTCAGACAACTGGGTCAGAGCATCTCTGAAATGGCAAGGCTTGTGGGGGGCTCCCAGTCAGCAGTAGTGAGTACCTACTGATAGTGGTCTGAGGAGGGACAAACCACAAACCGATGACAGGGTGTTGGGCACCCAAGGCTCATTGATTTGAGAGGGCAACAAAAGGCAGAATGTCTACTGTGGCACAAGTCACAGAAAATGTTAATGGTGGTCATGGGAGGAATGTGTCATATCACAAAGTGCATAGCACCCTGCTGTGTATGGTGCTGCGTAGCCGCAGGATGGTCATAGTGCCTATGATTATACAATTCCACAGTCTAAAGTGACTACAATGGGCATGCAAGCGTCGGAACTGAACCTTGGAGCAGTGGAAAAATGTCGCCTGGTCCAATGAGCCCTTTTTTCTTTTACATCACGTGGATGGCCATGTACGTGTGCGCCATTTACCATGGGGAAGTGATGGCATCAGGATGTAATGTGGGAAGACGAAGGGAGTGTGGTGCTCTAGGCAAAGTTCTGGAAAGTTTCTGGAAACCCTGGGTCCGGCCATTCATGTGGACTTCAATTTGACATGTACCACCTACCTAAACATCATTGCAGACCACGTACACCCCTGGTATTCACACTCCAAATTCCCCAGATCTCAATCCAATTGAGCATCTGTGGGATGTGCTGGACCAAGAAGTTCGATCAACGGCGCTCCACCTCCCAACTTACAAGACTTGAAGGATCTGCTGATAATGTCTTGGTGGCAGATACCACTGGACACCTTCAGGGGTCTTGTAGTCCATGCCTCAGTGGGTCGGCACTGTTTTGGCGGAACGTGGGGGACCACGAGCATATTAGCATGTCATGTTTTGGCTCATCAGTGTACACTCACTGAGCACTATGTCTTCTGCTGTTGTAGCTCATCTGCCTCAAGGTTCGACGCATTGTGCATTCTGAGATGCTATGCTGCTCACTACAATTGTACATATAGATGTCCTAAGGTACAGTAGCAAAGCAGCTTGTTTAATTCAAAGGGTCAGAAAGAGCACAAAATATAAAACTAAATAGTTTAAAAAGGTTTGATTTCAGGGAAAAATATACATTTCTGCATAAGCGTAGAATGTGGATCACTGTCCCATCAAATTAAAGCTGATAGTGTGCTCTTTTAACCTCAGAGTAATTGCACAACAACAATTACAAATTGTACAAATAAAAAATAACAAATAATGTGTCACTCATTACAAATACTTTGGAGCTGCTGGTTTATTGCAGCAGTGTGGAGGTGGGTTCCCAAGGGGAAATGAGGTAGGTGTATTGGTACAACAATGTACTAATCTAACTAAAGTCTTGTAGCTTTAGAGAGATGCTTTCAGAGACTCTAGAGACTGGATGATTGCAAAAGACATGAATTGTTCTCTTCTACAGTTATATGCCACTTAAGTGACTGTTAATGCAAAATATTATTTAGATAATTATACACATTTAAGCATTACATTAGCAAAATTAATGTCACTCAGTGTCACGCAACATTAACGTGGCTGTTTGAACTCAAGGGAAATAATCACCCATTTTAAAATCTCTAAACTTCAGAGATTGTGTATGCTGACAGTGTTCACTTAAGACATCAAAGAAACCTGTTGGCACCTGGATTGCTCCTGGTTGGTTTTTAATGCAGTCTTTCAGAGAGAGACACTTTGAATGGGTTCCAGAGCACAGTCACTGATTGGATCTCCATGCCTTGGTAATGAAACCCACAATAATGAATGCTCTATTCACTTCACATAATGAAGCCCCATATAATGTGAACCAATGTGTCACAGCTGGACACTGACAGAGGCCATAAAAGAGCAGCCTGCCATGGCACATCACTCCCCACTTCATTTACATTCAACCGTCATTCCCGCTATGTAACAATTAGCTACTGCACCCAGCAAAATATGGAATTTTTCCAAGTCTACACTAGCTTGGAATAAGTGTTTTGGCACTCTTATACAGTTTGCTTCCTCTGTATTACCTTTTTTGACTCACAATGTTATAACCTAGGGCATTGTCTGATGAGCCCTATGGCACAGTAGTTCTTGTTAGTTGGAGTGTGTTAACGCTAATACAGAACCTGCCAGCAATATGGAAATTGTGGATATCCCAACAGCAATTACTGCCATAAACTCCTTTGGACTCCTTTAGTTGATAAAAGTGACATTTTGTAAAGTGCACGTGTAAACTGTAATGAAAAAGGTATACAGAGATAAACCTCTACATAAAGAACACTGTACATAAGGAGTTCTCGGTTAATTTACATTAAAAGAGCTTACAGAACACATCAAATTTGAGAAACCACAAACTTAGAAGCACAACTTGGCATAATCCTAAAATAAAACTTTCTGCAGAATGAGGAGAAATCACAGAGCATAATGGAATTAATTCAATTATTTTGCCATTTTCACATGGTTTTTGGTGCCGGTGTGAAAGACCAATTGTAGAGGAATTACACTGATCCAGACTGCAGATGTCCCTAGATTTTGTGTTGAAGTACTCACTATGAACTGCTCCACATCTCTTTCCATGCCAACATTGGGAAGGTCTGGCATCATGTGCGCTACCACCTTAAAACCAGCATCTTTAGCCAGATGAAAAGATTCACAAACAGCCCGGACTGTGTGTCCCCTAAAAAACACAACATGTAAACTACATATAATCACATGCACAACTGCACAGATACACAGGTAGCTGATATGAATATTTTTGGAAAGTTCCCATGTTAACCTCCATATAAATCCATTTGAAACAGAATTTTGCTGATTATTATGTATGCAACTTTTATGACCTCATACTAATTAAGAGACCACACGGAGTCATTTGTCACACCTCAAGACCATTTGAAATAAACTAGTAAAGGCAATAAGATGATTATAAATTGAGAAAAATAAAATAGTGGCCAGTTACAAGACCGGAGACACACACTTCCCTTATACTTTTTAAATTATATAAAGTTTGTCCTAAAATCTTGATGGTGATTAAAAAACAAAACATGGACACATTGTGTCATTTATCCACCTGCAAGATATTAATTATCTACCTTGGTTTTGTAACGCTAAATAAAAATTAGAGAAGAGAGGATGGTAGGCAAATAGCTAAGGTCCTGCGCCCTTGAGCAGAGCAAATTTCTTTATCCCTAATGACACCAAAGCGTGCAAGTATTTTTAATTAGCACAGTTGCCTGTGTTACACAATAGTGTTTACAGCTGCTCAGGAAGCCTGAAACTCAGTTATGGTAACGGGCGTTACATTTCAGAACACAACAGACTGGGCCAGCTGACCAATCAGACAGACTGGGCTTTTTGGAAAGGAGGGCTTTAAAGAGACAGGAGTTTTAGCCAGAGGGTGAAAAGAGGTGGTGCAGCAATGTACAGAATGAGAAAAATAATGTGTTTTTTGAAAATTAAAGCAAGTAAACCTATTCTAGTAGAATCCCAAATTAAAATTATGAACATGTAAACTAACATAATATGGGCTCTTTAATGCCTTAAAATGATACCTTGAAGTAATCAAGCAAGTAAACAGCACTTCATTTTTGGGTGAACTATCCCTTTAAATAAGTCCTCCACATTATAAAAAAATAAAATCTGACCTGTTGGTATCTCGAGCTACATCCTCATAGACACTCTGTACTCCAATCTCTAGTCTGGTGCAACCGTAAACCAACATGTCACTCAGGTGTCTCTTCAGGCAGTAATCTGGTCTGGTTTCGATCGTGATGCCGACACATTTGGTGTTACTGCGCTCAGAATACCTGTGGAAAAAAAATAATAATAATATCAGGACCTATATGAACAGTATGGCAACAAGAATTAGTGCATAATATAAAATTTTGTCTAAATGGTTTAAACAAAACCTGTCTGACTTTCTTCTGTGGAGAACAAAAGGAGATGTTAGGCAGAACATTAGCATCGGTCACCATTCACTTTCATTTTATGAAAAAAAAATTGCAATGAATGGTGACTGAGATTCACAAACTGCTTGACATCTTCTTTTGGGTTCCATAGAAGAACAAAAGGGTGAGTGAATGATGACAGAATTAACTATACATTTGGGTGGGGGTGGGAATCCTTTAAAGTACTAAAACACAATGCAACAAACTTGTGTTTTTTCAACAAACTTGTTTTCCCACAATCAAACCCTTTTTAAAACATCTCTACTGCATGCTGTACCAGGTCCACTTGTTTTAGGAGTTTATGCAAGTCTTCAAAAACTCCTATTGCATGTGATTTCAACCCAAACAAAAGGGAATTTTCCAGATTACTTCTCTGAATATCTAACTAAATTAAAAAATAATAATGGATTGTCTGGGTATTAAGAGTTACTGATGAAAATAGTTTTATGACCTGAATTAGCTTCAACTGGCCAACTGAATTGGCATGCATAAATTTCATAATTCTTCTTTAGTGCATGGTTTTTGGCGTCCTGTCACGCATGACATTGTCCTGCAGTTTTAATAGTCATTTAATGGTCCAAAAACTCCTTCTTTCCAGTTAACTTCCTTCTATCTCCTTATTTCAGACATTGTAGTTGAGAAACCAATAGAGCATTTCTAATTTGTGCTTGCTCTCTCCATTTTCTCTCTCTCTCTCTCTCTCTCTAATGCGCGCACGCACGCACGCGCACACACACACACACATGTACACACACACACACACACACACACACAGCTGAGATAAGCGCTGTGGCTGAAATCGAACTGTTGTCTCCCCCATCTCTGCCTGATTAGCAGCCAGAACAATTATTGCAATTGTGTAATCTTAACAAACCGACTGATAAGCTGTGGTGGGCCGACAATCCTGTAGACCTCTTCTTCTACACACACACACAAACACTCTTATCAAGAAAATAAATGACAACAGACACAAAAACCCTGCAGTGGCAGTCTATGCACATCTTGCAATCATCTCCTCTGCTGTCATTTTAACTTAAAAAAGTTGGTCTTCACTGTGGAGCTGATGTCACTGGCTGGGTCAACAGCAAAGCCTTTTTGGAGAAATAGTGTGATCAAATAAATGAAAAAGATGGAATATGATGTTTTAAACCACCTTTGCAATCCACTCCTTAAGCTCAAGTGTGTATATTTTTTATTTTAATGCTTTCTCCTATCCAATCTCAATATGACAATTACACAATTAGTAAGTCATTTGTAGGCTGATTTCCCTGATAGTGTAACACTGTGGCGCTTTCAAAACATTACTCTGTTTGTTTGAGCATCCCAACCAGTCCAAAACAGAAACACTGGCTCAATCAATAGCATTGGTTTGGCCCTGGACTATCTATTTGTCAATTAATGGAGGATGAGAGGAGGGTTCAGGAAGCCTTCTCAAATTATAATTGCAATTTCATTTGGTGCTGGTAGTGACACAGAAACGACACACTTCGCACAACCCCACGCCCACATTCGAGGACTTGTATTTTGGTTTCGCTATACACTGCATAATTTCATTTAATTTAAACGGACAGATCTCTGTTCAATCTGGGTTTTCAGTTAAAGGTTTAAACATTGGACGCACAGAGTCATGCGACAAAACAACATGGTGCTGATCACTGCGATGTTTGTCATTGGGAGAAACACCAACAAAACTACATCTAGTAAGAAACCTTATTATGTTTTTACATTGAAACCTGTTTGAGTCAAAAGATTTGAGTCATATGATATGCCATTTTTTAAAATTTGAGCGATTTCACGAAACGCCACGCTGCTAACACAATGTACACTATAGTGGACAACAGGGACATGCCGTCCATATAAGCAAGGTAAGCAGTGCTTACATTACAGTAGGATGAAAAGAAAAATGATTTTGTTCATTTCCCATTTAGCGCTCTTGCCACCTGTGACCTCACACAGCATAGCCTATATATTTGACTTGTTTTTTTTTTGCATAGCCGAATTTCAAACATTACAAGTAAACAAGCTACTAAGACGGACAGAAAAGTTATTGAAAAGGAAAACTATTGACGATGGTTAGCCTATGTGGTATAGTGGTTTGCCGTATAATTTTTTTAGCCGTAAAAAGTGTGCCGTGGCAGAAAAAAGGTTGGGAAACAATGCACTGGAGGTTACGTCCTTCACTAAATGGGGAGCAAGGGAGACTCCTACAGCCTTCCTATGAAGCCAAGTGCGTTCAATACAAACTTTCAATCAAAAATTCTGTTTCAGGCTGCAGATGATGTTTGAACCATTCAGCATGGTTGGCAGACATTGGACGATGCTTGTAATTACTTGGTTCAGAATGATTTATACTAATTTGTGATTGGTAAAATGCTTCAACACTGGCTATCACTTGTTTGTTTGACAATGCAAAGAGAGAACATTGAGATTTTGTTGCACAAGTAGAAAAGTCAAATAAAGTCAAATAATTTGTATTAGTATATTTTTTTATTTTATTTGTACTTTTCCAAATACACATTATTCCAAAGCAGATTTAAAAAAAATATTGGAAGCACTATTTGATCAAAACAAAATAATACTAAAAAAATAATAGAGTTTCTATAGCATGGTATTATCAAAAAAATTCACAACCTAGTCCCGCTGTCCACACATGTGGACATACATTTTTGGGAAAATTGTTTGTCCAAACTAATAAACATTTTTTGCATTGTTTATTAGATGCTACTAGTTACAAATCAAAAAGGGAAATGGATAATGCACACAGCAGTCACACTGGCATCTCAGAAGGTTGAAAATGCAACTAAATGCAGGCTAAAGAGTTAAATAACAGAACAAGAGATGTAACTAATAGCATACTTTATCTTGTCTCCATCATTAAAGCAAAGAGACCAACTTCTCATCTGGGGTATAGAGATGCCAAGTTCTCCCATTTTGTTCAGTGACAAGGCAGAAAGCAGAGCCAATGCAGCTGCTCTGATAGAAGAAGACCGGTCCAAAACAACCAGCTACATGCAATGGTACCAAATTTGCTCACCGGGGGTTTTTGGCAGTGTGGCTTCAAGGATCCAAGGAACACAGACTCAAATTATCATAGGACTAAAAGCACTGATCTAAGGTTTGAGTGATTTTTCCAAGTCCACATAATAGAACATGGCTGCTCTGGACCCCTCCCCTTTAATCTAACTCTGGCACTTTAATTCCTACATTTATCAACTTCTCATAGACTAGTTATGTAATGGGTTGAAGACAAGTACTTAGTGTTAAACTTTATACATTTTCTGTACTTCCTAACAACAAAACCTGTTAGATAACAATGTGAGATATATGGGAATATAATTAACTTTGATTTTATAAAAACGAGAAGAAATGTATTGTTCCTAAATGTAAATCTCAAATAATAACTGAAGCTACTCTGATGGTGCTGAAAAATGTTATTCACTCACTGAGCAATTTATTAGGAACACTATGCTCCTAATAAAGTGCCAGACGTGGTCTTCTGCGGTTGTAGCCCCTCCATCTCAAGGGTCGATTGTGCATTCTGAGATGCTAATCTGCTCACTACAAATGGACCCTTTTCACACTTCTGTTTCACGAAGTGAAAGTCGTCATAGTTGGGTAAACTATGGTGGCAATCAGGAAGAATAGTAACAATCAGTTGTTCCTATTTGCAAAAATTCTAAAATAAAATATCTGGATTTGTGTTTCCATTAACTTCGTTATTAAATGAGAAAGCACTTTTGTCTGTGGACAATATTTTCAAGATGAAAACTTACAGCAGTCTCTCACAATTGGTATTGTGAAACACTTTGAAGTCAGAGCTGTACTGTCACAGTTTCAGTGAAATGATTACACATCACAACCAACACGAGAGTGTGTTTGACAAGGTTAGAACAGTACAACTCACAGATTTGTTAACTGTTCCCTCTCTTTTGCATTTTTGCAATTTATAGCAACAGATTTGTAGATCATTCCTTCAAAGTATTCCATAAATATGTGCCTGCTGATTTAATGCACAATCTTGCAATAATAACAATTATTTTTTATTGACTTACCTTCGTATTTGTGCACATAACCCATAAAAAACAACTTGTAACCTTTGTTGATTTTAGATTTAACCATTGATGGACGATGCGGTTAACGTGTCAAAATGTAAATGCAGGCAAAACTATGGGAACTTCCGCTTTGTGAACAGGGATGTGAGAAAAGGGTCCATGGTACGGAGTTGTTATCTGAGTTACAGTATAGCCTTTCTATCAGCTCAAGCCAGTCTGGCTATTCTCCGTTGACCTCTCTTATCAACAGAGTTTCCATCCGCAGAACTGCCGCTCACTGGATGCTTTTTGTTTTTGGCACCATTTTGAGAAAACTCTCGAGACTGTTGTGCGTGAAAATATTCAGAAATATTCAAACCAGCCCTTCTAGCACCAACAATCATGCCACGGTTGAAATCACTGAGATCAAATGTGTTCCCTATTCTGGTGGTTGATGTGAAAATTAACTGAAGCTACTGACCCAAATCTGCATGATTTAATGCATTGCACTACTGCCACACGATTGGCTGATTTGATAATAGCATGAATAAGTAGGTATACAGGGTGGAGGACATGCCCAAAATAGAGAAGTTAACCTTTCAACACTCAAACACTCAAAATTAAAAGTAATTAGATAGAGACAATTAAAAAAAAGTTCACACCTAATTATAATCTATCTTTTAAAACTAGCATGATTTAAAGTTGATCAGGGTCTAAAGTTAACATAAGAGATCTGAATCCACTAAAATCCAGGTACAATGTGAAAAAAATAAATGTGCAAAGAGAAGTAGTTTCTTGTCCACTGAACATTTTTACTGAAATTACTAATTAAAATATTTTCAGTAGAGCAGTTAACAATAAAAAGTTTTCTTAAAAGGCTACACATTTGTTAATGTAATTGTGTTTTTGTGTAGAGGTTTGTGTTTCTTTACAGAAAAAGTATTCCCAATCAGTTTCACATGGTGAAGTACAGATAATAGAAAGTGATAAAAACAAAACAATCAAAAAAAAAAACTGGTATCAGATCGGGATCGGTATCAAGCGATAATGAGATTTCAGGTATCGGAATCAGATTGGTAGAGAAAAAAGGGGTAAAAGGGGATCCCTAGTTTTGTGTGGATTTCATGTGGTTAAAATGTTTTTGATATGTAGTAGCTTACTTGCCCAATAAAGAGCTCACCCCAAAGTATCTATGATATTCTAGCTTGATGCAACTCTACAGGATTTTTTATGCCCATTGTATCATTTTCTGGGCAAAAATCATAATAAATGATTATTAAATAATTGAATTAGCAAACACTATTAATTATGAATTTTACAATGAAGAATCTTCTTTTTTATTACTTGATCCTGTATTTTTTCTTATTTTGTTTACCATTATTTCAAGCAACATTTTATGATTAAATAAAATTAGTCCTATTCTTAGGAAGACCTGCACATAATGCCAAAAAAAAATGTTCTCCTTCCTGGGGCACAGCGCCCACTGCTGATTGATTGCACCATTTCCCACCAGGACCCTGAGAATTTGCGTCATGAAACTCCTAATTAAGTGTGACCTTATTCTATCACTCAGATGAGTTTATCATGCAGTGCTCGTACCTGACAGCCTCAGTGACGGTGTTAGACGTGTGTCCTGACAGCGCGTCATG
Organism: Moxostoma hubbsi; assembly: GCA_032164185.1. Lineage (NCBI taxonomy): Eukaryota > Metazoa > Chordata > Actinopteri > Cypriniformes > Catostomidae > Moxostoma > Moxostoma hubbsi. The sequence continues at coordinate 30,251,638 of JAVLUX010000031.1, read as the reverse complement.
GAGGTTACGGATAAAATAGTCCCTGTACTCCTCCGGCAGAGCCATGAATGTGCCTCCCATCACAATGAACTCCACTTTATCCACACTGTGACCAAGCTGCTTGAGCTAGACATGCAAACACAACAGTGTATTGAAACTAATATAGTTACAGACAAGACTGATTTTCTTTCTTCCGTGGAATATGTTAGCCAGAATGACAAGTCTCAGACAGACATCTTTCACTTTCATTGTATGGAGAAAAAAGGTGGATGGTGTCTGAGGCTGTCAGTCCCTAACTTTGACACAAGTGTGTGTGTGTATATATATATATATATATATAAGTATTTGAACACCCTGCTATTTTGCAAGTTCTCCCACTTAGAAATCATGGAGGGGTCTGAAATTGTCATCGTAGGTGCATGTCCACTGTGAGAGACATAATCTAAAAAAAAAGAATCCAGAAATCACAATGTATGATTTTTTAACTATTTATTTGTATGATACAGCTGCAAATAAGTATTTGAACACCTGAGAAAATCAATGTTAATATTTGGTACAGTAGCCTTTGTTTGCAATTACAGAGGTCAAACGTTTCCTGTAGTTTTTCACCAGGTTTGCACACACTGCAGGAGGGATTTTGGCCCACTCCTCCACACAGATCTTCTCTAGATCAGTCAGGTTTCTGGGCTGTCGCTGAGAAACACGGAGTTTGAGCTCCCTCCAAAGATTCTCTATTGGGTTTAGGTCTGGAGACTGGCTAGGCCACGCCAGAACCTTGATATGCTTCTTACAGTGCCACTCCTTGGTTATCCTGGCTGTGTGCTTCGGGTCATTGTCATGTTGGAAGACCCAGCCTCGACCCATCTTCAATGCTCTAACTGAGGGAAGGAGGTTGTTCCCCAAAATCTCGCAATACATGGCCCCGGTCATCCTCTCCTTAATACAGTGCAGTCGCCCTGTCCCATGTGCAGAAAAACACCCCCAAAGCATGATGCTACCACCCCCATGCTTCACAGTAGGGATGGTGTTCTTGGGATGGTACTCATCATTCTTCTTCCTCCAAACACGGTTAGTGGAATTATGACCAAAAAGTTCTATTTTGGTCTCATCTGACCACATGACTTTCTCCCATGACTCCTCTGGATCATCCAAATGGTCATTGGCAAACTTAAGACGGGCCTTGACATGTACTGGTTTAAGCAGGGTAACCTTCCGTGCCATGCATGATTTCAAACCATGACGTCTTAGTGTATTACCAACAGTAACCTTGGAAACGGTGGTCCCAGCTCTTTTCAGGTCATTGACCAGCTCCTCCCGTGTAGTTCTGGGCTGATTTCTCACCTTTATTAGGATCATTGAGACCCCACGAGGTGAGATCTTGCATGGAGCCCCAGTCCGAGGGAGATTGACAGTCATGTTTAGCTTCTTCCATTTTCTAATGATTGCTCCAACAGTGGACCTTTTTTCACCAAGCTGCTTGGCAATTTCCCCGTAGCCCTTTCCAGCCTTGTGGAGGTGTACAATTTTGTCTCTAGTGTCTTTAGACAGCTCTTTGGTCTTGGCCATGTTAGTAGTTGGATTCTTACTGATTGTATGCGGTGGACAGGTGTCTTTATGCAGCTAACGACCTCAAACAGGTGCATCTAATTTAGGATAATAAATGGAGTGGAGGTGGACATTTTAAAGGCAGACTAACAGGTCTTTGAGGGTCAGAATTCTAGCTGATAGACAGGTGTTCAAATACTTATTTGCAGCTGTATCATACAAATAAATAGTTAAAAAATCATATATTGTGATTTCTGGATTTTTTTTTTTAGATTATGTCTCTCACAGTGGACATGCACCTACGATGACAATTTCAGACCCCTCCATGATTTCCAAGTGGGAGAACTTGCAAAATAGCAGGGTGTTCAAATACTTATTTTCCTCACTGTATATATATATATATATGACAGAATTATAGCCATGAATAAGTATGTACAGATATTAAAATATTACATATTTTCAAAATTGACTAGTGGGTGGGTTTCCTAAACAACTAGTGAGTGTACATAATTTTTACCCATACTATTCAAAAGTGTTTTAATTTTTATTTTTTTCATTATTCAAGGGAAAAAGAACTAAATGCACCTTCAGTGCTGCTGCTAAAAATATCAAAAGCAAAAAAAAGTCTTGTAAAAATTGCTAAAAGCAAGACAATTTGACCATTTGTGACACATTCCTACATATGAACACTTCAGAGTTTGACTGTAAAATGTGAAAAAGCTGATTATGAATATGAACTTAGAAGATTTACCTGCTCTACTCTGTGTCTAGTCTGGAGGTAGGGATCATACCGTGCACGGATGGCTCTCATTGATGTGGGCTAATCATAGAGTGGGCAAAAAGACAATAAAAATTAAGCATTTTTAATGACACCACTGCAAAACTCAATAAAAAAAACGTGTGACAGCATTGGTTTTTGAGGCAGAAGGATAATTACCTCATATCCCGTGTAAGACTGTGTGGAATATTCAAAATCTGAGTCTGGACCCCCTGGGCAGTAGCTGTATGAGCAAATTAAAAACAAAAAGACAGTGCATCAACATCAAAACCTAGGACATAGTCTCGATGTTCGTAAATGGCAGTCCATCTGTGGCCAGTCATATAATTACAGTGGGCTCATAAAAGTTTGCCTACCATTTAATACATAGTGGTTATTGGATGAACTAGATGACTTAGCACAGAAAAAACAAAACAAAGGACTAAAAGAAATAACTATTAAAAGGTAACTCCTAAAGCCATTGTAATTTTGCAATATATGTAGGAAATCATGACCACTCACATTAAAATTAACACTCACAGTCATATCAGTAACTTTATAAAAGCTGTTTTATTCTACATGAAGAGGGTCCAACATAGGAGCTGCCATGTCAGAATTTAACCAGCCAAATACTACTCGCTTAATCTCAGTAACCATCCTGCTATTTGACACTTATACTCATTAAGTAATCATGGCAGACTGTGAAAACTACATTTCCACAAAGGCATCTGAAAATTATTGATTTTAAATTATGCCGCGGATCCAAGCTGCTAGGTGTCAGTGTAAATCACAACACAAAGACAAAAGTTACTGAGTCCACCTTTAAGATGCAGTACAAGCAAAAAAATAAAATAAAAATGTTTTAATCCCCTGAATTTACATACTTTGAAAATTACTCCAATTATTATGAAACATTGGTAATAAGTTCATGGCACCACTCTTTAGGATGAATCACTTACATTCCTAATTTTCAAGTCACTTTGGATAGAATCTTCTGCTAATTTAATACACAGAAACATTTGTGTTGTGTGGCAAACATTTCATCCAGATTAAAATAAATACACCGAGACATTGACACTATTCTAGACATACTTACACACAGATGTTGCCAGTGAAACTGATGTGTGGACAGCGATGGGGCTTGCACATCACAGCAACAACTGCAATCTAAACAGAAAAATGAAACATGAGTCTCTACAGCTGTTACGTTCCCCCATTTCTCCTTCCTGGTAAATCTATACACCACCTCCAATACAATTAACAAAGGGCAATCAAGCCAGACTAAACCTATGATTGGCATCCTTACCCCACTGGCAGTGCGGATGGGTTTAGCTTTCAGTTTGGGCACCAAGGCACGTCGATAGTGAGGTGGCACTGCAGCAATGATGTCCACCAGCCGTGGCTGTGCAGAGAGGCCATACTTGGCTGACGTCTTTGTCTTGACCCTAGAGAGACAGAATCTTGGTTGTCAAGCTGTCTTTGTTTTCCATTAACCCTTTAAGAACCGAAGGTGATTTTAAAGATCAGTGCCATGCCCAAAATTAAACTCTATAACTATAACCTATAGTAGAGATAAAGAGCCTATAACTCTACCAAAAGAGGGTAAATTGTTTGGTATTATTTTAAAGAAAATTTTTCACAGTTTTTAACTATATAAATTATGATCAATTTTAACTTTTGAAAAATCACAAAAAAACTTGACCCAAAAATGTACTTTTTCTCTTATTTTTCTGATTTGAAATTATACATCTCAGGGTGTAAATAAGGCAGCTTTTGTTTTGTTCCCAATTACGTCCCCTGTAACTGAGTGAAATATTGTGTTGATATGACAAAGCAATTAAAATGTATAGCCTTAAAAAATTAAAACATCTACATGTGTCCAAAAGCCTATCCAAACAAACAAAGCATAATAATTGTACATAATAACTAATTACACATGCAAATACAACAATTATTAAAGGTATGCTCTCTCTCTCCAAATCATGCAGGAATGAGTAATGAGATCTCATTCAGTTCCATTCTGTGTTATTTGAGCCATAATTGAGTCTGTGTCATGTACTTGGCGCCATCTAGTGGTGGCCATATGTAATTAGAATAAACAATCCTCTCTTTCAATATCTGGATGACTTCCACCTCTGTTTGTAGTGATTGGAATTCTAATAAGACTGTTTTAGCGTTCCATGATGCTGAACAACCTACTACATCATTTCCGATGAAGTCATCTGACCCAGGAAACCTAATGTGTTTTTGCCAGATTGCACATTATGTGCTGTTAACATTGTGTTTCGTGTGGATTGTCTAAAGATCAATGGATCCGATTGCATTGCGTGTGGGCTCGTTTAATGCGAATACCCTCATCTAAGTAATGGTATGCGATATTTTATGTTTTGCTTATTTTTCGTAAAGTTACATTGAAAATGTGCTTATAAGCCACACCTGTTTACACGTAACATGTATGTCAAATTACTCACTATATTTAGATTAAATCACTAGAGTCATATGGATTACTTTTATGCGGCCTTTATGTGCTTTTTGGGGCTTCAAAGTTTAGGACCCCATCCACCTGCATTGTATGCATCTACAGAGCTGAGATATTCTTCTTAAAATCTAGACTAGTAGTTTTCTACTCTTTGAGAGCTTTCCAACAACATGTGACACATGGCTATTTGATGTTTTTACCGATTACAATAATATGGATAGTGCAAAATTTTTATTAAATTATCAAAACAGAACACTTCTGATTTGTCTACAAATATCAAAGCACTTGTTCAGTTTTGGTCATAATGCCTACACACATTGTTTAGTAAAACTTTTAAGAAAACGATGCCTATTTTGCTTTGGTCAAGACTGTAGTTATTAATATTTTTTTTCTTGAAGGGCCCACCACCAGGCCAATCCAAGCTTAACGGGTTATTAATATTTCCAAATTGTCAAACAGTGACCCAAAGGGATTTAAATTTAAAGCGATAATTCACCGGAAAATATAATTAATCTGTCATTTAATCACCCAGAATGTTAGCCTCAGTCACCATTCACGTTCATTTAATCTTTTTTTTTTAAATTTTGGTGACAAACTAAAATTCTGACAAACATCAGATTTTGAACAACATGAGGGTGAATAAATTGTGATAGAATTTTCATTTTTGGGTGAACTATACATTTAAATTTCCACGTTATTTGTGCAAAAACATTAACTTGTTAAGGTTGATATCTTTTCCCTGCTCGTGGGCCTCAACCAACTGCTTGATGACATCTGCAATTGTCATCATCATCAGCTCTGCACGGCTCAGATCACCTGATGAGGAGACAGACAACATTAATTAAGTGAAAAACGCCAGCGCCTGAGCGTACTCTGCACCCCGATACATTTCACTGCTGTTATCATTACTGGACTGTTTACTTAGAATGGACAGACCTCTTGTATTGTCACTGCCGTACTTTAAATAGGTAAAGACCTTAAATATTTTAAACGTACAGTGTCCAGTTTATATAGTTTTGTAGAGGATAAGTGGAAATACTTATTAGAACCATACATTAAAAACATGTTGTCAGTAGCTAACACATTATCTTACAGAATACGTCCTTACGAGTAAATACTTACTTTTCTTTTTCGGCTTACCCATGCTGGAAAAAAAATCTACATATAATACAGAACTCGTATACGACAGACGAAAACTAAACTTGTAAATTGTAGTCAGTTAGAACAACAATCCACGATAGAAAACGTCAACATCAGACAACATGCTTCAATCTGCCGTAAAGCGTTCATGGTTGTAAAGTTGTCGTAAAGTTGTCACGTCTCTATTCTGAACCAGAGAGCCTTTTCTACCATGTAAAGCTGTTGTACCATAGACATTCTTTGGGTTGTACACTGAATATGAGACATGAGGCTGTTTTTTTTAATGGATGTCTATGGAGGAGGTACTTCAGTGTACTAAATAAACTGCTTTTGTGAGGAAACAGCTAATCACTTAATTAATTGACCCCCTATATGCTAATTATCAACATATGTTTCAATAAAATATAATTTTGGAATGAACTATGTGTGGAGATAACAACGATAAAATTGCTGTTTTATAAGAGAAGATACGGACATTTTTGCGACGTGTAGGTGTCGGTTTACGGCTCTCTCCGTTCATTTGTATAGTATCCGCAAAAAGTGACTTACTGTCGTACACTACACGTATACTAGTTGACCACCACTACGCTACAAAGGGGGACTTTTAGTGTTCAGATTGGCAGTGCATAGAATTTTCATATATATACCTCACCTAGCAATCGTTATGTAAATTATAAAAGTGCCATTGGAATTGTAACACAGTAGTAAGTCCACATTTTTTTTTAACTGCCTCAGGCCTTCGATTTTTATTCTTAAAGTTCTGACTGACATCTGACTATCTTGTACTGCGATAATAATAACTATACGTTCTTTTGAGGCTATATTTACACTATTCACATCGGACTGCTATAGCAACTTGCTATATTTAGGATGCGCTGGGGGCTTGTTTCCACAGGATGTGCAACAGACAAATTAGACGATTCAATGGCACGATTGTCTTGTACACAGAAAAAAATTATCGTGCAAAAAGGGGGTCAAACATATAGGCCTATATATATATATATATATATATATATATATATATATATATATATATATATATATATATATAAAAGACATGGACACTTATTGGCTATGCTATAGATCCATTTTAGCCCATAGTGCCGATTCTAAATGAAAAATAGGACGTTGGAAATGAATTACTCGATGCCACCTCGGTTAAGACATTTTTGCGAGTGTAAAAAAAAAAAAAGATTTTTTTATTTTTTTGTAAACTGGCTGGAGCTTGTTTGGGTGTGTCCGCCTGAAATGAGGAGGTACTGCTGGAAAATAACCCAGCAAATTAGTCCCTCCTTCTGTGAGTGCAGACTGAACGTCTTAAAACCGATAGTGTTGCATTTTAGGAGCTTATAGTAAGAATACAATAATGACTACGGTAGTCTGACATAAGCAACACTTCAAGTGAGGATCGGTTTTCTTGTCTGCCAGGGACCATCTGTTTTTCTTCCGCAGTTTCAGTGCATTCTTTGGATCTCTTCCAGGTGTTAAATCTAAATACAGAATAAACATCGCACTTCACAATGTATCAGACCATCAGGAAATTTGTGTTCACCGACTGTCGTTGTTCGGACGACGAAAGCACAAAAAGTTTCGAGGAGTTGTTTAAGAAGTTGGATGTGAACAAAGATGGGAAAGTAGATGTTTCGGAGCTGAAGGCGGGCCTGGCTGAAATGGGCTTCTCTATGGGGAAAGGAGAAGCGCAGGTATCATTCTGGATCAACACTTCACTGGCTCAATTCATTTCTTTTGTTGAGTCGCATTATATTATATAGATATATTTTCGTGTAGAGTACAATTTATACCACATAAACCAATAAACCACGTTGACAGCAGTCCGTCAAGGAAACATCATAGTAAGGAAAATCCACCCTGTTCAGAAACCAATGTGTGGTGTTTGTTTTTTGTAAATGATAATAATAATGTCCGTCTCTAAGGTAAACAATCAGTCTAAAAATCATCATAAAGTTCAAAGGCATGACTGAAATCTGCATCCCGTGCAAGCCGTCCTATTTGAGTAATGCACGTAATGCTGTTCAAGTATGGAGTAAATCATAAGCGTGCCATTATGTTTAGCTATTACTCACAGAAAGAGCTACCCTAGCAATATGTATCATACTTAGTCAACATAGTAGCTAATTTGCATAATTTCCCAACGTGCATTGAATTGATGTTTCATATTCTTCACTTGTATACAATGAAATTGGCACGTAAACCGGAAGGGTGAGGTTTTATTACAGAGGTTAAGACACTCCTGTACTGCACAAACAGAACTTACATTCCATTACCACCCAACATATAGCTTATCTGAGGCAGTTAAAATTGGTTGTGTCTTTAAACCTAGCGAGCTGCCTTTCAAGACAGCATGTGAGAGTGCAGAAATGCACTGTTGTCTGTTGTCTATGTAGGCAGCTTACTATCTTTTGAGCCACTCCTCGCATATCCCCACCTAACCTGAGCATAGGAGATTCACCCTATCAAAGTTCAAGAAGAAAAATGCATACACTGATGGATTTTAGCTCAAGAAGATTTTAGTTTATTTTAGCTGACATTCAGTCAAATTCTCTCATCATTTTCTCACTCTCATGCCATGCTAGATGTGTATGACTTTCTTTCTTTTGCAGAACATGAATATTTTTTTTAGAAGAATACCTCAGCTCTGTAGGTCCATACAATGCAAGTGGATGGGGTCCGAAACTTTGAAGCTCAGAAAAAGTACATAAAATCCATGGCTTCTGAAGTGATTTTGGATGAGAACAGACCAAAATATAACAAACTTTTCTCGGTTAAACTTCCTAGTGCTTGACATACACTCAGAGCGCTAGATGGAACTAGGAAGTGTAAAAGACCTTGAAATCATGATCGCCAAGGAGACTGCTGATGTATAGATTTATACTGACAATTGAGTTACATTTTGGTCTGTTCTCACCCAAAACTGATTTGATGACTTCAGAAGACATGGATTAAAGCACTGGAGTTTTATGGATTAATTTTATGCTGACTTTATTTGATTTCTGGAAATTCAAAGTTTTGGACCCCATTCACTTGCATTGTGTGGACCTACAGAGCTGAAATATTCTTCTAAAAATCTTTGTTTGTGTTCAGTCATACATACTGTATCTGGGATGGCATAAGGGTGAGTAAATGATAAGATAATTTTTTATTTTTGGGTGAACTGTCCCATTAAGGGCACAGTTACCTGGTTTGTTCAGAAAAAAAAGAGCTTAAGTACTAATAAGCCCATGTTGATTTCAGAACAAAATAAGTCTGATATATTTTACAATGTAGAGAACATTATATTTTTAAAACTTATATTTTCTCTTTTGCATAGAACGAAACTTCAATAAAGTGAACAAATACTGTATATTGCACATATATTATATTTTTAAATACAGGTGTTTGAAATTATTTAGACTCGATACACATTCACCAGGAACTTAATCGACCATATTTTGATTCTCTCTTTCAGAAAATTATAGCCTCAGGAGATAGTGATAAGGATGAGGGCCTGGACTTTGAGGAGTTTTCACAGTACCTGAAAGAACATGAGAAAAAACTCCAACTGACCTTCAAGAGTCTGGATAAAAATAATGATGGTAAGATCTTGTATTTTTGCTTTTCTGGGCCACTTCTGAAACAACCCTCTCAATGCTGTTCAAAGGAATTGTTAGTGAATTTTTTTTAATCTTGTTATTTTCCTAAATATTGTATGTTTAGTTTGGTGCTTAAGTTTAGATTTAGCCATTCCTCTGAGTTTTTGAAAATGTTACTTATTTAGTCAAATTGATATTGAATTTTTGCTTTTGTCCATTTTGCTCAGTATAAAAATGAATTAACAATATCAATTGCATATGCAGGTATCATCGATGCCAAAGAGATTCAGCAGTCACTTAAAGACATTGGCATAAACTTGGCAGATAAAGATGTGCAGAAGATCCTCCAGAGGTACTCTTAAGGGCAAAACAGATCACAGACAAAAGGTCTATTCATAGCTAAAGTAAATAAATAAAAGCACCTAACACTATCGGTTAGGGTTTAGGCGTTGGTTAAGGGTGAGGGTGTCTGTTTTGATCACCTCTCTTTTATCTTTTAAGACACTTTTGATTAGATTTAGGTTAAAGTTTAAGGTTAGGGAGATACATTCTACTCATTAAAACATTAATCTAATATTCATCTTAAAAACCTTGTCTGATTACAACTTAATTTCACTTGCTTTTGGCGCCCCCTGCTGAACATTTCACTGGGAAACTCTAGCCAAATGTGTAATGTAGCACATACTTGGTTTGCAAAAATGTTGCCATTATCATGTACATTTCATAAGATCAGGCTGCATATGATAAGGTATGGCTTGCTTACATATTTTTTAAAGTCACCTGGCAAAAACGTAATTTCTTTTAAAACAAAGCTGCTTACAACTCACCAGACATTAAAGAGTTTACTCACTTTAATGCAAAGTACAAGCCATCTGAAAATACATCTAAGAATTATGTATAATTTAAACATTTAAATATGTATATGTCTGTCCAACACATTTGTGTAAGTGATCAGAGCAAATGTTTAATAAGTCAAGTAAACTATATGGTTTTGTAAGTTTTGACCCACTTGTGTTAAACTGACCCTGTGTCCTCCAGTATTGATGCAGATGGAACAATGACCGTGGAATGGAACGAATGGAGGGAGCATTTCCTCTTCAACCCTGCAGATGACCTTCAGGAGATCATACGCTATTGGAAACACTCAACTGTAAGTGCCATGCCATCACTCAATTATTACATCTGACACACATGTATTGTAACACCACTCTGGGGGAAAATATGATATTTTCTTGTGATTGGTGACAGATCAACTCTAGTTATAGGAAGTAGACCCCTGTCTTATTGTGATCAAACCATCACACATCGTCTGCCAGCTCAGAAGGACATACAGTTGTCACAGTCAGGTACACAGTTAGATGGCCCTGTAATCAGCTTGGCTGGCCATTTATATCCTTCTATCAATGGGCAGGGTTGGCGATTCATGGGAAAAGTGTTGAGAGCAAGAAGGATAAGGAGTTTGTTAATTGATTAAGTATCACAGGTTAAAGTCGCACGGTCACAAGTGTTCAAGAGGTGCACAAGAGTGCAAACTTGAAATATGACTAGTTAGTTAGTCACTACTAGTGGTTAGCTGACATTGTATACCTTTGGGGACTTTTAGACATGTGCCACATGGGGAACTCCATCTAAAACTACCATAGCTTAATATTCAAATACTATCATTTTAATTAAATAGATTATATTTTAATTAATCATCTTAATATTTAAGTTTAAGCATTTTGCTAATACATAAAATGCTAATGCCTTTTGCTGATAATTTCTAAATGTTCTTTATGCAGTTTTCATGACCTCATAATAATTATGAGGGACTACAAGTAATATTTGTAGTTCTAAAAATGAATTTGTCATGCTGCATGTCTGTTTAAATGAACTTGTGAAAGCAAAAAACGTAATTGGAAATGGTGGAAATTATTTTGTGACCAATTACAGGACCTAAAATATAGACAGTTCCTTGTATATTCATATCTTCGATGTTGATCCAGAAAAGTCATTGGATATGTGTCAGCTACCCTACAAAGTGTAAGGAGAGGCTGGGTGACTTTCTGATTTTTTTTTTTAATGCTGCAGGTTTAGTCATTACAGCCAATTGCAGCAAAGCTAATTTAAGCCTGTCCTGTACTGGGATTAGCCCTGGATATGCTCGTCATCTGACTGATGGACTGATTGAAGTGCTGTTAGTAAAAGAGTGAATCGGCAATGTGACATTGTGAAGAGAGCAGGTGAACCAGTAGATCTTTATTACCTTTGTTAGCGTCCTTGATTACTATCAGATGAGCTGGCAGCACTGAGTCAACATGACTTTGCTGCAGGAGCAGCCCAAGGCAGAATGGCTTGTCATTGATTTTGAGGATGAAGAGGCTATATATGTGATGGATGTAGATATGGTAGGTATATGATATGCATCATTTGATAGAGGATATGATAGAGGATTATTCATCATAACTAAAAATTTAAATAATTAAATTGTTTGATGGTAGGAATTTACATTTATGCATCTAGCAGATGCTGTGATCCAAAGCAGCTTGTCGATCATTCAAGTGATACATTGTATCGGCATATTTGTTCCCTGGGAATTGAACTCATGACATTGGTGTTGCTAGTGCCACATTCTACCAGTTAAGCTACAGGAACTAGACGTGTTGTTTTGGGTCATTATTGAGCTATGTTGTATTTAGGAAAATCTTTATGCTGACTGTGAAGCTGTTTGAAGAGTTAAAATATTTGAAGGTTGTATGTACAGAGGGAAGTTAAAGTTAGTCTTCAATGACAACGTAAGTCTGTGATGCAGTACAGCAATGTTACATAAGATGATTGTAATGACATCAGACTAAATTGAGTTGGATTAGTAACTAGGTTGTAATTAGGTACGCATTGGGATATGTGTAATGAATTAGCTATTTCAATGAGCGGGATAATGTATAGTTCACGTTCAAGGAGCTACAGTTATTTGGAATAATGTTGGTCAATGGCTTTGCAGTGGGTAAGGTTAAAGGAAAATTCCGGGGTCAATACAAGTTAAGCTCAAGCGACTGCTTTTTCTGGCATAACGTTGATTACCACAAACATTTCTCTAAAAAAAGATTAAAAAGACACTATCATTGGAGGTGAATGGGGCCAATCTGCAAAAGTTAGAATACTCACTGTTTCAAAAGAATAATCACAAGACAAAAACAATGTGTGTGTTAACATGATTTTAGTGTGATAAAATAGCTAACAAAAAAAAATACAGAGAGGCATTTATGATGGATGTCAATGGAGCCAATTTTTGGAGGCTTTGAAAGCAGAAATGTGAATCTTATAAAAGCACTTAAATGAATTCTTCTGTTAAAATGTTTGTTTTATTTGAGCTGTAAAGTTGTTTACAGCATCACATCGTTATGGCAACAAAGTTGCAAAATTGGATATAACTTTACATAGAAAATGTTAGTAAGTGATTTTATCAGACTAAACTCATGTTAACATGCATATTGTTAATGTCTTGTGATTATACGTTGGAAAGTGAGTATTCTAATGTTTACGGATTGGGCCTATTCACTTCCATTGTAAGTGACTCACTGAACCCAGATTTTTTTATTTTTTTTATTTTATTTTTTTATTAAAATCAAAATAAATTGTTGTGGTGATCAATATTTTGCCACAAATGCTGTCGATTGAGCTTAACTTGTATATAAACCTGGTATATTCCTTTTTAAAGATCAAAGTTGGACTAATACAGGCTCTGGAGCAATTCGGTATATGTAATTCCTGCTTCACAAAGGAAGTGTTATAATGCAGCCCCGATGTCTGTCTGTTATAATTTTTTGCACGTTATATGGCGAACCACAAAACAGTAATAGGATTTTAATATTTAAATCTAACATTAATGCAAAGAGGGTTGTTCTTCCAGCACACACACATGTAAATTAAGCATGTCGTTTGTGTTTGTTAGGTGTAGAGGAACGTTTCAATCTGATTTTAAACATTATCATTGTCTGAATATTGGTTATTATTACTTATCTGATTAATATTCATTTAAAGTCAGAAACATTTTTCATAATCATTAAGAACCTTTATAGTGTACATTAACTGGCGTTTGCCAAACATCAGATATACACAGCTCATACAGTATATTTGGTTAGCTCTGCATTATATTACATATTATATATACAAACTAACTCCACCTCTGTTATGTGCTAGGTGTTGGATATAGGTGATAGTATAACCATTCCAGATGAATTCACAGAGGAGGAGAAGATAACCGGCATCTGGTGGAAGCAGCTTTCTGCAGGGGCCATGGCAGGGGCGGTATCTCGCACAGGCACCGCCCCTCTGGACAGAATGAAAGTCTTCATGCAGGTATGGTTTTCGCTCCACCAACTACCTGTACATGTCAGTGCCAATTGTGATCAAAAATTTGTGTCTAAAGACTATTTAATGCTTCATCAATTTGTCATTCAGTTTGTTGATACATATTTAATATTTTTAATGTAATTAATTTAATATGTACTTATATAGTCATCAGTAATCCTATACCTCTCATAGGTTCATGCCACGAAATCTAACAATATCAACCTGGTGGACGGGTTCAAGCAGATGATTAAAGAGGGGGGCGTGGCCTCTCTGTGGAGGGGCAATGGAGTCAATGTTATAAAAATCGCCCCAGAAACTTCAATCAAGTTCATGGCTTATGAGCAGGTGAGAACTCAACCCTTAATGAAGAGAGAATACCGAATAACAAATGAGACCACCCCCCTTTTTTCTTTTCATGGGTTTTTAGTGCATATAGATGTCTTTTATGTTCCAGCTTTAATCAAAATATACTGGATTCACATGGCCATGGAAAACCTGGAAATATCTGGCCATTTTAAAATTGTGATTTTTCAGGCCTGGATAATCATCAAAATTGAGATTTAAATCTTAAAAAAGTCAATAAAACATGGAAATTCTAGTAATTCTCAGCTCTAAAATATTTCAGCAGCTTGATATTGCTATTGGCGAGGACAATCTCTATAAATGTACTTTTATCCGGGAATCACAAATGGCAGGAAAACTAATGAAAATTCATTAGTCAAAAAATATGTTAACCCTGGATATAGCCAATTCTATATGAACAATGCCACTGGTAAACCCAAGTTACCAAGATACCCACAAACTTCTCCAAACTCTGAAAACCACTTCCACTTTTGCATTTGTAAACATGTCAGCTTACATTCCCTGTTCATTCGGCAGAGTCTTACACAAGCAGCGTTTCAGGGAGAGCTATTTTAACTACAGTAATTCACAAAACCTTGGATTGGTAATCCTCTGTGGACGTGAGTGGAAAAGATTGCATTTTTTTAATGAAAAGAGAACAGATTGCTTTAAAACCTATTCAGTTCAGTTGTGCTTGAATGAGTCTTTACATGTTAAATCAGTCTTGCGTTATTTGTTATATCTTCTCTTTGACAGTACAAGAAGCTATTGACAAAAGACGGTGGTAAAATCCAGTCACATGAAAGGTTTATGGCTGGCTCTCTGGCTGGCGCGACCGCTCAAACAGCCATCTATCCCATGGAGGTGAGAAATGAGACCCATGATGCTGGAAGATTCTTTATTACGGTCTTAAAACATCTTATATCTTCTAGATGTTCTTAGTGAAAAAAGGGTAGACTTCCATGTAGATTAATGATGACTATATTGATTACACAATAGGCAAAAAAATTACATTTTAATGTGTCAGTATTTGTCTAAAGCTATTGTATTGCTATTAGTAAGACATTTAAATTTATGCATTTGGCAGACGCTCTTAGTTGTCCAAATCAACTAACAGTGCATTTAAGATTAACATTTTATCAGTATGTGTGTTCTCTGGGAAGCAAAACCTTGACCTAGGTGTTTTTGTAGCACCATGCTCTACCAGTCGAGTTACATGAGGTCACCCTGTAATACCTAATATACAGCTGTCAATATGAATTAACATATTATGGCTCATACATTGTCTATTTAAAAGGAATGTAGCCCTAGATGGCAATAATTAAACATGGAGACTCCTTTCAGATAAAGCAGTTATAAGATTGATAGAAAATGACAGAAATATGTTTTGATGTCCCAGGTGATGAAGACTAGACTGACACTGAGGAAGACTGGCCAATATTCCGGAATGTTTGACTGTGCCAAGAAGATTTTGAAGAAGGAGGGAGTGAAGGCCTTTTACAAAGGCTATATTCCCAATATCCTGGGCATTATTCCGTATGCAGGAATAGATTTAGCTGTGTATGAGGTGAGTTAAAGTAGAAACTCTGAATCACAATGGAAAGGCTCAAGATTATGTTAGTACTGCATTTACCCAGTTTCTGAATATTTCAGCTCCATATAGAACCAGGTGTTTGACCTCTGGGCGTTTTTCAAGTTTTTCAAGTTGTGACCTATTTTAAAATATGCCATAGGTTTGTTTGTTTGTTAATATTCTCATACACACAGTCAGCAAAGAATGCATCATATTATTTCAATGGGTCCTATTTTAATAGTGCTGACACTATGTGCAGGCCTATGCCTTAAGTATTAAACACAAAGTCAATGGGGATGACTAGAAATATGGACTTACGTTCTTTTGTGCATTAATTGTGTCCCTGTTGAATGTCAGACACATTTTTATGACAGTGATTATGCACAGAAAATGTGGTTCTCCTCAGGATTTGGATTTATGGTCCTTTAAATTATAGAGAATATAAGTATTATTAATCATTTTCATCTACTGAAAAAACAAATCGTGGCTAGTATTAACTGTGATTGTATCAGAATGTACTTCATTTCTACTGGTCGATTTTGAAAAATTTAATTAATGTATCTCTTTATTCAAATTACATACAGTGAGGAAAATAAGTATTTGAACACCCTGCTATTTTGCAAGTTCTCCCACTTGGAAATCATGGAGGGGTCTGAAATTGTCATCGTAGGTGCATGTCCACTGTGAGAGACATAATCTAAAAAAAAAAAAATCCAGAAATCACAATGTATGATTTTTTTAACTATTTATTTGTATGATACAGCTGCAAATAAGTATTTGAACACCTGTCTATCAGCTAGAATTCTGACCCTCAAAGACCTGTTAGTCTGCCTTTAAAATGTCCACCTCCACTCCATTTATTATCCTAAATTAGATGCACCTGTTTGAGGTCGTTAGCTGCATAAAGACACCTGTCCACCGCATACAATCAGTAAGAATCCAACTACTAACATGGCCAAGACCAAAGAGCTGTCCAAAGACACTAGAGACAAAATTGTACACCTCCACAAGGCTGGAAAGGGCTACGGGGAAATTGCCAAGCAGCTTGGTGAAAAAAGGTCCACTGTTGGAGCAATCATTAGAAAATGGAAGAAGCTAAACATGACTGTCAATCTCCCTCGGACTGGGGCTCCATGCAAGATCTCACCTCGTGGGGTCTCAGTGATCCTAAGAAAGGTGAGAAATCAGCCCAGAACTACACGGGAGGAGCTGGTCAATGACCTGAAAAGAGCTGGGACCACCGTTTCCAAGGTTACTGTTGGTAATACACTAAGACGTCATGGTTTGAAATCATGCATGGCACGGAAGGTTCCCCTGCTTAAACCAGCACATGTCAAGGCCCGTCTTAAGTTTGCCAATGACCATTTGGATGATCCAGAGGAGTGATGGGAGAAAGTCATGTGGTCAGATGAGACCAAAATAGAACTTTTTGGTCATAATTCCACTAACCGTGTTTGGAGGAAGAAGAATGATGAGTACCATCCCAAGAACACCATCCCTACTGTGAAGCATGGGGGTGGTAGCATCATGCTTTGGGGGTGTTTTTCTGCACATGGGACAGGGCGACTGCACTGTATTAAGGAGAGGATGACCGGGGCCATGTATTGCGAGATTTTGGGGAACAACCTCCTTCCCTCAGTTAGAGCATTGAAGATGGGTCGAGGCTGGGTCTTCCAACATGACAATGACCCGAAGCACACAGCCAGGATAACCAAGGAGTGGCTCTGTAAGAAGCATATCAAGGTTCTGGCGTGGCCTAGCCAGTCTCCAGACCTAAACCCAATAGAGAATCTTTGGAGGGAGCTCAAACTCCGTGTTTCTCAGCGACAGCCCAGAAACCTGACTGATCTAGAGAAGATCTGTGTGGAGGAGTGGGCCAAAATCCCTCCTGCAGTGTGTGCAAACCTGGTGAAAAACTACAGGAAATGTTTGACCTCTGTAATTGCAAACAAAGGCTACTGTACCAAATATTAACATTGATTTTCTCAGGTGTTCAAATACTTATTTGCAGCTGTATCATACAATTAAATAGTTAAAAAATCATACATTGTGATTTCTGGATTTTTTTTTTTAGATTATGTCTCTCACAGTGGACCTGCACCTACAATGACAATTTCAGACCCCTCCATGATTTCTAAGTGGGAGAACTTGCAAAATAGCAGGGTGTTCAAATACTTATTTTCCTCACTGTATAAATTGAAACAAAAATATTATCAATATAATGTTAAAGTGGTCAAAAAATTTATGCCGAATCAACCGGCCATTTTTGCTGACTTAAAAATCACTCTACAACAACAGTTGGAAAAATAATATACATATTAGATCATAAATGCAATTTGAATAAAATGTAATAATAATAAGAATAATTTAAATATTATTATCAAAGAAATTGAAGTATAACACAAAACTTATAAATATGTATTTCAGAAAACGGCTACAACAGTGATCGTCATGGACATAATTTGATGTTCCACTATATTTTTAGAGTTTGAAGATGGACTTAATTACCATCTGAGCATTGGTGGAATCTCTAAACTGCAAATGAACTGAGTTTAGACTTTGCGCACTTCATTTACATACAATACATCCACAGTTTGCGCACATACACCCACAGATAGTGCAAGCACTCTCTCCCATGCCCACTTGTGCTTTACAATGGCACGAAAATTGTAAATTTGGATAAGATGTTGCCCATGGCCATAGCATGTAGCGCTGAAAATAACTCCTGTGATTAAAAATAATAGATCTCTAATAGATTTGGCTGTTTTTAGAATGAAAAACATGCCTAAAAGTTTCTAAAAGTGTTTTTCGAACTGCAAATAAGCTATTAAAACCAGAACTGTATTTTGTCTTTTTTTTTTTTTAAAGAAATGCTCCTGTTAAACTAGCTGGTAAGATTTGTTTTTCCGAAGAGCAAAACAAACAATTAAGGGTTAAAACAAGTATGAACTATTATTGTATTAACTGTAAAGGCCTCATTTAATTACATATTCCACTGACACAAGTGATATGGGACTGACGTGTCTATGCTATCTTGTTTTTTGAGAGAATGTGATATTCATACATTAATGCAGAACCTTTATAAATGTATTATTTTACTCGTTTTCCATCTTTCACTCTGCAGACACTAAAGAATGCATGGTTGTCACGCTATGCTACTGAAACTGCTAACCCAGGTGTGCTGGTTCTTCTCGGCTGTGGAACCATTTCCAGCACATGTGGCCAGTTGGCCAGCTACCCTCTTGCCCTGATCCGCACACGTATGCAGGCCCAGGGTAAATATTTAAATAAGTAATTAAATAATAATTGTTTTAATAACCCCAGTGAGCAAGCTGAAGGCGACTGTGGCAGGGAACACAAAACTCCATAAGATGTTGATTTAATGGAGAAAAATAACCTTATTTTTGTAAGAATAAATGTATGTATGTACACACCTGTTGTAAATCCAGTGGAAATATTGTGTGAGAATATTTCTGCGTGCAATTATTAGTGAATGTGACCCATTCACTTTTCTGACATGTACTGAGAGATTGATGCCTAAATGTGAATTCTTTTTTAAAACTTTCTTCACAGCATCTTTGGGGGGATCGGAGCAGGTGTCCATGACCAAGTTAGTAAAGAAGATCATGGAGAATGAGGGCTTTTTCGGACTGTACCGGGGGATTCTGCCCAACTTCATGAAAGTGATCCCGGCTGTCAGTATCAGTTATGTTGTGTACGAGTATATGAAGTCTGGATTAGGCATTTCTAAGTGATGCATGTCCATTTGAGAGAGCAGTGAGAGTCTTTGTGTGAAGTCTTGCATGTGTTTACAAACGCACAAAACCACCTCTCTTTGAAAACACCCTCCGTGATGGGACAAAATGTTTTGTACATTAACCAAAGTGTGTTTGTCCAAAAAGTTGTGTCTTGCATCAGGGTAGGGGCCCAACCTAATTCATGTTTACAATTAAATGTAATTGTCCCTTTAAGTGTATTTGACGAATTTCTGGAATATTCCAAATTTTCATCTATTTATATGTTTTCGTCATGATATGTGTCGATTCCCTGTGATTTAACAATATGCACCTGAAACAACCAAAACAGTGAATTCATTGTGAGCAAGTGCACTACAGCTAATGTTATACAGAACCAGTCTCTGTTTTACACTAAATCAGATAGATTGATTGATAGATAGATCGATCTTTATAAGAGTATATTTTTACATTTTGTAAGTGAATTAGGTTGGGCCTTAGTTAACTGTGTCTTTGCATACTGCAGTCAGTACAGTTTTGTATAAGGTATGTTGTAAAATCTGGAGTATTCAAACATTTTCAGTAAAACATGTACCAGTGAAACAATTGTCAAAATAAATAACACTTTACAATAATGTTCCTAATGCATTAGGTATCATGAGCTAACAATGAACAAAATCTATTTTTACTGGAATTATTAATCTCAGTTAATGTTAGTTAATAAAAATACAGTTGTACATGTTAGTTCATAGTGCATTAACTAATGTTAACATATACAACTTTTGATTTGAGAAATGTATTACTATATGTTGGAATTGACATGAACAAAGATAAATAAATGCTGTTGAAGTATTGTTCATTGCTAGTTCATGGTAAAGGAATATTCTGGGTTCAGTACATGTTAAGCTCAATCGACAGCATTTGTGGTATAATGTTGAATACCACTAAAAATTATTTAGACTCGTGCCTACTTTTCTTTCAAATGAAAGTAAACGGGGGCCTGTTTTTGAGGGTTTAAAGGCAGAAATATGAAGATTTTAATTTGATAAGCACATACATTCATTATTTTGATAAAATTCATGTATTTAAATCATGATTTTTACAGTTGTTTTAGGGTTATAGGATTTGTTGACATTACATCATCAACATTTTTTTAAAGGAAAGTAAAAATAACTTTGTGGTTATCAGTGAATCAACAAATGCTGTCAATTGATCTTAACTTGTATTAAATCTGGAATTTCCAAATACTAATGTCAACAATTTGTTTACAAATTGTAAAGGGTATTCCCAGTTTTTTTTTTTTTTTCACATTAGTGGGTTAAAAATGAATAATTATCCTGTGCCAGACATTCATTGTTTTGCACATAATTACAGATATATATGTGCCTTATATAATTTGTTCAGATCTTTGTGGGTTTTCTTTCCTCCCAGATTATACTTTGGAAATGACTTGTGTTGCCTTATATCCCCTAAGTTTTGTTATTTTAGAAACTCTTGTTTATATTAAAGGTTGTATTTTAATACAGTTGGTTGTGATGTGTTTTATTGCACATTTTTACAGATATTATAGAACAATAGATTACTTTCTTCTAAATATGTTAAAATAATAGAAAAGCCACCCTAAACGTATTGTATAACAAATGACACGATTAAAGACCTGAGAAAAGATGTCTGACTGATTGCACATCCTAACTCTTCATGCCAGAGCTGAATTTCTCAGTGTCTCAAATTGTATTTAGATTCAATTAGACTTCATAAGCAGCCATCTGAGAGAAAGAAAAAAAAACACACATTGGAAGGATATCCCAGCTCTGTAGGTCCATACAATACAAGTGAATGGTGGCCAGAAATGTTGATGGTCCACAAAGCACATAAAAGTAATCCAAACAACTCCAGTTGTTAAACCCATATCTTCAGAAGTGATATGATAGGTGTGTGTGAGAAATAGATCAATATGTAATTCCCTTTTTACTATGAAACTTAATGTGATTTTTGGTCACCATTCACTGAGATATTCTTCTACAAATCTTTGTGTTCAGCAGAAGAATGTATTAAGTCATACACATCTGGGATGACATGAGGGTGAGTAAATAATGAGATATTGTAAATTTTGGGTGAACTATCACTGTACAGTAATATGTTATACTGGTCATAAAACTTAATGTGGGGTGAATGTTTTGTGCCATCTGCTGTTCCAGAGACATTAAGATGAAGTAGTCATCTGATAAAGCCAAATGAATGAGGAGCAAAAATGAATGAAGAATATTTATCTTAAAGACTAGATCTAAGGAGGGTAATACAGTATATTGAAGTAATTGTGAGATACAGAGAAGTTTAGTGAATGAGATACTTGATGTAAAGAAGATTGATAAATTATCCAGCAAAGTGGAAAAATCTTGTGTATAAATTGCCTTTTTATTATATTTTCCCTTTTTTAATTTGTTTAGAATTTTCTGCTGCATATCTTTTCTTGAAAAGCACATGCACTACTCAATTTACATTACTTTAAAATGAGAAATTTCGAATCATATTGCTGCCAATATCTTAAAACAACTGAAAAAAAAAAACATTGACTGTCAAAGAGTGCAAGATTAGCCAAACCCCACACTTATTTTTGTGTTCTCCTTTGTCTCAGGAGTTCACAATACAACATACATTTTTTGTTGTAGCATGCCTGACCTATTGATAGCCATAAACAAGCTTCTCATAAAGAGCTCATGAACACATCATATACAGAGCAAAACATCATGGCACCAGATCAGAATCCCCAGGACATATTGCATTGTTGTGAAATACTACATGTGATAGCCTTTAAGATTTGTGGTTCATACAAGACAACAGGCTTTTCACAATGTGATCTTTCAACCCCACATACAGTTACAGAACAGTAAATCTACATATAGTCTTTCAAAAATCAACAGATTCTGCAAAACTGTCTGCAATGGCTAACAAAATTATAATTTAATGCAGTAGTGAGATATTGTGGCATTCAAGTGATTCTTTTTTATCTCATGAAAATGAATTAAAAGAATTTGCATGTCAATAATAAAAAGAGAAGGACCAATAAAAGCAAAGGAAATAGAAAAAATAAAAGGAGCACTAAAAAAGGAGAAAGAAAAAATAAATGAAAAGAATAGAAAAAATGGAAAAGAAACAAGAACAAAAGTAAACTGGTCCATCAAGAAAGCTGATACAGCAAATACAAATATAAAACACTGACTTGTTTTGGACCAAAACCCAAAGGTAATTTAAAAAAAATAAAAAAGTTAAAGAAACCCCCACCCATTATGTTGAAATGGTCAAAATACTGTAGAAAGTTAGCACATAAAAAGCAACAGACATACTTTGGCAGTAAGATCTCTTATTGGGATATTCCCATTTCAAGACTATAGTAACAGGTTCATTAAAGTGTTATTGCACCATCGGTCTTTAGCTCATCTCTGGGGTTACCAAAACCGTGTAGAAGGTCAGGCTGGTAGCACAGTAGTATTATAATTGCACATTATTAGTGTTGCAGGTTCAACATAAACCTTAACAGCAAACAGAAACCCACAAGATGCTACTTTGGTTAAAGACTTGATTTGTAATTCAAATGTCTATAACATGAATCTACTCGATGTCATTTATAACTTTGAGGGATATCATTTGCATGAAAAGTAAAATGGTTTGGCTTTCCAACACATTACACACAGTACATACATACAGTTGGACACTCTTAACTTTAGCTTGAATGCATCACACAAATAATACATCTCTCTGAGAACAGTGTAACATTAAAATAATTCTGGATATCCCTTATGATTTTTAGGGTGAATTAATCTAAAACCTCAGGAGGACATGGCAGCACCAAGTCTTGAGTCTGTTCTGCAGGACACCTCTAGAAGGCGCTGTCTATCACTCCTCATTTTGTGCTGATCCTGAGTGTTAGGGGTCATGATATTCCAACCAAGAGAGGGGGCATGTTTGATCGAGACTCCTGTGACCTCACCTGAGCATAGGAGGACAGGAATAGTCATTAGGATATTACATAAAGAATTAACAGTCACAATAATTCTTCACTGTGTCTGGCCAATAGAGGACACAGCAAAAATGACCTTCATTATTTAGAGACAAATGAAACAAGAAAAACAAGTTGTTTAATTTCACTCTGGGCAAAGAGAGGACAATATTTACACAGCCCATCTGATGAATGTTTTTATTGCAAAATGGAAAGAGCTGGTTTTAATGTGATTTGGACGGATCCTATGCAGTCTCCAGAAGTCAGGGAGGATAGGTTTGAATCTAGATAGTGGATTTTGCTGATACTGATAACTAAGACAGTGGAAAAGGACTATAACTGATTCATCTATCAATAGTTTTTAAAAACGATACACATACACACAGATATATATATATATATATATAAATATTAGGGATGTGCACGAGTCATCGATTAATCAAGTACTCATTCAGCTTTAAATATTTGACTAGTAAAAACACTACTCAAATATTGCAATTAGGCGGGTTAGGATGGAGGACTGAGACACGAGTCAAAACAGAAACAAAACCACATACTCTCACAAGACACAAACACCCGAATGGCACAAGTGCACATCGCCCAGACAATATGGCAATATGCGCTCAAGTCAACCGACAGGTAAGACGAGAGAATGCATGGCAATGCCAACAAAGCAATGGTTCTGCAGAACCAAGCTGTTTTAAAGATAGAATCCTCCAGCGCCAGCCACAGAGCATCCAGGTGGAAAGAAAACTATAGGCAACTATCAACATAGCTTTTAGCAGATAACAAATCGTTCCAAAATGCAATAATCGGCACTGATTGATCAGTAAAATTATACATTTGTCTACTTTTAGTTTTATCTGTCTCCTGGGAAAAATTTGCGAGGTTCAGAACATTGAATCTTTGAAAGGTACTCAAGATTTTGAGAAACTTTGGAGTGATAGTGACTTGAGGACACCTCTGTATTGCACTTTTGTAACTTCAGGGTTCCCACGGTCATGGAAAACCTGGAAATATCTGGGCATTTTAAAATTGTGTTTCATAGGCCTGAAAAATTCATGGAAAATAAAAAAATTGAAATTCAAGGAAATGTTTATAATGAATGTGTGATTTTTTTTCTTCTTCTCTCCGCTAAAATATTGAATGAGATAGATATTGCTCTTGTGTAGAGGAAATTTGCTTGGCAGTGGCAGAGCTAGGGGGTGGCCAGGGGTGGCCGTGGCCACCATGGACTGAAGCCCGGCCACCCCATTGGCAATTGCCATAATTGAGCACAAGACTTAACATGTACTGCCCGACTGACTGATCACTGGGCCCTGCCCGGCAACCCCTATGAAAAACTTCTGGCTCCGCCCCTGTTGCTTGCATGTCATACTGGTGTCCGATTTGACAGTGAACCATTCTCTCGATTCTTTCGGTTCCTTTCAATTAATTAATCGAAAGGGTTCACAAATCGGTCGACATGATTCATTTGCCAGTCAGTCCAAATCAGAATTATTTTTAAAAATCACAAATGCCTGGAAAGGTAATAAAAAAGTAAAACAAATTAATTTGTCAAAAGGGTGAATCCTTGTAAGTTACATCTCCGAAGAAAACTCCTTCTTAAATTGGTGGTTTTTGGCCAGAATAAGCTGCAATGTGGACCAGACGTGGCCCAAAGTATGGCTATGCCAGGCAAGGTATGGCAGGCACACATTGCAAGACAAACACTTGCATACACACTAACACACAGGTTACAAGCACACACTTCCACCCAGACAAAGCAGGCCTGAGCAGTACCTCTAGTAGACCAAGAAGGAGTGGAGGAGAAGGAATAGAAGGATGAAGGAACAGGGGTGCAGGCTAGAGAGTCAATCTTGAGTTCATTGTTCTGGAATAACTCAGAAGGCATTGAGATTGAGGAAAGAGAAGGAAAATAACATGGTAAGGAAGAGGAGACAGAGCCATTAATAGTTTTGATACAGCTAAAAGCAATTGAACACTGAAAAGTAATTTGGGCTACACATATTTGCGTGTGTGACTGGGGAAACTCGTTTTACATAAAAAAAAAAAAAAACACGCCAGAGGTTGTATAAAAACTGATTAATAGATAAGAATGACATCAGTATGCATAATATAATGGACTCACCTCTAGATTTGAGCGAGCCTGTTTCAGCACATCTCGTGTTCTTGAGACTGACAATAAAAAAAAGATAAAGTAACTTTATATAATTGATCTGCTTTTTTTACTGTACATATAGCCATCCACAAAAATAACCTTTGTCACAAGCGACAGCTTTATGTAGCCGTTTAAACCAGATACACAAAAAAAAATTAAAATAAAAAAAATGAAATAAAAGGCGAGAGGAAGGAGGGATCACTCACGTTGACTGACAATGAATTGCTCCATGCTGTCTTTAGTGCGACTGGAGGTCCTCAGGTTCTCCACAGTATGCCTGAGAAGCTGCTCTTGTTCGGACAGCTTACACCTAAGTGAGACAACCTCCTTTCTCAGAGACTGCTCCTATAGAGGCACAGAAACATTCATTAAACATGTCCCTTCCTGCCAATTGGCTACTGACAATATGGCATACAGGATTACATTCGCAATACGGTCATGAACAATACCAGCATGCAATAGGTTCATACAACATATTAATTAACCTTTTTAAACTGCTGGGTAGAGGCGTCACTGCTGGGAAGAGCTGCCCTCCAGAACATTCTTAAGAGAGAGAATGTCTCCTCCAGAATCTGCTTCAATGTCTTAGTGTTGGTGATTAAGTTCCTTATATAGTCCTGCAGAGAGAGAGAAAGAAATTGTGCATTAAATTTCAGTTTGAATATTCAAACCTTGTAAGATGTCCAGTACAACAATATGCAGATAATTTGAACAACCTCCATACAATGCAGCTGTTCCAACGCACATATAAATTATATACAATTGACTGATAACACTTTATAATAACTTTTATCAATAAATCATTAACAAAAATTATATATAATGCTTAAGAAGTCACTATTTGATTCAAATATGAAAACATTTAGATATATCATTTAAAGTGATTTTTTTTCTTTGAACTTCAACATTTCTACTTTGAACTGAATGTACATCAACTTCTGAATCTGTTAAGCAAAGTTTTGCTTACTAATGAATTATAAATTGTCGGCAATGCATTTATTTAATTAAAAACTGTGCTATACGGACATTTAACGTAACCAAAATTTAATAACAGGAAATCATTTTAAAACAGACATTTTTAAAAGACATTCAAACAGGTTTGCCCTTCATCTTAAAGGGATAGTTCACCCTAAAATAAAAATAGCTCATCATTTACTCACCCCCATGCCATTTCACATGAGTATGACTTTCTTCCTTCAGGGAACAAAAAGATTTTTAGAAGAATATCTCAGCTCTTTTAGTCTATAAAATGCAAGTGAATGGTGGCCAGAACTTTGAAGGTCCAACAGCACATAACGGCAGCATAAAAGTTATCCATACAACTAAAGTGTTTAAATCCATATCTTCAGAAGTGATATGACAGATGTGGGTGAGAAACAGATCAATATTTCAGTCATTTTTCCCGTAAGTCTCTACATTCATTCTTTGTGCAAAACGCCACAGGGCAGGGAGGAGATGTTATAGTAAAAAATTACTTGAATATCGACCTGTTTCTCACCAACACCTATCATATAGCTTGTGAAGATACAGATTTAAGCAATGTAGTCGCATGGATTACTTTTACGCTGCGTTTATGTGAGTTTTGGACCCCATTCATTTGATTTGTATGGACCTACAGAGCTGAGATATTCTTCTAAAATGTTTTTTTTGTGTTCAGCAGAAGAAAGAAATCATCCACATCTGGGATGGCATGAGGGTGAGAGATTTTTCATTTTTGGTTGATCTATCCCTTTAAATCATACAGCAGGCATTATACTGACCTCCGGTAGGCCATGTTCTGTGCTGGATTGCAGTGCTGTCTCCATCTTGTGGATAACCACCTTCCCTTCCAGTAGCTGCAGTTGTAAAGCGCTGAAATCATCCACATGGCCAATCACATGACGTCCAGTTCTGCAGGCAAAGGAGCCGTCAGGGGCCTCACCATCTAGACCTTCAGAGCCAGGCTTAGATGGGTCTAATCAAGAGATATGAATGTTTACATTACAGGTGCATGGTTGTATGTGGCACATATTGATTAATCAGTTTTCTGTGACTTGGAATTGATTAAGTGCCAAGGTTTTTCTGCTACCGTGACCATATAGTTGCAATGTTTTGTATAAGTCTTACCACTAGCAAAAGACTTCTGGTCATCTAGTTCCACGGCTGGTGAAGCAGGGCCAGAGAACCCTGTATCTCGTACGGGAGGAGATGGAGACTGGTCTGTAAAAGACAGAAAAAACTGATATAAAAAAATGTGCAGGGGCGTTGCAACTATTGTAATTACATACAGTATCGGTATACTGATTGTATTTCAAGAATTTCATTTTGATTGGCTATGATGCAGAGAAAATTAATAGCCCACTGCTAAAACAAAGCCAAGTCTAAGCCAAACGGTTGCACTGGCAGTGGACTGATTGAACATGCAAGCAGTAAGCGGTAATCCTACAATGGATACCGTTCAGCAAATCAGGACTACTAATGGAAATTACCTAATTAATATTCATGAGCCAAGCTGATAAGGTTTATAATACCCCCTCAATTTTCAGATTGTTCATATGCACCTTATGTTTTTCAATTCAAGTGAAACAGTTGAAGGAACAGTACAGTTAATCCACGATTTTTCTTACGTCACTGAAAAGCAGTTTTGTGTTTGAAAGTCATGAGAAACTTTTGATTATATGATAACTAGTTGTCTCACCATAGAAGAGCTGTTTCCTGGCTGAGGGGTGGGGCATACACTGGTCCAGCCTCTCTCTCAACTGCTGCTCCAACAAATGTATGTTAGACTCTCGTAGGTCGAAGGTCAAACTCAACCCTGAGCCTAAGAGAGAAGAGAGCGAAATATAAAGTGCATCAATCCTAATGATCATTTTGTATCCTGTTGTATTGTTGATGTGTTTCTTTCTTACCTGTGCTGCTCTCAGTAGTACCACAGACTCTCTGGTACATTTGTAGTTCACACTGCAGAGTGTGCACTAGTCGCTGACTCTCACTTAACTGCTGCTGGAGAACAATTACTTCATGCTGTAGCCTGTTTACAGATGCATTAACATATACATTGTTCAATACTGTCTGCCATATTCATTGTTATCATTGTTTTCGAGAGGGCAAAAACACACACTGTAGTCGCACTGTACCTGGTGTTGTTGTCCAGGCTATTCTGTCTCTCTTGTTTGAGCTGCAGCATTGCCTGATCCTGGTCTCTGATTTTAGCCTGCAATCTTCTGCATTGATCTGCACACCTGTCCGCCTCTAGCTCAGCCTGCTTCAACTGGCCACGCCCAGACAGAACCGCTTCTCTCAGCCGATCTATCTCCTTACTGCCATCTGCAGGAGGGTGGAAAACTTCTCAGGGCTCATGGCGATATCATAGGGAAAATATACATGAGCACTGGTGTATAGTACTGCTGCTAAAGTTCCTTATGAACACAACAAGACAATGTCCTTACCTGTCCTGACCTGCTGGAGTTGGTTCTGTAGGGCATGATTGTCCTCTTTCAGCACTCGAATCTCACTGGACAGCTGACCAACTGAATCAAGCCCCTGGATGTAGATGTTAGTGGGTGCTCCACCAGCTAGTGAATTGTAAAAGAAGGTTAAGATAAATTGTAAACTTTTAATGATAATTAAAAAAACATAATAAAATGAAATGGTCTTGCACTGAAACATTTTTTTTTAAAAACAGAATTATTACATTAAGTTTCTCAAATAATGTATAATAACAATAATAATAACAAAAAGCCTTTCACGCTGCAGGACAACTTTCATTATCTCTAACCTCCATTTTGTGCAGAAGAGGCCAGTCTCTCCTCCAGCTGTTTTCTTAGACGGTCGTTGGTCCGGATAGAGTCTTCTAGACGCTGTCTGAGAGTCCGAATCTCCCTAAGGTGCTCCTCCATCAAGTCGGCACCTACGGTACAGTATTAAAAGAGCAGGAGAACAGGATTACCAAAACATATATCATATACACACATTTGTACACTCTACACAGAGCTAAGTTATCAGAAACAAATGGACATATATAGAATTTGCTTTACATTCCAAAGAAACTTGAAGGCAAGTTCATACACTGTATTAGACCTTTGACAACATTACAATCTCTCAGCTTTCCAATTAAGCCTAAGGAATCCAGAGAGCAGTACCTGTATGGCATAACTTATATCCTGAAGAACCAGAGCACACATCTTCATACGTGCCTGGTCTTAACGGTTTCGGGCCACACTTAATATCCCACATTGCACTGCTCTCCAGGATGCTCGCCCCTGATTTCATAGCAGGACTAGCGTGTTGGCTGCTTAGAGGTGACTGTTCAAAGGCATGATGGGGTAGAGGGTGTAAGCCGATAGGATCTGGCTGAGTGTGGGAGCCCGGTGGAAATCCAGGCAGAGGTTGGACTTGAGGACAATGATAGCCTATATAGGGATAAGAAAAACAAATATTAATGAAAAGTGTGTAAAATTGAGATTATAGAAACTGAATCATAGCTATGATCTAAATGCTGTTAAAAAAAAAAGAAAAAAAAGGAGAGCAAAGTAAATGTAGGAGGGGTTGAAGATGCAAATGCAAGTGAAAGAATGTTCACTCAGTATCTTCTGAAAATGTAGGTGTGTAAAATAAAATTCTGATCAATGAAATTAAAACGACTGGTCAATTCTACAAATATTACAATATTGACCAGATATTTAGTCCAATATTTAAAGTTAAGACTTATACTTTTGACTTCAGAGTCCAAGTGTTATATCTCAATTTATCACCTTTTCTCCTGCAACAGTTACTTTGCCATTAGGTGTCATTGAAATAGAAGATTGAGATTGAAAATTTAAGCTCATCTCTGGTTAAAAACACACCACACATTCACATTCAAAATGGGAATTTCCAAATCACTTCAGCACCTAAATACAACCTCAGCATCATGCACATAGAGTTACATATATTAGGGATATAATCTTGTGGCAAGGAGTAGGGCAGGGCCGGGCCGGGCCGTGATGACGCACGCCCAGCCTCTAATCAGGCTAATCAAGCCGAAGAGAGGGATAAAGGTCGCCAGAGGCGGCAGTTCGGGAGAGAGAGAGAGCTACAGGCAGCTGCCCTGTATGTGTTTATGTTTTGTCTTTATGCTTTAATTCATCATTAAATTGTTATTTATATTGTCAAACCGGTTTTCGCCTCCTTTCTCTTTTACCCTGTTAAAAGTATCTATATTCAATGGTTGTATAATGCATTCATAACTGAGGTTTGCTTTACAAAACTTTACATTATAGTTTACGATCTGCAACAGCATTATTCCAAATAAGGGTTCAAATGTTGCCTGTAGTACAAAATCTCAATGACAGAATTAGTTTTAGTCACTCAGTGGTTCACACTCAAATGCACGCTCACTGTTTCCCAGCTGTCTCTGGAGCATTTGAAGCTCTTGGTGAACCTCTGCCACTGAGAATCCCCCACCATAGTGGTGATGGGTTCTCAAAGGATGAGTTTGAGATTCAAACAAAGGCTGAGAGGACATTTGAGATAAGGGGTTGAGGAGACAGTAGGGGGAGGTGGAGAAGGAAAGGGAGCTGGACAGAGGACCAGCAGAGAGGCCTGATGGGAGGAAACATAGAGAAAGAGCCACAGATATTTTATTGGGTAAGACATAAATGCCTAAAAACAGCTAAAAATAAATAAATAATTCTATTCATGTAGCATTCATTTAGAAAATTCTGACATTAATTACCATCATATTGTTCTATATGTTGTTATTTTTAAAAGTCATATGGACTACAACAAAAATGGCAAAACATGAGAGTAAATAATGACAGAATTTCAACATTGTTATGAGAAATGCTTCACATCTGTGTAAACTACTGACTGAACTATGATCTCTTCCTACCTGTCTGTGCTTGGGTTTTCAATGGTCTGTGAGGTGTACAGTGTATGCTGGGACAGGTGTTGGAGGACTGATTGCTGAGAGAGGATGTAATGGATGGAGGTTTGGATGGACGTAATGAGGCTGGGCCGCTATGACTTTGTGAGCCTGAAAAACAAATAGATGGAGAATGAAAAGATGAATGATCTGAATGTGTTCACACACAGCACACAATTCTGAAAATACACTGTGTATATATGCATGTGTATATATTAGTGCTGTCAGTTGATTAAAATATTTAATCGTGATTAATCGCATGATTTTTCACAGTTAATCGTGATTTATTGCAGATTTTGAATGTGCTGAAATTTGACTCTATAAATACTTAATTTAGTTTCCAAAGCATTTCACAGCATAAAGACAATAATGAACTAAATTGCACCAATTAAAGTAACATTAAACATTTACCAAAGTGTCATTTAGAGGTTGACTAATTGAAATAACTAGTTGCCGTAGTTTGCGTATGAACTGCAATGGGCATTAAATCTCTTAAACCTCACCCTCCAAAATATCACAGTAATCATGGTGTGGAGAGCGGTGGAGCGTGGCCGAGTGATGAGGGATGGCTGGGGGAGAATGTTCGCAATAAGCTGGGAGAGGGATAGTGTGGAGCCGGCGTTGCAGTTCGAGTGAGAGAGAGAGAGGGGCGAGTGTGATGAGAAGGAGGGCGTGGCCGGACCTTGAGAACACAGCCACTGAAACATCCTAATCAGCCGGGAGGGGGATAAGGAAGAACAAGAGATGACAGTGTGTGTGAGAGAGAAAAATAGAGACAGAGAGATGAGTGTGATGAGGAGGTGGGCGTGGCCAGGCCATGAGGACACATGCCTGGCGCTGAATCATCCTAATCAGCCGGGAGGGGGATAAGGAAGAACAAGAGACGACAGTGTGTGTGTGTGTGTGTGTGAGATATATATATATATATATATATATATATATAGAGAGAGAGAGAGAGAGAGAGAGAGAGAGAGAGAGAGAGCGCGACGAATGTGATGAGGAGGAGGGCGTGGCCGGAACATGAGGACGCATGCCTGCCGCTGAATCATCCTAATCAGCCGGGAGGGAAATAAGGACGAGCCGAAGACGGCAGTGAGGAAGAGAGAGAGAGAGATGAACGAATCCTGTCTGTGTGAGTGTCTTTATATTTATACATAGCTGGATGCAAAGCAGTACGTGTTTTTGTTCTGCTATACACTGAAAAGCGTTTATTAAATGTCTGACGTGGATTGTTCACCCAGTCCCTGCTTCCTCCTTTCCACATTGAGAATCTGATTTGCCACATTGGTGTAACAAGGTCCTTACGATGGGCAAGGAGGAGGCAGGAACCAGCTGAACAGTCAACGTAAAACTTAAATAACACACTGAACTCAAACAAAATATAAACTGCAAAACAAACAAATACGCACACACATACAGCTTTGTGCATCTCTCTCTCTTTCCCTCACTGGTGTCTCCGGCTCGCCCTTATCCACCTCCCGGCATGCATCCTCACGCCAGCGCCAGGCGTGCATCCTCACGGCCCGGCCACACCCTGCTCCTCATCACACATGGCTATCCATTTGCTACAGCAATAATGAAGCTCCATTTACATGATTCGCAATGCTTTGAACTCCACACTCTTGTTTTGATTTTAGCGCTGGCTCTTTCCACATAATGATGCTTTACCCGAAATGTCCAGTAAGACAGAAGCACAACACAACGTGTTCACAAAGTAAACACAAGTGAATAAATTAATTGCATGTGTTAACAGTTAATGTCGACAGCTCTAGTATATGTATATGTTTAATTGGTTATAAACCTGTGACACTTCTTGTAGCGCGCCCTCTGCCATATTCACTAGCAGCATCTAGTTCGGAGCACATCTCCAGATCCTCATTGTTTGAGCCAGGGTCATCTGACATAAAAGAAGTCCTGTCTGATTGGTCTGTGGCATCTGACAGTGCCTGGCTGCTAGCAGGCGTTTCTGATCGTGGTTGTTGCTGGTCGAGTTTAGAACATAGCGACTCGATCAGTTTGTTTTTCTGTTGTAGCTCCTTACTCAGCCTGCGAAGATGAAGGGACAGGAGAGATGAAAGGACAGATGACGTTTAGCACTGTAAGCATTACATTGAAACGAATCATAATTTATCTGCCATGAGATACTAATAAGGGACCACAGTATGTCAAAGTATATGTATATACAGTATATACTGTATATATGTGTGTGTGTAAGAGAGAAAGATTAGAGAGACATGTTTTTAGTTTCATGAACATATTGTGCACCTGAAAAGTGAATCGTGAAGCCATTAATTACCATTAATGTAAACAGAAAACACTTCACATGTTCCTATATCAAGAGACATTTAGTCACCAAACATAAACAATGACCACAATCTGCAAAGGATTTGTATGATTATACATTGTCAGAATATGAAAGGGTAATTCTCAATATATACAGTATGTACTCAACCTGATTGTAAACTTTTCCTGCACCTGTATCCAAATTGGTTTATAAATGCAAATTTGCATCATACTCTGTGTTTGGCATGTGCCAAACTTGTCCAGCATGCAGTGCATTAGGCTAATTTTGCATCCACAATTCATTCCATGCTGGACTAATTAGGGCCTGTTTTTGTTTTGTCTGAGCAGAGGTCAAAACACACACACACACACACACACACACACACACACACACACACACACACACACACAATCCCACTAGTGTCTGCATCATGTCCCTCACATGTGCTCTTTCTCCATCATTGTATTATCAATAGCACATGCAGACATATGCACCAAGATTTAACAACAACATTAGCTACACTGGGGCAAAATCCACTTTTCTTTTTTTTAAACCACATTAAAAATCTGTGAACTTTTGGGATTAAAAACAAAGAAAAAAAATGAATGTAACAAATGAGAGTTGTTTAAGTGTGCAGTATTTCTAGATCACTAATCAAATGTAAGCAAATATTTGGCATTTATTATATACTGTAAGCTTCTTGTACCTAAGGTTTTGTTTTGCGATTAAAGCAAAAGGAGGACGTACCAAAGATATTTTGAAATTCATGTAATTTACAGTACATTTTTCAATTAATCTTTTCACTCAAATTGTCACTGTAATAATATAAATTACAACAGAACTTTTTGTATAAAATTAGAAATAATTGAAAACAGAAGCATTTTCACATGTGGTCTCAGACTTGTGGATATGTGGACCTCACTGTATATCCTAAATAATAAACAATATACATAGTTGCATCAATGTCATAGATGATTTGCCATACACATTGAGGAACCAAGTAAACCGTTTCTCGTTTTCGACACAATTTCTTCATACACAGTGGAACATAAAGCAAATTCTTAGGTGATAAAGATTGTCTTCCTATAGATTGTGAAACCAGCACCTTTAAAAGACATTTAGCAATTCTTACTTCTCCAACTCCCTGTGCAGGGCTCTTTTTTCCCTTTCTGTCTGCTTCTTGAAAATGGCCAACTCTCTCTTCTGCACCTGCAATTCCCACAGAGAGAAGGAGAAGAGCGAGTCACGGTACAGGGGGCTACTTTTGGACAGCATGGACCTCCAAAGTGGGGCCATGGCCCCACGGCCTACCTGCCCACCTGCGTTACCTTGAGACCTGGTTACAGCCATTTCATCTTGACTTCCTGAACTCACAGCTGGCTGAGGTACATAGATCAGCAGGACAGAGGCTGCAGAAATGTCCACAAATGTAGCGCCTGTCAGCTGGGTCTCCGTGGTAACTGGGCCGTGATCATTTGCGTGACGAAAGCTGGGGGGTTTGCCCAGATTGTCAGTAGTGGTGGGGGAGGAATAGGGAATCTCCAGCAGGCAATCGGGTGAAGAGCTACGCAAATCCGGAGATTACACAAAGTACTGATGACAAGAGACTGATCTATTTACTCCAAACCTCAACGGAGAGATTTAATACATACACATATTCATTAATAATAGCAAACAACTAAGAGAACGAGAATATACAAACTGTTGTGACATCCAGAATGGTCTTGACCAAAGTTTTGCTCTTTTCAGGTCCTTGTTCCTCCAAGAAATGATCCAACACCTGATCATTAGCAAATCCTCCCTTAAATTCCATAAGTCTTGTTTTCAATACTGCTGTTGAATGTTGCAGCTGAACGTCCTTCTCTTAGAGACCAGTCCCTCTAGACTCTTATGTTTATTCCCAAAGGAGGAAACAACTAATTAGTGTGTCTTCCTGAAATGTAACATCCTTCCCAATGGGCTCCCAAACACAACAAAACCCTATTGGTGTGTATGTGTGGGACATCGGAAGTGGTGGAGTCCTTGCTTTTGGGCTGATGTGTTCCTCTGTGCATAAACGTGGTACTAGAGTCAAAAGAGAAACACCCGGCCTCTGGCTATCAAACATAAAGCATGTTCAAACTATTACATGATTATTCTATTTAGCCCCAGTTCAACGTCCATCATTCAACCTAAAAAAGTGTCTCTTCACAAGACTCTTTGACAAAAATACTTGGCAAAACAGAACCCATCCTTTTTGTTGGTTTTGTAAAAGTCAATTCTTATGAACCACAGATGTATCCATATAGTATTGTATATGTCCAAACAAAAACATGTATAAAAACAGGAAAAACAAAAAGGGAATCCTCTTCCACAGGCAGGACAATACTGATATTTCACAGTCTCTCCTCTTCTGGCATTCAGTCACATCTTTCACATGGCCTTTCATGCTGTCCCCTGCTTCCACCGCCTTGCCATCGCTCTTTCTGTCTCTCATGAGCCTATCGCTCTCTTTCTCTCCAGCTTCGGCTCCCTTTGACCTATTTCACTCGTGAGGTTAAAAACTTAACCTGATTAGTGTGGAAGTCAGCACCCAATCCAAAGCCTGGTGATCATAGCACAGCTACCAGACCATGTGACAACTCTGTCCCAAGGCAAATGGTCACAAGAGGACATGAAAACACACATAAACACTTAGGACATCAAACCGATACAAATCCCTCCATTTTCACTCTATTACAGGCTCTGGCTAAATGAGCCGACTTGCAACAAAATATGCTTAAGTCCAGCCGTGAATCTGGTCGACCATCTGTGCACTCGTTTTCTTTCACTCTTTCAAATCATTAATGGCTGTGATCCTGGTGAAAAACTGATTTTTTTTAGAAGGAAATTACACTCTGTAAATCATCCTTATCGAGTGTGACCTTTCATTACGTTGTATAAAAGGAAATATGAGAAGAGGAGGTCACATATACTCCCAGATTGGTAAAGACAGCTCCAAACCGCAATTAAAACCATTAAGAAGATGGCAGATCCGTTGTGATGCAACTAAGAAGAGTATTCTGTTATTGGTTTAAGGGTCCTTAAAAATGATCTATGGTTTGGAGCAGTTTTCTCAGCAGTATCTTGCACAAATTTGGCATGTTCTCTCCTTTGACTGATCTCCACCATTTAAAGATACTCAAAACAGGTCTTCTGCAAGGAAAATTTTTCAACATATCATCAATCTATGATACAAGTGATCTTTCAAAGCACTTTGATGTCTTATGGTTCTCCATTTGCTTCAACATAAGCTGAAAATATGATTAAATGATGGGTAGCTCAGCGAGTATTGATGCTGACTACAATCCCTGGATATGCAAGTTCGAATCAAGGGAGTGCTGAGTGACTACAGAGCTGAGATATTGACTGCCTCTCAACACAATGTATTATGGGATGGATAAATAAGGGTCATCTCCCATAGTGGTTCTGAGGCTGCTGCCACAGAGAAAATAGAAGGCTTTTGAGGTCAGAATGGGGGCATTAATTCCAGAATTAAATGTCCTGTAAGTTCTAAACATGCCTGAGTCGCCCTAGAACCAGCAGTGACATTATGTAGCAAGCTCCTGACAGTTCATATTAGCATTAACTCTTAGCATCACTCAATCAGGCCTATAGGCAAAGTCAAATAAGTCTTCAAAGTCAACTTCAATGCTCATGAAAGGGCAGAAATTAAGAAAGTGATTTACAAATGCATGTGTAGGAGAAAATATTATAATGAAAAAGAGAAATATCCTTATTACATATAATACACATAATCATATCTCATGTATTACCAGACTATTATAATTCTGTTTATTTAATTGAGCCGCCACTGTCACAGGTAGTAGTTTGAAGCTAAAAGGGAACCCTCTGGGAGTTCTGGAAAGCGACAGAGTCCATAAAACACGAAACAACATCAGAATGGCTTTTCAGAGGTGGTGACAACTCCGAGGTCTTGAAGGATTTAAAACTGACCCAGAGATGGAGTTTTGTTTTGCTGGACAGCAGATCAAATTTTTTTTGGACTGATAGTTAACCAGGTAGCGCTCTTAGCACAGTAGTTCGATAGATAGCGTTAGCCACTCTAAATGTTTTACATTTAATTTGAGGAAGGGAGGACAGTGGAAACTTTTATGCTTTAATGCCGAACTAATGCCTACCATGTAGGTGGAAAAGAGGTAGTAGATGTATGAGGTCAGATCCTCTTAAGTTCACACAAGTGTCATTGCAGAGTAACCAGATGTGTAGTTTATCACATCAACTATATGTTTGACAACCTGAAAATGCCCATATAATATTTTGTTGAATAGTACATCTTTTGTTCTATAATTTAACAAAAGGTGCTTGTACTAGATTTCATTAAAATAAATACCACTTTGTTTTATCTGTTGTTATGGAATTAAATGTATACATTTACAAGTATGGCTTGAGTGTCAAACTTACTTTTTGGGGTAACTGTATATCAAAGCACAATTTATTCTAATCTGTTAAAAATCTATCAACATTAAATAAAGGAACGATCAAATGATTGGTTTTCTGTATGGATCTTTGAGGATGAGTTTGAGAGAATATATAGCTTGAAAATCTCTGTAAGAATCATTGATCTGAACATATCTCATTACTGAACTGATCTGTGATATTGATCAGAGATTTCCAACATAGTCCAAATATATCCATTATGCTTGTAGAGTGAGAAACTCATTATAGCTTGTGTACATGTCAATAAGACAAAGGGGCATTGGTCATTCCACCAAACACACACACTGCAAAAGCTAGTCAATACATAACATCTGATCACAAACAAAACATGCTATTATTACAGCACAGAGAATCAACAAAACTTATGTAACATTCTGAGCTAAGATACTGCATAACTCTTTATTGGGAGATTCTGCACAGTACAGGTCTATACAAATCAATGTGGTCCATGTGCTATGGTCATCAAATGTTCTGGATGATTTGGTGTACAGACAACAAAAAATTCAGTTTTGAAGGGTATAATCACAGGGTTTGATAAATAACATCTAAAACCTTAATGAAAAGAACTGCCAATTTTCGAAGTGAGTTAAATTTGAAAAAAAAAACTACAACCAGGGGCATTTGGGGACATCCTCATTTTGAGAAATCATTCAAAGATTTTTTTTACTGCAAAGTTTATGTTGAGGGTTTGTGTTAGTCAACTGGAACTATAATTGGTAAATTTTGTTTTATAATTAGATTTGTATAAAAAAATACAATCATGTGTGTGTGCGTGCACAGTCAACTTACTGTATTGCAAGCAGCTCATGGCCTGATTTATCATCTGGGACTTCGGAGTGATCACCTGTAACGAGAATATAATTCAATGCAATTTTTGTTCAAAAAAGGTCTGCATACCTTTTTGCACGTGTCAATGCACTCACGGCCGCTGATCTTTGTGCTGACTCTCTGGGTGAGTGAGATGCCCTGTGAAAGCTGGTCTCTGAAGCTCTGACCCATGTAATAATCAATGTCGTTGGAGCGCAGCAGTTCTTCAAAGGCCTTGATGGTGTCTCTCAGATGCTGAGTCAGAATGTGGCACACACCACGGCCCTCACGCATCCTCTGACGCAGATGGGACAGCTCGCGGGCCTGCGCTTGGATAAGCGTGTCAAACTTACTGCATGGAGGACAGAGAAAGAAGCATTTATCTACAGTATCAATCTCATTAAAGTGACAATGAATCTTTGGGAATCTTTATTCCCCCTAATACCATCCCAGATGTGTAGGATTTTTAGAAGAATATCTCAGCTCTGTAGGTCCATACAATGCAAGTAAATGGTGACCAGACATTTTAAGCTCTAAGAGCTGAGATATTCTTCTAAACATCTGAGATGGCATGGAAATGAGTAAATGATAAAAGCATTTTATTTTGGGGTGAATTATCCATTTAAGGTAGTATAGCCATTGTGATACTTAATTTTATTATGTTGAAAGTTTTTATCATCCCAGCTTGATATGCAGAGTCAATTATAAGTATGAAGTCATGTTGTATAGTAGGATGATTCCATCTAAAATCAATGGTATGATATGATTTGGGATGCTTTTGAAAAAACTATGAGCATTTATTGTATAACTACTATGGTGAATATGTTTATGGTGAAATTAGTTCAGAGAGAGATTAGGTTTTATACTCTGTTACTCACCCTGGCCCATTTGCGGTTTTGCCATTCTCTGCTTGACCTTTGCCCTTCCTGAGCTGCTCCTCCAGTGATGTTACTCGGGATACAAGCTCTTGCAGCTCTCGGCCTTGTTTGGGCTGACGGGGAAGTGAGCCAAAGCCATCAGATGACTGCCAGCCCTCATCTTCCTCTGTTGTACTCTGTGCCTCGCAGTTATCCATGCCCCAGTTGACCATACGGGGAGTGCTGACTGGGGTGTGATCATGTGTTTGGGCCTGTAAGCTGCGGATCAGAGCTTGAGAGCGGGAGAGCTGACTGCGCAGGTCCTCCACTAGGTGCTGCAGGTAGGTCACGTCATGTTCAGTTTTGCAAGAGTTCAGTGAGCTGGAAGCACCCCACCACTGAGAGCCCCCGTCATGATAGGAGAGAGATGTGCACAACTCCAGATCATCAAACTCTATAGTGGAGGAAGGCACATGTTTGGTTTATGAGACTTTTAGTTAATAAATGATTAGGGTATAACTAATGAGATAGTGATGTGCTTCAAAAGTCAAAAAGTATTATGATTTTAAAGTCAAAGTGAAATGCAGTTTGTAACCCACTTTAATTATGTAATGTGAAAGTATATTTGGGCGTAAACAGAATATTCAATGAGAAAAAAGTTGGGGATTTGTTTCAAACGGGAATTGATAGGACCGTGAAAAATAAGCGTTACACACCAGAATGGAGCCAGATCAAATTTAAAGGAATAGTTCACCCAAAAATTAAAATTCTCTCCTCAAATACTTACCGTCATGCCATCCCAGATGTGACTTTTTATTTTGCTGAATATAAATGAAGGTTTTTAGAAGAATATTTCAGGTCTGTAGGTCCTCACAATGCAAGTGAATGGGTACCAAAACTTTGAAGCTCCAAAAAGCATATAAAAGCAGCATAAAAGTAATCCATAAATCTCCAGTGGATAAATGCATGTCTTCTGAAGCGATACAAGTGTGGGTGAGAAACATATATATATATATATATATATATATATATATATATATATATATCCTTTTTTAATATCAATCTCCATTTTCACATTCTTTTTGAGCAAATTGACACCTACTTAAATTACCTAAATTTTTTGTAACCATTCACTTGCATTGTGAGGACCTACGGAGCTGAAGTATTCTTCTAAATATCTTTCTTTGTGTTCAGCAGAAGAAAGAAAGCCATACACATCTGAGATGTCACGAGAGTGAGTCAATTATGAGAGAATCCAATTTTTTTGGGTGAACTATCCCTTTAAGATTGATAACACAATGCCTAAAAAGCTATTAGTCTATTAATTAACATTATCCTTAGTGCAGCCTAGGTGATGTCACCATAAAAGTAAAGACATTTCAGAGAAAGAGCAAGTATTTTGATTTTACAAAGACAAACCCTTTTTTCTTTGAAAGAACTTGAATCTTTCCAAATGAGATGAGGAATGTGCATTACAAAAGCAAATTAAGGGACAAGTTGGATTTCATGTTGACTTTAAGATCTCAATGCCCCCTTGTGGTAACACCAAATGAAGTCACCTGGACTGCTGGCATCTTCTCTTTCTGCCTCGTTCTCACTTCGGCCAGATGTCTCATAGCCCAGATCCTGGATGTCTACCTGAACCTGCTTATTATCCTGCTGTACTGATGTTTCTGCTAAATGATAGACCAGATAGACTGGCATTTTAGAAACAGAATCTAATCTTAAAAGCCCAAATATTTCATGTAGTTTCTCAATTAATGAGGTCATAAAAACGGCATGCATAATAATAACAACAGAATTATCAAAATGCTGTTTAAAATTTAGCATGTGACATCGCAAGTCATGATCAACCCGTACGAATTTCATATCAACTACCCGTTTATGTGTGTATAC
Organism: Moxostoma hubbsi; assembly: GCA_032164185.1. NCBI lineage: Eukaryota > Metazoa > Chordata > Actinopteri > Cypriniformes > Catostomidae > Moxostoma > Moxostoma hubbsi. The sequence continues at coordinate 30,209,802 of JAVLUX010000031.1, read as the reverse complement.
TCACTAAGCAGTTCTCTATAGTCTTTAAGTTGCTCAGCCTGAGCCTGAACTGTGGCCTCTGACACCATGAGTCTCTCCTGAAGCTCTTTACTCTCCTGCTGCACCTGCTGAAGATCAGACTTCAGATGAAGTGCCTGCTCTCTTATTGGCTCCCCTCCAGATATGCACTTACAGGCATAAAAATTCAGCAAGGACAAATTAGGCCTTGGCCCTTCAATTAAATACTGAGATGCTATATCCTGTGTAGATTTGGACAACAGAACAAAAATCCAGAGTGTGGTGCACCTCTTCTTGATTTAACATTGAGGGCAGTGTTTATCAACAGCTGCAATGTGAAGGCTAACTCACCTCCAAACTAGCTGAACCTGCTAGTTGTTCATCAACCCTATCTGCTGTGATCTTCTGTCCATCATTCTTGGGCTTTCTTCCTGTCACCAAACTCTGGAGCTCCTCATTCTCAGAGTGGAGTGTAAAGAAAGCCTTCCTGTTTCGGGAGTGCACCAAAGAAAATAGAAAAACATTGTATTGCCAGTAAAACATTATTTTTGGGACTGAAAATCCCTCTTTGCTGTACTGAAAGCAGTACCTCATCTGAGAGAGAGAGGAGAAACCAGTCTTCTCCAGTTGAGACTTGAGCTCAATCAGCTCTCTCTCGACTGCCCGCTTCTGTTCCACCAGCAGCTTGATCTCTGCCAGCCCCTGACCCTCATCCACTGCTTCCTGGCAGCCCCTGAATCCCCTATGCTGATCACAACTCTGTATAAGGGAAGGACAGTGATTAGGCAAAGAGGAATCTATGCAAAAGTAAAAGATAGAACTACAAGTGTGGCTACAGTATATAGAGGGTTTTTACCTAGTTGTAGAATTTTGACATTTTACACTATATGGGCCTTTAACATAAAACACATTTCTGTATAAATCGTTCAGAAATTTGAATGGGACAATTTACATACAAATGTTTATTAATGTATACATGGACATTTTTGGGGGGTGTAATAGTGAATAACAGTATAATTAAGTTCAGCACAGCTGCAGTATAGTATGGTAAAATATTTATTGTAAAGAATGGTATAGTATAGTATAGTATACCTTTGTACAGCACAGTATAGAATAAAATAGTATAGAACAGAATAGTACAGTACAACACAGCATAGTATAGTAATGTGTAGTACACCATTGTATGTAAACTGTTGCATTCAATTCAATAAGACAATTTGCATAAATATATATTTTTTAAACATACAATTTACAGACATTTTTGTGGGGGCGGAGGTCTTATTGAACTATAAGATGAGTGATAATTTAGTATAGTACAGTATATACATTAGCAGCATATCCTTTAAGTCCTTTAAGTTGTGATGTGGGGCCTCCATGGATCAGACTTGTTAGCCTAGCACATCCCACAGATGCTCAGTCGGATTGAGATCTGGGGAATTCGGAGGCCAATTCAACACCTTGAACTCTTTGTCATGTTCCTCAAACCATTCCTGAACAATTTTTGCATTGTGGCAGGTCACATTATCCTGCTGAAAGAGGCCACTGGCATCAGGGAATAGTGCCATATAGGAGTGTACATGGTCTGCAACGATCTTTGGGTAGGTGGTACGTGTCAAAGTAACATCCACATGAATGCCAGGACACAAGCTTTCCCAGCAGAACATTGCCCAGAGCATCACACCGCCTCCGACGTCCTGCCATCTTCCCATAGTGCATCCTGCTGCCATCTCTTCCCCAGGTTAAACCACGTGCATGCACCCAGCCATCCACATGATCTAAAAGAAAACGTGATTCATCAGACCAGGCCACCTTCTTCCATTGCTCCATGGTCCAGTTCTGACGCTCACGTACCCATTGTAGGCGTTTTCGGTGGTGAACAAGGGTCAGCATGGGCACTCTGACCGGTCTGTGGCTACGCAGCCCAATACGCAGCAAGCTGCGATGCACTGTTTCTATCATGGCCAGCATTAAGTTTTCAACAATTTTGCTACAGTAGCTCTTCTGTGGGATCAGACCAGACAGGCTAGCCTTGCTCCCCATGCACATCAGTGAGTCTTAGGTGCCCATGACCTTGTCGCCGGTTCACCAGTTGTCCTTCCTTGGACCATTTTTGGTAGGTTCTAACCAAACTGCATACCGGGAACACCCCACAAGACCTGCCATTTTGGAGATGTTTGTCAAAGTCACTCAGATACTTGCGCTTGCCCATTTTTCCTATTCTCAACACATGAATTTCAAGAACGGACAATTCACTTGCCACCTAATATATCCCACCCCATGACAGGTGCGATTGTAACGATATAATAATTTTATTCACTTCACCTGTCAGTGGTTTTAATGTTGTGGCTGATCAGTGCAGTAGAGTACATTATAGTATAGTATATGCTAACTGGGAGTGAAATTTTTGAAGATGAATATCTACAAACTGATCTGGACACCCAGATCAGTTTGTAAACCTTATGAGTGTACAATATTTTTTATATATGCTATATGTGGGTTTATAATAAAAACTACTATGACCAAAAGACTTACAGTACCCGCAGAGGTGCAAAACCCTATATGCAATGTATGCAATGCATAGGGGTGCCATTTAAAGGGGGTGCTGGCGGCACACTAAGGGGCCACAATGGGGGATCCCCCTCTTCTTTCCCCAGAAGGTGAGAGGGGGGTGCCAATGTAAGTGTTGCATACATCACTGAAAATGGGATACTGTGCTCCTGAATACCAATATGTTTGCATCATGTTGTCTTACCTGAATGCTGACCAAAGACTGAGCTGTCAGTTTGGAGCGCTCCTCACCATCGGCACTGTCTGCAAACTCACTATTGCAGTCTAAATCATCCTCCTCTCCATAATCTGAGATGAAACCTAAAGAAAGTATTGCATTATTAGTACAGATATACAGCCAATGACAATCACACTTTCACACAGACATTGACTGTTGCATGTATTCTAGCGCTTTGGAGACTAGTGAACATAATTCTCATCTTACTCACAGTGGGCTTCTCTCTCTAGATTGGCCTACATATGCCAACTTTTCACAAACTATCCCACTTTACAATCAAGCTAATCCAGGATAATTCTGACTCTTAGTTATAAAAGAACTCTTTAGGCCAGTATGTACACAAAAGAAGACAGCAAGACAGGAAGAGCAAGAGTAAATGGATCAAAATACTCATTTCCTGATCGGCAGCACTGCCCAGTTATTGGTTGTCCTTACCTGGTGCTGCATTCCATAACTCTTTTCCATAATTTCAATGGAATTTGTTGGAATGTTTTCCACATAGGACATTGTAAAAGACATAATTTCCTAAATGCCATACTACATTAATGTTTTATCAGCTTTCAGGATTAGAAAATATCAACATGCAAGATCGTGTATATATTTATAAATCCCCCACAATTTTGAAACTACATAACAAATAAGGAAGTTCAATTTATTATTGTCTTTTTGTAATTTCAGTATAACTGGACAGAGGTGTAGATTCTTTCTTTGAGATTTGAGTATGGAATATCAGAACGGGAACATTTATAAAGGAGCTATAAATACAGACCCAGTGAATCTAAGTGTTGGTATGTGCTGAATTCATTTACTAATAATGAGCAGGAAAATGTGAAGATATCATGACTTCATGGCATTGTCTAAATATAAATCAACTACTTGAGAGATGAAAATGAGTTATTGACAAGCTCTTCTGGTGTGTATCCTCACAGCACTATCAGTGATTATCTCAGTACATTAGTAATGTAATGCTGTGTAATATCTAAGAACAGTAGCTTAGATATCAGTATGCTTTTATCTAAAATTCTAACTATATATATATATATAGTTGGATCTATCGCCTTTGAACACATACATAAACAAATTAATCCAAAAAAGGGCATGTATTTTATCAGCTTAACTGTGTAGCATTTAAACTTGGGCATAGATTGTGCTTATGACTTTGAGAATTGTTAAAGAAGAGAGAAAGAAGATAGAAAAAGAGCAGAAGGGGCTCAATATGTCCAATCATCAAAAGGATGAGACAGGTTTTTCCTCGATATCTCCCCAGAGAAGGCCTTTTGTTATGGTATTTTTTATCAAATAATTTACTGAGAGTCAAAATGATCATGGTACAAGACATAAATGAAAAGGATCTAACAAAAGACACATCTAAACAAACACTTTACTCATTTATCAAATGTCCGTAAAGGCATCTTTTAGGTAGTGACATGATGTATGCAAACAGTCTGCATATTACATGCTACAAACATCAGTTATTGTTATTTTTTCATGCAGAGGCACACTTGTTATATCTGTTATATCATATATTAATAACATATGGTTGAAGTGGGCTCTAAACCTCTATTGAATAACAAATAAATGTTCTAAAATAAGGACAGCAGTAAAGCAATAAAACAGTCATTTTTAAGTAGTACAGTCATGCACACAAGCATTCTAGAGTCTATAATATTTTACTGTCTTAAAGGAATAGTTCACCACAATTTTTTTTATTTCTGTCATAATTTACTCACCTACATGTAGTAGGTGTTCCATTGAACACTAGAAATGTTAGGAGAAATGACAGCATCGGTCACCCTTCACTTTCATTGCATCTTTGTTTTTCATACAATAACAGTGAACGGTGACTGAAGCAATCATTCTGCCTAATTTTGTGTTTCACAGAAAAATATATAGTCATACGTGTTTGGAGCAACATGAGGTTGAGTAAAGGATCATTTTTGGGTGAATTATCCCATTAAGTGTACACAGTGACTGAAATAAGATAAGCCCCTCTTTTTTGCACAAAATTAGTATATTTAGTTTGTTTTTGCTTTAAAATCATAAATTACATTTAAATAAGTAATGACAATTACATATTTTTAGTACAAAGAGGCTAAACGAATAGCTCAAATACAAATGATTGCACTATGTTAAAAACAATGTAAAATATTTTTTCAAGCATTTAAAAAAACTCATGTTTGTGCACACTCAATATACAAGACAAAACATAAACAAGTAAACATTGCTGTTAGAATCCTAAAACTATTTAAAAGCTGTACAAGACCCTAGTTACTTCAAATAGTTGAAAATGTTACTAATTACTAATTCAAACTTCAGATCTCAGAGCATGCTTATCTAGCTAGCAATAATAAGTGTTTGATGCAAAGAGAACAAATATTCAGCACAATGCACAAAGCATCAATTGTCTTCTTTAGCCCAGTAGGCCACATTACAGACCAAACTGCAATCCATCCCCACCTCCAAAATCAGCATGAGGTGTGGCTGCCTGTCCGGTTTCCATGGGCACCAGTGTATCGAGCACAGCCTGCTTTAAAAAAAACAACAACAAGTATGCAGTACATGCATAATCTGAACCGTATGAGACATGTAATGAAGTTAAATAATTTGCCACCATTTGCTCCTCTGGCATGTTTTTAGATGCCCACGCTGACCTTGTGATTAATGCAAGTGCGATCCTGATGTCCCACCATCTCTCTCAGCTCCTGCAGCTCTTGGGTAAGTCGCTCGACCAGCGGCAAACCTGACGGCTCCACCAACTGCATCTGCAATTCCTGAAAAATAAACTTGAGTAGATATGCACATCCACTACAAGATACAATCAAACTCTCAAAGACTAACTCACAAACCTTGATTATTTCCTCTTTAATGCTTAAAGTCTTGGTCAAGGCCTCCAGATCTGAGGCCTGGAGTTGGTCTTGGTGGCCAGCCAAGGTGGACCGCAAGGCAGACAGCTGGTTCTGGGCCTCTCTTTCCCTGCGCAGAGCTAGATGGAGATCATCCTGAAGTGTCTGTGTGTCAGATGGAGAATCTTCTGTGGTCTGCTGAGGGCCTGTTGACTCAAGCTGTCTGCGTAGCTCCTGCAATCGAGCAGTCTGTTCGGCCATCACCTGACCCATACGCTCTGCAGAATCCTGGAAAATTTAAGTTAAAGAACATACAGTTTATGTTTGAAAGCTGTATACTGGACAGGATATTATGATGCCTGAAGGTTTGAAATCAGTGGTAGAGTGATACCTTGATGTATTGTTCTCTTGTATTGATGGTGTTAAGAAGGGCCTGGACCTGTGAGTGGTGCTCTTGAGTCTGTCTGCTGTGGTCCGACAGCAGCTCCTGGAACAGACACTCCTTTAGCTGCAGCCGAGACTTAAGCTCCTCAACCACCTCACTGGAACCGAACGACACCTTACTGAGTAGAACTGCAGTCATCTCCTGCAGAGACCAAATAGCACAGAGAACAAGTTATAGTAATCAAGTTAGAGAACATCTATATTATGGAGTGGCGTCAAAAAGTATTTGGACAATTAAGTAACAAAGTAAAGTTTTTGGGGCCACAATATATTAAGAAATCTGTGTTTACCTCAGCCTCTTTGGTGCGTGTATGGAGTGATGTCTGCAGTTGGCTGATCAGAGTGTCTCTTTCTCGTAGACTACGTGTGTATGACTCCTCTCTTTCACGCTGAACACACTGAGCACTGCGCCAGGCCTCACACACCTGCTCCAGCTCTAAACTTTTACCACGCAGCAGCAACTCCAGACTCTGTAATAATACACACACAACATGTCATACAAAGAATACATATGTCACGATTTCCCTGTTTCTGTGCTTAGACTTATATTTTGAAATGCTTAGTTTTGTAGTCCTTTGTAGTTTCTTTTTATGATTTTCCCTTGATTGTTTCCCCAGGTGTTCCTCTTTCCTTTGTGTATTTAAGCACTTCCTCTGGTTCTTTACGTGTGTCATGTTCTGTGCCTGGTTCCCTGTTTTGTTTCCTTTTATTCTGAGTTACCTTGTTTATCTTTTGTTTCATTAAAATCTGCATTTAGATCATCATTCCTTGTCTGCCTCGTCACAACATAGCCTTGCTAAACACAATTATAGTTAAAAGAAATTATTTTAGCAGTACTGTCTAAGCGTATATGTTTTAATCATATAAGTGACATCAATACCGTGATGGTTTCCTCGTTATTGGACAACACACAACGGAGTTTCTCCAGGTCTCTCTCTTTCTCTCTCAGAACCAGCTGCAGTTTATGCACCTCGTCTTCTTTCTGTTCCATGCACACAAACTTCTCATCAATCGCTTGCTGAGGAAGGGAGAAAATCTATCATTAAACACTGTATTTAGACATTTGGGTATTCTCAAACTCATCAATTGGAAATAAAGCAAATATAGATGTATAAAAACAAGTCTATAGCATATTCCCATTTGGATAGCCATGTAAACATGTCTGTGTTTTATTACCTCCAGTGTTCTATCCCTTTCCTGAATGCGTCGTTTTAACTTGTGGATGAGGTTGTCTCTATTCCCGGTTGTCTCTCTCTGGTCATCCACCAGTTCACTGTAGTCCTGATCAAAGAGAATAGAATATATTCCAGATTAATATCCAAACTGTAAGTCCATCAGTACTAATACACACGCACACTGTGCATGTGCACAAAATATGCACATGCATAATTTGATATAATTAATGTCTTCTTTGTGCGTCTGTGTCTTACTTGTATCAGGTGCTCTTTGTTCTCTATCGAGGTCTTCAGCTTTCGGATGGTCCTCTCTCGTTCCTCGTCCTCTTTCTCTCTCCTTCTCCATTTATCTTCAAATATTTCCTCCATTTGCTGCGATTTGAAGCGAGCCCTCTGTAGAGCAGCCAGTAGATCCTGACTGTGTCTTTCTGCCTCATGTCGGTGCTGCAGGGCTCCCTGCAGGTCAGCTTGGAGCCGCTGGTTCGAGCGGGCCAGATCATCTTCTCGTCTCTGGCCTTGTTGCTGTGCCCTTTGGAGGCCTTGCAGCTCCAGCTGGGCTGAGAACAGAGACCCCTGAAGGTTCAACAGATCAGTCTGCAAGCGATTCGGAGCCACTCCAGACATCTGCACCAAGAAAAAGAAACAAACAGTCAGGCATGCATAAGAGAGAACAAAATAAAATCAACTTAATGGGCTTATCTGAATAATTCTATAGATAGAATTACTATGATGTCACACCACAGGCAACCATATTCTGGGTACTTTTGGATGGATATGGCCAGCACTGCAGTTGTAATAATCTTTTAAGCATTACATAATACATAATGTAATCATGTTTTTTATGTTAATAAAAGTTATTATAAGAGGATAACTATGATTAACTTTTATAACAGCTTTATAAACATTAATAAAATCCTTTCTCAAACAGTAGCCTATGCGATAGTGGAGACAGTTACATTTTTTCTTTTCTGAGGCGCTAAAAGAACCCAAAAGTGGCAGAGCGGACAGCTTGTTTGTAAACAGTTACTTCATCCATAGTGACTATAGTAAAAAACTTTAAACAGATTTTACGAAAAAATACAACTAAAACTAGAAAAACATATTACATTCTATTGAACAAGTCTGAAACTAAAATGACACTGTGAAGAGTGTAATCTTTATCAGCATAAGTGATTTCCCACCTGCTGCTGCTGAAGCTGGTTATGGTTGTTCTGTTGCTTCAGAGAGCACAAAAGCTCCTTCTGTTCTTCAATGAGCTGGTGGAGATCAGTGATCTAACATGAACAAGGAACACGATTCATGATTAACTGTCATTTCAATCTTTGCTTTACAAAATAAGCTTAACTGTTAATTCAGGATAGCAACTGAGCTTTAAGGAAAAGTTTACCTAAACGTTTTTAAAAAAAGAAAAGGATGAGATTAGAGAGCTTTGGCAAAGACTTTCAGTGAATAGTGACTTAAATATCAGTCGGTTCCTTACATGAAGCTTTTGCGTGGCTTCATAAAATTGGAATAGTCTTCTGAGTTGTACAGCCCAATTATGGAAACCTTTCAGCGTTACAACGATAAAAGAAAGTTTTAAAGATTTGGTATAACTTGAGGGTTAGAAATTGTTGACCGAATTTTTATGTTTAATGACACACTTATCAAATGATGTAGCTATCAAAACAGTAATATTACAAAACAAATAGTTTGGGCTTCAAAATCCAAATAAAAAAGCCAATATACACTCACTTAACACTTTATTGGTTACACCTTTACACCTACTTAATGCGATTATCTAACCAGCCAATCGAGTGGCAGCAGCGCCATGCATAAAACAACGCTGATACAGGTCAGGAGCTTCGGTTAGTGTTCACATCCACCATCAGAATGGGGTAAAAATGTGATCTCAGTGATTTCAACCATGGCATGATTGCTGGTGCCAGATGGGCTAGTTTGAGTATTTCAATAACTGCTGATCTTCTGGGATTTTCACACACAACAGTCTCTAGAGTTGACTCAGAATGCTACCAAAAACAAAAACAAAAAACATCCAGTGAGCAGCAGTTCTGCAGATGCAAACGCATAGTTGATGAGAGAGGTCAATGGAGAATGGCCAGACTGTTTTGAGCTTACAGAAAGTCTACGGTAACACGGATAACCCCTCTGAACAATTGTAGTGAGCAGAATACCATCTCAGAATGAACAAACATGTCTAACCTTGAGGCTGATGGGCTACTACAGTGGACAACCATGTCGGACACTTTATTAGGGCCATAGTGTTCCTAATAAAGTGCTAAATGAGTGTATATAAACCGATATATGTACCCATGTTACCACACATCAATTGAATTCTTTATAAATGTGTTAAGTTCATAAAATGATCTTTAATCAAACAATGACCATTTGTTCGACGGTACTTATAAGGTGTATAGTTATCTATCTTTTCCAATTCATGTTATAACAGTCCAATTGCCAAGCAATGTCTCTCAAGTCAGTGAGGAATGCCTATATTCCAGTCACCACATTTAGCTTTAAGGGCAGATGTACCTCACAGTCTTTTGTGTTGAGTGAGTCACTCAAGGTCTGTATTGTTCTCTCCTGACCACATGCTGCTTCTCTGACAGTGTGTAGTTCAATTTCCATCTCTCCGAGCCTCTGCTGTAGCTTCTGTGCACACCGACACACACACAGAAAAAACAAATGCTTAGTGCCATGGCAACACAAAAAGCCATCAATAGCACACAAGGATAACATGACACAAAGAACAGCACCCTTATAAAACACAAACATTGGATATTAATTAAAGGAGGATAGCAGTACCTTATTGTTGACCTCGTTCTCTTTTATCTTGGCCTGTAGAGACTGGACCTGCTGTTGGGACTTCTGCAGCTCACTCACACACTGACCTGCTGCATTCTCATACTGCACCAGCTGAGACTGCTGCTCCTCAATCAAACTCTGAAACACACAGAGATCAATATTCAAGCATTTTAGGATTACTGTGTCGTTCACTCAAAAATTAAAACTCTGTCATTTACTTACCATCATGCTATTCCAAACCCATGTGACTTTCTCCAGTGGAACACAAAAGGAGATGTTTGGCAAAATGTTAGAGATAGTCACAGCTAATAATCATAATAATAATTCATTAAATTTATATAGCACTTTTCTAGACACCCATAGCACTCTGCATAATATAAGGGGAATCTCCTCAACCACCAGCAGTGTGCAGCATCCACCTGGATGATGTAACGGCAGCCATAGTGCGCCAGAACGCCCAACACACAATAGCTGTTTGTGGAGAGGATAGTATAGTGATGAAGCCAATTCATATAAAGGGGATAGAGGCCAATGGGCAGATTTGGCCGACACCAGGATTTCACCCCTACACTCTCACAAGAAGTGCCCTGGGATTTTTAATGACCACAGAGTGTCAGAACCTCGGTTTAACGTCTCTTCTGAGAGACGGTGCTTTTTTTTACAATGTAGTGTCCTCGTCACTATACTGGGGCATTAGGACCCACATAGACCACAGGGTAAGACCACATAGACCTGCTGGCCTCACTAACACCTCTTCCAGCAACAACTTTAGTTTTCCCCAGGAGGTCTTCCATCCAGGTACTGACCAAGCTTAACCCTGCTTAGCTTCAGTGGATACCAAGACAAGAGCTGCAGGCTGACCATTCAATTTAATTGTATCTTTTTTACATACAAAGAAAGTGACTGGTGACCAAAGCTACTAGGAATGTGCAAGGGTGGTCTACTAATCTACTAGTCATCCAAAAACTGACCAGTGGATTAGTGGGGTCGACTTCTAACATTAAAATTTTTAGTGGTGGTTTTAATGGGAGATGCAATTCTCAAATGTATTAAGAGATGCAACTTCTTGGATAGCTTTTTGCATGATGATAACTTGCTGTGATCAACAGTGAATAACAGTCAGCATGGTAAAACCCTCTGCAAGAAGATTAATCTCTTTAATGCTTTTTATGTGCTTCTGTTACAGCCATCAAAATGCCGAATCAACTATACATTTCAAGGCGATCTCTGTCAGATGTTAAATTCTCTGCTTTGAGTAATACTCCAGTATTTGTGAGGTGTTGTGGAGAAATTAAAGTCTTTTGATGATTCTATCTGACACTGCTTAAATAAACAACTGATCAACTAGTCAATTATGAAAATTTGCAGTTTTGCACCTCCCTAGAAGCTAATTTTCTGCCTACCATCTCCTTATGTGTTCCTTTTCAAGAAAGTCATACAGGATTGGAACAACACACGGGTGAGTATATAATGCAAGAGGACCCACACAGTGCTGAACAAAGAGTAATGACCGTCGTCTCGCTCTACAACTTCCTCAGGAAGTCCTAGTCTTTCATGCTGGTGGTGTCGTTAATTTCCTTGTTTTTCATTTTCACTCAGTATCACTTCTCTCTGTGTTTACTTGATTTTCAATGCAATTGAGCTTTCAGAATAAACTGTGCACATTTATTAAAGTTAATCTATCGCAAAAGCAGAAATTACATCAGATGGAGGATAGTCACTAATCCAGCCCTGTCTACATTAATTTAAAGTGATTACAAATCTGTACATAGTACAATGCTACTGAATTTGAAAACAAATCATCTGATTACTTAATACTGCCAGTTGCTCACACAATTAGGGATCACCTTTTGATTGGTCAGATTAAGCCTTTGTTATTATATTGCCAACAAGTGGTTTAAACAACAAATATACTCAGTACTTGTTTTATGTAGTAATACTATGCATTAGAGAAGCAAGGGAATAGGGATCCTATTGTAATCGGTCTGCAGCACAAAGTACTGTTGCTCACAACAACGGTTGCTATGAAAGAGTTGCTAAGAAGATGATGAGTAACCTAGTAATCAAAGTGATCACAGGCTGGAGAGCTCTGGGGTGAAAACTGATGAGACTTAAGGGACTTCTTTAGCTAGCCTCTTTAATTTGCTCCCCATATATTCCTCTTTTGTGTCTTTTAATACAGTGGTGTCAAACTTTTTGTCTCCAAGTCCCCTTAAATACCCCAGAAAATGTTTGAAGGCCCCCATCTTCTAGAAACTTGGGGTGTCAATAGATTCAAAAACTTAATCAAACTTAATATATAGTTTCCAAAGGTTTCATGAACTGTCAGTTTATACACTCACTTAGCAAATGCCTTTATTAGGAACACTATTGTCCTAATTAAGTTAGAAAAGAAAGTCTTCTGCTGTTGTAGCCCATCCACCTCAAGGTTCGACATGTTGTGCATTCTGAGATGCTATTCTGCTCACTACTATTGTACAGAGAGGTTATCGGAGTTACAATAGCCTTTCTGTCAGCTCAAACTAGTCTGGCCATTCTCCGTTGACCTCTTTCATCAACAAGGCGTTTCTCTCCACAGAACTACCCCTTACTGGATGTTTTTTGTTTTGGCATCCTTCTGAGTAAATTCTAGAGACTGTTTGTGTGTGAAAATCTCAGGAGATTAACAGTTACAGGAATACTCAAACCAGCAATTTTGGCACCAACAATCATGCCATGGTCGAAATCACTGAGATCACATTTGTTTCCCCATTCTGATGGTTGATGTGAACATTAACTAAAGCTCCTGAAAAGTATCTGCATGATTTTATGCATTGCACTGCTGCCACACAATTGGCTGATTAGATGATCGCATAAAGTGCTCAGTGAGTGTATGTTTATATAAATATAAACACAGCCAACATCTTGATTTTAGTTTGATCAAGTTAGATTTTTAAATGTTTAAGTTATCTCGTGGCCCTATTGGAAGTTTGCTAAGGCAGGGTGTGGTGGGCCCTGGCCCCCTGGTTGAGAACTACCATATTAACATATTAAACACAAACTGACAGATGATTTCTGCCCAAATTTTGTTCAAACAACTATTTGCTCTCATTAATTCCTTATTCTGATCTCATTTCATTCCTTCCACGTTTCAGAAGATGCACACGTCCAACTGATGAAGGCTTTTGTGGTGATCTTCTCTGTGTACCTTTTGTAAGCCCCATGGCCTGCACTCTACATAATCATCCAGCCACATGTCCTCCATTTCAGACAACTCGAGCTGCAGTTCCTGTTGGATGCTGGACAGAGGATCTGGAAGGTGGGGGGAAAGGGGACACTCCATATCTGTGGGAGGCACTTGTAGCAGAGTGTAAGTACTTTCCATTGGTGTAGTGGTAGGTTTGATGGGCACAGGAATCCGACTACCTCTGGGGCTCTGGATGGGATGATATTCAAAGTTTCTAAGCAGACTGAGGGTCAACTCAAGTCCACACACAGATCCTGGTCTAGAGGTGCATCCAGAAAGAGACTCTGGCCTTTTGGTAGAAGATTGTTCCTCTTCTGTCTCTGTGTGTGTTATGTTAGGATTGACTTTTGGGCAAGACTCTTGGGTCACATCGACAGCAGTGTCCAATGACTCCAGAGATGAGGCAGGACTCACACTGGTGCACTCTGCATCACTTGGATGTTGAGTCTGGTTGTTCTCAGCAGGCTCGGATTCTGGGGGTGGAGCAAATAGGACGGACTCCTCTGCACTGCCCTGGACACTACCGGAGTACCGTGTAGAGGGACCGCAGGAGGTACTCCGACCCACTTTTCTGGGAACTTTGCAGACCGCTTCATAATCTGAATCCGCCACTCGTAGTGTAGCACACACCCTGCACTTCCTGGGACGTGAGCCTGAACTGGCATCCGCTGCTGCATGGCACTGATGGTGGTGGTGGTGAATGGGGTATTGTTGGTCTTGAAGTTGCTCTGGAGTGCTTTGCTCAGCCCAGGACTCATAGACGGAGTATGTCAGATCTTCCTGCAGTAGTGCGCTGTATTTTGACTCAGCCAAGTCAATAATGTCCACTACAGGAGAGTCTGCAGCACTGTCGTCCACTTCAGTGATGACCCCAAAGTCATCAGCATTGTTTTTACGGTAGAGTCCACCGATGCACTGTCTGAGCCTGTCTTTCTCCAACAGGAGCTTTTGCATCCGTTCAACGGATAGCGCCTCTACCCTGGCGATCACAGTGTCAAAGCGGTACATGCGGTCCAGCATGAAGGCACATTTGCTGCAGGCAAACTCTCCCCGACCATCTCGGATCATCTCTCTGCCCAATGCATATGAAAGCAGCACCTGCAGACTCAGCTTGCCAGTAGGGTGGAAGATCCATCGCCGTTGGTTACCACACAGCTCTCTTGCACAGATACGGCACATATCCTTCATCTTAGAATCCAGCATCGTAAACCTTAAATTGAATAATATCTACAGTAATTTGTGCCAAAATATCTGGAGTACACCAAGGTTAGAAGCTCAGAGTGAAAGTGAAAAAAATGTCAAGTCATTTGAAGTTCTCACATTTATGTCTTAGTTTAGTTCCAATGATGATGTTTGGAAAAAAAACAAAACAAAAAGAAAATGTATTATTGGAATTTTATTTCAGTTTGTTTATCATAGATGAGGTTTGATTAATTACAATCAAAATTCCATTTAAAAGTTCTTCAATTGTCCTTATTTAGGTCCTGAAATTAGTTATTTATATAGATACGTTGCTGGATGTAAATCTCGATTTCTTCACCCATTAAAAAAGGACGCTGTTAAGATCCGCTCTCCTCCATGGAAATAAAGACGCGTATTTTGTCCTTGACTCGTGCTCCAGATTATGTTTCATTCGCTCTTCTCAACAGACGCCGACATGACAGGATCACTGTCATATTATTTAAACCCCACCGTCCGACTCCAGTTCAAAAACAGCGTGTCATTTTTATAAAACCACCGTAACTGACACGAAACGCTTTATCCACGAAAATAATGTCATATTCTATCACTACACGGTCACAATAGACGTTTAATAATTATTTTTGTCCAGCCGGGTTTCAATTTTACAGCCGTAAGGAGTAACGATGTGGCAAGAGAGAGGAAGGGAAGAAAACGGCGCATACCACTTTCTGGAAAAAGAGGGGCGTCGAAGATCTGTGTTTCTACAATCATTTTACTCATTCAAAAACGAAATAACGGCTGATAACGGGTGAATATGTAACTAGACTAGGTACAGCTACCATTTAAATCGTATATGTATTGTTCATCACAGGTATAAAACATTTTTAATTCTACGAGCACACCTCGATGTATTACAATGGTCTCGGTGGAACACAGGCAACACGCCAAGCAACACTGACACTACAGACTTATTTCCATTTTCATCAGAGAACGAGCAACATGTCTGGCTTACGAAGTGTTTTTGTTTTTCCGAAATAATTGTATTTATTTATTTATTTATTTATTTCATAGCACATCTTTATAGCAAGGGTCTATAAATGTCAGTAGTTCAATGGTTTTAAATGACACGATATAGCGACAGCAGTCCAGAATATCACTTTTAAATGACCACATTTGTAGTCATCATCACTCAGCCAACACCCACACAACATCCCTGTGGACGCACTTATGTTGAGACAGCATAATCTCTTATCAGTTATAATTTATGCTACTGGTTATAGAGAAAAAATGTGAGTGATATATGTTTTCTGTGAATATTTGCACATTCTGGTGGTCTGTTTGGTGTCCCTGTGTGAATTGGTCGTTGGAATGGCTCTAGAATTTAGACAATGAAGACAAACCCCCCTAAATCAAAAAACTATTTATCCTAATCAGACAAATGCAGCATTATCTCATTGTATATGTCTACCATTGACAGAGATGGCAATGAGTTGTTGAGAGCCACAGTGAAGATAACTGAGTGGGATTTCATTATTAATCTGTGTACATTACCAGTGTGATGTAATAGATTATGTATTATTAAGAAAAATTAACTTTGATATTGGAATAATTGGTTTAACTGTGGGAAAGGAAATAGATGGGGTCACTTTGTGGAGCCAAGTTAAACTAGATATTGAATACTGCATATTGCTAGATTCCTAGATTCTAGAAGTCTTTCATGGCATTTACCTAAAGCAAAAAGCAACACTGAAGGGTGCAATACATAGGAAAATAAAATAAGACATTTATTGAATTAATTATGAAATAAAACCAGAGGTATTGTCTGGATTACGTGTTGTAATTTTTATACAAAGTTGAAAGTTTTTCAATACAACTAACCTGCTCTTAATTTTTTTCGTTGTAAATGTGTGCTTGTGTGCAGTAACTGCAATCTGTTTTGGCTTGCTATGACTGTATCCTGCCACTAGATGTCTCTACCAGCACACAGGTGAGATTGGCTACGTGGGCGCAACAGAATGGACAATATTTCTTATTAACTAAAGGAATATTCCAGGTTCAATATAACTCAATCCACAGCATTTGCAATATAATTTAAACAAATAAATACATAAAATAAGAATAAAAAAAGCATTGATTCATCCCTCCTTAAAAAATAGAAGCAAAAATTGAAGTACAGTGAGATGAGGCACTTACAAGGGAAGTGAATGGGTCCAACTTTTGTAGGGCTTAATGACAGTAACTTGAAGCTTATAATTTTATAAAAGCACTTACAAATGAATCTTCTGTTAATATGTCTTTATTATTTGAGCTGCAGGTTGTTTAAATCATCGTTTTTACAGTCAATTGAATGTTACTGTATGTCATCATGGGAACAATATTCTAAAATTGGATCTAAATTTACACATAAAATGCTAATAAGTGATTTTATCACACTAAAATCCCATTAGCACACATATTGTTTTACATCTTGTTGCTATACTTTTGAAACGGTGAGTATTTTAATATTTATGGTTTGGTCCTATTCACTTTTATTCTAAAAGCCTCAATGGGGGGGGGGGGGGGGGGGGGTCAACATAATGCCACAAATGCTGTTGATTGAGCTTAACTTGTATTCATCCCGAAATATTCCTTTAACACACTCATTATTGTTTACAATACTTTTATAAAAGCTTTAGCATGTTATGTGCTAAAGAAAATATAATAATATAATTTCTAAAAAATAATACTGTGTGTATGTTATGCAAATACCTAGAGAAATGATTATTTACAATAAAATAATATAATAAGAGAAAAATAAATGATTTGCATACTTGCATCTCCAGCAGTGTAGTGCTTTTTCCATTAGCCAGGTCTTCTCTTAGGGTCTAAAAAATACAGGGGAATTTATTTTAACCCACTGCTTGAAAAGCTAAACCGTGTCACACAATCTAAAAACTAATATAAATCGTTTGCATTTTTTCTAGTTAACTTTTGTGTGTGTGTGTGTGTGTGTGTGTGTGTGTGTGTGTGAATTTGCATGTTTGGCTAAATTTGACTCTTTGTTTATGCAATGTTTAACAGGTTTATCTACACAGATGGCTGTAATTAAACTGCATACAGGTATGTCTCAGTTTGCATATCTATCTAAGTTAATGTTAACATAAATCTCTCTGTTTATGTGATTTATTACCACACTGTAAATATACTAATCTGGGAGAAACATTGAATCACACTGCATGTGCCATTTTGCCACTGACCTATTTACAATGACATGAACAAGTGTGTGTGTTTTTATAAATACAGTCAGCTATCTGAACCCATTTCCCTTTGCTGTTGAATAAAGGCCAAAGTGACCTAGTCAGCTGGTCTTTGACCAAACAGACTGAGTTACATTAGAGCCAGATCTCACATACACCTATCACAACACAATCCTAGATACTACCTCTTTAGACCTATCTAAATCAGAGGCAAATATTTAGAGAGGGCCATGAGGGAAGGGTCCCCAGCAACATGTGAGGGCTTTTAAATAGACACCACCAACAATTTTGAATGTTTATCTATAAATAAAAAGCATTGCCTCATCAATATTACAACCAAACTCATGAAAATAACTTATACCACAAAATCTATGATTTAGGGTGCTTTCACACTTGGTTTGATTTGATTTTTGACCGAACCCGAGTTTGTTTCCTCCCCCTACCGCTGCCCCCGCTTGTCTCTGTTTACATCATATTATTTGGGTCCGAACCGTGGTATGATTATGTCATCAACGTGAGTAAAAGCGGCAGCTGTTCCCTGTTAACTAGGTAACGTGAAGATGTCACTGTGGTAAGTGAAGTGTTAAAGTTTGCACTTTTTAGATTCACCACGAAAATTTGTCAAATGCACAGAAAATGCTTGTGTTTGTCTCGCACAGATGCACTGAAAGTGCAATGATGTGATGAATGTTAACGTTTGTCTGCCACA
Organism: Moxostoma hubbsi; assembly: GCA_032164185.1. Taxonomy (NCBI): domain Eukaryota; kingdom Metazoa; phylum Chordata; class Actinopteri; order Cypriniformes; family Catostomidae; genus Moxostoma; species Moxostoma hubbsi. The sequence continues at coordinate 30,191,400 of JAVLUX010000031.1, read as the reverse complement.
AGCCCGTGGATGAGTTGCAAGAGATGTGAAGAATGTGAATTGCTGTCTGATGTATTTGGAAACAAGCAGGTATGCTAAATGCTTTATACCATAATAATTGCAATCGCAAGCCTGCAAAGATGTGAATTATATATCACTACAAGTGGTTCACTTTCGCGATTTGGTACAATTGCATTCATATCAGCAGAAAACCATACCAGAGTTTACATGAACCGTACCCCAGATCACCTTTTCAAGCAGACCCGGGTGCGGTTCGCAGGTGCGCACCTGAGTTCAGAAAACAGTGTTCACATCATTCAAACGAACCAAACTTTGACATCATTCAACACTGGGTGCACACCAAAAGAGCTAGTGTGAAAGCACCCTTACACTTGCTGACTGTCCCAACAAATCTAATTCTGAATGATCAGCACAATGATCTAAACGATTCATTGATGATCTAGGTCAGGGCCATAACCATCACAGATATAGAGTGGGAAACATCTCTCACAATTTTCAGATAGGTGGTTGATACATAGGTTATTTTTAAATGGCAGATTCTTAAAGGGGTCATGTCATGAAATATCAAATTTTCACTTATAAGATTTTGTCATACAAGAAGTCAATGTACTATAAAAAAAATACTATATGTTTCAGAACTTAAAACTTCATATTTAAAAGTGCCTATTTGGACAGTTTTTAATAAAACTTCATCTGAAGTGATGCTGATCGCATCAGTGCATGATTATACTTTGTGTGCATGGTATGTTTCACCATGGATTATATCCAGAGCTGGACTAGGAAGAGAAATCGGCCTGGGATTTTTACATAGTATCTGGCCCAAAAGATTATGTCTGTGTCTTATTACAGCGTGAAATGCTTGTGAACAAAGAAACAGTTATTTAAATATTAATGACAGTAAAAACACTATTCGACCTGAACACAAAACTGTAAGCAACTGTAATTAAAGACTATGATGTTTGGACACGCATTATCATCTCTATTCTATATATTAGCATAATATATAAAATGCATGTTTATGTATGTTATGCGGTTTGTATGGTGTATGCCTTAAAATCATCATGTTATGACACATACTGCTGTTGCAGGGTGGACACAGATTTAAGTAAGTTATTGATGATGAATATTGATGAATATGCAGTGATGTATTGTGAGTATTGTAGTACACAGTGGCAGCTTAGAGTCTTACTATATAGCTACCTGTACATGCTTTTCTTTCTGCTGGAGGGAAAAGTTCAGGTTCTGCACTTGTTCTTCCAGCTGAGTTACTTTTGCAGTAAGGATGTTCCTGTCTACACTTAAACCAGCTGCCTCTTGTTCTCTCCAGCTTAAGCTTTCATTCAGTTCTTCTATCAGCCTGGTAGAAAATGATGGGGGAGAGGATTATTGATTACTATCGTCAACATTATTCAGAAACCTTAGAATAGCACTAAGAATAAGCATTTTTTAAAGATATGAATAGAACTTGATTTGAGAGAAGCATATTCAGTGTTCACCCCAGAGTCAACTGCAGGTTATTCAGTCCATTTAAATGTCAATGTGATTGTCTTTCAGATTTAACTGCTTACATGTCTTTTGTAATCAGCACTTCCTGCTGTGCTGTGACAGACAAGCTCTCATTTCCATCCTGCATCTCTATCACCATCCTTCTCTCTAGAGCCAAACAGCGCTGAGACTCTAATTCAGCCAAGGAAGCCATTTTCTCTGCTTCACGCCTTGCCAGCTGAGCCTCCTGAGTAACAGAATTGAATAAATAAAACCTTTGGGTTTAGTAAAAATCACAATTTATGATCTTCCCATTTTACAATGTCTGTTATAAAAGAATATATATATATATATATATATATATATATATATATATATATTTTACTGCATCAAAACACATACCAAAGCTAATAAAATCAATACATCAAAATGGTATCATTTGTCTACTTTTTAAAAAATATGTAAGGGAAAGGCAAACTTCATCATAATGAAGTCAGTTTATAGATCGCAACAGTCTGGTTCCGGAAGTAAAATTCACATTAATTTTCTCAATAGGCAAACAGATTTTTTAACGCCAACTTAGAATTTAAAAAAATAAATAAAAAAATCTTGTGTAATAGCGAAATTTCTGGTGAATAACTACACTAACCAAATAGACAAATATCCATCAATCAGAGAATTGAGGCCAACAAAGCACGCCAAACGAGCTCAGCAACAACCGCCCACTTCCATGGGTGTAGTAACGCAATCGAGTCTCCCTACACTCTCATACTTTTTTCTGTTGTTTTGCCAACTTCATTACATAATTTGCAATGCTTTAAAAAAACAAAACGCAGACTTGTACCTTTGTTTTTTGTCAGATTAAAAAAATATATATTTTTTAGCTTCAAATCAAAGTTCGTCATGTTGTGATTCACCTGTGAGCTGGTTGGTTTGGTTCATTTAGAACTATTTCATTACATATTTTATGAATTCCCTATGGAAAAACAATTATGGAAAAAATACTTTCGGAACAGAAAGAGGGCTGCACTTTTCTACTCCATTGTGTGTAGAAATATAGTGTACACCTCTTGCAAAAGCTGGATCTTGGAATCCAGGATCTCTTGCATGTGTTTGATCTCCTGCTGTCTTTCCTCACTGCGACGCTGCACCTCTACATCATTCTGACTGGTCAGACTCTCTGCTGTGGTTCTATGAATGGACAGAAAACAAAAGAGGTTAAGTGAACAATTTGGAATGAACATCTCTTCCACAGAAAGCCCCTGTGTTACCTGACTTTTAAGTAAGACTTTTTGTGCCCTCTATGTACATAGATTGGTCTGAATTCTTCTTCGGATGAGCACAGAGGGTAAATCAGTAGATAATACATACCTGCAGACCTTTGAAATACACATCACCTTCTTCGGCCTTCACAAGCATCTAATTCACAACCATACGTTTAGTAAGGGTCATAAGGGCCATGCCAAATCTTGACATTGACTTATACTTCAAAGTCTATGATTTCGACTCTAGAAATAATATATAGCTTATGCAAAACTTGAAGAAGCACTTGAGAGGAAGAAAAATCATGTTTTTGGGTAGATATTACCAAGTAGACCATCCTTGGTTGAATGAGATATACAAGTATCCTTTAGGAAATTAGTCAAATGAGAAATGACTGCTATTGCTGCTAGATTTAGTTCATTTGTTGTTCATGAGCATATTCATACTTTCCAGATGCTGTAAAAAGAGTTTAAATTCATTTTTCTTTTCCCCGAAGATCTATCAAGTATTAAAGCAAAAGGAGATGGATAAAAAGGTGAGTCTGAACAATCTATGCTTTCATCTCTTGTGTGTTGTGTTTAATAGTTCTTTGTGTGTGCAAATAGTGTTGCTCTGACACTTCAAGTATTTTGGAGTGTCTGTGAAAGCCTCTCACTCAACTCACTGTTCTACAACTGAAGAGTGGCCCTCCTGAAGGCCTCCTAAAGACTTCTCCAGACCCAATGCTCCATTGCCAAGGTGCTGTTTTTAAAAGTGAGGATGGCTGTGGCTATGCTGCGGCTGTTTGATCCAGAGTAAACAGCACCTCTGGGTTTTGGACTGTACCTCGCCAGGACATCCATTAAGGCAGAGAGTAGTCTTAGCCATCGTCCCAGTTAGTGTTAATAATCACAGCCCACAGAGATGTAATTTAGCTCAAGAGGTGATATCATTCAATTCTGCTCAGTTTTAGTCCCTAGCACATTAATTCTGAGGCTTAGACCGATTTTTCAGAGGAAGGCCGAGAAGAGAAATTATGAAGGGAATTTTGCTTGGCTGCAAAGATTCAGTTGACCAGCATACACATCATCAGAGCTGAACGTGTGCGTGTGATGAAAATGACACATAGCAACCAGAGCTTTAACAGTACATTAATGTCACACTAATAATAACACAAGCGAAGGGAGTTTCATTTATAGATGATCTATTTATGATCTTACTGTAAATTTAAACACATAACTGACACACTTGCACCCAACCGGATAAGAAAAAGCAAAGCTTCAGTCATCAAGTAAGCAATGAAGGCAATGAATTTGTTCAGGTCTTTTACAAACAGGTGTGCTATATTGTGTGTCTGTGACTATGAATGTTTATTCCCTTCGTCAGCAAAAAAAACAAACAAAAAAAAACGTGAATTTCAGACCATGTGCACGTTTCAAAGGGCATCATGTCAACTCACAATCTGACAACTCAATGTCCCCAATGAGCTCTGGTCTTTTGCATTTGGCAGGTCAGCAAGATTAGTGTGCAATGCCTGTTGCCTATGAGAAGCACTTATGCAGATAGTGGAAGGCACTGGGCCAGAATTCTGAGCATCTGAGAAGTGAACAAGAGTGAGTATCACAAGACTGGAAAGGAAATTTGGCTCCACAGTCTGTGCTCTATATCCCATTAAGACATAATGATATGCAGTAACACTTACAGTAACTAAATTAAACTAACTGTAACAGACATGAAGAATGTGTCATCAGTAGGCAGAATATAGGTTATCAAGATAGAAGGAATTGTTGTACTTGATACTTACAGGGCCTTGTCAAGCTGCTCCTGTTTTTCCTGGAGTTCCTGTTTTAAACTCTCCACTTCAACATTCAACTCAATGTTCTGAAAAACAGTAAAAATACTGTAACGTAAAAATCAAATTTGACTGTTTTCATCCAACTAAACTGGAACTATAATGCAGGATCAGGAGGAAATGTGTTTTGTTTTGCTTTAGCATATAATTGTTTGAAGTTTTTGTTAAATGTGGATGAAAATGTGATTTTCAAAATGCACAAAGAGCTGGGAGGAACAAACGGGGAACATATGTCCCCTTAAGGTTAGTAAATCCTGAAATCACCTACATTAGGACAACAGCTTAATAAACATACTAAATAATGTTTTACCCTGATAAAAATGAATTAGCCAGCATGCAATTCCCAAGCTTGTCACTGTAAAAACAATTCTTGTTATTTCAACTAAAAAAATGTTGTTCATGTTGACTTAAAATGTTAAGTTATGTCAACTTAAGAGGGAACGCTGTTTAAACAAAACAAAGTTCAGTTAAATCAATATAACTAGTTAAACAACCTTAATGTATTTTTTAAGTAATCTTGACATTCAATCAACTTCATTCTAATTCAATTCAAACTGAATGTAGAAGTTAAATTACTTATATTTGTATTTATTAATATTGATAACCATAGAAGTAGTTGTTGATCAGAGATCAACGTCTGTTCCCTCTTTCATAATCAGGCTTAAGCTTGTCAAGGAGATACGCATGGGCCTCAACGATTTACATGAAAATCACAATGAGGCATTAAACACGTAATTAAGTAAAAAGGTGAGCTTTGAATTATGCTATATGACAAGTGACTGAAATTGACAACAATCACAACAACCACCAGCATAAATAAAAGCATGCTGCAAACAGTTAAAACATTTTAAGTATGAAAATAACACTGCAATTTGCATAATGTATTCATTGTGCAGTGCATGCTGGGAATCCGAATTATGTGAGTGTGATGTGTGAAGTTCTTTTCTCCCTTTTAATTTTGATTTCAGCTGAATAGTTTTTTTTTTTTAATCCAACAATTATCACAAATTCAGCCAACAAAAAAATGGATAATTGAGTAATCTCAACAAGATCATTCAAGGACAGTTATTCTAACTACATTAGTTATGATAACTAAAAGGCAAAACAGTGTAGATTGGTTTTATGTTGGTTAGTGCTGGTTTGGTGCTGGTTTAGCTAGAAAACTAGCACAGCCATGCTTTTCACCAGCAAAACCAATCTGGTGAAGCTGGTTGGCCACCATGGTCTTTTCTGAGTCTTTCTGATAATGCTAGTTAAGCTAGTTTACATCTCAATTGATTTGATCCATTTCTCCAAAAAAAGTAAATACTCTCAGAAAACCTCACGCAGCCAATGAAAAAGACTCTTAATTTTGCAGAACAATTAAATTTCACTGCATAATAAAGGACTGTTTTCTTTTCTGATAATGCATTTATTTAAACGTAAATGTTAAAATTAAAACTACAGACATGTTCTATATTGAATTCATAACATATTCAGCTATACACACACAACTATACTACTGAAATATGTATTTTCTTAAAATTGTCTCTTATTTTTGTCCGGCCAAGAAAAGATCATCCACATCATACAATGTGTTATCTGAAGCTATGGATACAAGGAAAGAACAATGTGAAAATGTTATCCATGTCTGGCATGCACTTGTCACAATATCTCTGCAAACTTCTTCTATTGCTTGGAGCTCACAACTAGTTCTACAACTAGATTTAGAAAAGGAGAATATTGTTGTTAAAACCTTGACCTTTACTCATCACATCTTCCTCCAATTTCTTCTTACTCTACCTCTTCTTCTTCCTCAATGTTTGTTTGCTCTGTATTTTCACATTTGACCCTTTACAGTAATAGATTTGGAATTTCATTATAGTTGTGTGAAAACCGTAGTAACTTGCATTTTCTATGCTGTGTGCATTGCTAACGCAGCAGATTTCAATATGAAGGCACGTGTCGACATGATGCGCATTTAAGAAAATGGCTTTAATTTAGCTGTCTGTGTTACAGTACTGAACTTCCACTGGCACAGCTCAAGTAATTATTGTAAAGTTCAATCATAATAACCTCTGTTAGGCATTCATTCAGTTATTCCTGCTACTAGTAGTTTGGCTCGAACATTACTCTTTTTTTATCTGAACAAAATTCACAACTAATAAATATCCGTAAATTATAATATTTTGAGAAAGGTTGTAAATATATCATTGATCTTCTCTGCTGAGTCTGCGCAGCCCAGCGTGAGTTTTCTGCACGTGCAGCTGCGGTCTCATGGGTCTGAGGAGACCCTTAAATAGAACAGCAGACACGACCACCTGCCGTTTAACTCTCCATGCTGCCTGTCCAACATGCACCCAAACAAGCTACTCTTGCACTGGGCCACAGCAACAGAGACTGTTTTAAACAAAACACCAGAGACCTTGTGTACCTGGCACGAGATCAGAGATTACTTGTGTGTGTATTTGAAATGATATTAAAGACACATCCCATTATAATGATCAGAGACTTTTGCCAGTGTAAATGTGTGTTTTATGAATGAGTGGCCTCAGGAAAAGCTGTCATGTTCCTGTCTTTTTCTAATGATTTGTAATGCCTATATGGGTCAGTGGGACTAATATATTTTTTTATTAGGCCAGGTTAATTTGAGAAGGTCGGACAGAAATATTCTTTTCTTGGCACAAACATTCTCTTGACTGTGTCGTTGGGCGTTGCATGCATACACACCAACACACAACACTTTTATTGTTGAATAAAAGGCTTGAATTTTGTCTGTTCTTCAGTCTGAAAATTTGGATTATAGCGAACAAATGTATGGATTAATTTTGTTGTTTTATGATGCTTTTTGTGGTTTCTTTTTTTTTTGTGGCATATTCTGAAAACTCCTTTTGCTTCCCATGGCAAACAAAAATTGTATTAAACGTTTAATAAATTATTAAATAATGTTGGTTAAATAGGGTTATGCAAATTGATATACTCTTTCCTTTTCTTTTGTTCCATATTGATATACATTAGTCCATGGACAACTACTGCTAAAGAGTGTCACCTTTACTTCCACATGGTAACCAGACCCAATCAGAGCCAGCCAGTCTACCCATAATCCAATTTTCCTTCTGCCAATGGTTAGTTTCAGACAGGTGCAGGAGATCTATATTAACCTGGTACCACACATTCAGGCTGCAGTTGTTGTTCACTGTCCAACTTCTATATTATGTTTCTGCTTCACTATCTATTTAAGGTCCTAACATTTGCCAAGCCAGCAAAACAAGTGCTTTTGCATTAGAATATAATTGTGGAAGAGCATAAAATACAACCATGAGAGATACTGTACCAAAGCATGGGAAAATTAGTAATAGAAATGTATTACAATGTCTTGCATGATCTCTGATAAATCTATAATGATTATAAAATGTGAAAAAAAATACAAAATACAAAAAATTGTATAATTTGTTGCCAAAATTGGTTTGTTTAATTTTTTTCCCAGGCATCAACAGCTTTACTCACAGTAGCAGTTTTACCCCACACATCTCAAACAACATTACCCCACTGACACTCACCCTGCGGTGGACATCCTCACTGCTGCTGTCCTCAAATTTCTGCTGGAAGCGCTCCTCCAGGAAGTAGATGCGAAGCTTGAGGCTGAAGTTTTCTTTCTTCAGGTCATTGAGGTGCTGTGAAATAGTACGGTAGCCGTTAAACATGACCGCTCACTTCAACTCTTGGTTCTCAGACTCCTCATTCCTGTGCCATGCTGCCTAAATCAAACACTCACAACCAATGCAACTTAAAGGTGTCTAAAATAAGCAAACCAAGATGTAGAGGTTTTCTAAAACTAGGACAACAACATCAACATGAATTGAATGAACTGTGAGTGACACACTAAGTGTTCTCCCCCTAGAAGAGTCTACCCCCATGGTGATGTGTTGGAAGGAGGGGGTGTCAGAGTGATTTAGGGGGTCTTTTTTTACTTCAACAGCCACTAGTAGGAATTAACTGTAAGGGTACAAGTGATATGTTAGCTGATACAGACAATAAAATGAGATAGAGAGAGAGAAGGGGGGCTTAGTTAAGACTGGATGATCCAACTAGATTCAACTAGATCTGAACTGTACACATTTACCTCACAATATTTACTAAAGCTCAACCTGATCCTGAAGTCACACACAAAACTTTTTTCAATGTGACATTGTATGAGTGAATCTACATGTCTTATAAACACCATCTGTTGGGTTCAAGATGTGGTTACCTGAGATGAAGCACACTACAAAGAGAACTCACCCTTTCAACAATAATCTGAAAGTTTTAAAATTTGAAAACTTAAGTTCAATTGCTGCCTTAAATATTTAAGTTAAATCAAAATTATTCTAAAGTTCCAAACACTTTTATTTAATTTTCTGATTAAGTAATTAATATGTTGTAACACTTTTGTAATAAAGTATTACAAAAATTACCGTGATATGTTAAATGGACATTTCCCAGTGCATGGCTCTGCATCATAAATCACAGATGGTCCAGTTTAAGCACTCATGTGAATGTTGAAGTACTGAGATTTTGATGTTTGTGTTCACACAACACTACATTTACTGTATACAACATTCCACCTCAGTCAATCTAATTAATTACAGAATTTTGGCATGTGTTATGTCCCAGGGCGTATCTTTCATTTATTTCCTTGTTACATCTGTGGATGTACAAGTTGCATGTATATTGATTATACATTGTTTGTATGTTTTCTGTTGTCTCCCTTGTGTTCTCTGTCGTCCCAACCAGGTTAATATACATCAGCTGCGAGTGATAAGATCGAGTGCTGAGCAGCTCCGATTGGTGCACTACCTGAAGAACATGTGAATAAAGCTGAGGTGGAAAGTCTGCTAGGAGAGACTCTTTCCTCCTGCCCCAGCGTTGGTAGACTTTGTGATTTACTGCTGTTGTTAATTAGAAACTACAAGTTGTATTTTATGTTAAACTGTTACCCCACTTTAAACATTGTAACTACAAGATCTTTTTGTTGGGTGTCATTTTCTGCCATTTTTTTTTTTATTAAACCTGTTTTCTCTTGTTTATGGCTAGGTAGGGAGTGAGGCAAGATTTATGTTGTTAATTTTCTATTTCTTTGTTTGTAAGGGTAAGTAGTTTGTGCCTCCCTTTCAGCTAGACTCATTTTGTTTGTTATTTTGGTCTGGTCCCTTCTTGAAGACTTTATGCTTTCCTTTGTTTTGTATTTATAGAGGAAAATAAACTTGTAAACTGTTTTCATAACCTGTTGTGGTTATTGTTGGCTGGGACAGGAGTGAAGATCTCCAAACACGTTTTTTTTTCTTTAAGTTCCTTATCACTTGTTAGTTTTCTTCCCGACCCCTAGGGGAGGAATCGTAACAGCATGGTATAGCATGAGCCAGCCCTATTCAGCTAGAAAAACATCCTTATTTTGAGATTTGGTTGCATGTAAATATGCACACTTTGTGTTTATTTGTGATCGTGTTTAACCATAGGAGGGCAGTATGGCTCTAAACTCTGCCTTTGTGAAGTATGTTTTAATGGAACTCTAGGAATTCTGCACTGAGCTCACTTTCTCATACTGGTGACAGCCTCCTCAAACCAACACACATCAACCAGACAAACACTTTCCATGTGGAGACTGATCCATCTCCCAATCAAATCTTTTTCATATAGGCCTACATAGAAGGAATAAAGATAGATCTTAAGAAAGATCGCTGATTGGAGTACCACTTTCTATTCCTGGGATTCACAATTCAATTAAAAAAAAAATACTACAATGTGTTTCCGTCACATGAAACAAAATGTCTGGTGGTGGGTCACGACCCAAAAATGGAGAGAAAATTATGCTAAATGCACAGAATAAAATGCTAATTTTTAGCTATAAATTATGATAGCAAAATAAATACATGTCTCAACTTTAAAAAGGGAGGAGAAAATGCATCCCATATCTTTTGTTGAGGACATCAACAGCTGTACATCTAATCAAAATCTGCAGTATTTTAGTACAAATTCATCTATCACTTTGCAATATGGCTAATACTAATACAATATTTAGACTGGTGTTTATTCCATGAGTTAACCTAGCGAATCAAACTTCTGCTGTTGTTTTTGCATTTACAAATCTATCACGTCATGTAAATAATTTTGCATATGGTTGGGCCTATGCATTTCATTTTAATAATAATAAGTTGCAAACAAATTGCTGCATTAGGACTACAATGGATGTCTGATTCATCAAGCATGCAAGCTAACATACTTGTAATGTTTATGTATGTGAATGTGTTTATGTAACATTGTTTAGCCAAGCCAAGCTAAGCCAAGCGCATGTTTATGTTTTGTTTTATAGTTAAGTCAAGTCAAGTAAAGTTTAGTTAATGTTTATGTTTACATTTTGTTTTTGATTTCACACTTGGATTCATCATGTTTCAAAATAAACTGCACTTGGGTCCATCTTCATGTCTTCGTCATCATCTTCATCATTGTCCTCGCCAGCATACAGTTACAGAATACTTGACCGCCCATAATGAACCAAGCAGTTTAGCTCCTCCGCCTACGTTAGGGGTATCGTCCCCTGGAGGATTACGTAGAGGACTTCTGCGATCTGGCCAGCTAGGTGGATTTTAATGAGGTGGCCCTCAAGGACTGTTTCCACATCATGGCCGCCGAGCCAGAGTTCCACGTCATGGCCGCCGAGGCAGCATCCCACGTCGTGGTCGACGAACCAGTGTCCCACGTCATGGTCGATGCCTGCCACGGCCAACGAGCTGGAAGCTTCATCCGTCCCAGGGAGTGCGTTGTCAATCTCATCCATCCCAGGGCCGGCATTGCCAGCCTCATCTGTCCCAGAGCCAGCGCTGCCAACTTCGGCCTCCCAGAGGAGGAGGAAAAAGACTTTTGTTTCAAATTCTCTGCCCATGTACACGACCACGGAGATCGTTTCCAAGTCTCTCCCCACGTTTACGACCATGGAGGGCATTTCCAAGTCTCTGCCCACGTTCACGACCACAGAGGTCATTCCTGAGTCTCTGTCTACGCTCACGACCCCAGAGGTCATTCCAGAGACTCAGTCCATGCCCACGACCACAGAGGTTGCTCCCGAGACTCTGTTCATGTTTTGGACCACTGAGGTCTTTTCTCAGTCTCGAGCCTATCATGTCTCCACCCCCCCACGGGCTCTGGCCTGTTCCCATGCTCCACACCCTTTTTTGCCTGGCCACGCCTCATGCCCTGTCTTGACAGTCCATGCCCCATGCCCTGCCCCACCTTCAGCGTCGGGAGCCACCCCTACAGGGGGGATATGCAATGTTCATGTATGTGAATGTGTTTATGTAACTTTGTTTAGCCAAGCTAAGCCAAGCCAAGCTAAGCTAAGCCAAGCTAAGCTAAGCTAAGCCAAGCTCATATTTATGTTTTGTTTTGTTTTATAGTTAAGGCAAGTCAAGTATAGTTAATGTTTATGTTTGTTTTTGATTTCACACTTGGATTTATCATGTTTCGAAATAAACTGCTTACTTGAGTTCATCTTCACGTCTTCGTCATTGTCTTCATCATTGTCCTCGCCAGCATAACATTACAATACTGTAGTTGTAGTCCTAAAAAGGCAACTTGCTAGCAACTTACATTTAAAAGCACACAACAGTGAACCCAGGGCAAAATATTAGATTTTAAAGGATTACATTTGCCTAAAAACATGCAAATCAAGGGATTCATCAGCCATAAAAGTAATGCTGAATAACAAACTGGTTCATATGAAGTTTTGGTTAGAAATTAAGAATGGCAGTTGGATATCAATCATTACATGAAGTAATTAATCATAAAAATGACTATGCATAAAGACAAATTAGCAACAAACACTGATCTCAGTAAGCAGGTTCTACAAGACATTAGTATGATATTTGCCAGGCATACATTTTAAATCCTAGCTTTATTACTCAAATTCATCTTGCTACGATTAACCAACTAAGCCAACAAAATAACAAAGCACAGATATTGTAATAAATTACATCTAAAAAACTAAAGCCAGAGCTGTTCTTGTTTCCGTGCAAGAACGTATTTATGAACAGCATCTTCTTCATTTGCATTAACTGTAGACGGTTTCAACATTGCCATGGTGTTGCTTCCTGAATCACTACTGCAGGTTCCATTTCACTAATCTCTTAGCAGTATGATCAAATATACATTTGTATGATATACAATTACACACATAAACAAAGGATAATAAACACCAATCATCTGCCACCCTTCATTTACTTAAATATTTCAGTTAATAAATGATAAATGAGACCACTCGGCCAATATGGTCTAGTAGCTTAATAGGAAGTGCTTTTAGATCATGCTGTAAAAACATATTAAACTGCCTGATGTGCTATTAAAATTCTGAAGGCCTGCAATGTCTCTCATCTGATCCAAAATAAATCCAGAACGATGTCAATTATATTTGACTGAAGCACATGGCTCATGTGTTTGTGTGAAACTCAGTCTGTCAGGCTGAGAGGGTTTGGAGCTCAGAGCCTGCTCCCTATTTAACACAGACATAAATCAAGCAGAAAATCAACAGTCACGGGCACTCCACACATGGCCTGGGTCCATCAGTGAACAGCCAAATAATTCTATGAATAATGCCATTCTGTCGTCTCAAGGAATAGTTAAATTGAGTTAATTTACAACAGTTTGTCCGTCTTACTGCCTTTGTTATTATCTGTTTTGTTCCTTACAGTGGGTTTCCTGAAGCTGATCTTGTGAAGGCCCAGATTCATGAGCCAATTCAGTGGGACATCCTTCTTGCACTGGTTGCCATGGAAACAAAAAAGAGTGATGGAAAGGGAGAGAGACCGGGATTCTCTCTTGAGTTTATTTCAAGCCTTTTGTTTTCATGAATATATATTTGTAATATGAAAGAATGGGTGCTTATACACAAGAGAAATCTCTGATGGAGCATTTTATGTATAGGAATTTTAAGCTGTTCCTCCACCAACAACACGTAAATACGGGTCCGGCATTGCTGCACAACAACACTATAGTTCAATTACTTAAATCAGTTGACTGCATTAACCCTTGTTGCATTTAATGCCAATGGTGTAACTCCATAAATAATAATTAAAAAAACACCTAGCTGTTTTACTTTTACTTTTACAAAGTTGAAGTGCCTATAACTCCAGACATATTAAAGATTTCTTAATATGCTTATAGATTTTGGTTTAGAACAAAACTTTCCTTTTTGTATCTTCATATTTAAGGCCCTACATGATATGAGGTTCTCAGTGTGGCTCCATGCATATAATTGTTACATTTTAACCAATTTAAATGGGCCAAAACCAAATGTGGGTAACCTAGTATAAGGCTAGTTTTTCTTGTCCAAAGAAAAAAAAAAAAAAAACGCTTTTTGTTAATTTCACAAGTAAAAAAAAATTAACAAACACAAAATGTTGAGCTTTGGAGCTCTGGTTGAGTTGACAAAGAAAGTAATTACTCTCATGGCCTCTTCAAATCAAAGCTTCCTTCACTCTACTGTCTCTCTCTTTCTACATCTTCCCTGTATGCAACCTCTCTTTTTCCATTCACAATCTCTCCCATTCCTCTCTCTCTCTCTTTCATTGGCAAATCTTTTCCAGATGCAATGGCACAGGAGGGTGCCAGTGGTACATGTACAGCAGAACCTCTGCCCGTTTGCCAGCATCATACTGAGGCAAGAGGAGAGCTTTTCCAAAGACTGTGCCAGCCCCACACCGAAACATGAAAGCCATACACAGGACACACATATGTGAAACACACACTCCAACACCCTAACACTATTGTAAAGAAAGCCACTACCCCGGTTGCCTACAGTGTTGACTACTCTGGAAAGTGAGATTGTGTAAAATAGGCAAGGTCACATGTAACAGCTTTAGCAGTTCATCAGCAAAACAGGCATAGTTTATGAGGTACGCTCAAGGAGCTAATGGGAGCTAATGGTGTCCAATGTAAAGGACACATAAAATAAAAATGTCAACAGAGCAAAAGCCCCAGAACACAAATGTTTGGACTAGCTATGCAACATGGATTACCAGGAGTGCTTGTTGAAACAATCCAAAAAAGCCCCTAAGAAACCATTGACTGTGATCATCTACAACAGACACTTCGGCACTGAGATACTGTTAAAATTAATTAATCATTAAGCAACATTTACAACTAATTTCTGTAACAAGACTGTTTATAATTAAACCGAACCTTTGAAACTGGCATAATAATGTGCTGCATTGAATAGTGATGTGTATTGCAATGTTTATTTTTTTCTTTGAAATACGATGAATTGTTCACAATAAGACCAGGAACGTTTACTAAAAAGTTTAATTGACCATTTTGATTTCATGTTGACTATGTTTTTTCAACTGCATTCTTAGCTGCAGCTTCTGCAGTTTAAGGATCCAAAGCCAAACATTTTAACAGTCAAATTACTTTTCAAGTTGACATCGAATACCAGACTGGAGCCTTCTTGGCTGAAGATCTGATGCTCCTGCCGGAGTTCCCCAGACCTAGCAGGATTGGGATATTTTACCCAGGGAAATGTGTATGTCCCTGGGCATGGAGTGTGACGGATGGCCCTCTTAGTTGAGCTCACATGCACTTAGCAGAATAATACTCCCAATGAGAGTATTGGGCTTCAGTTTTAAGGGTACAGCACAACAATGGCTGCAAAATGATTGTGTCAAACTACACAGCAAGACGACTCTCTTTATCTCTAATTTGGTCTTTTAATTTGTTTAAGCACTTCTTCCTTTATTTCGTTAAATAAAAATACATGTTAAATCTCTCTTTTCCCAATATGACTCGAAGGAAGAAGGCTTCATCGAACATCGAACTAATATGACAGCATATAAATTACTCTCTGATACCACACAATTCATTATTTTCACATCTGTTTTCAGTAATGAGAGAAGGACAGTAACCTGAGTTTTAAAGTTAGGTTCAGCTGGGTCAACAGCATAGAGCTATCATAAAAAAAACGGATCAATTCATCATACCAAGCCATGATTTGACAGATCAGAGTACTATAGTACTGCCTTCTGTCTCTACTTTGGTTCTTTTGGTTTATCTACTAGGTAAAGGAAAATAAGTAGTGATTGTTTTCTGCATGCCACATAGTCAATATTTAGCTGACAAAAGAGAGCAAAATATGTGTTACTGGTCTGGCGATCTCTCCCACCCTCATTGCTCCTTCTTTCCATCTCTTTATAACATATTCAGAGGTGCAAAGAGTGACCTAAACATTCAAAGTGAGAACAGAGGAACGGAAAAAAGCGGGAGTAGGTAGATGTCATTGGGAGGACAGGACATCCTAGTTCTGTTTGCTGATAATGTAGGATGGCATGAAGGAACTACGAGCTCTGACTGAAGAATTGGAGTGTCAATCACTCATCAACAGTTACTGAGATCTTAATGATGTCCGGTTGCAATCTATTTCTGTTCCCTACTTTATTGCCTTTAGAGAAGAGATATGGCTCTATATAGCAAAAGTCCTGCATACAGAATACACAATTAAAATCTTTAGATTTTCAGTAAATACTAACTCAAATTTCAGTCTATTCTGCACATAAATGCTATCATATGTCCTCAGAAGACTTGGAATATAGTGCACAAGTATATGAAGTACTTTTATGATGCCCTTTTGTCCTCTGTTTGATGGTGTATTTAAAAAAGAAGTGTGAATACTCTGCCTACTTCTCCTTTTGAGTTCCTCTGAAGAAAGAAAGTTGGGTTTGGAACTAACTGATGCTAAGTAAATGATAACAGATACATCTGCATACAGATGTATTTGGTCTCAATTGAACAAATCACCTAGTGAAAGAAAAATCACTTATGTTTATGTAAATGTAAAAGTCATTCCAAAACAAATCAAGTTACTGTGATCACACTAGGTTTCCTAAATGAAGTACAACAAAAAATGTTTGAGATTGACTACTGTGTGATCTGTGCCACAGGCGGCCTCGCTAGGCATTTTCCCAGAGCTATCCATAAACACAGTGAACGAGACCTCCTCAGCGAAAGTATTTCATGTTACTGGCATAATTCTGTTTGGAAGAGGCAAAATAAAACGAAGGTTTCTCAATCACACTTCAAAGACTAAAGCTGCCTTCAATTCAGTGTGTTTATGGTGAGACTAAATTATGGGATCAAGTTTAACCAACTCCAAAAAACCCTGCCAATAGTCATGGAAGCTATTGTCCATGTGTGGCATGAAACTAAATTTCCCCCAAACATTCTTTGTCTTTCTGTGCGTATCTTTCTTTCTTGCAATGTATTTCTGCCTACATCTGCTTTGGTTTGTTGTATACCACCATTGGGAAAGTTGCTTCAAATCAAACACAGCTCAAAAACAACAAAAGTAGTCTTTCTTTAAAACCAGAGCAAAGGGGGAAAAGCCCAGCCAACAACCAGGCCACCACAGGTCACTACAATCTTCTAGCATCTGTCCCTGTGGATTCACTGCCTGAAAAGAGAAATTACAGGCCTTTGAAATAGTGACAAGCATTTGGAACAAATGAGCCCTTTATAGCTGATCTGGGTACAGTGTCAGTGTTGAGTTTTTAACAGCTGACTTTTTAACATTGTGACTAGAACTCATTGAGTCAACCACAGTTCCCTGATTAAAAAAGAACTACATTAAGCCGCGTGTTCTGTTTAAGGTTAGAGAGACTCCAGTACCTTTTTAAACAGCTCAAAAAAACAACTTAAATGGTTAGTTCACCCAAAAATGAAAATTCTCTAATTATTTACTCACCCTCATGACATCCCGGATGTATATGACTTTCTTTTGCTCAACACAAATGAAGATTTTTAGAAAAAAATCTCTGCTCCGTTGGTCCATATAATGTAAGTGAATGGTGGCCAGAAATGTGAAGGTCCAAAAAGCACAAAAGCAGCATAAAAGTAATCCATAAGACTCCAGTGGTTAAATCAATGTCTTTAAAAGTGATATGATAGGTATGGGTGAGAAACAGATCAATATGTAAATCCTTTTTAACTATAATCTTTTTAAATATGATCCCTAACATAAGCAACGTTACTATACTCACAGTAGTCACATTTCTGAATAGACAGTGTGATGCAACAGGGGGTTTAAAGTTCATTAAATGCTGACAAATGGGCTTAGAGTCAGAGGAAAATATTGTATTAAAATAATTTAATTAAGAAATAATATTTAGAATGTTAATACTGAAATTACTTTTTTTTTTTTTTTTACACAAATAATTTGGCTTTCATAGACCCCAAAAATAAAGACTATTGGTCCATTTTACATGAGGGTAAAACAGGTTACCCAGTGCTTGTTAATTATTTGAACCTCAGAACAAAGTTCTACAGTCAGAAAAACAGAAAGTACACTCTAAGGACACTGACAAAAAACAGCACCGCATTGGAAATGTAAATTACATAGTTACACGAGTCTGTGTTTTTGAATGGGCATGTACCATGTAAGCAGTCCATTTATATATGGGTGAATGGCAATGTACAACCACAGACCTCCCTTTAGGGCAGACGTTAAAGCTGCGATTTCTTTTTTCTCATGGAACTGCAAAAATTTTTTAAAATTACTACTCCATGAAAGATATCACTAAAACAAGTGTCTGAGATATCTCACGGCCTCTGTGACAGCTCTAGATTCTGTAAACAGCAAACAAAAATATGTCAGTGGTACGCGGACAACAACGCTCTCTGCCTGTCAATCATTTTCTCATGTTCTCATAGGATTGTATTTGCAGCTCATTTTTTAGGCTTACTGACATTTTTTTGCCATGTTGCTCACAACAGTTATCAGCTGAGGACGCTATTTTGCTGCAGTTGTTTTTGGCAACCATTTCTACTTGTGTTGGTCTTAATAAAACTCATTTGGTATCTTTGGATTGCAATTCTAGAATGGCTAAAATCACTTACAGCGACTTTAATGCACCTACCTATCATATCCTGAGCACAAAAGATCTATATAAAGAACAGGATTATTACAAAGACCTGTGAGACCTCTATTATGCACATCTGTACACAAAAATATTTGCAAAAGATAATAAAAATAAATAATAATACAGAAATTGCACAGTCTTATTTTAAATATCCTACCCATATATCATTACATCTAATTACAGAGTAATGAGGGCTCCACTGTCAAACACTGTTCACTCAACAGCTAAAGAGAAGAGTCTGACATCTGAATATTTTGTGGCTTCCCTCTCTTATTTATGAGGACTAACAGTCAACACATTCAGCCAAGTGTTTCTAGCTAGCCACAGAAGTAAAAGGCTTGTATTAAGCCTGTCATGGTCCGTACCCATATCCCAGAAATGGTCTACTGTGCAGTGCAAATGTATAGGGACACAGCAAAGATCCTTGTTGATATTTAAGCTTTAGGCCAGGTGTGGGGAACGTCAGGCCTCAGGGCCGTATAAGACCTCGAGACAATTTAACCCAGCCCACGAGGCCATTTGAGAAATAATTTGAGAAGCAAAAAATGGCCTTGACCTTGACGATGGCAATTAACCTGAAAAAAACAATTCCTTTCAAATAATGTTTCAATATCATTTTAAATGATAACAACACTAAATATTTTATAATAGACAGAGCTTTTAATGTTTTTGGTGTGTGAGCACGTAATGGAATACGTACATTAATTTCAACCCCCAATCAGAAATCGCAAGCTATTGTATGGCCCACAAATAATTTCGTAAATACTCAAATGGCCCTTAATGGAAGAAAGGTTCCCCACGCCTGCTTTAGGCAATCATTTTCCTGCATTAAAACATGACATTATCTAACTACTTATCTAACTGGCTTGAGATTTAAGCCGTTTAAACCATAAATTATTTCTCCTATTTTTTCAGAAATGAAAAATCTTGATCTGATTTATTCCATCATAGTTGTAAGCTCCATTTAAGAGATGTGGAAAAATAGCATAAAATCTGATTAGAAAGAGTATAAGTCCACCCCTGGCATTTCCTGACCAGCTAAATGTTTGATTATGGCCTTCAAAAATCAACAAGAATAACACAAACACGCTGGCATCAGAGTTCTGTTCAGATTCAGTGCGGCTCCATGTCTTTGGCTAAAGCGGAGAGCCTTGCTCTTTTTAATTTGACCTTCCTGACAAATGAAATAAACCTTCATCTGGTTCCTATTAGTGACACATTACCGATAATTGGAGTGGTATTTACAAACACTGTTATTCAGTCCTCCCAGGCCTCTTATGCCCACCGTTTCAACAGAACCAGCCAGAATGTATAATGGCTCTGTGCTTCAGCTGCACAGCATCATCCACTGAGCTCCGAGTGCTTTAACAAGGGCTTGATGGTTCAATTCTTGTATTTCATAGGCAGTTTGGATATTTTCACAGGGGGGTATGGTGCACTTGAGTTAGCTCATTAAAGCAGACACTAGGTGTATTTTCAAAATCGGATTACGGCCTCGCCTGAAAACATGCAGGCCTGCTTTTGATGTCAAAACTGGACCGAGATCTCAAAATATGATCTCACGGCCTTTAAGATTCCCTCAGGAAAGAGTGCCTACAGGGAAATTAGTATTATTACCATTCCAAACTACCACGCAAGAGCACAACCATGGCAAAGACAGAGAAACTAAGGAACATTGGAGCATTGGCAAGATGTCAGAATATGTAACTGCAAACTACAGAATCAGAAACCGTAATGAAGAGGCAAACCACTAAAGACTGGAACAAAACAGCGCTGTTCGAAGAGCCCAACAGCTAAACATCTGCAGGATAAACAGATTAAATATAAAACAAATATGAACCCAATTCTGCTCCACCCAATTCAACAATGAATTCATAGATTGTCCACTGAATATGAGGTGGGATGAGATCATGTACAAGCATAGAAAAACAAACAGTACGTGCAACATTCTGGAGCTGCAATTTTCTTTTTTGGCATACTAGGAATGAGAGACATATAATGACAACGTGCACAGGGGCCAGTGTGCCTATATCGCAGATGAGTTCTCTCGTACTTTTTTGGTAGAGATTTACGGTGTGAAACAATAAACGTGGACTCATGAGACAGAGAAATCAAACAGTTATTCAAGAACTGCGATTTTATGAAAATTTGAAGGAAAATTCTGGGTTAAATAGCTCTTAAACACTATATCTGTGGCGTGCTGTCAGTAACCACAGAAAATTATTTCGAATTGTCTCTCAGTTTGTCAAAAAGCATGGAAAACATGATTAGAAATGCAATGAGAATACATGTTAAACTATACACCTTGCTTTTTGTTCATTTTATAAACTGAGGGACTAGTCCAAATAATATTTTGGTGGTAATCGGTGGGTCAATAGAGCTTAAAGATAAAGGGCTACATTTTCATGAGTGCGCAAAGACGGCAATGCGCAACATCTGATAAGCCATGGTTTATTTTTCAATTATAATATAATATTTACATTTACAATTGTATTTATGATCTAATTTGTATTAGTATTTTTTCACCTGTTGTCTTAGAGTGATTTTTAAGTCACTTTCAAAGGGGCTTGAGGAGGTAAAATGTTTGGATTTGGTATGATTTGTTTTTATGCCATATTGTTATTTTGATTTTATTTTGATTTAGTTTATAGTGTAATTCATTTAGAAATATTTTTGGTTTATTTTAGTCTAACTTAGAAGGTGGATACAATCACTGTTGATACTAGTCATGATTTGTGTGTCTCGATAAAAAGGATTAATAATACTTACAGTGCATTTAATAACACTACATTCTCTATCATTTAATGGAGCATAAATCCAAATCCTGACAAGAACCCCATTTTCCAGGCGTAGACTATAAAAGGAGCGTGTCACTGTCATAGAACATACAACCGGGAAGCAATTAATGCACAAAAAAAGAATGCACATCCATATTTCTATTCTTCTAATTGTTTATATACACAATCAACTTCTTGTGAATGTGCTGTATTTATTTATATCACTGGAGCATGACAGTGAATGGACTACATAATAGGATGTAGACATGCTGGAGAAGAACCTCAAAGTTAGATTGCACTTGAATCAGCCCATTAACGCTTTGTGATCGAGATTTCACCAAACCCACTTGCGCCCACACTTAGAGCATGCTTGCACGAAAATATCAATACTTTCTGGCCATGCCCACTGACTTTGCATGTACGACTTATGACATAGTGCTGCGCTTAGCACTAGCACTCTTAAAATAAGGCCCGAAGTGTCATTTCTGTGCCACTACCATCACCGTACAGAATTACAAACAAGTTTTCAAACACCCCACACATTTTCCATTGGACAGACAAACAGAATGTCTTGTCTCAAAGTCATGGTTGGACCAATGTTGCTGTGTCGTGTTGGTCAGGATGCTCAAATAAACAATGTAGCGACACAGAGCCACAGAATTGACACTTTTGGGGAATCAACATACAAATGGTTTACTCATAGTTGTCATTGCTTATTAACACAATAATTAACACAATATTTTAACATTTACATTTTTTTTTTTATTAATGACCTAAAAATTAAAAACACTTAAAACCTGAGAGGAAAAACATGGAAAGAGATTGTCCACATAATCAAAAATGTCATCTCTTGTTATCTGTAGCTATATGATGAAACACAGAAGATAAATAAAAGCAAATGCATCAAATGCTTTTCTTCTCTTCAAAGCCCTTCTGCTATTGTTGTTGTAAGAGTAAGACAAAGGAGATCTGTTTTACAGGCTGGCCTACAGCACTTGTTCCTATTTATAGAGTGACTATAGCATACACAAAAGACAGGTTACATTTAATTAAAAACAGATTGTTCGTGATTTAGGAGCCTTTTAAATAGGGAAAAAGACTCAACCTATCTTTTTGTCATTCAGGAATCTGACCTCAGTTCATTCATCATCCTAGATATCATTAAATCTGTAAATTTGAATGTTTCTTCATTTGTAGATCCAGCTCTGCTGTGCAATTTGGCAAGCCGCTGTCAAGATTTACAGAGTATAGTTTGCTTTACTGGTTCTTTGACCTTAGTAAATGTCTTTGCTTTATTGTACAATAATTGCGGCATTAGGTCTGCCACTAAGTGCTGAAGCAATTCATACAAATATGGCTTTTACATTTTTTTCCCTCCCTGCATATTCTTTCTGTAATTGGTCCCATATGGCCTCATGGAATAGTAAAAATATTGAAATGCAGATGGCTTATAAATTCAAAATGCACACACTTATATACCTATATGCCCACAAATATACTTAAACACACACCTCTTAAAGGAAATTTGCACAATACCCAATCTGTGAACAATGTGCATATGGCTTGAACTAGACATGATTTTACAGCAGAAATCTCGAAACCTGATCCATCAGCCAGACCTCAGGCTACATCAAACATTTATAACACCGATACTCTGAAATGGCTTATTCCTGCACACATTCCCAATTACTTTATAGCATCGATGGTGATCAAAGCAGTTTTTTTCTATACTTCAGGTCAGGGATGCAAAAGTACCAGTAGGTTATCACACAGAGACTTTTTAAAAAATATATAAATACAAGTCTTAACTATAAATGCTTTTCAAGTCAAGTGGTTTTTATTGTCGTTCAACCATATACGGTTAGTACAGTACACAGTGAAACAAGACAACGTTCCTCCAGGACCATGGTGCTACATAAAACAACATAGGACAAACACAGAACCACATGAGACTACACAGACTCAATAACATACCTATATAAAGTGCACGTGCAAACGTGTGCCAAAAGTACGGGACAGTACAATACATTTCTAACAATGAACAGGACAATAGACACAGTGAGAGACAGTGCAGCACCGACCAGTTCTAAGGACATAGCAGTTGTTGCTTATATGTATTTATGTGCATTTTCTGTGTTTTCGTTTAATCTCTAGATATTTGTATCAAAATTATAATTTAATACAGAAATTTGATACATATAGCATTTTTTTTACTACTGAATATTTCACTGGTATTGAAATTGGTATAGAGAATAGTAAAATGTCCCTGTTATAGCTATTGACTACTCCAGTTTTGGGATTAATACAACACAATATTTTACCTAACCCAACTGAGCAACATTTAGGGGTAATCTGTGGAATATAGAGGGGAGATAGTGGAAGGACATCAGCAGTAGTGAAAGCAACACAAGGCAGAAACACAAGACAGGCATGGTGTTGATTAGATCCAACAATACATTATCATTATCGACCATGACTGTCTTCATAATTTACTCCGCATGATGGCTCTGTCCCTCTGATGCAGACAACTGATTTACTATGAAGATCTGGCTCGAATTAAGCAGTCTGGCCCTGCTATCTCACTGTATGCTTGATAGTGCTGATCAGTGGGGAGAAACAAAGAAGAAATGGGGTCACAGGTTGGATGATATTCATTGTTTTGAAACAAACCAGTAGAGGGCAGTAGTGCTAGAAAGACATGAGGCTTGCAGCGCTCTCTCTACCCCCACCAAAACCAACAAAAAAACCTCCCACGCAACATTCAGAATCTTCTCGCTCCCCATCTCCTCCCAGGCTCTCTATATTGGAAATGAAAGCAATTTAGACTGACTGTATCAAGTATCACTCTCATGTCAGAGAATAATAACCCAACAATCCAGATTAAGTAAAATGAGAGAGAGAGAGAGAGAGAGAGAGAGAGAGAGAGAGAGAGAGAGAGAGAGAGAGAGAGAGAGACACGTGACACTGGTGAGGTCGAGACAGAGACACACTTTCTCCTTCACTGTGAGAAATTTAGAGGTGAGAGAGAAATACCTCCACAAACTCTCAAACCTCATGCCACAGTTTTCCAGTTCAGCAGAAACAGATCAGATGCTGGTGTTACTGGGGGAGGACCATCATGCATCAGTTGCAGCTAAATTCATTTTTGAGATGCACACCCTCAGAAACCAATAACTGCCTTAATGTACTTCAGTAACAGTACTTTTATACTCTTATGTTCATAATGTCCTGTTAAATGCTTATTTTATATTATATTATATAGTGTATATTGTTATTATAGTTTTTATTTTATTTGATTCATTACCCGGCACCTTAATTGAATTCTATCTTTATTTTTCTTTGTTACTGTTTTATTATTATTTGTCTTGTCAGTATCTGTTTTGTGTATCAATGCTTTGGCAATATTGTATGAAAACACAATCATGCCATTAAAGTACTTTTAAATTGAAAATTGAGAGAGAGAGAGAGAGAGAGAGAGAGAGAGAGAGAGAAAAAATTATGTATCACTTGGCAGAGGTTCCATAGAAAGGCCACGTCATATCTTATACTCTGATTGAACAGATATGAGCCAGTGGTCTATGATATCCAATGTAGTTCTGCTGGCACACCCAGTCATTTGGCTCCAAAGATTCACTCAACCACAACGGCCTCAGAAAACACAGATGTGCAACAAATATCTGCAGTACGGACTGCTCTGTTAATTGCACTTAACCTGAAATATTTTAAGGATTTTTAACTCTAAATGTAACACTTTGGCTAAACTTAAATTTACCACGGTAAACTCAACTTAAATACTTCAAGTAGAGAAAACTAGCTAGAGCTAGTTAGTACAGTGAACGCTAGCATGTTAAATGCATTCTAATTGGAAACACTATGCTTTGATAAGCATAACAAATACTAAACAATTTAAGCAATGTACTGTAGAACAAGCTTAAATTGTACCTGTACTGAATCCAAGCTCAAACTCCACTACCCCCCGCCCCCCCCCCCAAAAAAAACAAACTTAAATCTAACAGAAACTCTTAGAAATAACACAACAAAATATTAAGCCCCCCCCCCTCCCTTTTACATTCATCTTGCACAAAGACACATTATATAACACTTAATTTTGACATTTCCTCTCACTTTCGAGTGCAATGCAAAGCATGCTGGGAAATATAAATCCCTTGCCCAGGTTTAGTTCGATTTAAGTTCCTGAGACAAATTAATTAAACTCAAAACAATTCAGTTTATTAAAAGGTGCCAGTTTTGTGAAAACAAAGAAAGAGAAAGAAATACTCAACAAGGTTAATTTATTTTGACCTTCACTGATGTGATTTCATTGATCTAGATTAGGATATTCAGAACTGAGTAAATGTTACAATTCATTACGAGGGCATTTTTCAACAACATTTTAAAGGATGTGGTCATTTCAGTAACTTTCTGTGGCTACAATGCAGAGGCCAGCTGTGGTCTGATTAACGAGTATACATGCTGGATGAAGTCTAGCTACAATCACATTATCAAGGTCTGTTAGTTGGACTAAAGCATTTACATGCCATTTTAAAAAGATAAATAATTTCTTTAGATCAACTGAACTTTTTCAAATGCATGTAATCATACTGACTGTGATCCAGGCATCTGAATAGATGAAAGCGAGCTTAATTACACCGCATGCATAAATATATACCCGGTTGTAATGCTTTTCTACATCCTTTAATTACTGATGCCATGATCAATAGAAAATTTACACAAACATCTATTCCTTTAATCGCCTAAAGACAAATAATTATTTATAAAATTAACATTAATTGCGCACTGACTCTTGTGACTAAAGCGCATTCTTCAATAAGCCTCGTTTGAATAGAAAGGCGTGTATGCACTAAAAAGAATGTCAATATGCAAATGTAAATACTCGTAGCACATGGTAAAGCTGAATTAAAATAAAAGCAATATAAACAAATGCAAGTTTTATGCACTGAAATACAGCATGCAAAAGTGGTGCAACTGTATGGTGCATTTGCCCGTTTTGTGTATTACTACCTCTGGTGGGGGTGTTTCAGAAGAATTAGCAATTAGACCTTCATTGATTTCGCTTCTGTGACATGAATCAGACATGGAGAGCAAATAAAGCAGAAATGCTTCAAGGCATGTGTTGCTCTTCATGTGGAAAATTCTGACCCATTTTCTTTCCGAATGAAAAACAAAATGAAAGCGTGTGGCAGAGGATGAGCTCTGAAGCTCTCAAAAGGCTCTTGTTTTCTGTTGCCTTCTGAATTTTGGTGACTAGTTGCTGAAAGGTACACAAAGGTCCAGGCCACAATGGAGGTACACGGAGGGCTGGGCCACAATGAGAAGCAACGATCTGGTCTTGACAGAGCTTGTCAAAAAACTACACAATCCTGCCAAGTCTTCAAAATAAGGGCAAAATAACAGATTAGCCATTGTAATTTGTCTTGAGGATTTAATAGCACAAATTATACACAAACCTTCTTTTCATATGAATGTAAGTGCTTTTGAGGACAGTATGAATCACTTCACAGGCAGCCATATGCTTTCAATTACTTAAATGCAGAAAATGGGGCTATTTGAAGAAGTGTGTTTAGAGTTTTTTTTCTTACTTTTAACTTCTTCACCTTCCAATCACACGCCGCTGAGTTGTTTGACAGTTACAAATTATATTTTGGCAGATTCATATTTCGCTGAGCGAGTGTGGAATGGATTGGCATTTCAAACAGACATTTCTGTGGAATATAGACTAGAAGCCGACTGTGTTCAATAGCATGATTATTTAATCTATGGAGAAAAGATCTCTACTAACTCATTTAAACTTTCCACATACATGCACATGAAGAGACACAACACTGAGAACTTAAAAATACAGCACAAATGGACAATTGCAGGCGCGGCATTTGCATATGGCAGTGTATGAACTGCCAAACCGTAGCATGCAGACAAAAATATTCTAGATAATTCTTCGTAGAACAGAATGAAATATGAGGATGACATCGGCAGGAAGGGTCCGTCAATAGCAATACTAAAGTATTTAGAATTTGGTAGCGGGAGGTCACTGATGAGCTCAGTTTTCATTGTAACATCGACTTCTTTGATTGGATCCCACTTCAGAATTGTGTGTAGTTTAGTTCTTTACCTGGTTTATGGAAATTACATCAGGGTGTTACATTACATGGTGTTGGGCTGCAAAAAATGCATACAGCAGCTTTTAAAGTACATATTAAATAGTCTTCATTTTTTTTATTTAAATTTAAGCTTTTTGTATTGCTGTTATCTGTAAGTCTGTGCATCCGTATAATCTGGTGATAGCTTTTTGCACTTATTTTTTTTATATATATTTAATGTGCTTTTATGTTTCTGTTACTATGATATGAAAGAGTGCAGGAGAGTTTTTAGGATTCCCCCTAATTTAAAATGAACCCCTGGCCATACTCTAGGTTTTTGTGAAATGCTGCCACTGGACCATTGATAAGTAAAACGGTATAACATCCATAACAACTGCACCAATTAAGAGCAACATGAGATGAGATTCCTGTTGTGGAAGCTTTGAATATGCAGATTCAATTAAGCTGTGGATAAGTCTAAGAAAATCAGATGTGAAATAAATGGGCCACTTAGAAAACAATGGCTAACACTTAAGATTTAACTGAAATCTTGGTTATGCAGCAGGGGTCTTCAAACAAGAGGTCCTCGATAGTACGGTAGGGGGTCTGCCAATTGTTTGATCTCAAACTGATGTGAGAATATGCTTTAAAACAATAACAATTAACTTCAACCAACACTAAAGTTAAAGCCAAAGTTTGGTTAGTGAACTTAAATCACAATGTAATGTACAAGTCTATGACTTTGTACATCAATATCGATTGTTTTAATGGCTATGCAATGCAAGCATCCAAACAAACTATTTAAATATATCAATATGGTACTATACGCATGTTACTATAGACCATGCTTTTTCCACCAAGGGGTTCTCGACCTGAAGACCCTTTTATAAAGTCTACTGATAATATATCTACCATCTCAAGATCATTGTCTTTGGTGTCTCAAAGTGATCTTCTTTACAAAACCCCACACATACATACCCGAACTGCAGTCTTTCACAGAGGCCTCTCGTAATTGAAGGTAGCAAGGCTGAAGTTATATCACAGGCATAATATGCTGGCTTCCTTCCCAGAAAGTCTTTTGCATACAGATACAGCAGTGTGTGTATAGCAGGCATTCCAGATCCTGCTCTGCTCCAGAGTTTGTTTTATGGAAAGCACATAAAAAAGCTAAAAAAAAACAAATGAAATTGAACTCGATTGCGTGCGTATACATATAGCTTTTGGGAAACTTGACGGATTCCATTTTGGAACAGGACAACAGCTTGAGTAAATCTGATTAGAGAGGACAACAGGCCGAAAGAACTTGTCAATAATGATGTTGTTCGAAATCTTGCCTTCCTAGAATGAAACGAGACAACATGATGGCGTATTAACATGCCAGAACTGACACACACAACTATTATATGAGCAATCAGAGGATGGTTCTGATTCCTCAAACCATTTCTGGACAACAAAGAAAAAGTATTTGCATCTGTGTTTTAAAGTGATAATTGGCCCAGAAATGAAAGCTATTTTGTGTTCCAATGAAAAAATGATGTTGTATGTGTTTGGAACAACATGAGGTTGAGTAAATGATGATGGAACTTTCATTTTTGGTTCTCCATTGGTTCACTGGATCATTTATTTTGCATGTAAACACCAAAGATCTACATTCTCAAACCAACGACCAATGCTCAGAGGCTTGACAAATGTTTTTCACATATCAGCAGAATGTAAAAGATCTTTCCAAGAAAACAGTAGCAAGCACCTACCTGCTCAAACTCTCTGAGGCTATGTGTCTGCAGTACAGAGCTCTTTTCTGTGTCTTCACTGGAGGAATCTGAGAAAATACAACCAAGAGTTAGAAAAAACAAAACATTTATAAAACTTTATAAAGTTTTATGAAGGCCGCTAATCAACAGTTTTATATTAAAGGAATATCACAAGCCCTAAAACTTGCATCTAGCCCGTTTTCACAGGCGAGACGTAATCTTCAGCAGTGGTGAAGATTTTCAATAAATGTTTTCAGGAAATAAGTTATATGAACTAATTTTATGATGTTTTCGTGTGCATTTTGGAGCTTGACAGCCTCTGGTCAATGAACTGTTGTTGTATGGCAAGATGTGATTAACACAGGAAAGATAATTCTTTAAGTATCATACATTTATATTTATAAGATAATTATATTTATAAGCTAATTTTTCTTTTCTTGCATGAACTATTCTTTTCAAAACTTACAACTCAATTATAACATATATACTCATTAATGCACACATATAGGCCTACAACAACACCTACATGCATGCTCAGAACTGTGCCAAAACATTACAGTAAAAGTAGTTACCAGGAAAATTCCAGGAACAAGGCTACAAAATGTTTCTTTTTTTTCCCAGCATCAGGAGAGAAGAGCCCCCCAGAGGGCATAATAACAGCAAAACTGGCAAAGTTTAAACTTCTGGCAGTTCTTTAAATCCATGGCATGGCCTCATTAAAGCTTATTAAAGGACTTTTTTTTTAATATGGGCCAGTGATGTGTATTGGAAAAGAGGCAGGAGGCGTACTGCAGAAAACTGCATGTTACAGGACTGTTGCACTAAACAGAGACATTTTCGTGCCAGAGAAATGCCAAACACGTCTGTCAAGGGGTTTTGTGGAACATTTAGTTAAACATAGTTTGGCCATTAGCCTTATTAGCAACTCATAAATATCTGCTTATGTACTGTATGTTTTCTGAGGAGGTTTTCTACCAATTTGTGTTCAGAAAGGGCAACACATCAAAGCAACAGGGCTCACGGGGATTCAACAATTTTTCAGAATGTTACTGCCATGCTTTTCTATCAGTGCACTTCATAGAAGGGACTCAAGGAAGAGTTTCTTAATATTTTACAACGGCTTTGAATGCAACTCATCCAATTACAATTTAGAGTCAGAACTATTCGTTTAATAAGGTCAATTATATAATAGTTTGTTTTGGCCCACTAATTCACCAGGACAAAAAGTGTGTTCCAAAAGTGCTGATATATCATATAACAGCACTGGAATGCTTCATTGTTTCTATCACTCCTCTATTCTCTATTTACAACATTTTGGCTTTTTGGAACTATTTTTGTTGGCAGAGCATAAATAACCAAAATAGTGATTGAAATGTCAGTTACTTTATATTAACTTCTTTTTTATTTTAACTTCTGTTGTTTACAAGCAATATCCCACACACAGTCATCCATTTATACTTAATAACAGCACGTCGCTGTTGTTTGTGTGTTATTGCTTAAAAATAAGAATACATTTGCATATCTCTGAAAAATTGTTGCATCTATCCTAGACATCAATGGAAGTCGTACTGTACGTATATACTTACCACCCATGTTGATCATGCTCCTCGGCCGGGATGCTTTACTTTCATTACAGTGCCTGTAATATACAACAAAAAAAAAATTACTTTTGCCCCTTGCTTCTGTTTGATCATTTCTGTAGTACAAATTAGACAAGTCCAGTGCCATTTCAGTCTCTGAAGGGGGAAACTTTTATTGCATCTATTTTCCAGATATAGTAAAAGGTAACTGAGGCTATCAATTCCTAACATTCTTCATAACCTCTCCTTTTGTGTTTCATCTATAAAAAAAATCATATGGGTTTTAAATGACATAAAATTGGGTAAATGATTATTCTTTTTATGTGAGCTATCCCTTTAACAGAGTTTAACAGTCATTTTTTAATGCCTGTTTCTTGGTTGAATGTCTGTGGCCTCCCTCACCATACTGTAAGTAGCATCTGCTTCATGTTAATAGATAACAAATACTCAGGCCTTTGTATCATCTTACACAAAACAAATTAAAATGGCTCTTATTTTCAACATTATAATGTAAAATATGACAAATGATATTAGCAAAGTGCTCAGTAAGCACATTTCCTCCAAACATTAATATTTAACCTCCAAATTCCATTCTTATTGATTAGTGCCCACAGGCAAATCATCAGCTCAAACTGATACAAAAAGGACATTTGTGATAGATGCGCACATTTTCCACATGCACTTAATGCTTGAGTTCTTAACTTCGACAGACAGAAAGACAGACAGATATTTAATGTTTTTCCATTGTATATAACAGCATACAGCAATTATCATATGATATTGACTGTTGTCATGAGACAGCTAAGAATCAGCTGTTTGTTTCTTTATTAGTTAATGACTAATTTTAAGTACGTGACACTATAATAGGCTAATAGTGTATGCTCATTCTTTCACATGTCTCAAATACCACAGGCATGCAACTGCAACGCTCTTGTTTTAAATTGCTAACTCACTAAAAGCCATTTCCCACTGCAGGGACTAAAGCCTGTTTTAGGTACTTTTCATCGATTTCGAGCCCGAGGAACTACTGAGCCATTTTAAGGGACATTTTTAGCTCTTACTCCAGAGTAGGTACTTTTGGCACATATATGGACTGTGGGATGTGCTGCAGCTTGTGATTGGTCAAAAACCTATGATGCACAAATAGCTTTGAGAAATGCAAGGTGACAGCAGCCATAATATGTAAACAAACTTTTAGCTGCTAGCATGCTACTCAGAGGATTGTGCTAATTTTACAATTCCTTTAACAGAAATAACATAAAAACAAAGTATCCAAACACTCACAGGCCACTTTATTAGGTACACCTGTACATCTAATTATTCATGCGATTATCTAATCAGCCAATTGTGTGGCAGCAGTGTAATATATAAAATCATGCAAATATGGGTCAGGAGCTTCAGTTAAAATTCACATCAACCATCAGCATGATTAAAAAATTTGATCTCCGTGATTTAGACCGTGGCATTATTGCTAGTTTCAGATGGGCTTGTGTGAGTATTTTTGTAACTGCTGATTTCCTGGAATTTTCACACACAACAGTCTCTAGAGTGTAAAGAGAATTGTGCGAAAAACAAAAAACATCCAGCGAGTGGCAATTCTGTGGGCGAAAATGGCTTGTTAAAGACAGAAGTCAAAGGAGAATGGCCAGACTGGTCCAAGCTGACAGGAAGGTGACAGTAACCCAAATAACCACACCTCAGTTTTCTGACAATTCTACGCAGAAAACACATTGAACATTGAGGGCTACATCAGCAGAAGACCCCTCCAGGTACCACTACTGTCAGCTTAGAACAGGAAACTGAGGCTTTTAGGTTTCACCAAAACTGGACAGTAGATGATTGGAAAAAAATCCCCTGGTCTTACAAATCTGGATTTCTGCTGAGGTACACAAATTGTAGGCCCACTGCAGCCTCAGTTTTCTGACAGAAGTGGAACCCAACATGGTCTTCTGCTGTTGTAGCCCATCCACCTCAAGGTTCGACGTGTTGTGCATTCTGAAATGCCATTCTGCACAGAGATAGGTAGACGGGACCGAGGAATTGGGGATCGTGGCTAGATGTTCCAAAATATTCCTAACAGTCACTACAATTGTTCAGAGTTGTTATCTGAGTTACCGTAGCCTTTCTGTCAACTCAAACTAGTCTTGCCATTCTCTGTTGAACTTTTTCATCAACAAGGCATTTACATCATTCTCTATACATCAGTTACACAAATACTCAAACCAGCACGTCTGGCACCAATAATCATCATCGGGAGCAGGGGTGTAGATTTTGGGGGTATAATTATTATAGCTAGTACAACCCCCCCACCCCCCAATGTTCAAACCAAATCTACGCCGTTGATCATGAGACATGCTTTAAGTTTTCATTGCATCTGTACTGTGTGACTATACAGAAAAAAGTGATTTTTGGTAACCTCTAGGGTTGTAATTTTTAATCATGACATGATACATCGTGGTTCAAAAATGTGTTGATGTGCACTGTGGAGCTGGGATGTTTTTTTTAATTATTTTAGCGTCTGTTCTATCCAATATGGGCGACGTCCTAAGCCTACTTAATGCCAGCATACAAATGGAAATCAATTCATTTGACACAAGGAGCTCTAAAATATGATTGCACACTAGCAACCAAAGGTGTTGTACATTGAGTTCAGATGAAACTGTGAAAAATTAAACCAGCAGTAGGAGACACACCTTTTCAGTGCGATGGATTGAATATCTGTTTGAAGAGTGAGAGTGATCTGCTCTGATTGCTTGAGAAAAATTTAAGTTTACAGAGTTTGAATGAGAGTGCCATATTAATCTACTTTATATAATGCTGAATATTAGGTATATTAATGCTATTGGGGAGTATAATCTTAATGTCAAATGTCATGTCTGATTTAATTTCATCAGTAAATTATTATTATTTAACTAGATAATCATGTATTTACATTAAATATGTATTTCCTAAAAGAATATTTAGATGTAATGACAATGACAATGCTTTTTTAGAAAAATATTTTTATTTTATTTTAAATATTTTAAATGTATCAGTGACAGTGTGTAACCAGCATATGTATCTAACATAATTCTTAAAAGCAAAATTATTAGCTAATATTTCCATTTGGTGTCCATTCCCATGTTCTGGGCAGATTGTTAGTCCAAGTACATCTCTGATGGTTATTTAGCACTTTTTATCTACATTTTTAAGTAAACTAACTGAATTGCATATGTCTCTAAAGTAATAATAATAAAAAACTTTGTCATAACTTTTCTTGATTCAGGCCTAGTTTAATCGAATCGTGAATCGAACCAAACTGTGAGATGAGTGAATTGTTATACCCCAAATTACTACATCTGATTTTTCCTGGGATGACGGATATAAATAATCAGATGTTTATCAAGACTGGGTAATTGAATTATTTTATAAACTAAACAGTCATGAAATCTAGTTTACATGTGGGAAGTATTGCTTGCCTGTTACTGGGTGGTTAACTTGCAACAAGATGTCTTTTTAAGTCAATGAGTGAGTATTTCATTACTGTAATTTATGTTGAGTCATAAAAGCCTTTGTTGTAAAATACTGTGTTGATAAATAGATTTACAGTGCATTTTCAACATGTTGTCCTCTGACTTCAGCATGTGCTGCGTGGAAGCTAGACGAGGCATCTCTCCTCTCACACCGCTCATGCGCCTAATTTAAACTGTAACCTGAAGACAAAGGCTGCGTCCAAAAACTGGAAAATGCTGCCTTAGAAGCCTGTATAATGAGGTAGGATGACATAAGGTGCTTTTTAAACTGTTCAGAGACCAGACTACTTCAGAGTTCCAGAAATCCAAAAATGCTGTCGTTTAAACCATTAATTGATTAGGTAGCAAGGCAGCAGCAGTCCCTTCCTGAAGACCCATTAGATAATGACTGTCACATATGAGCTATTAACACTTATCAGATGGGCTCAGACAATAACACAGACCAGACATAGTGTGATAGATGGGGCCGTTAAATTTCCTCGCTTTGAACTCCGAGACAAAGAAGCAGGAGTTTTACAGCACGCTTAATTTACATTATGCACATCAAACTTCTTAAAAGATCTCCATGTCGCCAAAGAGCAAAATAACATCAATCTCATATTGCATTATAGCCCCACAGAGACATCTTCAACAGAAGGTTTGAACAGGCAAAAGTAACAAACAAATTGTTTCCCACGCACAGCTGACTGAGGAGGAATCAACAACTTCACCATGTCTGCGAATCCACCCACTAAGGTGCACATTTTGTGGGGGATGGGTCTATGTAAATGAGTTTGTAATGTTCCCCTTTTGTACCTGTAAAAAGGCACGATTGCATCAGGATTTTCCATAGCAAAGGAAAACTTTCCATCCAGCTTCTTCACAAATACAAAAAAGCATGACAAGTCCAATACCTTGAGATGTCAGGAAGATCCCTGAGCCATGATCACCTGCTCTGGGTCATTCATAGTCACACTGGTGATTGACCAACCCCGGTCAGCTGAGAAATCAACTCCCCCACATTGACAAATGGTCAAATGTTTTGCCCAGATGATAATGTTGTTATTTAAACAGTGGTATTACATAAACGGAGGATCATAGTCTAGACTAGAGCAGTTTTTTCCCCAACTGTGGTCCAATAGTACCCACAATACAGCACATTTTGGAAGTCTCCTTTATCTAACAGACCTGATTAAATTCATTAGCTCGCTAGTAAAGTACTTATGAATCAAATTGAGTGTGTCAAATAACATACAAAATGTGCAGGGTTGGGAGAACTCCAGGACCAGAATAGAAAACACTGGTCTAAAGCATTCCCATTAATTTAGAGTTGAATAATAAACAAGTTAGCTGTTGCAGTTGTACAGCAGTAGAATCCAAATTCATTGACTTCTGTAAAATGCACCAATGTAGTGATTTGAGGTTTAGTGTGAGTCAAGCAAACCAGACACAGTACCTCCACATTTTTGTAAATTAATGCAATTTCCAAGTCATGTCTGGTTTCATATTCTAACAACAAGCATGTCTCAAAGACATGGCGGAATGTTACTGCCATACAAAGAAGAACTAAATTTCATCCAAAACAGAACACAAGCTGTTTTCTCTCAAGTCTCGAAACATTTCTAAAGTATATAGTTCCTGCTCTGTCAAAAACAAACACCTTACCTGCCACGATACAGAAATCCACTCATCTTCACTGCCTCCAAACCACACGAAAGTTGAAAAAGAACAGACAGGAACAAACTCCACTGCTCGGCTTCTAAAGAGGGAAACAGCCAGGCTCTCTGCAGCTCTGGTCTCAATCCAGTCTTTTAGAGAAGAACTCTTCATTTCCATAGACCAGACTGGTCAGGAGTCCAACCAAACACAAGCACACACACACACACACACATTTAAAGCAGAGCCGCTTTTTCTCTCTGGACAGCAGGCAGGAGACTGTAATTTGACGTGGCAAGGCCAAACCAGGAGTCAGTGAAACACACACAAGGTTGGTAAGTGGTAAACAACGCAGAGGTGAGGGTACACACACACACCAAACGGCAATGGCTTGTCCTGAAAGACTGAACTGTTCTTGAATGCTCAAAGACAGGTTTCTCTGTGTAAGAGTTTATGTGTGGGGAGGAGGGTGTGAGTGTGGTTTCCAACCGGTACAAACCACACAGGGCCTTCCTGCCCAGGCACGAGAAGCATCCTTTAAGTTGCAAATGGGCTATTCGCCCCTGGCTGTTAATGTCTATGGGAGATGGCTGAGAGGAGGAGCTATATCGCTGAGTAAGGGACACAGGTTCAGACAGGTCTGTAGGTGAAACACAGGATTTAAAAAAGATTATCTCTTTCCACTGACAATGGGGAATCTTGCATTGCTAAGTTCAAGAAGGCTTTGAAAAAATCCAGACAAGCTGAAGACAAGGCAAAAGTTATATACATAGCACAGACATAATTGTGAGCTCCTGTCTTGCCTCATGATTATTTATAAAATCCTGACTGTGTGTGAATTCATGGAGGCTAGAATAGAAATTCCATCATGTTTTTTCCAGTCAGATAGGGAGTGGCTAATGAGTTGCATAACAACAGTTTAGTTAGAGGAATATTTACATAATTTTCATATTGCATGCATTCTCACTCAAATGTTTCTGATATGGCATGGTATTTTATGCATGTCTTGTGTGTCACAGATCTGAGAGGTTAAAAACACACACACACACACACACACACACACACACACACACACAGTGCTGTTAAACTAAGCTGAATTGCCTTCGACCAGTCATGACACATTTTTTTCCGAGGTGAAGAATAACTCCAAAAGAAAAGTGAGAAATACCATTCAGGCGAGTTCTGTGTTGTGCTAGTCATGTAACATAATCACAAAATCTTCATCCTGTTAAATAATTTACATTGGAAGAGTCATGCATTCATAATCAGCTACATTTTGTTCCTTATTAAGCCTGTTGTTTGTCTTCTTGCAAGGCCTGGGAAATGTCACACATTATTCTTTCAAGAAAAGCCAGTATGAGGCCAGCATACCTCTATGAGATATCTCTTCAGTTCCGAATGATTTAAAGGGTTAGTTCAACAAAAATATGAAAATTCTGTCACAATTTTTCATCCTCATGTTGTTCCAAACCTGTATGACTCTCCTTTTTTCTGTAGAATACATAAGGAGACATTTTTAAGAAACACTTTCTCATGCTTAGAGTAACAGAAGTGCTCAGAGTTCAGTTCCGTTTGCTTATGAGCAATAAGTGCTTTATTACACTTAACCGGCATGTCCTGTGTGAAGTGATTTTTATTATCATCTCAGTCTCTGCCAGGCACATCACAGGTATCATAATAATAATGCAGAATACAAGATGGGGTATAATTCAAACATCTTTATTAAATGATTGCTGAGCAAACACATTAACAGATGCACCTGTAGATTCAAGAAAGATGCGCTCTTCCTCCAATCTCCTGTCATTTATTTACCTCACGAGAGAGCGGGTCGCACTTATTACACTCCCAGCTACAACAAGTGAAAGCGGAACTAATATTACCAACATCTAATATAGACTGGGCAGAGTAAACTTTTAAGCGATCAGCCCTCTGTGATTTACAGTTGAAGTCAGAAGTGTACATACACTTAGGTTGTCATAAAAACTCATTTCTTTTAACCACTCCACATATTTAATATTAGCAAATTATAGTTTTGGCAAGTTGTTTAGGACATCAACTTTGTGCGTGACATGAGCCATTTTTTCAACAATTGTTTACAGACAGATTGTTAAACTTTTAAGTCAATATATAACAATTCCAGTGGGTCAGACGTTTACATACACTAAGTTAACTGTGCCTTTAAGCAGCTTGGAAAATTCCAGAAAATTATGTCAAGCCTTAAGAAAATTAGCCAATTAGCTTCTGATAGGAGGTGTTCTGAAATGGAGGTGTACCTGCCGACTTGTGTGCTCTTCAAGACTTGTAAAATGGCCTTGCAAGTGCAATGCTCTATCAGTTGAGTGCAATTTGATCACACTTGTACAAGCTCATAAACGTTGTTGGTTATGTAATGCTACAACCAGCTATTACAATAAATTACAAGCCAATACAGCAGGGGCTTTCAAAGGCTGAAACAGTAAGGCACCCCTCTGACATAATGTACAAGACCGCACCCTCCTCGCACTCGCGCAACTGGTACATGGATGCGCGCTCACATAATATGCATTTAATTGTATTAATATGCCAAAAAGCTGCGGTATATAAAGCTGGACTATGGTACATTTATTTTTTTTTTCATTTATCTTGACAATACTTTTTTATTGTATTTATGTATCTTTTGATTTTACTTGGTGAATTCGTCATCAAGCTCCGCGCCTCCCCTGACAAGCTCTGCTGCACGCAACACAATTTCACAGGGAAATCATCAGGATTCGTATAATTCATATTTATGAAAAAATACTCTACTTGTGCGACTGCACTCGTTTTATTTCCCACGACTTTAAAATACAGCCAATGACGTCGCTGGACATCTAATACGCGACAACTACTTGCTTCAGTCACATACAACATCTTCCTATTATGTTTACACACTCTACTGAATGGTTAAGTTTAGATAAGGGGTTTGGGTTAGGGCATAACGTTATTGCGAAATTATAGTGAAACCCGCGCTTCTGCATTCGAAATCCAGAAATTTATGCGAGCAAAATCATGCGACATCACAAGAAATAGCACCTGGTATATTATGTACGACTTTTCATGAGATCGGGTCTTCCAGTTTGAAAACTGTGGCACTACAAGATGTCACAAGAAAGGAACCAGTCTAAAGAGTAAGTGTTTATGAACTGATCATTTCTGTGAAGGGGAACAGATGTCGTTGTTTTAGCGCCTCTAGTGTTCATTTTACTAGGAAACTTCAACGATATGTACAACGAGCCACGTAATAATATAGGTTTAGCAATGTGTTTCAATAAGACCACCTTGGTTTTGAAACAATGAGTGAGTAAATGATGACATAATTTTCATTTCAGTTCAACTATCCCTTTAAGATGCTTTTAGATTAAAGATGACAACATTTCCATTTATTACTTACATGATGCTTTTTACATTCCAGGTATAGAAGTAAAGAAACATTGATCAATCAAAAGTCTTCAAACCAGAAGACACCCAAGAAAATGTGAAATGTATGAAAACACTCACAATCATACTAAAGTTAAGTATATTTTTAAAGACCGAGAAAGAGGTAGTGTGTCTAACCCAGGAGCCACTGTGACCCTGTAATTACCACTGAGACTACACAATGTTCCCACCCTTCAATCTAAAACCCCTGTGTTTGAACAGCTGCCCAGAGCCAGCTGCAGGCTGTGGAAATGATGGAGAACCACATAGTCACACGGGACTCTAGAACTCAACTACAAACAGTTCGTTTTATATCAGAAAAGTGGATTCTTTCATAGTGAGCATTTCACCCCAGAGAGCAGGTGAAACACCGTAACAGCTATTACATCACATCATCTCTATTTATAGACTATATAGACTGATTACAACTGAGCACTCTTTTCCCCATAATATTTCTGAAGCATAAACTGGGTTGAATTTTGGAACCTTTATATCTTCTTTTGAGAGGCTATGACCTCATAATAAATAGTGTTATGGTTGCATTTACTGGCTATTACATGGTATGTGAGACTGTTATAATTTAATAATTTAATAGGTGGAAATTGTTCATGCTCCTATGTCTACAATACAATGTATTTCTAGCAATGACAGGGAACTTTTGGGTTACCATCTGTATAAAATGAATCACAGGCAATTCCCTCTCTGTTAACAGACAGGCTGATTAGAAACAGGACGTATCCTTTATTGTATACATACATGTACATGTGTCTGTGTGTAATTAACTCTGTCACATTTTTACAAGCTGTTAATGAAGTTGTATAACTCCTACTAAGCATCCAACTGGAAAAGTAGAATTCGAGGTGGACACAATATTATGTCATTTACAATTAGAGAGTTATTAGGAAGCAGATGCATTGTTAGGAAAGTAATGATCAGAGTCATTTTTAACATTCATCCTCATCAAGCAGTACAAACTTAACAGAAGTGTGAAACGACATTGAGAGCTGAGTGTTCAGCTGCTCTCACACATGCTGTACCATTTACTAGCAATCTTGACAAGAAAATAAATGTGCTCTATAACCTCAATAAACTCCCTCTCAAGCACACAACACTTCTATTATGAGCATTAATAATGTCCTGTACAGTGGTGGTTTACTATCATGTCCTGTCCAAATAATCTAACAGGACCAACAATTTCAGTTTAAACACATAAGCAGGGCCATAACCAACATAGACCTTATTACACATTACCTTATTCAAATGATTCTTCATTCATGTAAATAGTGGAGAGCTAAATTGGCTAAATAACACTGAACCCGGAATGAATAAACCCTGTAGACATGAGCTAAATAAACAAGCCTGACCTCTATTTACAAAAACGTAAACTTCTATAATATTAATGGAAACACTTTACAATAAGGTTCCATTTGTTAAGTAAGGAATAATTGACAACAGACCATTGAATTATTGAAAAATAATGCACAACCTTGGTGGTAATGCGGTCATCACACGTAGCGTATTTTTAAACAACTCAATGGTACAGTCAATTATTCCTCTTATACCACGGTTGCCACACTTTAACACATCGTTCAGGGTTTTATCTCAGGACAGTTTCTGGTTTTCATCCCTAAAACACTCTTATGAGTGGAACCACTTTCCACGGATTCAGCATTTTGCTCTCATGCAGCTCAAGCTTTCGTTGCTATTTCGAAAACATCACTTTAGAAGTAGCAACGGAGGTTAGCGAGGCTCACTGTGCTTTACTGGAGCACTTACTGGAGTAAAAAGTAAGTAAGTTTGTGCATATGTATGAGAGGTTGTGTGTGAGTTTGTTTTTGAGGGATCGAAAGAGAGAAGCTCAGAAATGGAGAGAGATTGCTACTGGGATTACCTTTATTTGTTACAGCTTTCGTCAGAAGTAACATTGCTTCAAAATCACCAAGATATAAGTCCACCTGTGCGAGACCTTAAGAGAGAGGGAGGGGGAGTGTGAGGGTGTTTCCCACAGATGTTTCTGATAATATAGAAACTACTTTATTGATCAAGTGTATCTAGATTTGTACAGCACAAGCCTTTGTTGCTAGTTTGAAAACGTCACTTTAGAACTAGCAATGGAGGATGCGCTGCTTTTCAATATTGGAGTAACAAGGTAGTGCGTGTGTGCATGTGTGTGTGCGAGCGAGAGAGAGAGAGAGGTGGAGGGTTAGTACCATGCTTTCATTATAGCAATATGAGGCTGATTAGAGCGAAATACATTGAAACATATGATTTACTCCCTTTTTCTCCCCAATTTGGAAAGCCCAATTCTCAATGCGCTCTAAGACCTCATGGTGGCATAGTGACTCGCCTCAATCCGGTTGACGGAGCACGAATCTCAGTTGCCTCTGCGCCTGAGACCGCCAACCCGCCCATCTCGGTGTGGCAAATGGCTTATTGAGCGTGTTACCACACGTGTGTTACGCGCGTGTGGAGGCCCACGCTATTCTACACGGCATCCACACACAACTCACCATGTAACCCACCGAGAACCACACATTATAGCAACCACGAGGAGGTTACCCCATGTGACTCTGCCCTACCTAGCAACCTGGCCAATTTGGTTGCTTAGGAGACCTGGCTGGAGTCACTCTCAGCACGCCTTGTATTCGAACTCGCAACTCGAGGGGAGGTAGTCAGCGTCAACACCAATGTCTTTGTTGTAATTGGCTATTTTGTTGTGGTAGCCTGTAGGGCTCTTTGAAATAACTAAATAATTTGGCAAAGTGATATGGAACCGTTATGCAGTCAAGAACTGGAACTACCTCATAGCTATGCATTTACTTGAAATATAATTGCACACCTTAGAGCATTCATCATCCAATCAGAATCAAGCATTCAACAGACCCGTGGTATAACATTAGTTAATGCATTAGGTATCATGAACCAACAATTAACTTTTTTTACAGTATTTTTTAATCTTTGTTAATGCTATGCTAGTAAATACAGATTGTTCTTTGTTAGTTAATGTTAGTTCATAGTGCATAAACTAATGTTAACATATACAACCTTTGTGTTAAAAATGTGTTATATGTTGTAATTAAAATTAACCAAAATGAATAAATGCTGCAAAAGTATTGTTTATTGTTAGTTTATGTTATCTAATGTTAACAAATGGAACATTATTGTAAAGTGTTAACAAAAGCAGATAAATCTATTATGCTCTTGAAATAAAGTAGTTTAATTATATTTTAATTGTACATTTGGGCTCTTTTGGGTATTAAAACAAACATGTGAGAATACAGACAGGTGATTCATAACAGATACCTGCATTTTCTTGTAAAAACATTGTTGCACAGAGGTCTGTTGTGATTGGTTTGGTCATTATTTTGTTCATTAACCCTTTGTAGCTTATAGGAATGCTTGTCTTTAACATGGAACTCACAGTTGCTCAACGTTACAAACAACGTTTCATTTCCTCAACTTCATCATTTTAAACTTACTTTCAAAGATTTCATCGAGGACTCACATGAACTGGACGTACCTCTCAGCAGCATCTCTCTTGTATCGCTCATCAGTCTGTGCCCAATCCATTTTAGTCCATATCTCAGGCGCCACGTGTTATATTCACAATGTCTCGTGTTATCAAATAATCAAATTAAGGTAAAACAAAAATAAAAAGAAAGAAAAGAAAATGAAAGAAACATTTTAAATATATCGTAGAAGCCTTAGTCTCGTTGCTTCGAAAGCAATGGATGGATGCACAGTTCTTTGTCATTGGTTTGGTGTGTGTAACCCCCCGAGGTCCAGCACACTGCTAGCAGCGCTCCGGATATCGCACGCGTCAGGAGATGAGCAGCGCGAGAGCACCATCTATCAAAGCAGACTCGTGCTGATGCTTCAGAGAGGTGAAGCGCAATCATCAACCTCTTCACTCTAGAGCCTAAATGATAAACATTTATCACGTGCTTGTGTTTTCTGCCGATATTGGCGCCTATTATAGCGAATAATTTACTGCGGTTTTTGGTCGAAATCGTGGTGTAATTCATAAAATGTTAGGCTGCTATTGGTTCCTCTAATATATAAATAGACTATAGATAGACTGACATTAAAAATAATAATAATAATAATAGAGAGATATATATACGATATTTATCCAAAGCAAATGGTTTAACGGACGAAATATTGTTGCTCATATATTTATTAAAGCTGTTACATTAATTAATTCACTGATTCGTGAAATAAGGAACAAAACATGTTTTTAGTTTTTAAAACTAAATTAATTTGAAATGGATATATTGGTAGACAAAGGTCTCATCTAACGAACTATCTAAGGGAACAGGTTTTTCTAAAAATGCTTTTTTTTCTTCTTCTGAAAATTGACATTTATTCACTTCTTAACTTGCATCTTACTGTCAGACACAACAAAAATCATGCTATTTTAGATTAATCCAGCAAGTATAATGTATTTAATTGTGTAATATTGTTCAGTAAAGGAGTTATATGATAAAATACATACACAAAATACCATGTGTTGTACACTGGAGACATTTGTTTTCCCACTCAGTTGAACATGCCTCTATAAACTAAACTAAATTGCCAAAATTGATCCCCACAGTTTTAACAGAAATTATAATAATGAGAATGACTGAATTGACAAGTTGAAGCTGCAAACGCAGAGACTTATACATTGTTTGTTTAAAATATGAAAAATATAAAAGATACCAGACAACGTGTCCTACTGTTGCATCCGCCATGAGCAGGAAGCGGGAAAAGGGTTCTCAGAGTTAAAGCTGATCAGGGCATTTTCTGATTTCTTACGAGTTGACACAAAGTGAGGACACGTATTTGATTAAAGTTTTTTATGGAAAATATCATTTAAAGTTTTCTTAATGTATTGTTTGATATCTTACAGATCCCTACCTTTCATTTGATATTTATATTTATGAATTTGTTGCATTTTTAAACACTTTGTATAGCAGTTTAACACTGTGACCTCTTGCTGAGGACAGGTTAAGTTACATGTGCTTCCAAGTATTTTATTTTAAAATATAAGTTAAAAAAAATGCCCTGAGTATACACATTTCCTTTAGATTTAACTTTTCCAGTATTTTTAATTTCTTGATTTTTAAAATAAAGATCACTTTTGCATGTAAGATATGTTTTGTCCCTTATCTCA
Organism: Moxostoma hubbsi; assembly: GCA_032164185.1. Taxonomy (NCBI): domain Eukaryota; kingdom Metazoa; phylum Chordata; class Actinopteri; order Cypriniformes; family Catostomidae; genus Moxostoma; species Moxostoma hubbsi. The sequence goes on along the minus strand of JAVLUX010000031.1, from coordinate 30,146,965 downwards.
AGGATCAGTGATTTCCTAAATGTTTATTATTTAATTTTTTTTATATATATTTTTATCCCCTTTTCTCCCCAATTTGGAATGCCCAATTCCCACTATTTAGTAGGTGCTCGTGGTGGTGCGGTTATTCACCTCAATCCAGGTGACGGAGGACAAGTCTCAGTTGCCTCCGCTTCTGAGAGAGTCAATACACTCATCTTAACACGTGGCTCATTGTGCATGACACCGCGGAGACTCACAGCATGTGGAGGCTAATGCTACTCTCCGCGATCCACTCACAATTTACCACGTGCCCCATTGAGCACGAGAACCCCTAATCACGACCACGAGGAGGTTACCCCATGTGACTCTACCCTCCCTAGCAACCGGGCCAATTTGGTTGCTTAGGAGACCTGACTGTAGTCACTCAGCACATCCCGGATTCGAACTTGTGACTCCAAGGGGTGGGGTGGTAGTCAGTGTTAATTCTCGCTGAGCTACCCAGGCCCCCATTCCTAAACATTTATTATCTGACCTGTAAAGTTGTTTAAATATTATTTTTGTGCGGTGGGACTACTGTTTTAGGTGGATGCACTTATTCCACCTGTGGGTGTCGCCACAGTACATGAATGAAGTGTATCGTCTGATGCCTAGATTACAAAGCAGGATTAAGCGGTTAGCTAGGCAAATTTAAACTCCGAATTCATGGAAACAGGGAGGTGTGGATAGGTTTTCATCGAGGTTCATCACCATAGGCCTAACGTAAGCTCAACGGCTACGATCACAGGTCACTCCCTACATATACCTCACTTCAATTTAAAGCGCCTTTCATAGAAACAATTTTAGAAATCCAAAAAAATTCAGCTTTTAATGATAATTAGGCTCGTTTATTTGTGAGATTTCATCATTATGACACCAAACTTGAAATATTGGATATAACTTTACACAGACAAGGTTAGTAAGCGATACTAAGTAAGTGATATTTATCACACTAGAGTCGTGTCAACAAGTATTATGATAACGTTTTCTGGCTATACTTTTGAAATGGTGTGTATTTTAACGTTATGTTGACGTTTAATTCTATTGTAATTGCCTTAATGGATGTGCAGTTAATTAATTTATTTAAACAATGAGGATAATCAACATTATGTGGTAATCAACTTTTTTGGTGGTGATCAACAATATGCCTCAAATGCTGTCAATATTGCTTCACTTTTATTAGACCACAAACATTCCTGTTAAAGCTGATATTAAAGCTGTAATTATTTTTTATGTTAAAATACTTTCTTCTATTCTATCTTAATATGTAGAGACAACTAAACCATTAATAGGCTGATTTCCCTGAAAAGTGTAAACATTATGCCTCTGTAGCGCTTTCCAAAATTGCTCTGTTCGTTTGAGCTATTTGTACAGCCCCACACAAAAACACTGAATCAACAAATGGCATGAGATTGGGGCGGGACTGTGTGTTTTTCTTCAACCAATGGCAGGCGGAGGATGCATTCGGAAATCTGTTTAAAACATTGTTTATTTTGGCATTTCTGTGTGGTGCCGCTAGTGTCGCAGAAATTACACTCTTAAGTTTTAACATACAGTATACTTGAAGAAAAGGGGTACAGGTTGGAGAAATATAAAATCATTTTTGACTTTTGAACCAGTAGAACTTCTTTTCCTCTGGTTGTGTTGAAGGGGGTAGATAAATGGCCACTTCAGGCAGAATTTTGATGATGGAGGACAAAACCCAAAAATAGGCACTTTCTATGCTCTGCCTCATCAATTACTAGTATGTAAGCATGAATTACTTACATGGCAGCAGTGAAAATATATATATAAATATAAATGTAACTCAATATATTAACATAACTGAAGGAACAGCAGAATTAAGTGACTCAGAATTCAAATATTGTAATTGTTTTCTGTCTCTCTCATCTCATGTATAAGGAGAAAAGGAAAGAAGTATGAAGGAAATGGAAAAATGAAGGAAGAAACCACCTAGCTTCAACAGAGTAAACATTCGTTTGGTTATAGAGGTAAGTCAAAGAGTTCAGTTCAGGTCACATCTGGGTACTTTTAGGTGTAGAAACCAGTTCTAAGATGCAAAGACTTTCTTTTGCTGTACAACATTATTACTTTGAAAAGTGTTTAAGGGATAGTTCACCCAAAAATTAACTTCTCTCATAATTTTCTCACCCTCATACCATCCAAGATGTGTATGACTTTCTTTCTTCTGCAGAACACAAAATAATGTTTTTTGAAGAATATCTCAGCTCTGTAGGTCCTCACTATGCAATTGAATGGGTACCAACATTTTGAAGCTCCAAAAAGCATTTAAAGGCAGTACAAAAGTAATCCATAATTCTCCAGTGGTTAAATCTATACCTTCATAAATGATATGATAGGTGTGGGTGAGGAACAGATCAGTATTTAAGGCTTTTTTGTACTATAAATTCTCCTCCCTTCCCAACAGGTGGCGATGTGCACAAATAATGTGAATAGCCAAAAATAATAGAAGAAGAATGTGAAAGTTGAAGTTGAGCTTGATAGTAAAAAATGACTTACATATTGATCTGTTTCTCACCCACATCTATCATATCGCTTCTGAGGACATGGATTTAACCACTGAAGTCGTATGAATTACTTTTTTGCTGCCATTATGTACTTTTTTGAGCTTCAAGCTTCTGGCCACCATTCGCTTGCATTGTATGGAACTACAGAGCTGAGGTATTCTTCTAAAAATCTTTGTGTAAGGCTGAAGAAAGAAAGTCATACACATCTGGGGTGGCTTGAGGGTGAGAAAATGATGAGAGAAGTTTCATTTTATTATTCCTTTAAGACCTCTCTCCAAGATCATTACAGATTGTGGTTTTACATGAGTCAGATAAACACTGAGAGGTGATATTTCAGCATGTATTAGTTTCTTGTTTCTCTCTTCGGTAAACAAGGATACAATTTACGCCACTGGAGAAACACTTTACTTGAAAAGCATAATTATGTGTTACTAGTTACCAGTTCATTTAAAAAACAAGCTCAACCTTCAAATTTACCCACATCAACATGGAACTAAACAAATTGTTGTCAAATGTTTCTGGGTCACAGAAACACATGGTACAGTACCTGCCACCCACAGCCATCTTAAACCCATATGTTTCTGTGAGAGTGCAAGATCCATGTGCTTTTGAAGGCCACCTTGTGGCCAAAACTAGTCAAAGCACATCCGTAAATGAACACAGCTGCACAAGTTTACTTAACTTTAAGCCATTCTTACTCATTTCAAATGACCAATTTACTGTTCACCACATTAGCTTCCAGTAAGAGAAAATCACTTTTTGCGGGTATGGAGGTGAGCATGGAAAAATCTGACTCATTCCTGTCTTACACAGGCTCCACAATTAAGCATATCCGAAGAGTAAGAGATGTGTCTTCAAATTTAAAGTGTATGTGGGTAGTTGAAATTAAATACTTTTTCAAAGTTGACATGTCCTGCTCCATCTTTAAAAAGCATTTAGCTAATTATTTTACAATTATAATGCATGCTGCTCTTATGACCTTATGTTAATTATGGGACTTTACTGGGAATATTTGTACTTTAAAAAATTAATTTATCGCACCACAAGATCATTTAAAATGACTATTGAAGGCAAAGAGTTGATTAAAATGGAGAAAAGCTTGAAATGGCACAAATATATGCACTTCCCCTTATGCAAATATAGAATGTTTAACCTAAAATCTTGGTCAATGGACATATTATGCGTCAACTGCCCATGTTTTTGTGTGCAACATCCTTAAACACATATAGCAGCCTATCCCTGTCTCGCCCATCACTCTGTTCCTCAGTTGTCCTCTGGTTTGTTTGGAGCTGTCATAACAGTCTGTGATTCATCAGCCATTCCTCATGTCTGTGTTAATATTGCACTCCGCCCTCCACATCCACAGCCTTCCATTTTTGTTTTTCTAGTTATCGATTTGCTCGCTCTCAGGGTGACCCCTGAGGGAAGAATCCATGTGGAGGCGAAATGGAGCCCAGAGCTGGCAGCGAGCGAACAAGTCCAGCGCACGAACAGGGGAAATGCATCAAATTCCAGTCCGCTCCCCTCAGAGCAGCAGGGCTGGAGCACAAGCTGCTGTTCCCTACATAAGAAAAGACTCATCTGGACAACAAAGCAAAAAGACAGGCTCTTTTTAATTACAGTGACAAGAGTAAGTGTCCCTGTCTGATATTAGCACGCTAAAACACTGAATTAATTATAGTAATTATCAGTCCTGGTGATAAAAGCGTAATATCCTTAGTGAAACTAATGCTAACCTACATGTTTGGATTCCTCCGTGAGAAGCGATATAAATCCTCTCGGATCAATTCTTTTTATCCTGTCTAATTTCGGTTTGAGGCTGAGGGGGTACAGAGGAACATTTGCCTTTGTTCTGAGTTTATTCTCTCATTATTGAAATAAGCACACAGCCTCCACATGCAACCGCAGTATTTTAATACTACCACAAATATATTAGAAGAGACAGACAAGATGTTAATCTAACACAGGCCACTGAATTTCTGTGCAGTTCCGTTCCGAATCCAGATGTGAGCGTTTGTTTGTCTCTGTGTGTATGAGATATTACACCTCTAATTCATGTTCATTGATAACAGTGAACAACACAAGTATAAGAGTGGTCAGGGTTTGTAAACCACAGTTTCTCTTGAGGAATTTCTCATAGTGGGTTGTGATATAGTTCCAATTGAAGAAAACAAATTAGAAGCATTTACATTTATGAATTTGGCAGATGCTTTCATCCAAAGCAACTTACATTGCATTGTTCCCTGAGAATCGAACCCATGACCTTGATATTTCCGATACTAGCGGCATGCTCTACCAGGTGCTGGAGCAGAAGCTTAATTTCTCTTAACGTCCAACTAAAAATAGAGATTACTTTTTCACTTTAAATTCTTCCCATTCAGTGTACCCGAATGAGCATCTGCGAAAGAATATTTCTAACACAACACATGAAAGTGACGTTTGGATTTCCTGTGTTTTTAAAAGCGATTATTTGGGTTCATCCGTAAAAGCCAAAATGTCACAGGCCCATTGCAGCTTAAATCCTGCGAGAAGATATTCTTGAACGTTGCGGCATAATATTTCATTAACTCAAAAGGCGGTGGAATGGTTTATATTAAATGCAGACAGATGGTTACTAGGTTCTCCCCTAGTCTAATAGGTAAATATGAACCGAGACATCATGTGGATTGTGGGGCCCCTTGCTTTCAATGAATGCTAACATAAAAACCTCAACAAACTGAGTTTTAAATACTTGTGCATACCTTTATAAGCCAATTGATTTACAAGCTTTGCTTGAAAAGTGCTTTAATTTATTCATAGGCACTTATAAAGAGCTAGTCCAAAATAAATAAACCTTTTTGATTAATAAAGATAAACAAAGCCTAATAAAATCTCAGAAGTCACGTATTGTGCCCTAAAATTTTTAAACAGGCTCCAGATGGACTGGACATGAGTTACAATGTTCAATAAACAGGAATTTGATACAATATACAGATACAGACTTAGAGAATGTTATGATCTTAATTACTGTAAGTAAAATCCCACAGTGCAGTTCTCTTAATCACACTTTTTAAAATCCTATTAATCCCTGTTCTTAGATCAAAGCCAGCAGGCTGGTGACTGGATGTCCATGTAAATTATTTCTTTGTTTACATTCAAAATCAAATCATATATTATAGTCAGTGCCAGTTTAGCACTCCAGATGAAAATTTCAGCTCTGTAATCAAACTGAGAATTTACTCTAGAAAATAACAGTTTCAAAAACATTATTAAAAGCATGAACAATTTGTTACCTCATCCTCTTTAACATGGCTAATTATGTTATTTTATAAATTAATTGAATTGTATGCAAATATGGCATAATCCAGAGGAGCCCATTCTAATGCGCTAAAGACTGAACCATACTGTTTGTGAAACTGATCACGACAGCAGGAGGGATTGAAGGTGGATGATGGTCATACATTTCAGTGGTGGAGAGAGCCAGTTATCAGAACTTCTCTTAAAGAGATGGAGGAAATCTCACAATGCCCTTGTCAAAATGGAAAAAAAAAAGTTAAGACTAATTATCACAGAAAAGTATATTTTAATAATGATCTTAGAAATGAGTATTTCATCACAGCTCTACCAGAATTGGTGTTTACATTTGGTGACAAATTTGCCAAGTTTGACAGAACCTCTCTTTGTTTTTAATATTAAAAAAGAAGAGATTGAATTAAATATATATATATATTCAAAAACATTTTAGCTTTAGATTTGTATATATTTATTTTTATAGTTTTATATGCATACAAATTATTAAAAAAGAAAAGTTTATTTTAGGGTTTAGTGGTTAGAATGAATCTATAGTAGTTCTAATGACTTTAAACACAACGTCCCCATTTAGTAAATGCGTGTATTATTAAAGCATTAAACTTGCTTGTGCTGTTCTGCACTTGCAGTGTCTTTTTCTCAACCTCTCTTCTCTTTCCTTTTTTGTGAGCATCTGTGTGTGTGTGCATGTGCTTTATGCATGCACATGTCAGTGTGTGTGCCAGTGGAGAAAATTAAAGACAGACTTTCCATGGCAGGCGTCATCCCCAAATTGCACATTTGGTTGGGAATTCGACCTGGCTCGAGATGTGACAATAATATTCATTTCAATGTGTACCCCCATCCACCTCCACAACCCGTTTACACAGAGCTCTGCACAAAAACATAGAAGAGATCATTTCTGAAATAGAAAACCTAGCTTGAACTAAGACAGAGTGAAAGAGATAGCGAGAGAGAGAAAATTATTTCTCCCATTGTTGGAAGATAAAAAACAGTGGTAAGCAGATCTAAGCATCGGCTGTTTGGAGAAGATATGATGGATTGTGGCTTTAATAAAGATTAATGACCAGATTACTTCCTGAGTAGAGTCTATTCTTTTAACTTTACAGGGAGGCTGTAAAGTTAAAGAATAGACTCTACAGTGTAATATAAAGCAAACTGTTACAGAGGGTCGAGTGGGATTCTTAAAACAAAAGCTTTTGATCTGTTCTTTTGTTGCTAATTCTTGCAATGGATATCCATCTTACTTCATACATTCTGTTTCTTTTGACGTTGTACCTTTTATGTCTTTTCTATACAATTATACACAAGTATGCATTTAAGTTTGAATTTGCACATTTTTAGTCATCATACTCTGCTTTATCCTAACAAATGGCTTCCTTAACTATACCAATGCTGAAGAACTAATCCTACATCTGAATGAACCTTGAAACATCTTAAATTATCCTCCCAAGAGCTGACCTTTCTTTGAAAACCGTACAGTTGCTTGGCGGAAATTGTGTGACACAACCTATTTGTGTTGTCCTGCGGTTTTAGCAGGCACTAGGGAGATTTGGGTGCATGGTGGATGTTGACCTTTGTATTTGACTTGGGCGCCATTGTCACAGCGCTGCTTCCTCTCCAGCATGCCGGCGCCGCCAGGACTTCTGTCATCTCTGCCATGCTGGCAAGAGTAATGCAAGCAGGAAGTTATCCAGCTCAAATTAGTGAAAGTTTAAACACCAAGGTCAGCCTAAACAGGCCATTTTACACTCCTTGAATATATCAGCATATGTGTGACAAGTGTGAGGCTTCAGATTCCGTCGACTGGGTAAAAATGAGCAACTTTTGAACGTATGATCTTGGTGGAGAAACGCTTGTTTTTTCAGTTTTGGTCATTTGTGTATACTCATTAAAGGAATACTTCACCAAAAATGACAATTCTGTCATAATTTACTCACCGTCATGTCATAAATGAGTAACAGACATCAAGATTGTAGCTGAAAAATTATTTTGAGTTGCTTCACCCCATAACCTATCATATGCCTTCAAAAGATGCACAAGCTGCATGGACTACTTTTATGATACGCTTTGGTCCTTTTTATAGCTTTAAATGGTACAAAAGCTCTAATTAATAAACAGGCTGTGGTTATGTTCTAAACACCTTAGCCAACAGCCAGAGGACAGATGAAGAAGTTGGTAAATTTGTTATTAGGTAAAATACAAATGACAAGCAGGAAGACTTAGGCCAGAAGGATACTTTGCACAAGCACGTACTGTAGACATGAGCACTTGTCCAGCGCATTGCCATCGAATGGTCCGATTAAACAACTTTATGATACTTTTGGGTCCTTTTCTAAGCTTTAAAGTGAGGCACTATCCACTGCCAATGAATTGAAAAGACTGCAATATTCATTAAAACATCTTCTTTTGTGAAAGAATGTCAGTGGGGTTTGGAACAACAGGAATGAATGAGTAAATTGTGACAGAATTTGTATTTTTGGGTGAACTATTCCTTTAAAGAAATAATACTTAAATACAATATTAATCAATTTTGACTCCCAGTGAAATTGCATTTAGCAACTGGTCTGAAAAGTGCAGAGAGGTCTGTAAACACTCCAGAGGATGATGCTAATTGGCTCCACAACTTTGATGTGTCTTTTGCTAAGTTTGTTGGGCCATTTGAAGTCACACCTTATAATACATTGCAAAAAAGTTACATTTGTCAGATAACAGCTTTGAGTTCTTTTGTTAAGACTTGAGAAATATGTTAATTGTTCTTGTGACTTTAGTTTTAGGAAGTCAGAACTAAATTTTATGTCTTACATTGCCATAACTCGTACTGTCAGCCTGCAGTAATTTATTGACTCTTTCAAGGTTGACTAAATGGTCAACTGTATTCCATTATAAGATTGTTTCATTCCAAAAACGCAAAGCCAAGCCACACAGAGGGAAAGACAGATTTTTTGCTCTGAAGTAATTTTGTGAGAGAGAAAGATGTTTTGGTATGCATTTCTTCTCCGTTCTTCACTCCAGAACGGGGAGAGTTGAAAGCTGTCACCAGGCTGGGCCAGGGCTCACATGTGTTTTGCTCTGAGCCATATAAACCCAAACCCCAATCCACTTCTCCATTGCCCCATTTATAAATAAAAGCCTTTTAACAGCACATATTTTAAATAGTTCAGCTGTAGGGGGAATAGATGTGACATTTTGTGCTGGGTGAAGCTGAAGTTGATTACATGGTGATGACGATGGGAGCCTGTCATGTCAGCCACCAGACTTGTGCACGCTGGCGGTTTATTTAAGAGATAGGAAATTAAAATACATATTCATCCAAGGCTGAGATGTCTAACCAGCCAGTTTACATGCTCCAAATGTCTACTGAATAATAATTAGCATCCTTTGATCTTGTAGAGTCACCCTGTAATTACAGACACAGTGAAGCACAGCAAAATAGAAAGCTATATGTCTGCCACTGGGAGTTACTCTTTTTGCTTTCAGCAGGTTTGTGTGAGGTCAGAATTTTAAAAATCCCCAAGAACACAGAGCCAGTAGTGTATACACTTTTAAACCCACACAAAGCAGTCATGCATGCAAGTAAAATCACATTAGGGAACAAAAGTTTGGACACACTTGATTGAATTCATGTTTCTCATGATCTTAAAAACCTTTTGATCTGAAGTCTTTTGACTTGACTTTTGTAGACAACATTAATTGAGCCATATGAATTTCTTTACAAAACTGATAGGTGGACCAGATAATGAAGAGATTAATCTAGCTGTAATCTAGGCCAAGGGTGGCTACTTTGAAGACTTTTCATGGTCACAATGTATTTTCCATACTTCCATTTGTGTTATTTAATAGTTTTGATGATTTATTCAATAATGTGTTAGAATAAGTTGGTGTGTCCAAACCTTTGACAAGTAATGTACATTTAAACAAGCCATCAAAAGGGCCCAAGGTTTTGTTTTTGTTTTTCAGGGTTTTTTTCCTTCTTCACTATAATGATGATATGTTTCTCAGCAGGTGGATTGTGGTTTATGAACTTTACATGACAGCAACAAATTTCATTCCATTCGATATCAGAGTGTACCGAATGTCAGCACACAATGCAATCTTAATATTAACTCCTACCACACACTGAAAACAGCTGGACTGTATTTTACAAAAGGCAACATTTACTAGTTTTGTGCAAACCCCAGTACAAAAGCTCTCATTAATAAACAGACTGTGGCCACGTTCTAAGCGCCTTAGCCAAAAGCCAGAGGACAGACATAGAAGGTGGTAAATTTGTTATTAAGTCAAATAGAAATGACAAGCTAGAAGGCCAGAAACATACTTAGCACAATTGGCCAGCGCATTGACAATGAGCGATCTGATTGAACAGGTATTCAAACCTCAGTACTCAAGGGGGCGAAAGAGTAACCTTCAAAAGTCTGTGCCATTAAACCGGATGTGTTTTTATTCAGACAAGTTGCTATATTGACTTTAATTGATCGCCAAACGGAATTGTAAAAATAAGCATTCTTTTTTTTTTAAACATCATTCCGAATAAGCCCCCTGTCTTATTGTTTATTGTCTTATTGACAACATTTTTTAATCTTCAAATTAATCTTTATTTAATCAGCAGCAGAAGACCATGTCGGGCACTTTATTAGGACCAGGCTATTCCATGAAAATGTTAACCATACATAACCAAAAATTGTGATTTCAATCTTATTTCAATTCATCATGCAGACTTGATGGGTATTATAACATAATATAATGTGTCTGAGAGGTCAAAGTCTGCACATTTGTTAAAGCATTTTGGATGGTTTCCCCTCATGATGTAAGTATTGCTGTCACTTATCGAAGAGATGTCACGTCCGTAACGCTGGTTTTTCCCTATTTATGTGAAAACGACAATGAGTAAAAAATAAATATTACATATTCTTAGGAGTGGGATCCGTATTATTATTCCTGGATTGTGCAATTCACAGAATTTTTTCAAAGTGTGTGGTCTTCCAAATACTACATTTTTTGTCACATCCGTAACGCAAGCACTTTTCCCGATCTAAACTGGACAAATACTTATATACTGAAACTTTTCTGATGTCTGGACTCATCTGGACTATCTGCAGGGGTCTATGATTATACATTGGCCTATAAATGGTTTGATATACTGGTAATTAGTTAATTATATAATAATACAATTATATTAAATTCATTTTAATTAGTATTAAATATATTAATTAGCACCATTTTTGACGTGAATGAAAACGAGGCTGTGAAAGATAGACTTACAGTCTCTTCAATGACATGCACTGTTTAAAACTCTATAAAGCTTTTAGATTCCATCTCATTTTCCAGAACTCATGTTTTCTGGAGGTTTTTGTAAACTGAAATTTCTTGGGAAGATACATTTTTCAGTGTTTCGTCACCGGAATGATCCAAAACACTTTTAACCACAGCACACAACATTGAAGAGTCTGTAAGACTATCCCTCACAACCTCATTTTCATTCCGGTCAAAAATCAAAGATGGCGCTTCTGTGAATAAAGACCATAGTGCCACTTGTGGCAACACCCATATGTGTTGGTCTGACACATTTCATAACGCAACAATGCACAAAATCAATCTTGCGTAACTAGAAGCGTCTCCATTCGCATACTTGTGTAGTGTGAGTTTTATAGAAGATGTAGTGACAAAGGTCACAAAAAGTATCAAAAATAAGAATACAGGCTCACATACAGCCAAACTTACTAACACCCCCCCCCCCCAATCACTTTGACTGTTTCCTCTTTAATAGGCTCCAGATGTGGTGCTGAGGGGGTGAGGTGTTTGTATGTCATTTGCACGGGCGGCTGTGAGTACACCCATCCAAGGGGAATGCTGTCAGGCCTGATGGAGGGGCCCAGGCCTGAGGCGATGGGGCTGGGGGTGGGGCAAGCGGGTCATAGCCCACGCACATCTGGAAGCATTTCAGGTCAGCAGGGCTCGGCTGCATGAAAGGTGAGATGCTGACCTGAGCGGCACAGCATGGAGAGCATGCAACAGTCTGGACAGAGAACTAGACACACACACACACACACACACACACACACACAAACACAAAGAAAAATCATGTCATTTCACTACTCAACACTTGTGGGTGTAAATGTAAGCTTACATTGATATACAAACAAATTATGTTATGTTACACACTTACAACTGTCTTTTTTACATTAATCTGTCTTGTGACATATATTATACAAACATGCTTGCTTTACCATTGCTTCTGTATTCTCCTCTCAAAAAAAGATTTTACAGGACATAATAGGTGGCCACCGTTGAAAAATCAGCATTTTAAACAGACTAAGACTTAAACTCTTTGAAACATTCTGAAATTCCCCAAAGTGGTCACGTCATACACTCATGTTTAAATAAATATTCAGTCTATTGGCAAAGGGTTCAGTGGTTCTGAGATTTCATCGATATGCGTGACTATGCCCCGAAAACTAAACTTCACGCTCTGCAACCGGAAAATGTTCCTATCATCACATTGTTCAACCAGAGAAAAGACAGAATATATGTTAAGGATTTAATCCATACTTAAATTTCTTGTACTGCAGAGTAAAATATGGGAAAATAAAGCTTCTATGTGCCACTGTATGTATTTAGCCTATGTCAAAAGAACAATTGATTTAATTAAATTAGCACAGTTAGTAAAGCAACTTAGTAAAGTCACACACTGCCTTGTTAACCCTGAAAAAGACCAGAGGCAGTTGACGGTATGATTGGCAAATCATTTGTGGGTATTTAATATGCTATGAAAATCTGCTGATTGATCGCGGTTATTTATGTTATTTACATTGATCAGGATTTTTTTTATTTCTTATATTCTTAGAATTATCATTTTGACTTGCTACTGATTACAAACAGAAAAGGTACATAAACGGCAACACGGCATCCTTCACAGTACCCCACAAAGTCACTTTCCGTTTAATGTGAACTGAACTACACAATGTAGCTTATTCCGATTTTGTGTGTTTGAACCATTAAGGATCAACAGAGATGTTAAACAGGATTAATTGGCATGACATTATCAAACCAGCCCAACAAATGTCAACAGGGCGAACACACTAATCCAAGATTTTTGTCGTTTGTTAGGACAGTGTGAATTGGCCTTTAAAGATCCACCTCACGTTCCATCAATAACATGCAAAGTTGTGCAGTATTCTATGACTATCAAAATTGATTTCTGATGACACTGAATAATACACATTTAAATAAAGCAGAACATACACCCATTGATCATCTTTGCTATATTTAAATGTGTATTCCTTTTTTAAAGATGATTACATGGGCGAAGATGAGAGGACAAAAAGTTAATAACAGGTCAATCAAAACTTTTCTTAATATATAGCAAGTTCGTAATTCCAAGTGCATATCAGTACGCAGAAATATCTATAATGGAAAACAAATTTCAATTTTGCCTTTTTTAATGTGTAGCATTGGTCATTTTTAAACGCTGGTGTTGATGTTAAATGACTAACATAAAGCAAAACATTTTACATGCAGATATAATTGTTTTATTATGTTGTTACATGTTGCCTGCAACAGTTTCTCAAATGTCAGCATTTTGTGAAACAACAAAAACAGTCACTAAACAAAGCATGTCTTTTCGACCGCAGAATTCAACACAATAGTATATTATTTATTGCTTCAAAATGTTTTTTATTACCATATGCTTTCCAAATATATGAAGGAAAAATATGATCGAAAGAAAAACACAACTCATCTCCTCTGGGAAAAACTGAAATACAATTATGTTAGTGTACTGTGAGCAGATACACAAGTCACCATGTGGAAAAGCATTTTGCCTAAACAGTGGTGTAATAGTCTAGAACTGACATTAAGATGTTACAATCCAGCCCAAACCTTGCTATTTGCATTGATAGTTGTAAACATGTGACATTCAATGTCTAGACAGTTGCCACAGATTAAAAGTCCACAAATGTGTCTTTTTTATCACTGGCTGTTGTGGAAATTTAGTTTTGGTGATTATTTTGCCAAAACTCTGTATCAAACAGACACATCTAGTCCTGGTGTAATTTAAACCATTCATTGGTGAACAACAGTCCTCCATTGTTTGCCATGAAAGTTTTTTTTACGTCTCGTCCAGTTAACCCAAAATTAAGCCATAAAAGAACAAAGAAAGGAGAGCTTACAGCATCCAGACACTCTGTCTGCCACTTCTTACTGATTTAGTGGAGCTATTCTCATTGACTTGTTCTCAGAGGAGTGGACTGTGTGCTGCATTTACAATCTCCAGATCAGTACCAAATTAGATTTATTTTCTCAGAAGCGTCCCTTCATTGGTGACGAAGGAAAAAGCCAAATGAAAGGAACAACAATGCAATTCCATTGTTGTAGGAGGGGGTGAAAATGTATATCCACTGTACGCTGTAGGCCAAAAAAATCTCTACTACGGGCAAACTCATCCAGCTCCTCTGAGATCTTCTCTTCATCTTGTGCTCCTCTGTTGTCCCCTCTTCTCATCCCCCTTTTCAGGCTTAGTTGACAGTGGGCACCTGGTTGAGGCTGTACTCTTTGGCTTTCAGTCTCAGGTTAGCAATGCTGTTGGCCATATTCATTCCCTGTGTGGAAGTGGTGTTGGCACAAGTGGGTGGGTAGGTTGCCATGGTGCTGAAAATTAGATATGAAAAGGATAGCTACAGTCAGAGTGGGCTAAAATGCAAATGATAAAATAATAAATATTAAAATAAAGTTTATGTATTTTAAATTTAATTGACTGGGACAGGACAGGGACTTTCAATTGCCCTCATGTGAATAAAAAATTTACTGCTTAAATCTCCTATTTCAGTGTGAGACCATAAAAAGTAATTTGAAAAGTACTTGCTTTCTGTGGGCAGCATTTTCTGTGGCACTCGCATGGGCCCTCCCTCCGGCCTTGGGTACCAGCTTAAGAATATATAAATAGTTATATATTAATGCTTAAAAAATACTGCATTAATATGAAATAAATGCATTATATGCGCACAGTAATGTTTTGGGTGTGCATTGAAAGATTTTATTGGAATGGTTACTGGTCAAATGTATAGCCATGCCAGAAAGTGTTCCCGGTCGAGTTGTGTATTTCAGCTGCAGGGAAAAGGTATTTGGCCGGAGTGGCAGGGTTAGTTACTCTATATGGCTTTTAAGAAGGAAGATTATTGTGAATCATAACAAGTGTAACCAGAGTCACAAAAAATCCTGCCCAATGGACTTTTCTTCCTCTGCTAGTCAAATTCAATGCATATCCTATGACCCAAAGGTCACGGGGGTCACAGGCAGATTTAATATGGTTTGTTTTCAAATTATCACTTCATCGTCAGGGGCTCAACCCACCATCCCTTCCACAGAGAGTGATGGAAAATGACTAGCTAGCAGGTCCCTGTGCTACTAGAGACAATTCTGGGAAAAGAAAATCATTGCTGTTCCTACTTGGCCATTTGGAAGCCCAGTCCTCCGACCCCTCTAAAATTAACAATTTCCATAGAAAACAGAAAAACTTAGAACGGTAAGAGCCGTTGGTGCACAGGGACCCAAGTTCGAATCCGGCCTGGGTCATGTCACTGTGCTGTTGCCACTTTCCTATCCGAATCTATTATCTTCTAAAATAATGCCCAAAAAGCACAACACAAAAATGCATTTAAATAAAAGAATGAATTTGTGAAAGAAACCTAACTGAAAACCATCAATTGTCTGAAATTGGAAAAAATGCAGAAAATGTACTAATCACTGTGTTAAAACTGCAAACGGCAGACATGTAAAGAGTGGAAATGAAACCAGAGCAATCCCGCACATCAATGAGAAGGATGCAAGGATTCAGAGGTTACCTGTAAGGAGCAGCATTCCCCCAGGAAAGGTAGTCATTTGGACGTGGTGCGGGACGGGGAACGATAGGCTGCTCCACTGCAGTTACATCTCCTGAGTAGGATTTGAGGAGTGAAGCATTCTTACTGGCCAGCATTGCCCGCTCATTACGACGAAACTTTGCCCGTCTGTTTTGAAACCACACCTATGAAAACAGAACCCAAAATAACACAGTAGATCAGTTACACTGGATATTTAGCACACTGTAATGAAAGACAAATTGCACAACAAAGCAGATTCTTAGACTGACAGAATAGTATTGTCCGCATCAGAAACAATCAAATAAAATGTTAGATCAAGGCTATAAAATTTCTGACCTTCCTGTGACTGTAGCTGACTTAAATTGGACTCGTTATACATGCTGAAGATTGCTACATGAGGTGGCAGAATATGGATAAGATAAAAAAAATTATAATTTTCCTCAACACTGAAAGATGTTTATTCAGGTAATTTAAAGGAATATTAGTTAGGCTCAATTTACAACATGTGTGGCATAATGGTGATTTCAGCAAAAAAATCACCATTATTAAAAAAGAGAGTTACAATGGAAATGAATGGGGCCATAAATCCATAAATGTTTAAATACACATTGTTTCAAAAGTATAGCCACGATATGTACACATTATTCATGTTAGTATGATTTTAGTGTGATAAAATGGCTTAATAACCATATCTGTTTAAAATGATATTCAATATAACATTTGTTTTCATGACGATGTAATGCCAGTAAGCCATGTAATCGATTTTGTCACAATAAAATCATGTTGAACAGAGATTTTGTCACGCTAAAATCATGTCTACATGTATTATGTTTACATCTTATGTCTCTACTTTTAAAACAGTGTGTATATTAGTGTGTCTGGACTGGCCCCATTCACTTCCAATGTAAGTGCCTTACTGTAACCACACATTTTTTTTATTTAAATAATCGAAAAACTTTTTTTAAAATTTTTTTTAATGGTTATCAACATATGCAACAAATGATGTTGATTGAGCTTAACGTGTATTAAACCTGGAACATTCCTTTAAAATGGTGCAGTAACATCTAAATTAGCTGGTCAAAATATTATTTAATATAACTGAATCAATCTAACTACATTAGATTACACCAGCAAAAGTCATTTAGATTGGGAAAAACAACCTCTTGAAGTAATAACTGCATGCACCCACTTGGTACAGCTGTATACAGTATACCCACATCCACATCACAACTCTTACAGTATAAGAGGGAATCTATGTGTTCTATGAAAACTACCTAAGCTATGCTGCACAAAAAACCTGTAGTTCTTTAAGAGAATTGTGAGGACTAAGTTGCAGCACCTTTTGAAATAGAGTCTTATCCGCTGGCACACACATGTACACCTGAATGCGGAGGACAGATCAGAGGCTTCCAGAATGAGCTCTGTGAAATACAACTGCTTGTGAAACATGGTTGAAACAGAGCGGGAAGCCCAAATCTTTAAGCCTTGGCTGCAGCACCAGGCCTGATGGAGGCACAGTGTCCGGTTACGCAGCACCTCAGGAATGAACTCAAAGTCTCTTTTTATCAAAGCATTTCTGTATTAAACCCTTTCTGGGACACATTAATTGCAGATGTGTTTGTTCTCTTTCCTTTCGTTCCTTCCTTTTCTTGAGCTCTCTTGATCTATAAATGGGAATAATCCGCATCTTTCTACAAAAACATTCTCATTACAGGAGAATGTGGAGACTGGCTGCGGCCTACAACATATGTGCTGGGAGGCCGAGTGATCGTTTGAGGCTTTTTAAACATTTATGTTGAACTCTGATGATAAGGCTAATGACAGTGGTGATACTGGTGCACAAAGATTTAGTGTTGTAACAGTGATGGGCATATCATCACGCTCCACTGGTACTGCAACCTTACTGCAACCTTGAAACAGGCAAATTATTAAATCTCGTCAGCTTCTTTAGATTTTTAAGTATAATACATAAAACTGCAATGGAGTTGTTATTATTATTAAATGTGTATGTTAATAAATGTATGACATGTTTTTTTGTTATGTTTATTGTGTTCTGGTGGGTTACAACCTAAATATGGATTGTAGGTCTTGTCTAATCTGTAATGGACAGCATGGATTCAAATAATAAATAATAAAATCCAGCCAACCCTAAAATTGTGCGTATTATAGCTAAATAAATAGACTTATCAACTTTTAAAAGGAAAGACAAAAAAACGCTTTCAATGTCTTTTGTTGTTGATGTCAAAGGTCATGCGATCAATCATAATAATGAATCTGTCATTTGGTAATATAGCTTTCAATATTTTACTTTTATATTTATCTTTATAAGCTGAATCTATAACATTTGTGGCATAATTTTAATTACCACATGAATTCATGTTGACTTAACCCACCTTTTAAAAAATAAAAATAAGTAAGAATCTGGGTTAGTGAAGCTCTTACAATGAAAGTGAATGTGACCGTAAGTGTTGAAATACTTAGCGTTTCAAAAGTACAGCCACAAGACATAAACAGTAAGTGTGTTAACATGGTTTTAATGTGAAAAAAATCACTTACTAACCTTTTCTGTGTAAAGTTATAGCCAATTTTACAACTTAGTTGCCATGACGATGTAATGTTAACAAACCCTAAAACGGCTGTAAAAACTTTACAGCTCAAATAATACATGAGTTTTAACAGCAGATTTAATGTTAGTACTTTTATAAAACTATAAGCTTCACATTTCTGCCTTTAAACCCTCCAAAAATGGGCCCCATTCACTTCCATTGTCAGTGCCTCACTGTAACCTCGATTTTTGTGACGAGTCAAAAAAAAGTTTGTGGTAAACAACATTATGCCACAAATGCTTGTATTGAACCTGGAATATTCCTTTAACAATTTTGCATATATTTGGGCCTATGCAGTTCATGGTAAGAATCGATTTCATTGTTTAATTTTATGTATTTGTTTACTTTATTTTTGTACTGTATGTCGCCACTTGATGTCCGATGTAAAATGCTGAAGCAAAACCATCTGAGAGCTGCTACTCTTAATTTATCACTAAACTTAATGTTTTTGCATCAGTAGGGTGAGTATAAAGCTTTCCAAGAAAACAAACTTGACCTAATGAACCGCAGTGTGCCTCAGATGATTGTTAAATGTGAAGCTTACCTGAACTCTAGCTTCAGTGAGATTGACCCTACGTGCCAGGTCCTCTCTGACAAAGGCATCTGGGTAGTGTGTCCGCTCAAACACTCGCTCCAGAGCCTGTAGCTGGCTGCTGTTGAATGTGGTTCTATTCCTCCGCTGTTTCCTCTTCTTCTTCTCTTCTGAGTTTAGCTGCTCATCTAGCAGAGCACAAAGATGTACAGTTATGCCAGGCTTAAAGTATCAGTACACTTTAGTTAACAATTCATATTATAATCTCTTTTAAATTCACTAAGTTGCTATATTATTATTTTTGAAAAATGTCCAGTTCTGTCTTTCTCTTCTGCCATTGATTTATAACTGATAACTTATGATAAAAGATGGGATTCTGAAAAATATGAAGGCTGTATGGCAATGGTTTTATTTCAGAGGGAATCCGAGAAAATGTATGAAATGTAAATGACTTGTATAATGTTTTTGCAAACAAGTGTAAATAAAAATAGCTATTATATTTACAATGTAATTATTTATTGCCCTTTGTACTATTTTATTATGGCCTGGAATGTAACTTTTTCTAAAGCAAATTAACAAGGCAATGCGTAAAGTGATCCCAGCTTTGAGCATCTAATCAAAACATTTTGTAAAGAGCTCAGACATCTCTCACAAGACATTAAACCATAGTGGCAACTTACTAACACTTTTTTTTTTTTTTTTTTTTTTGTCATGACATTCTGTTCAGTATTCTAGCCACTGCTATATTTCTTTTTCAATTGCTCAGAGAGATACAGACATGGCTGGACACTGACCTAACATTGCCTTTCTTTAGTCCGACCAATCTATAGCTAAATGTCCTCAAAATTTGGTTTCATTCTTGTTCCACTTGGATACTTTCACCAAAAAAGAAAGAATGTAGTAAAAAGTGTCAAAACACATTTAAAGCGTCTATTCCCATCACAGTAGCCCCACTTTTCAGCCAAAAACATAAAATAACTTTAACTCTCATGAGACTCAATAATCACCCAACTGACATACAAACTCTAGCCTATAGCACACCCTGTTTACATTACGGTTTTAATAAAGACATTCATCAATCAATATGTTGATTTTTGCAACATATAAAATCCAATGCTATGTTAGGTTATTATAAGATATATGATACAAGAAGATCACAAGAGAAAATTTGACCAGTTTAGCAAAGGGTTGGGTGGCCTGTAGGCCCTTAAAGCCTAATGGAAAGATTGTGAAATGTCAACATTTTATTGGGTTGAATTTCTGATTCACCAGATTGTAAAGGTCAGTTTAATTACTATTTAAACTTCCTGTTTGCTACAATTAAATGAAAACACAAGCTGTTAAATGGGACATTGGGCTTGTTATCTGGAACACTAAAAATACATCTGCAAAACTTAAGTAAAGTGAAAGAACTTCCAGAAAAACACTCACACATGTGTGAAAAATCTAACAATGCATAAAAGAAGACCAATTTACATTATGTTCTAACGTGCTCTTTCATGCTTTCATTTTATTCGGATTGTCCTGTATAGGCTCATTTCCAAGTATGTTAGCCTCGTTAAATGACGATAGAATTCAATATGTACACTTGCTGGATTGTTGGCCTATACCAACGAGACTTTGTTTACATCAGTCAGCCAAAAGTTGCCTGTAAAAACACAAATTGTTAAGCTAATTTAGAAACCATAGTCTAAAATCAAACGCACATTTCCATGGGATGAATATATAGGTGTGTGAATGAGAGCCGTGATGATATGCACAACAAAAGAGAAGCAATTCATTTGTACTTCTTCACGGAGTTCTAGAATCGCGCGCTTGTTAATATAAGGAGAAAATGATGTTATAGTGTAATAACAGTCTACTATATAGTATTTTTAGCATCGTAGATTTTTTTTTTTAAAATGCTATAAAATCAGTTGGAAAAAGTTTTACATTTTTTATTTTAACTTTCCTATTTCCTTTTCCAAAAGCGGCAAATTGTTGCGATAAAAAGAAAAAACAAGACGTAGGTCTATCCGTAATAAACTATCTGACAGATCCTAATAAAATAATTTCCTCGTAACATAAATTCTAAACTGAAAGGATGCGGCCATAATAAAATAAAAAATGTCTACAAGATGCAAGAAAATGACGATCAGTAAAACATGAGAAAACATATGTAGTATACTGATAGACAGGGGAAAGAAAATGTGCCATTTGATACCATAATTGCATTTATATGTTTTCCGGATGCAGGATAATGATGACAAATTATAGTGTTTAAATTTACTAAAAAGGTCCAGAAACTATAGTGGATTTAGGACCTTGTCTCTAGACTTTCTTTTATTCGCTCTTTTTTTTTTTTTTTTAATCATTAATAATTTCCAAAGACAAATCAAATAAATGTTTTTTTAATTGGCTAATCCTAATAAATATTTAAACTTGTTTTTTATTTTAACACAAGTTTAACATCTTTTTAGATATTATTTATAAAATGCGTTGATGCCAGTCAGCAGTATTTTACCTTTTCCTTTTTTTATATGCTGAAGATTCGAGATTCCTACTTTGGTTAATAGTCAGATCACATCAGTGTTGTTTCATTTATGTGCACCACTAATTGTATTATATCAACCTGCCATTCACTTCAGCCCTTCCTGAAATTTGTATTATTATTACTATTAATTATATGAAGCAAATAATCCCATCTAATTAATGTCGCTGCACAGAAGCAGTTCTACTCATAAAAATGAATACAAATGAATGTTGTCGCGAGGCCATATTTTTATTGCTGGATTAAGGACTGGAGTGCCAAGAATCGTAAATTATGACGCATTCACAAACGAATAACTTTTCTCTTGCGGTCTTATTTTTCTACCAGCAGGCTATTATTCTACTGTGGAAAATATTTGCTTCATGTCTTGCCTACTAACGAGATAATTGTGTAATAGTTCAATTAAAAGTCAGTAATAACTGTGGTTCTGGATGATTAACTCTGACAATGTGCTCCTCATACCACACTTACAGAATCCAGTAGTCAAGAAATCTGACAGAGAATCTTTTATATCATCCGCCACCTGTAGTCTATGTATTATATATATATATATATATATATATATATATATATATATATATATATATATATATATATATATATATATATATATATATATATATATAGGCTATATATATATATACATTGACGTTAAATGTGTTGTACGACTTCTAAGTGTATACATTCTATCTATCTATCTATCTATCTATCTATCTATCTATCTATCTATCTATCTATCTATCTATCTATCTATCTATCTATCTATCTATCTATCTATCTATCTATCTATCTATCTATCTATCTATCTATTCTGTATAATCAATCACTTACTTTCTTGCTGCGTTGTGTCACTGCCGCTGGTTAGCCCCGGAGATTCCAGCATAGTCCTGCCCGGTTCCCCTACTCTCTCGTCCGTCTGAGAACCGACCATTTCCCTTGCCTCCTCTAGATCCAACAGGTGGCTCACCGAGAAGTTCTTTTTGGCCTGCAGGTTTTCCAGGTTGACTGTAATGGGACTCTCCAGTCTGCTGGGTATGGTTGCTTGTCTGTCCATTACATGAGCATAGCTAGAAGTCATGACGCAAATACGATACACGAGGGGGGAAAACGGGGCAACAGTATTAGGTTAGCCAAATTGTTCCTCCTTTTGTATAAAACAGCGCCTCAAAAAACCGATGAGAAATGTCTTCGTTGCCTGTGCACACAATGAAAGCTGTTCCCATAGATCCAGGTGGAACAGTAAAAGTGTCTACAACTTTGTGGAATTTAGGACTGTGAAGACCATGAAATCTGTTGAATCCGCTCACTCATAGCCATAGAATCTGTTCTGCAAACGGTTGATTCAGCACTGTGGTTCAATACGAAAAGCTCCTCGTGCTCTACGGAGTTGTTGACTGAGCATGATCCAGAAATGCTGATGCCTTTCAGATGCATGTGCGCAAAGCGAGCTGAAGGCGAGAGGAGGCAGGACACTCCACCGCCTTTCCGACGCTGTTGGCTGTCTCCTCTGCTCTCTCGCACACACACATACACGGGAACACACGTTCTAGCACTTCAAACGGCGTGCTCACTGGCATGCAGTGGACTGGGTTGTAAATGAAAAATTGAGACCCCTGGGAGAGAAGATGGAGCTGAAAGGCTCACGCAATTACGTGGCAAACGACTTGGTGCTGTCTTTGACGTTCAACAGCAAACCCCCCCCCCCCCCCAAATGACAAAATTTCTTCCAAATTCCAAATAAAAATATTTTCATTTTGAGCATTCCTTTGCAGAAAATGTCAACGTTTTTCAGTGTTTTCAAACCTCGAATAATGCAAAGAAAATAGTGAACAATGCTCCATGCCACACAGCCAGGTCAATCAAAGTGTGGATGGAGGACCACCAGATCAAGACCGTGTCATGGCCAGCCCAATCTCCAGACCTGAACCCCATTGAAAACCTCTGGAATGTGATAGAGAGGAAGATGGATGGCCACAAGCCATTAAACAAAGACAAGTTGCTTGAATTTTTGTGCCATGCAGGAGTGGAATAGTCACTCAACAGCAATGTGAAAGATTGGTAGAGAGCATGCCAAGACACATGAAAGCTGTGATTTGAAAAATCAGGGTTATTCCACCAAATATTGATTTATGAACTCTTCCTAAGTTACAACATTAGTATTGTGTTATTTAAAAATGAATGTGAACTTGTATTCTTTGCATTATTCGAGATCTGAAAACCTGCATCTTTTTTGTTATTTTGACCTGTTGTCATTTTCTGCATATAAATGCTCTAAATTTTGAATTTTGGAGAAATTATGCCAGTACTTTACAGAATAAAACAAACCAATTTTTTTTTTTTAATTTTACTCAAACACAAACCAATAAATATTTAATCCAGAGAAACTGATAATTTTGCAGTGGTCTCTTTCTTCCAGAGCTGTATGTCACTGATTATGATTGAACAAAACTGACATGAAACAATGCTAAAAAATGTTGTCACACGTCAGGCCTATTGAAGGAGTCGTCAAATAGTGGGGTGGATTGTTCACAATTAGATGCCCCGATTCTTTCATCCAGTGTCCTCAAATTTTGGCTTAGTAGAAATGTAAATAATAGTTAACATTTATATCATTAAAATAAATAGTGCATAACTCTTCTAAAATACATTTTAAAGGAATACTTCGGGCTCAATAGAAGTTAAGATTAATCGACAGCATTTGTTACAATGTTTATTACCAAAAAAAGAAGAAAAAAAAGAATGTATATATATATATATTTATGAATATATATTTGACTTGCCCCTCCTATTCTTAAAAAATAATCTTGGTTACAGTGAGGCACTTACAATGTACGGGCCAATCCGTAAACGTTCAAATACTCACTGTTTCAAAAGTAGCCAACAGGCACACGACGTAAACAATATATTAACATGATTTTAGTGTGATAAAATCGTTACTAACCTTGTCTGTGCGTAATGTTACATCAGATTTGACAATTTCGTTACCATGACACCATAAAACGATTTAAACAACTTTACAGCTCAGATAATACACACGTTTTAACTGAAGAATTTATATAAATTCTTTAATAAAATTAAGAGATTCACATTTCTGCTCACAAAAACTGGCCCCATTCACGTCCAGTGTAAGTGTCTGTATAACAGATTATTTTCTTTTTCTTTTTTAAGAAAAGGAGGCACTCGCCAAAAAATATTTTTTGTGGCAATCAACAATTATGCCACAAATGCTGTGGATTGAGCTCAACTTTTATTGAACCCGAAATATTCCTTCAAAAATAACGAAAACAATGCACATTCGTTGGCAAATGAGTATTGTTCAAAAACTTTAATTGAAGCACAATGACGTTCCATGTTTTACGCACAAGACTCAAGCAATGTTTCACGTTATCTGTCGAGCAATCTAAATAGTATGAAGTTCTGACTGCAGTGGCCACAGCTTCAGCTTCGAAGTAGGCTAAGTGTCAGACCACTTGGTGGGTTATAAGTGTGAGCTTTCACAAGGTAAATGTCATTGTGTTTCAAAAGCAAGAGTCTATAGGTTCCTCAATGCCACAGACATCCCGTAGCTTCCAGTCTCAAATCTGGGAAAAGAACACTTGATGCCATCAAAGGAAAACGGATTGAAACCAGATGTGCTGCCTTCGTTCTTTCCATGTATTTAATTAAGCCGCTGTGGGGATGGAGTAGACCTTTTTCATCATTAGTTTCCCCTCCACATTCCCTTAGCTGCCAACTCCTCTACAAGCGACTTCTCAGAAGATCATGCAATAGGAGACAGTCTGTACAGTTAGTCATTTTTAAACCTGCAAAATCATCGTTTGAGCTCTGGCGTCCAGCTTGAAATGCACTACATTGTTCATAGCCTGTCAAAACCCAAAGTTTAAAAGGTTTTTCTTCATCGCTTTGGGCAGGTGGCTTACGTGTAAAAAATTCAAGCGATCAAAATGCATGATTTGGACAGCTCTACCTGAGAATGACCTATTGTGTTTGGATCAATCAGTTTGCATTGATTTAAAATGGAAATTACAAGATGGACATTCAAGAAACAAAAGGCTATTAAATTGTGCAGTGAGTAAAGCTACTTTTCACAATGCCATATATGTCCACGGAGGGACAAAGATGCAAAGAAACCTAACTGAACTTTAAAATATATGTATTTAATGCAAATGTATTTATTTGCCTGAAAATATATATTTCTATGCTATAAAGAGAATGTTATAACTTATGACTGGGAAAATAACTCTCTCTACTTTGGATTGACATATTTGCATAGGTTAAACAGACTCGATATTTTGCATCTAAAGAATCGAATAATGCATGGGGGAAACTAGTCAATGAAAAGCGTGCGTATGCGATATTTCGGTTGTTTAATAGTCATTTTACAAATGTTAATAAAAAAAGAGACATTCGTGTAAGTTTTCTAGTTAAGTTTTCACTAAATGATTTGATAGGAAATTAAAAAAAAATCCAAATGCGATCATTATAATGCGCGTTGTAAAGACACCTAATTACTGCTAGACGTCATTGAAACTCATCCATGCGGGCTGTGTTCGGTTTGGGAGTAAAGTTAAAACATTAGCAACAGAATCAAGTGATGAATCATTATTCCCAAGCATATTTTAATAGGGCTTGTTCACGGCTGATTTTAGCCTGTCAGCGTCACCATCGCAAAACAAAGCAACGAACTGAGGCTTCATCTCTAAATATACGTGACGTTTTTTAGGCTCAAATTATGTGTCACTTGTTTTTAAAAATTATCTACCTTCTGTAACATGCCTCGAAAGGCTAGCCTATTTGTTCAGACAATGTGTCTTAAAATATATGCTTTACCAATCAACGGACATCAGGAGTCAATCTAATAAGCCGATGACACAAAACGTTTGGACATGTGCATGCTTTAATGAAGAAGCGCGTGCACATGTCTGCAGGTGTGCAAGCGCTTTAATTGTAATTAAGGGAAATGAAAGTGGACAGAGCTCGCGGTATGTAATCAGCACCAGAGGTCAATGGACAGCACTAACGCACTTGATAGTGTTTAACTCTTAAAACGACCTCCTAACAAGAGGGATTGAGCACAGTATAAGAAATGTGTAACACACAGATTTGCACATCAATCATGTACAAATAATTTAATTGCATATAAAATGTTCAACAGTATGTTAAATCTGTCATATTATTAATGAATCTAAATAAAATGAAAATACATGTAAATAAAATAGTCTATTACTTCTAGCATTATGATGTGAGCACGGAATGTACGTTCTAAGCAGTTATGATTTTAGTTATGCTAAACCTCATTTTGTTAGTTGTGACCTTGCAATATAATTGCGATTCAAGGGACTGACTCAATGATGGTGTGTTCTATTAATCTTAATAATAATAATTTTTTTTTTTGTCATTTTGAGTAATTCAAGCTACACTCTACTATCTGCATAAACTCTAAATAGCCTATTGCTTAATTATAGATTTACTTTTCTTTGAATAGGCCTAAATGCAATGGTCAGTTCTTTTCAATTACACGTTTAGAAGAAATATATTTTACTGCATGATTAACTGTCATGAAAACGGCGATGATTTAACTTAGATTTATCACTCATAAAAACTTGGACAGTAGAAATGGGTGTTTCAAGTGTTAAGAATATATTTGGATAAAGCTTAAGCCATTTAAACCTCTCATCTTAAAGTTAATCGCTTTCTTCACGCTGTTGCATCCATATGGTAATATGAGGGTTAGAGGGAAGCCTAATCGACAAGATCAAAACTGAATAGTGACTTGCCAGAAGGCAGAGGTTTTCTGTAAAAGTTGATCTCCTGTGCATATTCCTCTCGAGTTTCTCGGGTTACGGAGCACTTTCAGCCTGTCACAGAGGACTGAGGGCACATAAATCAGAGAAAAGCACTCTCACAAACTGGGAATCACACGAAATTTCCAGACCTGATTTATATCCAGAATTCTTCAGTATTTGAATTGATACAATTAAACTAGATAGAACAGAATACAGTCGATAGAATCTTTATTCTTCGTTCATTGTTTTCATTTGTTTTTTTTCTATTGTGGTGCTCTGACACTGTAAATCGGCCTATTCAGTATTTCAATTTAGGATTGTGAAAACGAATTAAATCTAAATAGAGGTTACTAATTTGAACGGATAATATTAGGTAGTTAGTTTGCATAGTTCAAATTGCTTAAGACTTTAAATGGAGCAGGTTTGGCAGAAGAGCCTTACATAAACCACATATGATTTTCCCAAAGCTGAGCCTGCACTCCTCCAGAGATGTTCAGACATTACTGAATCACTGTAAGAGATTGAAGTGGGTATAAGGAGCAGTAACAAAACTCTTAAAAGTAGTCAAGGGTCATCTACAGAGGGGTTTGCGGCTTTCCTCAAATTCCTTTAAAAAATGAACCGCCATCACTCTATGACCTCTAAAAACAGTAATAAAATGGAACAGGTAATTCTCAAATTCCTGACCATTAAAGGATACATCTTAATATGGTTAAAAGGCAAGCAAAATGTAATATGATGTATTTCAAACATAAACGATATGAGGTATGTGATAAAGAAACTGTATTTTGTTCAAAACATTTAAATACTTTATTCCCCATACAGTATATTGAATACAAATAATACTGTATAACCATTATAATGCACAATTTTAAGCAAAAGAATGAATAAAAATCAAAAATATAAAAATCCCTCACATTTTGAATGATTAAATAGCATATTAAACTTTAAAATAACCTTACCCTTCCGTAATATTGTTCTTAAAGCAAAACTGGTGAAAAGAAATCATGAGTTTATTAAACAGTATATATTGTAACATAAACAATCTATATGTACTTTAGATACAAAAAATAAACAAAAAACATTTGAACAATGGTAGTGCATATGCACATTAATCCCTCCCACAGCAGTACACAAACAACTGTTCTCATCTCCGTTGAACAATTGCCTACTTTGTATGGTAAAACCGCATCTATCGATTTAACATTTGCATAAAGTTATATTTTACTAGACGACTGCCATGTACAGATAAAAGATTTCATTATTCTTGTGCAACATCATGTGATAGAAATTACAACTATAAAATGCCACCATACCATTTGCTACAATTCCATTTTGATTCATAAAATCAATCACAGTTGGTTATAAAATGGTCAATAAAAGTTAACAGTGTTGTATTAATAGTGTTTAACAATAGATGTATTCAAATGGAGATTTTCAGCCAATTTTCTTCATGAAAGACAGATCAAATTATACAATGACTGCAAACCAAACAAACAATTAAATACAGAGTGACGCGGCATTGTTTTAACAACCCGCTTTTAGGGTCATGTAGAATCTTACATGACAAAAACTGTTTCTTCGATAGCATTGTTCTTCTATGCTTAGCAGTTCATAAATCAACATCTGAAGCCCATAATGTTGGGGCATTTTAGTGTTGGTAGTAAAGGAATCACCCTCATAGCATTTTGGATTTACTATTGACACCCAGGCTGTCCTTTGTCCTCTCAAATAATGTTAGAGCACCTCAACTGCAAATGCAGGACTTTTCGATAACATCAACATTTTCACAATGAAGACATTTCTAAAGCTAAATATGAAAAACATTATAAAGCCACTTTTATAATGACAATTGGGAGCTAACTGATAACATCTGCAGAAACATCTGTTGCTCTTCTCTCCTGATTGTCTTGGCTGATCTGTGGTTCTGTAATGGAACTGTCTTTGCTCATATTTGTGCAATCCACCTCTGTACACCCCTCAATGCCTGCTGCAGGACCATTTTCAGTAACTGACTGCGGGTTGCTCTCCCTCTGCTTGTCCTCTTGTTCTGCATCCTCTGAAATGGGGACTTCCTCAGCATTAAGCTCAAGCTGTAACATCAACTCTTCCAGTTTGCGGGCCTTGCGTAGCTCATTCTGCTGGATAATTGCACACAGGTGCTCTGTGAGCTGCTCTTTCACCTCCGTTTTCCTATGCAAGTCCAGCTTAGCAGCAACATATTCAACCTCTGCCTTTTCAAGGCGCTTCCTGTCAACAATAAGTGATCGGCAAGGGATATAAGTGATATTGGCACATAAATGTAAATTCTATGCTTGATGTGTACACACAGGAACAGCAACAATTTCTTCTGTCTTATATCACAGGAAGTACACATTCAACCTGAATTTTATTAAAAATAAACAGCGACTGGGGCCTGGGTAGCTCAACGAGCAAAGACGCTGACAACCACCCCTGCAGTTACGAGTTCGAATCCAGGACGTGCTGAGTGACTCAAGCTAGGTCTCCTAAGCAACCAAATTGACACGGTTGCTAGGATGAGTATAGTCACATGTGGTAACCTCCTCGTGGTCGCTATAATGAGCCACGTGATAAGATGCGTGGATTGGCGGTCTCAGATGCGGAGGCAGCTGAGATTTGTCCTCCGCCACCCGGATTGAGGTGAGCCACTACGCCACCTCACCTCAACACCACTTTATCAATAAATAAAAATAATAATAAACAGTGTCTGATAATATGGTGGACAGTATAAGCTGACAGTTTTTTCTTTTTTCCCCCTGCAGTTTCTGTATAGATGACTAAAGATTGCATGATCATGTTAATCTATTTAATGTACAATAAGCAATTCTGTTTATAATGATGCATGTAGAAGGGTTATTAGTAAATTACTAATTTAGTTGTACTAACAATTTTGTCAGTCTTATATTTAATTTAATAAGTGTTCAACTCTATAAAATGCACAAGATCACAAGGAGTCACATGGTTATCCAAAAAGATGTGAATGTTATGCTAATTTAATTTATAAAAATATATATATATTTTTAAATAGCACAATTAATATGGGGAGGAAACAGTGCAACCTTTGCCTCTGAAGAAAGAGGTATGTCTTGCGAGGCAAGGCGGTATGAACGATTGTTTGATGTAGACACACAACAGACCTCAATCCTTAACACACAACCCTCAATATCAGTGACAATCAACAACCCTCAAGTTAAATTATGAACTCCTAACATCACCACACAACTATTCACTAACAGTGCCAAAAACAACAAAAAGCATAAAGTCAGCAAACAGCAAGGAACAAGCCTAAAACACTAACCACATAATTTATTCATGTTGCAAAGCATGCTGGGAACTCACATCAGCAACACTGTTCAACATGAAATTGTTCGTTCAGACAACTCTGTTTGACTAGTTGTCTAACATGTATTTTTATATAGATGCAAAGTAATTTACATTTTGAGTTTCTGTGACTCAAAACCCCCCATAAACTGGATAAAATGCAACTAAATTTTTTACAGTGTGGTTAAATCTAAGCAATATGGTAAGAAACAGATCAGTATTTAAGTCCTTTTTTACTATAAATTCTCCTCCCTGCCCAGTAGGTGGCGAAATGCAAAAAAAGGACTTAAATATTGATCCGTATCTCACTCACACCTGTCAAATGGCTTCTCAAGATAGCGATTCAACCACCGGAGTCTTATGGATTAGTTTTATGCTGCGTTTATGTCCTTTTGGAGCTTCAAAATGTTGGTACCCATACACTTGCATTGTGAGGATATACAGAGCTGAGATATTCTTCAAAAACCTTCGTTTTTGTTTTGCAGTAGAAACAAAGTCATACACATCTGAAATGGCATGAGGGTGTGTAAATTATTAGAGCATTTTCATTTTTGAGTAAACCATCCCTTTAATTCACTAATGAATGTAACACAGTTCAATCATTACCATGCTAAGGAATAGTCCATGCTGGCTTCTTCTATCAGTTTTCTGAGAATCCCAATGTCACTGGATACAGAATCGTCTAGTGCTTGAAGTTCTCTCTGGATTTTCTTCAGTTTCACAGCTTCGGCCTGAGTCTGTTTGGACCTGGGAAACAGGAGGTTATATCTAGAAACAGCTTTGGATAGTCATACAAGCAAACAAATTCATTTTCCAGACAGATTAATTTTGATATAATGTCAAAGTCAGAATTTGCTCCTACTTCTCAGCAATGGTCTTTGTAAGGAGAGCTTTTCTCTTTTTATTCTTCTCTTCCATTATACGTTGTTCCCACTGCAACTGCTGCAGACGGTTCCTCTCTCGCCTGTTTTAAAAACGGTTTGGTGGAGTCTTTTATAGAATAAACATTACAACACTAAATCATCAAACTTGTTTTAATTTTCTATCTTCAAAGGAATACTCCAGGTTTAATATGTTAAGCTCAATCAACAAACTATTCGTAAACATTAAAATACTCACTATTTCAAAAGTATAGCCACAAGATGTGGCTATACTGTGTAACGTTATTGTGTAACGTTATTGCCAATTTGACAACTGCATTGCCATGAGAATGTAATGACAACAAATACTGTAACCCTAAAAAGACTGTACAAATTACGATTTCAACAACTTTACAACTCGAATAATAGGAAAGCTTTAACAGAAGAATTACCGCAAGTGCTTTAAAAAAATTAAAAGCTTCAGATTTCTGCCTTTTAAACCCTCCAAAAATTGGCCCCATTTGCTTCCATTGTAAGTGCTTCACTGCAACCTTTTTAATGAAAAGGAGGGGCGAGTCGAAATCATTTTTTGTTGTAATCAAAATTATTCCACAAATGCTGTCGACTGAGCTTAACTTGTATCGAACACGGAATATTCCTTTAAAACTTTTGCAAATCTGTAATTAACTGTAACATGCATGATTCTCATTATCTTGGTGTCAGCACATAGATATCCAGCACAATCTTTGCTAAATACATAAACTTACTAACAATTCCACTTCCTGTTTGTCCAGCTCCTTAACCATCACTGTTGCCATTGCCTCTGCAGATGGTTTTGGATCGTGCTTAACTGGTTCTGTTTCCTGCTTAACCAGTTCGGACTCCAACAGCTTAGGTTCCTCTTGTGATTTGAGAGGAGCAGGGTGACTGACAGCCGGTGGGTCTAAGGGTTTGGTAAGCTGTTGCTCAGGGGGCAGAGATCCGACGCCCTCCTTCTGCTTGGCTGGCAGCTGTAGAGCCCTCTCCCGCTGTAACTGCTGCCTGCTCCGGTTAGTTGGAGCGGGTCTACGGCCACGACCCAAAGTGACAGGCACAGCCTGATTCGCTGAAAAAAGAACAGAGCAGACTTCTATTAGAACTAAATATTTATCACCCAAAAAATTAGTTATTAATCGTTTAAAATATTCAACTCCTGAAGAAATGAACTGCAAGATATTCTATGCAGGCAACTCACAAATTTAGAGACAAAAACAGTGTTTTCGTATAAAAATTTTTTACAAAATGACAGTCAGAATTATGCGTCTTACTTAGTTACAGATATAGGTCAATAACAAGAAAGAAGAACTTTCTAATCACTACTATACTTACTGCTATCGCCGTTCTGCTGCATTCTTCGCAACTCTTCCTCTGAAAATCCAGCCCATGCAGCCATTTTCTGTACTCTATAAAGTATCTTACGGCTAAATTCAAACTCGGTTTTATCAAATGCACATATAAATGGCATTAAATGCTATTTTACAACATATACATGGTGTAATTTGGGAAACTTTTCAATGTGGCCGCCATGTTTGTATTTAGACTGCCACGTTCAAGACCCTTGAAGGTCCCCTTCACAGGCGTCCTCGGATTTTGCCTGTTAGTATTTTTTATGGAAATTTTCCAAAAATAACCACAAATGACATATGTTATTTATGTTTCCAACTTAATACTTTTATAACCATACGTATAAAACTGATTTTTTTTCTTTGATAAAATAGCCATAAAAATGAACGATGAATGATAAAACGAAGTACCTTTTCTAAGACGACAGGCAGTCATTTTAGGTGGCTTACCTTTAAAATATCTTTACGCACATTTCATGATCAGTTCCCTTCTTGAGCTAAATTACCATAAAAATGCTAATTAAGATAATTTCATAGTAAACTGTTAAATAGTTTGTTAAATATAGTTTCCACATACTGCATGTAGGCATATGTAAATCTTTTTGTACTTTTGTCTTCTGTAAAGCACTTTGTAAAAACAGTTTGGTCCTATATAAATAAACTTTTACTTACTGAATAGTAGGCTACAGTATAGGGATATTTAAGGATTCATCCTTAGAAACAAAGGCCATTTGTTTAAAAAAGTTAAGCTATATTGTTTTGAATAAATATGAGTGTTTGCTTTATAGCAGTCCGTCAGGAAATCTAAATCAGACTGTTGGAGTCAATGGCTAATTTTGTTTATCCTCCTCTTCTTGCTCCAATTACCCTTTTCACATTCACTAAGACTTCTTGCACTCCTAGTGGCCAGAGAGGTTAGAGGTTAATGAAAGAGCATGCTTGGTGATAAAAAGCATGAAATCCACAGAATAGGAGATGTCAAACAGTTGTGGATTGAGTTACACTTTTGCTTTATTGCCAGAAACACCCAAAACTCTTATGTGTGCCTTATGGGAGGCCCTGTAATTTCTCTGGATCAATTGCTTATCTGTGTGAGCTGCCATGTTTTGCATAATGAGTTAACTCCTGTGTGTATAAGTCCACTTTTTTTAGCTGCAAATTGTTTTTCCTATTATTACCATTAAAACCATGGGACACCTCCATTTGTGGTGGGTGGTATGGTAGCACAAGTGTTGAGCTGCCTGTTCCGGAAGTAGAAATACCAATATGTACTTTGTGGTCCAACAATGTAAAGTACAAAACATAATTAAAATGTGGCTAAGGGTTCAAAATTGCAATTAGTCAATGTTCCAAAAACAATGAAGCATTAACAAATGTATATATTGAATTTTACACAGCAGTTAGTTCCTAATCTTATAAGCAGCATTCTTAAAGTGATGATATTTAGCAGTATTTTAGCACTTCACTGTTTTGTATAACTTATCTGTCTGTGTTTGCAGCACTTCAGACAGGCTGTCTGACTGTGCGTTGCTTGCCGACTTTCAATGGTTGACCCTTCTTTGACATCTTTTGGAGATATTGGTGGAGCAATAATATCAAGTCATTTATTGCTTCAAAATCCTTTTTTTAATCATTTAAATAAACCAAGTGCCATACATGATGCTGTACATTTCTGTCTGATTTAATGTGGAATGTCTAAACTTATGGAAATGCACTCTTTTGAAGCCCTTGTTTCAAATGCCAATTCAAACACTGGTTACAGTCTAAATGCTTCCCATAAATTCTAAATGTTTTCTTAGGGTGATTATTCATAAATATCAACTATTGATTCAATAAAGTGGCAGCCATCATTGACAGACCCCATTTGATGTGTTGGCCCATTGACCTCAAGGTGGAGTGTTGCCATGACACAACACTACATCCAGACAGAAAACCTTAAAGCAGGGGTGTCAAACTCAGTTACTAGCAGAATTTAGTTCCAGCCCTGCTCCAAAATGCCTCCTTGTAATCTTCAAACACTCCTTGATAAGCTGCTTCAGGTGTGTTTAATAAGGGTTGGAGCTAAACTCTGCTGGACTGTGGACCTCCTGGAACCGTGTTTGACACCCCTGCTCACCCAAAAATTCGAATTCTCTCATCATTAATTCACCCTTATGTCATCTCAAACCTGTATGCATTTTTTCCTTTCTTCTGTAGAACACCAACAAAGGTATTCTAATGGAGATATGATGTCTTTTTTTCCAGACAATGCAAGTGAATGGTGACCAATTTTTCAAGCTCCAAAATGGACATAAAGGCAATCCATAAGACTTCAGTGGTTTAATGTCTTCTGAAGCAATCCAGTTGGTTTTGGGTGAAAACAGATCAAAATGTAACTCCTTTTTCACTCTACTTTTTGCCATCACAGTCTCTAGCCACGATCATGATTTCAAGCACAATTACACTTCTTCAGTACTTGACGCATGTGCAGAATGCTAGAAGGTGCTAGGATGTGCAATCAAGCTTGAAATCATGATCCCCAAGGAGACTGCTTTTGTCAAGATTTATCATAAAAATGGAGTTAAATTATGGTCTGTTCTCAACCAAAATGGAAATCATTGGATTGCTTCAGAAGATATGGATTAAACTACTGGATAACCTTTATGCTGCCTTTATGTTCTTTTTGGAGCTTGTAAATGTTCAATTGCATTGTATGGAAGAACAGACATCATATCTCCATTAAAATATCTTTGTTTGTGTTCCACAGAAGAAAGTCATATCAGTTTAAGATGACATAAATGTGAGCAAATGATGGGAGAATTGTCATTTTTGTGTGAACTATTCCTTTAAATAAAGACTGGAAAAACTTAGAGTCGACAGCCACCATAATTATCTCTCGTCTCTCTTTCTTTTTTTTATCCTGCTCTTTCTTTTCTTTTAAAAATACACACACATAATTTGTAATTCATCTTTTAATAGGGAATCCAACTCATGCCCTCTATTTATGCAAAAACACAAATTATTATAATGGATCTGGGTCCATGTGTAAGAACGGAGATGCCAATTATTCCTCTGGTCCCCCGACCATCCATCAACTGTGTTTAATTAACTTTTGTTAAAAAATAAATAAATACAAAAAAGTAATATACGTGATTTGCCCTACAAAGGATGCATAAGGCAGCCAAACAATCACTGCTGCTTCACAGCAGCTTTTTTAAGGCAAACACCCAATTTTTATACATCTGGAATTATTTATACTCTTTAAAGGAGAAACACCTCAGGAGAGGATAATGACTGGTGGGGAGACAGACTGATGCATGGACTCCATATGGCAGGGCAAGAGTGAAGAGTCCGTCTCTGCGAGCTTATGATCAGTTAAGATGGAGGAGTCTTTGTCCCGGGGCTGTCCACATGCCCAATTACAAAGAAGACCTTTATGGACACAAAAGGAAGGCCACTGAGGAGGTAAAAAAACCACCATCCCTTAAAGAACAAGAAACCTATATTTACAGTTCATAAGTTCAAACTTGAAAGACATGGTGGCATTGTTAGATTAGGTCTCATATACACTCTATAGGAAGAATAAATCTCTCACTTTTGTTTTGAGTTAATGTTTAAATATGTTTATGTTAAGCTGTGGAGTGAAATCACTCCAACATTTGAATGCTGGCCGGCAGGATAGTCTACCAGGCTGAGAGAGTAATGAGTAATTCAGAATAAATACTGTTTTATTAGATACTATGAAGTCCTCTCCATTAATAAAACCACATGCATTGCAAACAATGATTGCAATAACGTGTAATAAGCTGTGTAGGAGTAATATTACCCATGCTTTTTTTAAATGGAGTAACTTATGCAGCATGTACATCACCCAACACTTTGGTAACAACCTCAGCTTGGCTGTCTAAATTTAGACTCACAAACATTATATATGTGTACAGTATATGAATCATATGGAATGATTTGGTCACAGAAAAAAACCCATCAAAGATGAATGATGCATTATGTGTTATATCACAAGAAAACTTTCTCAAGAGAGCAATACATTTAACAAAACTACAGCTGCACAGTCCAATTTGAAGAAATATTTATTACTTAAGCCAAACAAATTCCCACGTAAGATCAATCATGACATTTTAGACCATGTAAGGGAAAGATACGTTTTGCTCTATTGCTAAGGTGTCTTGGACAGGTTTCTAGATAAATTGCGTATAGCAAAGAGTAGACTACCTCATCAGAATTGTGTATAACTTATGGCTAATTAAGTGGAATCAGTCCAGGCACAGCAAGTGCACCTCTTGCCCTCCCTGTGACTTTTAGCTATCAATAAAAACACACTTCCCTCAACAATTCAAGAGAAAAAGACAAACAGCCAATTCATGGCTGACCTTACGGAAGATATAGGGTTGAGGTCAAATGGATGATTAGGGGTCATAGCTGTCCCCTCATGCAAAGGTTCAACTTAAGGAAGATGTAATGGCTTCAAACCCCCACATGTTTTGACTTCCCCACATTTCAGTCTGTTTATGCTGCAAGACTGAGTTTCAGTTTTCAGTCATGGCCATCTGCAAAAAGTTTGGCATACCAGAGACAGGTCTGTGTGATGTCATGCGCTGATTAGAAAAGATAGAAATTATCCTGTGATCATTTGCTGTCTCTTTCACTGTATGTTTATCATAAAACTTGTCAACTATTTTCTCTTTTAAAGGGATTGTTCACCTG
Source organism: Moxostoma hubbsi (assembly GCA_032164185.1). Classification (NCBI taxonomy): domain Eukaryota; kingdom Metazoa; phylum Chordata; class Actinopteri; order Cypriniformes; family Catostomidae; genus Moxostoma; species Moxostoma hubbsi. Next base: position 30,109,538 of record JAVLUX010000031.1, on the reverse strand, counting down.
GAAATGTAAATTCTGTCATCATTCTAACACACGTATGAACACAAAAGGATTTGTTAGACAGAATGTATGGACTGACAGCCTCAATCACCATTTATTTTCACTGTAAGAAAAAAATGTCAAGGGAATGGTTACTGAGGCTGTCACTCCCTAGTATTCTGCCTAACATCTCCTTTTGAATGAATGTTACATTTATATAGCGCTTTTCTGACACTACACTCAAAGCGCTATACACATTGAACAGGGGACTCTCCTCAACCACCACCAGTGTGCAGCATCTACCTGTATGATGCAATAGCAGCCATAGTGGTGAGTAGAGGGGAGAGTAGACTTATAGAGCCAATTAGTTGATGGGGATTATTAGGAAGCCATGACTGAGAAGGGCCAATGGGGGGAATTTAGCCAGGACACAAGGGCTACACCCTTACTCTTTAGGAGGATTTTTAATGACCACAGAGAGTCAGGACCTTGGTTTTACATCTCATCCGAAGGACAGAGCCTTTTTAAAGTATAGTGTCCCCATCACTATACTGGGGCACAAACAGAGCGCAGGGTGAGCCCCCCTGCTGGCCTCCCTAATACCTCTTCCAGCAGCAACCTTAGTTTTCCCCAGGAGGTCTCCCATCCAGGTTCTGCTCATTCCTGCTTAGCTTCAGTGGGCAACCGGTCTTGAGCGACAGGGTGGTATGTCTGCTGGTGTTCCAACTGTGTTCCAATCTGAAAAGAAAATCATTTGAATGATAATGATACTGAATGATAATGATGAACTATTTCTGACAATTCCAGAATTCCTCCATTCTCTCTTGTGTCTCATTCTTTTCTCATACACCCTTATATTCTCTAGCATGATGTGGTATTAATTGGCACAATTATCTCCTGTCTTTTGAAGTAAGTTCAATCACATTGTTAGAGGTCACCAGAACAAGAACATTTTGGCACATCTCTTAAATTGTGATAACTGAAGCTGATTCCACCTATGGCCTATATATGTGCCAAACCTGCTTGAATTAGGAGCTTTGCTCTGGGACAAGTCCAGGCTCTGATCCAGGACTTCACTGCAAGTCTCCATGTATATCCTTCCACAGCACATCTGGCAGAACCTCAGACACAAGGAGAAAATAATTTCAAGATGAAACAAGGGTGTGGATTTTTTGAGTTTATGTAAGAAACAAGAGACAATAAAGACAGTTCCACAACAATGCTTTGTTCGCAGTAAATGGTCGTAAATAGTTGAGAAAGGTATGATTTGTTTTCATTGAAAAAATACATTTACCTTAGTAGTGTAAACATAAACTATTTATAACTATTTATAAACAATTTAAGTAAAAACTCCACTTCAAATGTATTAATATTCCAACCTTTAATATTGTTGAAGAAATAATCAAGTCTTTATCGTTCCAATACACTGTAACAGAGACATTTTGCTCTCATTTAAACATTCAAATATTGGATGAGAACAGACCAAAATATAACAAATGTTTCACTGTACATCCAGAGGCGGGACCAGAAGGGTGACACAGAGTGACAGCTGCCACCCTAAAAACGAGCTTTGCCGCCCCACTTGCCACCCCAACTTGGACCTTGCTCGCATCCTGGAGATGATGCATAATGGTCATAACAATGTTCTGCCCGTGTCTGGTAGGACACGGCGGCATTCCGCATCAGTAAACACGATCCTTCCCCACCCCCAAAACTGGTCCTCCGCAAGACAACACCACTGATCTGTAACGGTTAATGGAGGAAGGACCCAAATGCAGGAGGTGAATTGATGTTTTATTAAACAAAACAACAAAAAAATTCATACAGAATACTCTCACAAGAATAGCCTTAGAACAAGGCCAAAAGCACACCCCCACACAAACTTATACTCCTGCCATAACCCGTAGAGCTTCATGACCCGTGCCGCTCTCTGATGTGCAAGATAACTGGACTTGGGTGAAGAAAAAAAAATCTCTGCTTGGTCCAAGGTTGGTCAGATCATTCTGTCATGGTTTTGGAGGAAGGACCTAAAAGCAGGAGGTAGTTTTTTAATAAACAAAGAAAAACTCTCACAAGAGAAAATAGAATAAAAAGCTAGACAAAACTAAAACAATAGCAAATCATATATAAACTGGAACTGGAACAGACTAACTAGACAGGGAAACAAATAAAACACAATGATCTGGCAGGGCAGACAAGACAAAGGAGAAACTAAATAGAAAAAAGAACATTGAAAACAGTTGCTTACTAATACTAATGATCAGGTATATAATATAATATAATATATTATATGTAATATAATAAAATATATTGCAGTTAAATACATGATAATATCTGAAGATTGCTGAATTGCAGAATGGAGTGACTGTGACATTTTCATGGTGCAGGCAAAACGCCTTTGCTAATAAGACTGTCCTGTACTGTCTGATTAGGCTGAAGGTTTGGCAGAGATTTTTAGGCTTTTTCTCAAGATGAATTGCCTTGTGTTTTGCAGCTGTTATTGAGAGTAATACAATGTGGTGATGTGGCCGTTGCCGAGTAACGTCTGTGAAGAGCAAGGCTGGGAGAGGAAGAACAGTAAGGATTGACACCTGTGGGAAATTATCTCTAACAGCTGTTTTGTGTTGCAGTGAGAGCTGGAGAGGGATAAAAGAGCAATCCAGACCACCGGAGGGGGGAGAGAGATATGCACGCAGCAGTGTTGATGTGTGTTTTGTGTTATACTGAAAAGTAAAGCTTTATTTGATGCTGAAAAGTAAGTTAATAAAAGAATACATGCATTGTTAATACAGCTCTTGCTTCCTCCTTCACGAAGAGAACTGAAGACGTGTCACAGTGGTGCCGAAGCCCGGGATTAGGAGGAAGAAATGCTGTCATGGAGTCCTCACTGCTGGAAGAAGTAATAAAGACCATCACTGGCATCCACCAAGCCCAACATCAGGCTCTGCTTGAGCTACTCGTGGAGCACGTGCTGTTCCAGGCTCAAGCGGAGGACCGGCAGGTGCTACGGGGCTTGGTACACAAGGTGGGTTTATTAAGGGGAATATGTGTGGATGGGTCCTGCAACAAAGCGTATTGGTGTGTGGTGTGTGATTCGCTAGCTTCGGAGGCAGTGCCAGGGCTGTCTATGTCAGCTCCACTTCTGGAGGACGTAAGGGAGGGGGAAGTCTCGGCTTCCCCAGAGATGCTCACGGGTGGTGTGCAGCATGCCGTGAATGTCAGCTGGCAAGTCTGCCTGCCACCCCAAGAGTGCTATTGCGCCCCCTTCCGTTGATCGAGGTCCCCTTTGAAAGAATTGGTATGGACCTCGTCATGCCATTAGAATGGATGGCACATGGGCATCACTTTGTGTTGGTTCTTGTGGACTATCCAACGCGATATCCGGAAGCAGTGCCTCTGCGCAACATTTCAGCATGAAGTGTTTCCAAATTGGAGGCTTGGTTGAACGATTTAATCAGACCCTAAAGAATATGATTCATAAATTTGTGCACGAAGACACTTGAAATTAGGACAAGTAGCTTGAGTCCCTATTATTTGCAGTACAAGAGGTCCTGCAAACTTCCACAGGGTTCTCCCCATTTGAATTATTGTACAGGCATCGACCATGTGGCGTGCTCGATGTCCTATGGGAAAATTGGGAGGAGGGACCTTCAAACAGCAAAAGCTAAATTCAATACATTCTTGACCTGAGAGCAAATCTCCACACACTGGGGCAATTAACAAAGTAGAATTTTCTCCAGGCTCAAGAACGTCAAAGGTGGCTGTATAATAGGGGTACTCGGTTACGGGAATTTACACCAGGAGAAAAAGTCATTGTATTGCTCCCCACGTCAAGCTCTAAATTACTCAACAAGTGGCAAGGAACCTTTGAGGTCACACAGCAAGTTGGGGAAATCGATTATGAGGTGAAACAAATGGATAGAGTATGAATCTCATAAGAATCCCATAGAGCACCTTATCAAAACCACCCCAGGGGTATTGGTACGTAGGTGTCCCTATCAGTTACCCGAGCACAAAAAAAGAAGTGGTTCGGGAAGAATTATAGGCCATGCTGGATATGGGGTTAATAGAAGAATCCCTCTGTGACTGGGCCAGCCTGGTGGTTCTGGTTCCGAAGAGCAACAGCTCAGTCCGATTCTGTGTGGATTATAGAAAAGTTAATGCTGTGTCTAAGTTTGATAAATAAATGACAGGCTGGATGGTGCCCCGGCCTGAGTCAGGAAATGGGGGTATGTGGTGAAATGGGGTTATGTGGTAATGTAGGCATGGCCGATCGACATCTGTGGAGAGCGAGGCCAGGAGAGGAAGAGTGTTAAGGATTGACACATGTGGGAAATTGTCTTTAACAACTGTTTTGTGTTGCAATGAGATCTGGAGAGGGATATAAGGGCAACCCAGACTGTCGGAGGGGAGAGAGAGAGAGATGCACGCAGCAGTGTTGATGTATGTTTTGTGTTGCTGAAAAGAAAAGCTTTATGTGACACTGAAAAGTGTGTTAATAAAAGACTATATGGATTGTTTATCCAGATACCGCTTCCTCCTTCACGAAGAAAACTAGAGACGTGTCACATAGAGTATAACAAAACAGTACCAACATTCATCCCACTGCATCCAGTGCAGATGTCACCAATTGTTTAGCTCTTTTAGCTTATGGAACAATGGATTTCAAACACGCAAAGAGCAACTTTTTGCACTGGTCTTGATTCTTATTTTCTCTCCCTGTCTCACCCTTTCCCACTCATCGCTCCCAGTGGTCTTTAAAAAGCTCATTAATGAACATCTGTTCATAATTCTGGAAGTGTACCCATCAGCAAGATGGAATTGGCCCACCTTGAGCCCCCACCAGCAGGCGTTCTGTGCCCTCACCCCACCTCAATATGCACTCAACATCAGCCGCAAGGCCTAGAATAGTTTAAATTGGGATTTTTAATGCATTTACTACAGCAGAACCTGGCACAGTCACAGCCACCTTCTTTCATACAAGCATGCCACTGTTGTGAGCACCCCGCCCAATAGCAGCCCCCTAATGCGAAGAACAGTTACTGTAATGCATTTGCTACATAACACACACACACGCAAACATAAACTTGTTCCCTCTGGGTGATTTACTACCTCTAGCTACTTTATGAGTGTAATTAAACATTTAAAGTTATTTTGCATTGGAGGAAAGTGCTGCCTGTGTGTTTTGTGGAAGGTTACAGCAGTGAGATATGTTGTTGAGTTTTAACAAGAGGCCACAGACTTTCTTTGATGTGTCAGAAACATTGAGAGTGTGTCCATCACAAAACAAGAGTGTTGATTATGGGTTTGCTTTCGGGGGGTTTTACCATTCAAAATCATTTATTTGTCCTCACATAGTCAAGTCTGCTTCAAATGGCACAAAACAAAATCATACCATAATAAAACACATGTTTGGTTTAACCTTCAACAAGGCAAATGAGTTAAACAACAGCTGTATATGCAGTTTCAAGACATACTACATCCTGCATGTATGTATATCAACAGTTGTTCCTCTGTTGATGATTCTTTGTTTTGATTTGTCTATATAACTAATAAAGTGGTGTCACAAGTCTACAGGTCCTCTTTTGGTTGTACAGTAAAAGGGGGAAATTAAGGAAACTAAAATTTAAATCTGTTAATAATCTCACAATAACAATAATAATATGTAAATTGCCGAAGCATTAAAGAAAATGAAGGCCTATGTATACTCCCATATTAACACGAATGCTCAGCGTCTGCGTACAGTCGAATGCAAGCCTGTCAGAGACAGAGTATACTCCACACAACAATTTTTTTCAGGAGTTTACACCCATAAATAAGTCTTTATATTCCTTCAAACTCAAGTAATACAAATGCAGGTATCTCCACCTTACACATGCGCTCTTGACTTTCACATCCACTGTTGTTGTTTTTACCTTCATCTCCTGATGTTTAGTGGCGACATAAAAGCAATGGCTGAAAATGTAAGTGTTGCCACCTTGTGGACCCACTAATTAGTGCAAATAACTCCATGTGTTGCCGGTCCTTCTCACCCCCACGCCGAACGGGACTCGAACCGACGTCTCCGGCGTGGGAGGCGGGTGCGCGAACAAGGAGGCTAAAGGCTACAGCATCTAGCGTCAGTCGCTAGTGCACCTCTTGAGGTCAGGAGAGTGAGGTTTACACACTGCACAGCTACCTACCAGCTGGCTCCAGTTACACTCACACCCCCCCTAAACCTCACTCCCATCCGGGTCACGGCACCACTGTTGCCGGTCCTTCTCGCCCCTGCTCCGAACGGGACTCGAACCGGCGTGGGAGGCGGGTGCGCTAACGAGGAGGCTAAAGGCTACAGCCTCTAGCGTCAGTCACTAGCGCACCTCTTGAGGTCAGGAGAGTGAGGTTTACACACCGCACAGCTATCTACCAGCTGGCTCCCGTTACACATGCACATGTGCATTCTGAGCGTTCAAAGACGCGCTGTTAGATAACCAGGCTGCACATATTCAGTGCCTGTACAGACTGCTAATGATGAGATTTGCATCACACGTCCTGTATGCAAAGCCATTGAAGTGGGCACTCTGTGAGGAACATGGCATTACTGTATGAATGTACCCTACACTTACAGTCTTGGGTTTCCTTCCAGTTCCTTCCAGTTTCAATTCCTAGTGTACAGAAGAGAGCAAATACCATGTCGATAGTGAAAAGAATGTAAACAATTTTACAAAATTGTGGCCCCTGTTGGTATAATGTTCATGTATACAGGAACCAGCAGTTGGGCCCCCTTAAACTGTGGGTGGTATGAAATCAAATTATTTTGCCCTGGCAGCCATGACAGACAAGTTGTCATCAGTTATTGGTACACAGTGTGGAGGTCTCATGTCAATCATCTTCCAAACTCTGACAGTTTTCATTACTTAGATCTACCTGACATTGTCAAGAGATCTTATGAATGTAAACTATTTTTTCCCTGGTTAGATACTGGAGAGCTGAAACTATATGAAGTAAGCGAGGGACCCTGAAAATGTGTTTTTGCTTTAGCTCAGCTGAATTTGAGGAGAAGGAAAACTGAAAGCATCTGTCTTTATTTTAGTGTAAGTTATATATATACAAAACATGCCTAACTTCGCCAGTTTTCCTCTGACGTCTTTAACTGGTTTAATTTGTTACATATTTATGGCATGGCTTTGGAGCATGATCACAGCTGTATGCTTCATGTGTGATGTCATATAGCAGGACTTAAGAGTACCAGAGCTCAGAGTCACTTCTGGAAAATTGATCTGGTAGTGACACTATTTTTTTCACTATGGCTGTCTGTTTCATGCTGCATGTTGGATTTTCTTTTTGCATCCCCAATGAAAACGTAAAGTTATTAAGAAAATATGTTAATGACTTTAAAATATATATATTTCTGAATTTCTTATAGCTACTTTTGGTATTATTGGTAGGCTACTTTGGGAATTTCTTTTGCTTTAATGACAGCATGCACTCAAGCTGGAATTAACTCCACAAGTTTGTGCAAAACAAAAAAATAAGTAATTACTCTTAGCAATTTAATTTCTTTAATTCATATTAAGTCAGTTTCATTCAGCCAACATAATTTAGTTGGACTAGGTCAAATCACTGTACTATAATTGTTTTAACTCAACATTTTTAGGTTTGTCAAACTAAATTTACTAATGTTTCATTTAATTATTTTTCTTATGATGATCCAACTTAATTTATTTAGTTAATTGTTAGTATATACCAGGTGAACAAGTGTAAGGACAGTGTTGCACTATCAATTTGATAGTTCACTATCAAATTAAACATCACTAGAAAGTAGGGATGGGCGGATCTATACTAAAGTATGGATACTTCCGATACTGATGTTGTATCACAAATATCGATCGCACACAAAAATATAGATTCTAAATTATTCTATGTTTTTTTTTATTTTTTTTTTTACCAAGGACATTATTATTTGGTTACCACGAACAATAATCATAAACTTCAAAGTGAAATAAAAAGGATTAGGTCATTTTAGCAAATACTTGGATGGGAACTATTTCTTCCACTCATCTTAACATTCATAAATGCTGAAAGACACAAGCACACAAGTGCTTGCACCATCACAAGACTTGTTCAATATGAGGGATCAGTGTCTTGTAGATGTAATGAGAGAAAATCAGAGAAACAGCTTCTGGTCGTGCAGTCTAGGGCATACTCAGGCATACGTTGTATGCTCTCCTATCTGTTTTAGGATTTTTCGTATGCCCACCTGAAATAAGTGATTATACGTGTGGCCGCCAGGACAACAAGCTTTTGGCCCGGAACTTTTTCAATCTAATAACGTGATGCCGCAGCACAGTTGAGTGAATATTTAATTATTATTAGTATTTTTTAAATGCACAGAGATTCTCTCTAAACGCGCACGGAGATGCACTGGGGAGCACTGGCAAGACAGACGAACCAATCATATTTTCCGTTTCAGTAAGGGGCGGGACATTTCCAGCGTCCGATTAACTTTAACTTATGCAATTCAACTTTGTGAAAATACTGTATTTAAATATATATTTAACATGAAGTTACTATACCATTGTTATTAGCAGTGTACTCTACACCATGCCAGCAAGAAACTTACCCTGATATACATATCGTAAGTTTACGTGGATCTATAATTACAACAGTCCCAATTTTAATGGAAAAAAAAATTCTTACACATTTTACATGAACTGTACATAAATGTAAATACATTTTTGAGATCTGATGAACCCATTGTAATATTATAGTAATCATGGTTAATTGTGTGGTAACTATATGGTTTAACTGAATAACATGGTTAAACTATAGTTACTGTAGTGAATTGGTTCATTTTTGTAAAACAGAAGTCTAATCATTTTCTGTTTCATATAAAAAAATTATGACTTGAATAATAACAAAAAATATTATTTTAAATTACCCATTTTATCCCAAGTAATCGCAAAAAAACAAACAAAACAGAAGTATCAGAATTGGTATCGGTATAGACGATATTGGACTTGAAATTATTGGTATGGGATCGAAAAGAAAATAAGTGGTATCACCCATTTGTACTAGAAAGTAATTTTCCATCCTCAACCTAAGCATAAGTGCCATTCTTCACCACAATGGTAACCCCAAAACTACTGCCAAACAAACACTCTTTTTAAATAACAATATAACAGAACATTAAACATTAACACATCTCCTCCTATTCTCAACTTTCTCAAAAATGCATAAAATATTATAAATATAATTAATTTCAACATTTGTGTTAAAATACTTTAACATATCCCAGCTTAATATGAATTACAACTGTTCATAGGTTATTCGTAGGTTAATTTGATTAAAAAAACTTTAAATACGGTGTCTCTGTGGTGCTACGAAAATGGCTCTGTTTGTTTTGAGTGACCTGGTTAGACATGCCCCAACAATTCAACCAATGGTGTGAGACACACACACACACACACACACACACACACACACACACACACACACACACAAATACAAAATAATTAATCACACAGATTTAAAACTGAATTTCTCTCTCCACTGCCCGAGAGCCCTCCACAAATTCCAAATAACTGCCCCAATCAAATGAATCCCAACTCCCCAGGCTTCTACATGACGCCACCCTCCCCACCTCCATGCACCATTCTTGAAATGAGGGTGCTCCAGCCGACTTCCATCTTAACCATTAAACCATTTGTCTGCCGATCATGACGCTGGTTATAGTCAAATGTTTTACGTGTTTATCTCCTATATTGATGACTGTCTCATCTCTTAAAATACAGAGTCTGGGGCTAAATTAAATTTGAGTAGCCAATACTTCACACATAAAACTGAACTTTCAGAAAGGGAACTTATTAATACAATTAATTAAAAAGGAAACATTTAAATAAATATCCGAATTAAACACTCTGGACACTTTTGTCCATACCAAGTGCAAATGCGAGATAATGGGGTGTAACTTAACTTTTCCGATTAGTTTGATTGAAAGGCTTTTCAATGGAAAAATTGGGGCAAGGCAGTACACTGTCAGAGCCAAAGCTTTGGATTTTAAACAACTGACTCTGTATCCTGAGAACTCTGTGTCGGAGACTAATAAAATAATATCATCTGCGTAAAGCAAAAGTTTATGTGCCACACTTCCCACCACCACCCCAGGAAAATCATCTTCCTTTCTTATCGTGGCTACTAATGGTTCCAGGGCAAGACAGAACAATAATGGGGAAAGAGGGCAACTCTGCCCTGTGCCCCTATCCAGAGTAAAATAATCTGAAATTAATCAATTTGTTTGTATTGCTGCTACCGGGTGTCTATAAAGTAACATAATCGATCCAATAAAAGTATTCCCAAACCCATATATTAAAAAAATTATAATCCCATTTTACCGTGTCAAATGCCTTTTTGGCATCAAGTGAGATGGCAGCGACCGGGGTCTTATCATTCAATATTGATGAAAGGTTATCAGAAGAGCTACAGCCCCGAATAAACCCCACCTGATCAATATGTATAAGAGATGTCATAACTTTAATTAATAGATTAGTCAAAATATTTGACAATATTTTAACACCTAGCCTGATCAGGGAAATTGGACGGTAACGCATACACTCGCATGGATCTTTGTCCATTTTAAGAATCAGAATGATCCGGGCTTGTGTCCTGGTTGGCAGAAGCTTTCCATTGTTTAATGATTCCGTATAAACTAGCAAATGTGGAGTCAGTTCTGTAGCATAAGATCTAAAAATATTCAGCTATCAGGCCCCAGAGCCCTGCCTGTAGCGAAGGCCTTAATTACCTCACCAAGCTCCTCCATGGTTATCCCAGAACCAATAGAATTTTTTTGCTCAGTCATCAGTTTAGGAAGTTCTAATAGTACTTCTTTACCTTAAACTTATCTATGATTTAAATGTTTCGATATCCTAAAACTTTCTGTTTATGTCCAGGTTTAAAGAAAAAAAGAAATAAAAAAGAAAGGAAAACCCCAGATTTATTATATGGTCTAAAACCTTTGGACCTCACTTTGCATATAAAATTGCACAAGACAATAGTTCAGAATATGGCATATGAAGCCAAAACACGTTCTGGAACACTTAGTACTCATTCAACATGCATTCAAATATTCAAGCAATTTCAGTGACATTAAACAGGTCTGTTTACTGGGCTAAATCATTTAAAAATCATTTCACAACTCACAGTAAGTCCTGAGGGTCCTGTCTATGATGGTTCTCTTGGAAAAACTTAATTTGAACTCTTATGGGAAACAAACCCATTAGTGCCTCTCACATGGAGTTAATGAGGTTAAGTCACTATTTGCCTTGTTCATTTTGTCTAAATAAAATATGACTGAGAGTGAGAGAAACAGATGGGATCAGATCACAGTGGCCCGCTGATGAACTGACACTCAGGGAAATCTCACTTAATTTTTTGCTCCATGTCACACACCATCTCACAATCATACACCCACACACCATATCCTGAGTTCACTAGTAAGCCAAAGTGTTCTCTCTTAAAACTAATGCATGTAATTGTTTATGTTAAAATACTCATATCCCAGATTAATAAGAAGAGACAATTATAGTTTAAGTCAGGTCAAGTAATTTTTATTTGTATTGTGCTTTTCACAACAAACATTATTTCAAAGCAGCTTTACAGAAGATCAGGCATTGACAGAAAATAAAACTGTCATATCTATAAAGTCTTAAGAGTCATCATTATATAGTTTGATTAAATATGATTGTAAATGATGTATACAAATAAATAATTAAATAGTACTTGTATTTAGAACCCTATTGAGCAAGCCAAAGGTAACTGTGGCAAGGAACACAAAACTCAATAAGATGCTGGTTAATGGAGAAAAATAACCCTGAGAGAAACCAGGCTCTTAGTGGGGGCCAGTTCCCCTCTGGTTAAACAGCATGAACATAATGCCAATATTAGCTATTTATGTGCAGTGCAAGTTATGGTATAAAATGTGTAAACTAAGTAAGTGTTAAGGGCCAGTGTATAAACAAATATTTTGGATTAGCTGTAAGATTAATGACTAATGTCCTTGAAGTTCAGCCTGGATTAACTGCAGAAGTTCAAATTGATGCATTGTCTTTGGTTAGTTGGTCGATGAAGGCTTTTGTTGGCAATTCATTGCTATGTATTCCATTTTAAGAGTGTAGTCCATCATTAGACCAAGGTGATGCAGTCAGAGATGAGGGAGGTGCGTCGCAGTTCAACCAGCAGGTCATTTCGGTGAGGTCTATCCTAAGTCCTATGTTCAGGCAGTGGCATATGAAGTATCCCATGTCTTATTGTTGGAGTTGGCACCAGTTCATCAGTTTGAACAGTTTATTGAACAGTTTAAGTTTAGTTCACCAAAAAAATTTTAAATTCTCTCATCATTTACTCACCCTCATGCTATCCCAGATGTCTATGACTTTCTTTCTTCAGCTGAACAAAAAGATTTTTAGAAGAATATTTTAGCTCTGTAGGTCCATAAAATGAAGTAGAAGGTGATCAACATTTTAAAGCTCCAAAAAGCAGAGACAATCGTTATAAAAGTAATCCATATGACTCCAATGGTTAAATTAATGTCTTCTAAAGTGAAGCGATCACTTTGGGTAAGAAACAGATAAATATTTTAGTCCTTTTCACTGTAATTGTTTACTTCCGTTCGCTTTATGATGCGCGTCCATGGGGGGACTCGGATGACACTGTCTCTCGCATGATGTAATCACGTTGGCATGTTCATGTGAGAAATGAACCGATACAACCAGAAGTGCAGCTCGATTTGATTCTAAGAGAACACTGTTCACAAGCTTCATTGGTTTTACTTTCATTTGAATATCCCAGCGTGCTTACGTCACACGAGAGGCAGCATTAACCAAGCCTCCTCGTGGACATTAGCCATTGCTAGGATAATTTCTCCAAAAAGTGTAAACTCTGTGGCTCTGTGGTGCAACCTAACCATTGCTCTGTTTGTTATGAGCATACCAACCAGCCCGACACATCAACATTGGTTTAACAATTGGGTGAGTTTGGTGCGCGACTATCTGTTTCTTGGACCTGAAGACAGGGATTCAGGGGGACCTTTATGAAAACAGTCATCATTCTTGCAGTTTGGTGCCTCTAGTGGTAAAGAAATTACATACTTCACCTTTAAGACCTTGAGATTTGTGCATGACAAGGTCTGCTTGCATAAGAGCTGGGACTGTGCGTGTGTTCGTAGTAGTGTGATAAGAGTGTTTTCAGTTACAAGAGTAAAAGAAACACAGCAGGGAACAAAAGCTTGCAAATGTCAATGGTGCAATGTTCATGAGGATAGATTTTCCATGTCCAATGTCCAATTAAGTTAAAGCAAGCTTGAGAGTCACATAGCTTTGTGGATCAATGTTTTTTATTGTTTGTCCCCTGAGATGTAAAATTGTATGCAATGTCCTCCGTTGCTTCTCACCACAACAGGAAGAAGATTCTGTGCTTTACTGTATGTTCATGGGAAAATACTAAGAGAAAACAAGAACCCAGTGTGCTGCATCTGTATACTGTATACTGTATATTTAGACAATTCAATTGTTCAGTTATATATAAAAATTTACACCTAAATAAAGAATTAAATTAAAAATATGATTTTCACTTTAAAGTTAAAATTCTTAATTTCTTACGAATTATTATTTTTTTTTTTTACACTTTTAATGTTCACTTGGGGAAGTCCAAAATATAGACATTCTGCTAGCTTAAACCTTTCAACAGTCTTATAAATGAAGAAAAAGTCATTAAAAAACACAATTAAAATGTTTAAAACTCATATAATCTATTCTATACCTTTAAACTCTTTTAAAACTTTTAATATCATCCTAGGGGAAATCACTCAGCAAATAGCTTCATTTAATACAGCTTGACACTGTGTATTGCAGATCAGTCTGATTCTGTCAGCCTTGCTTTGGTGTGATGACTCATAGAGGACTTTGTCACAGTTTACTCTCAATAGCACTACATGATGAGTAATAAAAATATTTTCTCCAACCATGAGGAGAATGCCCAGCCGCTATTTAAAAGGTTTAATATTTTCCAACCCATGTGTCCGGCAGTTTTTACAGTTGGCGTCAGTGCGTGGAGAAGGTCTAAGTGCAGGCACTTTGAAGTGTTTGTGGTATTGTCACATCTGCCAGCAAGATGTGTTTGCATGGGATCTGGGGTTGGGTTTAAGGCAGGGGGATTCAGAGGTTGCCAGTATTTTTTAACGTCATGTGACAATGAACAACATCTTTTTCCTGATGAGAGCGATTCAGTGTGAGGCATCGTAAAATATGACAGTTTCTGCTAGTACTGCTGAAACAATCTACAGGGTGCTGGACAGAATATCATGTTTTAATTTGGGACTACTAAACTGCAGGAGTCAACATGATCATTGAACAAATAGGTTTAAGAACAGATAATAAGGATTAAATTGGTGGAAAGTGACAACATCCAATTTCCTGACATCATTTGGATTCGCTTAATACACCCTGAATAATAAAAATAATTTTTTCCAGTCAAATTGTCTGAAATCATAGGCATGGAAAGTACAAGTGCTACGGATAGATGTCAGCAGAATTTCTCATGCCAATACATGTCCTAATCCTTTTACACATTCCAAATTTGGTGTAAGAATAACAAAGAAACAAATTTTCAGACTGCTTCTAAAACTCCAAGTTCCATTTGGCTTTTTAAAAATAGTAACCGCTCGAGACCAGAGGTAACCATGTTTACGGTTCAAAAGCGCCAGTCAGAGCCATCTCCATATTTCTATTAACCTCAGTACCCACAATTATGACTGCAACTGAGCCTGTAACACGGTTAAATGATGGCAAAGCCACAGAGACTGTGGTTTAATCAGGAGTTTATAGAACCAATTTCTGCGTTGCCCATATCTGACACACTGCAAAGTATTTTTGCAGTTCATTAGAATGACTTTGCCAAATGTGATTGGCCTTGGGTGTTATTTTCCTCTATAGCTTCAATCCTGCTACCACATGCCAATCCTGATGGCAGCACTGCCATTTGTTGCCATTATTAAAGTCATATTTCTCTGCTTGGTTCATAAATCCTACTTGAAATTTGTGAAAGAGTTGCCTGCTCTCTCATTAGCAGGGACTTTGCTGTGGCTGAAAGACAGCTATTTGCTAAGGAACGTTCAGCATTCTTTGGTTCAAACCAACCAGTATGAAATTAATGAAAATGAATCAACAATGTTGTGATTTACAGTGTACACAGTACAAAGTGGTAACATACAATTTTTACTTTAAGTATATATTTCTACCTTTTATCCAACCCTTAAAAATGTGTTTTGTTTGTGTATCCTTATGTATTTTCTACTTAAATGAAACCAGTAAACTTTGATGTTATCAAACAAAGTGTTACAAGGAGAAAGGTCACAGGAGCAGGATCTAAGCGCAGCTTTAAGTATATCTAAAATAATCAAAGTACAGATGAACAGTGTAAACACAGGAACAAAAGAAACAGCCAAGCTTAGGAAACATTCACAAAGGGGACTAGTCATACTCAGGGGTCAAAACACATACAACAACTGACAAGGACTAAGCAAACAACAGGGCATTAAATACACACTGACTAATGAGGGAATGGAACACAGGTGAGAACAATGGGGAACAGCTGGAAGTGATCAGATCAGGGGATTATGGGAAGTGTAGTCAATGGGGAACAGATGACAGAGGCAAAACACAGGGCAGATGACAGTGAATAGTGACACAAAGCACATTTTAGGGAAACCCAACAAATATATATATATATATATATATATATATATATATATATATATATATATATATATATTCTGCTACATCGCAAACTACATTATTGAAAGGTATTACAGGCTATATACTGTAAAAAAGCATGTAATACCTTTCAATTATGTAGTTTGCTATTTAGCAGAATTATGTTTTCAAAGAGACAGTATGTTAAAAGTGCATCAGATCTGTTGACAAATCATTCCAATCTGTTGAGGAAGTACATCTGAAAGGGTGACAGGGCAGGAAGTTCATCACATCTGGTGACAAGACAAAAAGTGCATCAGATCTAGTGACAGTACAAGAAGTGTATCTGAAAGGGGGACAGGGCAGGAAGTGCATCTCATCTGGAGACAGGGGAGGAAGTGCATCTCATCTGGTGACAGTGAAGGAAGTGCATATGAAAGGGTGAAAGGGGAGGAAGTGCTTCACACAGCGTTACAGGATAGGAAGGGTGGTGATCACTGTCCTTTTCTGCATATCGCGGCACCGTTTTGTGGTACATTCTGCATAACACGCCAGCTCATTTTATCTTATTGCGGCCCATTCGGCCCGATTCGCGGCCGACTCACCGGAACCCTCAGTTCTCCTGATGGCCAGTCTGCCCCTGATTGGGCCCAAAGTGCGTCGGCCCACCGGGAAAATGGCCGGTATGCCAGAATACCAGTCCAGCCCTGGTGACAGGGCATGAAGTGCTTCTCATTTGCTGATAGTGAAGGAAGTGCATCTGAAAGGGTGAAAGGGGAGGAAGTGCTTCACATCTGGTGACAGGACAGGAAGTGCAGTCTCATCTGCTGACAGTGAAGGAAGTGTTAACAAAGCAAAAAGTGCATCAGATAGTGCAAGAAGTGTACCTGAAAGGGTAACAGGGCAGGCGGTGCATCTCATCTGGTGACAGGGCAGGAAGTACATCAGATCTAGTAACAATACAATAAGTGTATCTGAAAGGGTAACAGTCCAGGTCGTGCATCTCATCTGGTGGCAGGGGAGAAAGTGCATCTCATCTGGAGACAGAAAAGAAAGTTCATCTGAAAGGGAAAAAGGGGAGGAAGTGCTTCACATCTGGTGAAACGACACAAAGTCCATCTCATCTGGTCAAAAGACAGGAAGTGCATCTCATCTGGTGAAAAGACAGGAAGGGCATTGCATCTGGTGACAGGATAGAAAGTGCAACCCATCTGGTGACAGAGCAGGAAGTGCATCACATCTGGTGACAGGGCAGGAAGTGCATCTGAAAGGGTGAAAGGGGAAGAAGTGCTTCACATAACATCTGGTGACAGGAAAGGAAGTGCATCTCATCTGGTGAAAGGACAGGAAGTACAATCTCATCTGCAGACAGTGAAGGAAGTGCATCACATCTGGTGAAAGGACAGAAAGTGCATCTCATCAAGTAACAGTGAAGGAAGTGCATCTAAAAGGGTGAAAGAGAAGGAAGTGTATCACATCTGGTGACAAGACGGGAAGGGCAATACATATGGTTACAGGGCAGGAAGTGCATTACATCTGGTGACAGGACAGGAAGTGCATTACATCTTGTGAAAGGACAGGAAGTGCATTACATCTGGTGAAAGGACAGCAAGTGCATTACATCTGGTGAAAGGACAGGAAGTGCATTACATTTGGTGAAAGGACAGGAAGTGCAATCTCATCTGCTGACAGGGAAGGAAGTGCATCTGAATGTATGAAAGGGGAGGAAGTGCATCACATCTGGTGACAGGACAGGAATTGTATCTGAAAGGGTGACAGAGGAGGAAGTGTATCACAACTAGTGACAAGACAGGAAGGTCAACACATCTGGTGACAGTGCAGGAAGTGCATTACATCTGGTGACAGAACAGGAAGTACATTACATCTCATGACAGGGCAGGAAGTGCAACATATCTACTGACCGGGCAGGAAGTGCATCTCATCTGGTGAAAGGACAGGATGAGCATCACATCTGGTGACAGGATAGGAAGTGCAACACATCTGGTGACAGAGCAGGAAGTGCATTACATACAGTGACAAGGCAGGACTTGCATCTCATCTGGTGAAATGACAGGAAGTGCAATCTCATCTGCTGACAGAAGTAAGTGCATCTGAAAGGATGAAAGGGGAGGAAGTGCTTCACATCTGGTGACAGGACAGGAAGTGCAGTCTCATCTGCTGACAGTGAAGGAAGTGTTAACAAAGCAAAAAGTGCATCAGATAGTGCAAGAAGTGTACCTGAAAGGGTAACAGGGCAGGCGGTGCATCTCATCTGGTGACAGGGCAGGAAGTAAGTGCATCTGAAAGGATGAAAGGGGAGGAAGCACATCACATCTGGTAAAAGGACAGGAATTGCATCTCATCTAGTGAAAGGACAGGAAGTGCATCTCATCTAGTGACAATGAAGGAAGTGCATCTGAAAGGGTGACAGGGCATGAAGTGCATCTCATCTGGTGGCAGTGAAGGAAGGTCAACACATCTGGTGACAGTGCAGGAAGTGCATTACATCTCAAAACAGGGCAGGAAGTGCATCTCATCTGGTGACAGGACAGTAAGGGCATCTCATCATGTGACAGGGCAGGAAGTATATCTCATCTGGTGAAAGGACAGGAAGTGCATCTCGTCCAGTGAAAGACAGGAAGTGCATCTCATCTAGTGACAGGGCAGGAAGTGCAACATGTCTGTTGACAAGACAGGAAGTGCATCTCATCTGGTGACAGGACAGGAAGTGCATCTGAAAGGGTGAAAGGGGAAGAAGTGCTTCACATAACATCTGGTGACAGGAAAGGAAGTGCATCTCATCTGGTGAAAGGACAGGAAGTACAATCTCATCTGCAGACAGTGAAGGAAGTGCATCACATCTGGTGAAAGGACAGAAAGTGCATCTCATCAAGTAACAGTGAAGGAAGTGCATCTAAAAGGGTGAAAGAGAAGGAAGTGTATCACATCTGGTGACAAGACGGGAAGGGCAATACATATGGTTACAGGGCAGGAAGTGCATTACATCTGGTGACAGGACAGGAAGTGCATTACATCTTGTGAAAGGACAGGAAGTGCATTACATCTGGTGAAAGGACAGCAAGTGCATTACATCTGGTGAAAGGACAGGAAGTGCATTACATTTGGTGAAAGGACAGGAAGTGCAATCTCATCTGCTGACAGGGAAGGAAGTGCATCTGAATGTATGAAAGGGGAGGAAGTGCATCACATCTGGTGACAGGACAGGAATTGTATCTGAAAGGGTGACAGAGGAGGAAGTGTATCACAACTAGTGACAAGACAGGAAGGTCAACACATCTGGTGACAGTGCAGGAAGTGCATTACATCTGGTGACAGAACAGGAAGTACATTACATCTCATGACAGGGCAGGAAGTGCAACATATCTACTGACCGGGCAGGAAGTGCATCTCATCTGGTGAAAGGACAGGATGTGCATCACATCTGGTGACAGGATAGGAAGTGCAACACATCTGGTGACAGAGCAGGAAGTGCATTACATACAGTGACAAGGCAGGACTTGCATCTCATCTGGTGAAATGACAGGAAGTGCAATCTCATCTGCTGACAGAAGTAAGTGCATCTGAAAGGATGAAAGGGGAGGAAGTGCTTCACATCTGGTGACAGGACAGGAAGTGCAGTCTCATCTGCTGACAGTGAAGGAAGTGTTAACAAAGCAAAAAGTGCATCAGATAGTGCAAGAAGTGTACCTGAAAGGGTAACAGGGCAGGCGGTGCATCTCATCTGGTGACAGGGCAGGAAGTAAGTGCATCTGAAAGGATGAAAGGGGAGGAAGCACATCACATCTGGTAAAAGGACAGGAATTGCATCTCATCTAGTGAAAGGACAGGAAGTGCATCTCATCTAGTGACAATGAAGGAAGTGCATCTGAAAGGGTGACAGGGCATGAAGTGCATCTCATCTGGTGGCAGTGAAGGAAGGTCAACACATCTGGTGACAGTGCAGGAAGTGCATTACATCTCAAAACAGGGCAGGAAGTGCATCTCATCTGGTGACAGGACAGTAAGGGCATCTCATCATGTGACAGGGCAGGAAGTATATCTCATCTGGTGAAAGGACAGGAAGTGCATCTCGTCCAGTGAAAGACAGGAAGTGCATCTCATCTAGTGACAGGGCAGGAAGTGCAACATGTCTGTTGACAAGACAGGAAGTGCATCTCATCTGGTGACAGGACAGGAAGTGCAACCCATCTGGTGACAGAGTAGGAAGTGCATCACATCTTGTGACAGAGCAGGAAGTGCATCACATCTGGTGACAAGGCAGGAAGTGCATCTCATCTGGTGACAGGGAAAGAAGTACAGCCCATCTGGTGACAGAGCAGGTTGTGCATTACATCTGGTGACAGGGCAGGAAGTGCATTGCGTCTGATGACGGGACAGGAAGTGCATCTCATACGATGACAGGGCAGAAAGTGCATCTCATTTTTAAACTAAATGTGGTAGACCAATACTAATAAGCTGTAAGAATGAGTCTGATTTTTTTTAGCCCATTTTGTATATGTATGTTTCTCATAGGCCTATGAAACGCAGTGCTGACACGGCAAAGATTGGCCCTATTGAGAAAAACTGTGATCAGATTGACTAAATCGGAATCTGATCATTTTATTTTCCATAGTTTACTGTAGCAACATTTTCATATAGCCTAACAGTCACTGCTGACCGATGAACAGTACCCTTATAAAGTTATCTATTGTGGGCCAACATATTTGGCCCGGCTCCCTTACTTATCACCCATGTTACAAGGACAGAACAACTTAGTAAAAAAATCATCATTCCAATTCTGTTCAACAAGTTCACAACATGAGCATGAACATAAAACTCAGAACATAAACTGACTTTGAATTTTAGTGAATATCTACATCCAACACAAAGACTTTGCAGCAAAACATTTTATAATCGAAATGATACATAGATCTTTAACCATATTTCCAGCCCTGTAATTTTTTCCTCAAAGAAGTTTTAAGATTCTCCTCCAAAAGAAAAAAGTATAATGTACTTTTGGCATAAACCCACAAGTCATGATACAAACCAAGCCTTAACCCCCAGTGGGGAAAGATTAGCTCAGCTTTTAAAGATCAAGATGCAGGAAATACTTGCCACTTTGTCTATTCTTTTCAGTCCATTTAGATTCTCTCATGCTCTTTTCGATATTCTCCCCTTTTATTTATTTTTCTATCATGGTGATCTGCTCTCACAAGCCATGCAGCAGTACAATCCATTTTACCACAGAACAGTCTAAATCGAAATGGAAGAGTTACACAACAACAAACAAGCAGCAAAACAACCCCCCTGCTTTGGAAACCAATACTGAATCATAGAACTGAACTGTTTTGGTGGAAAAAGAATTGAGGTAGGCTCAGAATGCACGTGAGAGTTATTTTGGCTAATTTTGGTGTGATCTAACAGGTTAGGGAACTGAAACCAGCAAGAGGCTTGAGCCTTCCAAAGCCTGCAAGGAAAAGAAAATAGTGGTTTTACACGTTTTTCGCAAACACCAAATCCAACAGTGGGAATGTGTTGTGTTTCTCACTCCTTTGAATCTTATTGGGTGGGTTTACTGTTAAACTTCATACAACATCCTTAAATTAGGTGCTAGCTGTACCTAATTAGGTTGCGTTAGTTAATGGGCTTGCACATATAATTTTCCTTCGTTATTTGACATCTAATTGTGCTGGAAGACCTTTGTGAAATAGCAAACTTTTCTCTTGCGTAGACTGTGATAAAGCATAACAGCTAACATATACTATGATTAAAAAAAAGCATGTATACTATCTGTATACTAACAGCTTGAACAAACACACAAACATGCCTACTTGTGGCGGATCAAGCACACTTTACTTGTCAGGATAGTAGCTAAGGCTGCGTTCATTAGAAAAACAGACACTAACTCTAAAGGCTAAGGCATACACAACTGTGCTCACTGTGCTTTTGCCAGTGTGGTCAGGTTTTATCCCCAGACTGTAAAGACCAATCCATTCACAAGGACAAATGTCTGACCTCAGCAACCAAACAACCACATCAGGCCAGGCTAAATAGGGCCACTTGACCGTTGATGGGGCAGCCGTGGTTTGTGGCTCACATTTTAAGGTGACTGAGACCGTAACTGTATTCTCTTCAATAGCGCCAGTCTGACCACACGGAGGAGAAACCAGACCTGAACATTTGAACATTAATGTCACTGCCACTACTCTCTCCTCCAATCAATTAACTCTCTAGCTACATTTTAACCCTCATACGCATACCTCAGATCTTTAGTGACCCAGGATCTCATTCTACTCCCTGTACCTTATCCATTTTTTTGAGTTGTGACCAGACCTCTTTAGTATTCCTAATCTTTCTCAAAACACACACACACACACACACACACACACAAACACACTCATAAACCACATTTATAGCATAATACCCTTAAAAAAAGTCCTCGTAAACCACACAAACCCACCCCCTGCTAACCTGAAAAATTAAGACATTTTTATATAATGGTTTAAGTACCAAAAGTGTATAGGGTCATTAGAGACCCCAAGTCTGTGCAACAATCGTGAATTATCAGTATCCCATAGCTATTTGTTATTCAAGTTGGCACTGTTTCAGTGATTTTCTTGATTTACATTTGATATTACTATTTGATGAAGAAACAACGTGAAAGTGAACTATAGCAAGTACAACACACGACTTTTGTCATTGGTGTTCTACTGAAATTATTAACTTGTGCATCCATTTAGACTCAATACGTGCCTGTGAAAATACTTACAGGAATGTGTAGCTAAATTTGTATCTTATGTATTATGTGTAGCTCAATATGTTTTTGACAGCCAGTTGCATCTCAGGAAATTTCAGTGTGAAAGTAATGAATCCTGTTCAAGATTTGTCCTGATTTCTTGCATTGTCTTTTGATATATAAAAATAAAACATCAAAATATATTTTCTTCAGTTATTTTGTTATAAAATATTTTGAAAAACAGTCATGATTGTTGAAAGGGGTCAGTGGCATCACAGACAAACAAACACTAAACAATTTACTTTATTCGTCAGTGCATTCATTTACATTGTTAATCCCAGAAAAATAAATGGATCTATCTAAATGCAATGCAGTAACCCACCCAATCAACACTTGTAAAAGCAACGCAGTTTAACCAAAAACACAAATCTGATGCATGTGCCCAGAAATCCATGTCCGTATTTTACCAGCTATACGGACATTACAACTTAGCCTTTTTGTAGTGTAAATCGGCACTAAGTCACATCTTACGCACTACGAAATATTTGAGCGTTGCACCATTAAACAGGTAGAACGTAAACCTACGTATATTAACGGAAGCCTCTGACCAGGAGTAATGGTTGGAATAAAACAGCAGTCTCAATTATTGACATCAATGTGCTCTTGTTCCCCGACATTGTGTTGAAGAAGCGACACTGGGGGTCTCTCTTGAGTGCCGAATATACCTCTGATCTATGAAAAAAGGCCAATGAGAAGTTGGCAGACAGAATATGCATGTCCCGCCCCCGGACACATGGGTATAAAGACGGGGAAATATGTCTGTTCATTCAGAAATTTTCTTCGGCGCCGATGGTCATGTATGCAGCAAGCTGCGAGTCACACACCTGTTCCTCTTCCTCTGAGCGATCTGCTGTTGGATCTACAGCACACTTCAATGGCTTTCTCCTTCTCTGCACGGCAGTGCAGTTTGCCCCTGGGCGCTTCGACAGCGCAATTAAAAGAGTTGTTATTAAAAGAGTGATTTTCTCTAAAAGAGTTTTTTCATCTATACCTATCCCTTTTCAGGATGTGTCTTTTTAAAGATGCCTTTCTGCCCCTGTGTAGTTCCTGGATGCGGTACAGTGCTCTCCGCTTCAGACGGCCACTGGCGCTGTCTTGTGTGTTTGGGCTGCGATCACACCGAGGCAGCGTTTGTGGATGGTTCATGTTCTCAGTGCGAGAATATGACCATGTCGTGGCTTTCCTTCAACCGAAGGAACGCCACTCCAGCCGCCCCCCGCATCTCTCCTTCTTCCCATGGGATTGAGGACGATGCGGCTGGCGATGGAGGCGATTTGGGGATGACAGCGTGCGCGGCTTCGCCGGGTACGTCCCCGCGAACCGACCGTCCTCCGGCACGTTCGTTGACTTCCGTCCGGGCTCGAGGCAACAGCTGCTTGCCTCACAGCCAGCCTGCCTATCCTCTGGAGCCCCTTGAGCTGGATGAGCTCGCCGCTGCATTGGAGAGCGGTCCAACATCTGATGCGGATGACTCGTCTGGGCTGCCGCCTTCGGGTCAGCACGCCCAGGCTGAGGCTGACGCCAAGATGTCCGACATGCTTGCCTGGGCCACCGCCAGCGTGGGCTTGGACTGGAACCCTCCGTCCTCCCCACAGCCGTTGCGGCTGGATGATTGGTTCCTTGGGTCTGCGCGTCACTCACAGCCACGCCCCCCCTGGTCCCTTTCTTCCTGGAGGTGCATGATGAGCTGACGACTACATGGAGAACACCCTTCTCCACTCGTCAAAAAGCCCCTCGCTCATCCGCTCTCACTACCCTCAACGGCGGAACGGCCCACAGGTACACTGGCTGCTAAAACCTACAGCGCCACTGGACAGGCCGCTTCTGCCCTGCATGCCATGGCCCTCCTGCAAGTCCACTAGGCCAAGGCACTCAAAGATCTGTACGAGGGTAGTCCTGATCCCGACGTCCTGCAGGAACTGCACTCAGCGACCGACCTCGCTCTCAGGGCCAAGAAGGCCATAGCGCAGTCACTCAGGCAGGTGAAGGCCACACTTGTGGTTCAGGAACGTCAACTGTGGCTGAACTTGGTCGAGATGCGCAAGACGGACAAGACACGCTTCCTCGATGCCCTGCATCCCAGTCCGGCCTCTTCAGTGACACCGTCGAGGACTTCGCCCAGCAGTTCTCCGTGGTGAAAAAGCAGATGGAGGCCATCTTACATATCCTACCCAGCCGCAAACCTGCCGCCACGGGCCATGCCCCGTCTGCTCGCCGAAGGTTTCCCCCTGCGGCTAAGCAACTCGCAGCTCCGCATCAACCCGGGCCCAGCTCTCAACCCCGGCGTCGAGCACCCCGCAGTAAGCACACGCCCCCCTGTCTCACGGACCCCCTCTAGGACTTGGAAGGCTCCCAGGCGCTCCTGAGATGATCGACCCAGAGACGAAGATGTTCGCTCCAGAGCTATTAAGCAGACCACTCCGTCCCCAGGTGGAGGGCCAGGAGGAGAATCCTTGTTTGAATTTATTTATTCTAGAGGACGCCTCCACCGGACCTCCTCATCAGTCACTAACCCGCCCCCTGCCAGGTAAGGTAAGTGCTTCAAGTCTTTTCTCAACACCAGAGCCTCGGGACGCACTTTTGCCTTCCGACGCCGTACTACATGCTCCGCCCCGCCGGGTACGTCAAAAATAATCGTGCCTTTAGTGCCCCTATCACGGAGCTTAGATGCGTGGCTTTCACTTCCCAACCTGTCATGCTGGCTGGCCAGGACCATCCGACTCGGTTATGGAATTCAGTTTGCCCCCCCCAACCCCCGCCCCCCCCTTCGGGGGTGTCCACTTTACCGCAGTACATGGAGAACATGCCAGTTCCCTGCACGTGGAAATTGCTACCCTCTTACTCAAAGATGCGATAGTCCCCCAACCGAGATGAAGAAGGGTTTCTACAGCCCTTACTTCATCGTACCCAAGAAAGGCAGTGGCTTACAACCGATCTTGGACTTGCGAGTTTTCAACCAGGCTTTGCACACACTCCCGTTCAAAATGCTCACGCAAAAACACATTTTAACTTGCGTCCGGCATCTAGATTGGTTTGCAGTGGTAGACCTGAAGGATGCGTACTTCCACGTCTCAATATTTCCTCGACATCGACCCATTCTACTGTTCGCATTCGATGGCCAGGCATATCAATACATGGTCCTCGCCTTCGGCATGTCCCTGTCCCCTCACATCTTTACGAAGGTCGCAGAGGCAGCCCTTGCCCCGCTCCGAGAAGCCGGCATCCGCATACTCAACTACCTCGATGACTGGCTCATCCTGGCCCACTCCCGAGAGTTACTATGCGCCCACAGGGACCAGGTGCTCAGGCAGAGCATCTCTTTTCTCGGCATGGAGTTTGACTCAGTCTCAATGTCAGAGGGCCTCACCAACGAGCGCATGTAGTCAGTCCTGGAATGACTCGCTGCCTTCAGACCAGGCACTGCGGTCCCCTTAAAACTTTTCCAAAGGCTCCTGGGGCATGTGGTGTCCTCCACGGCAGTCGCGCTGCTGGGGTTGATGCATATGAGACCGCTTCAGCACTGGCTGCAGACTCGAGTCCCAAGACGAGCATGGTGGTGCTCCCCTGGTTCGTGGCGTGTAAGGGCCCCAGCCGTTGACTCTATGTGAGAAACTGGCTAGAGAAAATGCTGGCTGAGAAACTGGCTGAGAAAATGGCCCGGCTAGGCTCGACCCGTTCCCAGGTTGGCAAGCGTCGCCTTGTTCCCCTGTCTAGGGTAACTCTAAGGATTCCGACGACTTTGTGGGGCATTGGGGAAATGTACGTGCAGTCTGATACAGCTGGTCGTTTTGGCATGTCAAGTACCTGCCCGCTCCTGTGTCAGCAGTACACGACACAACGTTGAAGTGAACGACAGACGGGGAGCGTCTAGGTAACGGATGTTACCTCCGTTCCCTGATGGAGGAAACGAGATGTTGTGTCCTCCCGGCCACGTTTCTGAGCCGAGCCACTGTTGGGACCAAACCATTTCCGGCTCCTCAGAAAAATCCTGAATGAACAGACCTATTTCCCCGCATTTATACCCATGTGTCCGGGGGCGGGACATGCAAATTCTGTCTGCCAACTTCTCATTGGCCTTTTTTCATAGATCAGAGATATATTCGTCGCTGAAGAGAGACCCCCTAGTGTCGCTTCTTCGACACAACGTCTCGTTCCCTACATCAGGGAACGGAGGTTACATCCGTAACCTAGACGTTTTGCGTGATAGTCATCAATCATTACGACATATATTATGATGTTCACATATACGAAATATATAATATATTAAAATGAATAAATGTCATTTTTCTTTCTTTTTCTTAAAAAAAAGAAGAAGAATTAAGTCTATTTTTCCAGCCTGTTATATTACAGGCATTATTTTTTTTATTTTAGATACAGTTCCTATATATTGTTATTTACACAGGGCAAATGTCCTATTTATCAAATGTACTTTTATTACGCATCTTATTTTAATGGGGATATAATTTATACCTGTCTCTATAATTCCAGTGAGCATGGGGAGAGCAGAATATAAACTGCCACCGCCAGACGGGCAGAGAGTACCAGTGACTGGCATGTCTTATTGAGAGTTTTATGTTATTGTGAAGCTGAAGACTCAGAGAAGTTTATGTTGACATAGTTTGTGTTACACTGATCTGATTAAACTGAGTAAAACACAGAGAAGAGTGCACGCAGAGTGTTGAAGGCTGATAAATAAAGAGCCTTACTTGACTGCATCACTGCTCGCGGTTTTCTCGCTTCCATCTCCAAGCTTGAACGTGTTTCAGTTGGATAATTCAATTTCATAGACTTACTTTCTTGTTTTTTATTTTATATCCCATAAAAATATAAAAAATGACTTTAAACTCAGATATTACGATTTCCATTAGTTGAGGTGTATTTAAGTAATTTTTTTTGTGTGTAAATTGCCTTTTTTTATGTATTTCTTAATAACATATTAGTAATTCCATACCAACAAAAAATTTGCCTACAAATAAATAAATATTAACTCTGATACATTAAGATGTACATCTTAAATCCAGACAATGTCTTCATGTTGGCATAATTTATCATGGCTTGGACAGTTTGGGGATCAAACTGATATCATCAGCACTACATGATAGGGGGGAGTGCATAACTGAATAGACTATTGAATATCCGCAAGGCCTATAAAAAGTATGTGTAACTGAGCTCAGGACTTTGAGCCGACATGTAGAATGAGGTTAAGAGCCTGAACCAGACAACAGGCTGTAAACATTTATGGTTGTAATTCTGTCATTCAGTGGCAGGGGCAACGTCCACATTATCATCACAGTCCTTCAAGATGATTTACAGGGGAACATTTTAGATCAAAATCTAATTTTTCTTTCTCTTCAAAACTCAAAGGACAATTTTTCTTTGTATCAGGCTTGTATTCATTAGACTTTGGGGCCAAGGTCTAGTCATGAAAAGCATACATTCTTATTAAATTTGATTAAATTAGACTACAAAGGCATTAATGGACATTTAATCTGATCAAATATAATTAAAAAAAAACATGATTATTAAATCAACCTAAATGTTGATTCAGCTGACCACTGCCAGTTCTAAGCCCAACATCTTTTGTCTATAATTACCTGTGTCATTGCAACACTCCCAGTTGTCTGTCAATGTTATGTTTGACGCTCTATACCTGGAGCTTGGCCCAATTCAGCCATTATATGACCAAATCTATTAATGTTATTTCTGCTAATACATACCACTAGCTGCCAGACTGCTTGTGAGGGAAATGAGAAATATTAGACTTGATAGCAGAAACTGCCAGGAACGTTAACTATTTCTGAATAGGCGAATAGACATTTGGCCACTATTTACACAGATTTATGAGAGAAATTTGACTGCAGCCTAAGGGTGATTTGAACATTGACGTATTTCCAAAATCCCATGGGTGAAAGGAATTTGCTTGGTAGAGAACCAGCATAGATCACTCAAAAGCATAACACAGCCGAACCTCAAACGCGTTGCGTGCAGTGAGTGTTTTCAGATTTTTTTTCTTGACAAATCATCTATTCATGAGAAAAAGGACTTGCATGTATTTTTACACTGCAAAACTCAAGACATCTTTGTGAGGCGTGCACACTGAATATTTGAGGTGACTTGCTGATGCTCTTTATGCAGACACGATTTGACAGGCTTGGACAGAAGCCAATGCTGATACAAAAGAGTAGTTTGTCAAAACCGGGGGTAATTTCCTTCCTTTCTACAAAGACACCATCTGAGAGCCATTTACCTAAACAGTGTGGGTTTTCATGGGTTATGGAATACAATGAGGTTTTGAACTTGTTGGCATTATTTTAGGCTTTAATTACGTTTCATTTCTTTAAATTTGTGAAGAGAAGATGCACTCTAATTGACAAAAA
Source organism: Moxostoma hubbsi (assembly GCA_032164185.1). Classification (NCBI taxonomy): domain Eukaryota; kingdom Metazoa; phylum Chordata; class Actinopteri; order Cypriniformes; family Catostomidae; genus Moxostoma; species Moxostoma hubbsi. Next base: position 30,080,664 of record JAVLUX010000031.1, on the reverse strand, counting down.
AAAATATTTAGCAGAACATGCAGAAATGTAAGACATACAGTATCTGTCAAAAACGTATCAACAAATACAAGGAAAGATCTAGTGGTATCAGTTGTTTTATATTTTTCATTTACATTTAGTCATTTTGCAGACACTTTTATCCAAAGCGAAATACAAATAAGGAAGATTTCAAATAATTTGACATACCTAAGTCTGCAATATCGCAATGCCAAGTTGCAATAATAGTACCGAATTTATTTTTACAGAATTCATGAATTGTACAGATTTTGTTTTTTCCCCCATAAATAATAGGGAAATTAGACTCCCACATCCTTTTAAAGCATTTTGACATGATGACTTACTGAATGCCTTTAAGAAAAGTTCATTGGTGGGGTTAATTTCTTTAATTCTTGTGATTTATTTTTGTACTAAAAGAACAAGTCATTGATATAGTATTTTTTTTTTTCATTACTGAGAATTACAAACATGTCTGTACTGTACAAAAAGAAATACAATGGCAAGAACATATATTACACCTAATCCTGTCACTTACAGACAGAGACAAAACCATTAAGTTCTTATATAAAAATAAATACATTGTTTTACATTGTGATACTAAAAGTACAAAATACACTGAAAAGGTCAGTACAATTATATTTGTCTGCATTTAAGTGTTCCATTTCAATGACAATGGACATCATTTTTTTTAAATCACAGCAAAAATATATTCACTCCCTTTTAAAGGATATTAGTCATCTATAGTATATGATGCAATGAATAAAACAATACACATTTGCAACATGCTGTACAAATAAATAAGCCTGAAAGTTTAAAAAAAAGCTACTAGAGTAAATAAAACGTAAATCTCTTTTTTTTCCGTTTGTTTGTTAAAAAACAAACATAATACCCTACATTGAGAATTAGTCACCACCCTTTTACACATTAGCTGGTATATGGAACAATCATATGGTCTCACTTTATATTAGGTGTCTTTAACTACTATGTACTAACATTAAAATACATTCAATACAATGTATTTACTGTGCAAAATTCTCACAAGATACACATTTGCTGCTACTGAGGTTGAGGTGCAAGTAGGTTTAGGAGTAGGGATAGGGTAAGGGTTAGGTTTAGGGTTAGAGCTAAGGTTAACAGTGTAAATACAGTTGTAATTAAATGCAGGTACTTTAAATGTAAGTACAATGCAACAAGAATGTACATAATATGTACATTGTATCAAAGGCTTAAGGCTTAATATAAAGTGGAACCAAACATACTATGCATTTGTAATATACTGTATAATGTATACTGTATTGTCCCACAAAGGCAAAATGCAGTAACTGTACCAAACAATAAAACCTTTTACAGTATGTCATTTAAGTGTGAATTAGTTCCTGCAACTTTCACACTTTGAGCTAAGATGAGCCCTCTAAAAGACTGAAGCAAAATGTGTAGTTACTGTATTTTCCCTTTGCATAGTAGTATAGATAAGTGCATGCGAAACAACTGCATTTCATTGGCTCTGTACCTGTACTCTGCACAATGACAATAAAGTTGAATCTTAATCTTAATGTACAAAGCATTGTGAACAAAGTATCTCCTTCCAAAAACTTCTAAACACCCTCTATTTCTGAACAACCACTTTCGTTTAAGCAGTCTGAGGTTCAGTGCATGGCAATCATCCATACGGGCACAATGGCCTCAGGAAAGCCTTCCTGTTTCTCCACGTCCAGTATGGTGAGACCTGCTTTCTGAATAATGCTCTTCATGATGTCCAGGTGGCGGATGATGCTGCTGTCAATGGGGTCCAGCTTGCAGCCCAGCCGCGCCATGTTATCCTTGATGATGATCACACCATTGGGCCTCAGGCTCTGCTTTGCACGAGTTAAAAACTCCATCAGGTCCTTATCAGTAAGGTGACCTGAAGAAATACAATTATTTGTGAATTATGTGATACTGGACAAAGAAAGTGTTTTTAATACTTTGCTGTTCATAGTCCACAGGTCAATCAAATCAAATCAAAATCAAATCACTTTATTGTCACACTACCATGTACACAAGTGCAACAGTAGGTGAAAGTCTTGTGTGCAGTTCCGAGCAACATAGCAGTCATGACAGTGACGAGACATATACCAATTACAATAAACAACATATTTACACAACACAATTTACATATCAAATGTACACATACTTACACAACACAATCCTATTATACAATGTACAGTAGTAATACACACAATATAGAATACACATACAATAAAAATAAAAAAATAAATAAATTGCCATTTAGCAGTTACAAGTTTAAAGTCAACATGAAATGGCGTTTGCCCATTTTATTTCCATAATATGACGTACTGCCAAGTGAAACAGGGTATTCATTGAGGAAAAAGTGTAGGACAGGACTTGATTTTATCCAGTGGTAATAGAATGTATTGTAAAAAGTGGTCTCTTTACCTCAGGGGGTTGAAAATATTACACACACACACAGGTATGCTACACAAATTTTAGGGACAGGTGCACCTGAAGCTGCTGCCCACTTATGTAGCTGAAATTGGTGATATGATGATTCTTAACAACTATGCAACAATTCCACAAATACACTACTTGTTGACTTGTGAGTTGCTGCCACAAAAGAACATAACCAGCAAACAGCTGCTCTCATTTCAGCAAACGGGAAGAGATAGCATGGGCTTACTAAAATAAGCAAAAGTAGGCAGGCAGAAAATACTGTCATATTAAAGGACTAATTTAAGTTAAATTTAACATGACATCATATAAATGGGTAGCTGACCTCATCTAAAATATATGTTTTTAATTTTACTTTCATGTCAACTTAAAATCTTAATGTTGATTTAAAAACAAAGCTCAAGTTAGCATAAACTATAAGACAAATAATACATGTGTTACTCACAGGCAATCCACTGCATCCAGATGACATCATATCTTTCTGGAGTTGGGATAAATTCCTGCAAATTGTAAAGGTAGTAGGCCTCCACCCGGTCCGCGTAATCTCCAAGGTAACACTCATGAGCATGGAGGATAAACTCTTCCATCATGTCAAGCATCTCCATGGATTCAAAAACAGGAAACAGAACTCCTTTTGACACTCTCCCAATTCCACAGCCACAGTCTAATGCACGCTTGGTGCCGGCCTTCCCTGGACCCTACAAAGACCACATACGCATACAGAGGAACCCTTAATAAAATAATCAAATGCAGTTTAAGTTAATCAAATCAGACTTATTCTAATAATAGGGAGTTTGAAACAAACAAATAATAGGGAGTTGGAAAATCACAGAGTTGTGTAATAGCACTTTTGACTCAAAACCTTATAGTTACTGACATAGTCCTTGTGACAAGTTTCCTGTGAGACAACTAGCCCTGATCTCCCCTATTACATTTATTCTCTATAATGAAACAGTTAGATATGGTCCTCGAATCTGACTGGATTGATTTTCACTAAATAATACGATTTCAGTTTGTTTCTCACCAAACCTTTTTGAATGTTGTCAGAACAAGGCATGAGTAGCATACAATCATTTATTATACTTCTGATTTATACTTTTCCATTTTTTATGAAAATTCAAGAGGCGGTCACCATAAACTCTATAACTGTCATTGAATGACATCTGAGCACAATTGTTTTTTTGTTTTTTTTCAAAATTTCTCCCCTTTGTGTTAGGAAAAAGAAAGGAAGTCATATGTGTTTATAAAAAAACAGGGGTGAGTAAACAATGACTGAATTTTCATTTTTGTGTGAACTATCCCTTTAAACAGCTTTATAACAGCTTGGGATTTGTGACATATGCAGGTAATCACACATGCTCAATCATGCTCTCTTTCTCTCAAACACACACACACACACGCACACACACACACACACACACACACACACACATACACACACACACACACACATACACACATCCTTATTTCTCCAATAACTTGTTAGAAACAGCCAAAGCCATCCTTACTAGTTCTAAAGAGACATTTTTGAACAAAGGTTTTGGCACATCTTTTGAACAAGCAATGGCAGATCCTGACCCATGGCGTAAGAAAGTAATTCCATGCACAAGTGCGTTTTTTTCTGACTTCGTAGTCTTTCTTAATTTTTTAATTAACTTGTTTGTTAAACTGTTGTATAAAAGCATCACATAAGCAAGAGTACTATATGTCCCTATATCAGCACAGCGGTGATTACTTGCAGCCATATCACAGCTATACTGATATAGGGACAAACAGCACTCTTGCTTGTGTGATATTTCTTTATTATAAGCAAGAAATTAACAAAAAGGCAAACAGTAAACACATTGACTCTGATCTGCATTTCACACATCCCAAGAGGTTACGAGAGCTTCAGCAGAACAGCTGAACACTATTAATGACTTGTTTTGTGAATTTAATGAGTTAATTAACCATGTGTTCACAAAGTACACAAAGTAATTATACAGGCATGCCTAGTGCATGGTCATTCTGATTTATGTACAATAAGTATTGATAGAAATAAATCTAAATGTTGGCACACAGAAAAGGGAACGCGCACTTAAAAAAAGGATTATAAATGACTCAACATGAATAAAATCTACTATTAGACCAGATGATATAATTAGTGCTTTTCACAGATCCAAGAATCCTTGTCTAAATCGGTCACCCAAAGGAAGTCCAAACTTCTAAATTAAGCTCTGCATATGTGAGCACATGAATAATGTATCAATTACTGTTCATTAGAATAATATTACATGCATTAACTAGTATGTGCACTGAAGAATGAGCATTCAGTAAGAATGAGAAAGAAAAATTCATACAACAAACTTCTTTAGGAATTGTCTTGAGCCATCAAGGTCAATCTCAGATATCTCCACGAAATCTCCCATCATGCCCTCCTCTGACGCTGGGACATCCTTGTAGAAGTTTTGTGCCCTGTGGTAAAACTGCTTCTCCCCTTTAATGTACTCACATGTCACGGCATAGAGTTTCACTGTAGGGCAAGAAATGTATAGACAAAGTCACTTCTTCTATCCCTGCTTAATATGCAGCAGAGACAACTAGAAGTAAGTAATTTGTATGTTGATTTCCCAAAAAGTGTCAACTCTGTGGTGTTAACAAAATATTGCTCTGTTTGAATGAGCATCCCCAGTAGATATCGCAGTTTTGTCTCAACCAATGGTGTGAGTTTTGTGTAGTACTATCTGTTTGCAACTCAACATGCAGAATTCAATTACAGTAATGTCAATGACACATCATTAAGTTCAGCTGAAACATCGCCACAGTTTATGTTGCCACCTCAATGGTGTGTTGCACAGAGGACAGGCTCCTTGTTGCATTTAAAGAGGAGGGAAGAAGGTAATGGAATTTTCAGGCCATTTGTCAATATCAGCAGATGATTAGCAGGGGGACCTTTCTGAAGTGCTTGGTAAGAGGACTGGCAAGGAGGGTGAATTGTGATACTGAAATTGGGCGCAGGGTTTGTTATGTGAACCTCATGTTACGTTGTCCAATGTCAGACAAAAATAGTAACACTCAGCAGGACTTAACTTTGAGAAAGGAGCGATTCTTTGAGACTGCTTTTTATTTTTTGATTGTCCTCTCTCTAGCTTAACACTCACTTATCTGCTTTGACTTATTGGTCTAAAGGCAATATTAAAACAACAGGCTAGCAAGTTTAAAACAGCCAGTAATACACATGTTTCTATCTAGTTCTCCCAAAACACTACTTTGAGTTCATTTCATTTTAAAAGTGCTAATGATTGTCTTCCTTGTTGGTCTTACTTGAAGCCAATCTCATGTGTGATGTGTCTGATTTATTTATTAATATGGTGGGGGAACCTCCATGTAGGATTTTGCTTAGGACCCCCATATGATCAGAAACGGTCCTGGTTGTGTTGTGTATGTGTACCATGAGTTCATTTTAATAAATTGATTAGTAACAATAAAATTGATGTAAAAAACCCCCCACAAAATATAAGCTCACAATGAAACACAACAAAACTCTTTCTGAACTCTTGCTGGTTTCCAAACCATTAATTTTATTGAATTAAGAGTATAAAATCGTACTCCAAAATTAAGTGAAATGATTTGGTTGCTCAAAGGAGAACATTGTGGGGTACAACAAGGATAAAGGCACACCTAAAGGAAAATTTGCTTTTTCTCTTTCTGGTCACCAAGTGTATCAAGATTGAAATTGAAATGCAATTTTATTGAATACTGATGGTCAACATAATTTGTGTAAAGAAATAATAAGGGAAGGTTTTTTTTTTTTTTTTTGCCCCCACATTTGGGATAAAACTGCCTCACAGGGGGATACAGTGATTTTGTGTAGATATAGGGGAAATAGTTATAGGGAAAACATTTTTAACCTATGCAAACAGATTGAGACAGCAAAAAACTTTTTTTGGGTAACAAATTAAGATTAAGAACATCTTGGATGGCCTGAGGGTGAGTAAATTATCAGCTAAATGTTAAAGTCTACAGTCCCAAGTGTCAGTCGCTTGTGCACCTCTTGAGGCCAGAGGAGTGAGGTATACACACTGCACAGCTACCTAACAGCTTTCTACCATTACACTCACCCCCTAAACCTCACTACCATCTGGGTCACGGCACCACTGTAACCAGTCCTGCTCAACCCGCTCCGAGCGGGATTGGATCCGGGGTCTCCGACATAGGAGGGGGGCATGCTAACGAGGAGGCTACAGCCCCTGGTGTCAGTCACTAGTACACCTCTTGAGGCCAGGGGAGTGATGTTTACACACTGCACAGCTATCTACCAGCTGGCTACCATTACATATGCAATACGACATGAGAGGCCATGTTATATCGTGAATATAGACACAGATGATGGGTGTTGTAACCCCTTCAGCCGTAATTATATTCACAATATGGCACGGCCTCGAGTGCTTGCTTTTATAAAAAAGGTCACAATAGATTAAAAATATTAAGGACACAAATAGTCATTAAAATGTTATGTTTTGTAAGTAAAATCACTAAATGCCATCCTTCCAACAGAAAATGTAGTACCTGGCAGTAAACACTAAACAGAATGTTGCCAGGCAACAAGAATAACTGTCAGCTATGTGTGCTGTTGATGATTCAAATAAAAGTTCTGTGAAGAGTTCAGAATTATTATTATGAATGAAGCACGTCTATTGACCACTCAGCATCCAGGACCGGAACTATACATTTTATAAAAACAAAGAAATCTCAATTGTGATTACATCTGTCACTGTGAGTCCAACTTGAACATTCTTCATATCAAATTTATTCTCCCCAGTTAACAAAAACAGTATGTTTAATGGGGGCCTTCAGCCCCTGCAACAAGGGGTCTTTTTACCCCAATATCCTTTCATTTATTGGACAGTTATTTAAAAACTTTTAAATGAATCAACTTGAACAAAACTAAAAATGACAAATAAGTAATAATGATAATTTCAGGGATTCTCATTAGCTATATAAATGTAAAAATATATTAAATATTACATCAAATTACCTCAAAATCAACCTTTAGACATTGCATGCAATAATCTAATGGATCAGGAAAAGTTTGCAGTGTATAGTGATAAACAGGCGTTTTGGGAAATGTTGTGGTGTTTTGCTTGCTATAAGTATTAAGACTTTAGCCCCATTGTACCCTATAGTTTGCTCAGTTTTTCAATGATTTTCAGTTACCTAGAAATCATATACTGTATTATTGCTGATAATACACCAAAAGAGAAAACTCAAAGCTGCTATTTTATTTATGTCTATTTCCTATTCAGTGGCTCATTAAGTATTCAGAATGCATACACACTATTATGCAATTATGCTCAAAATAGTGCCATGAGTCTGTATTGAATAGCGGAATGTTCAGTATGTATGCTGTACAGTGAATATTGGTTCTCTGTTCACAACTGCATTTGCATACCTATTGGATCTTGAAGTTTAAACATAGTTCTTCACCTGTACTTGGTACATACTCAGATAATTGTCAAAAAACATGCAAATGTAGCTTTGATAAGAAAGGATATGCCTAAAGCATCAATATAAATTAATGTAGATCGAATATTCATTGTACAGTGAATTGGAACTTGCAGAATCCCATAGACTAAAATGATCATTTAAACAACTTTGCAGCTCAAAATAATACACAAGTTTAAACAAAATAATTAATGTAAGTGCTTTTATAAAAATTTATAAAAACAAAAAATTTGCCATCATTTTGCAACTGCAGCAACTGGCTGCAGGAAACTTCAGAGAGTCGCTACTGCACACAAGCACATGGCTTCACTTCACCATGACACCCACACCCACTCCTTACCCAGATGAATCTGCTCGAGGAGATACAGGTAGCTAGCGAAGAACTCTTTCCTCAGGGTGTTGTGCAAGTGGAAAGACATACTGTGCTTGCACATCTCATTGTCTGTCTTTGCCCAGCTGTCTCTAAAGGCTTGGTGCGTCCCACTAAACTCCATAATGGATGTGGATTCAGACATTCTAAAACGTCTTCCGCAAAGTAGTTTGAAGAAACTGAAACAACCGTGTGACTGTGTTTAGTTTAAGACACACTGCTGCTGTCTGTTTGGAGATCACTGGCAGAGGAGCTGAAACTGACCAGCTGAATGTTTCTTTCTCGGGTGGGTGCTTAAAACTACCACAGCTCACTAGATCGCCTGCTTTAGGCCTGGGGTGAAGGAATGAGAAAGGGAAGGGTAAGATTGCCACAGAATAGGGGTGGTGCCTTCTCTGTTCCAGAAGAAGCTCCAAGTGCCACAGTCATCCAGAATGGCATATCAATCTTCGATCTGTGCATACCAACACATTGAGGGTCATGTATTCATCCAAATTTAGTGACAGTCAGCTTATGAAGTGGCTATTCTTAGCACAGCCTTCTCATGTTTTTACACTCCGTGATGTTGGTTGGATGAGATCAAAGACATATAACCTAAACATGCTGTTGCTACTTACTATTTGGATGCATTGCATTGTAACAATATGTTAAACCACATTTAATGTATTAAATGCTTATCACTGTTTTGGGGTTGTGCAATCATGCACTGCAGATTCAGGTGTCTCATTAAAAGACTAAAGAGATTGAGAGAGAGAGAGAGATTGAGAGAGAGAGGGAGAGAGAGAGTGAGAGAGAGAGAGAGAGAGAGAGAGAGAGAGAGAGAGAGAGAGAGAGAGAGATATTGTGGATGTTAAGATATCAAGCCTCTCATTTTTTGTCATCTCAACTCATGGATCATGTGTTTGTCATATGAGTGTTGATAAATTACTAAATGATCATCAGCATGTTAATGGATGGTGTATGTGATATCCAGCGAACCAAATCCCAAACTTGTGTGTAGATTTGAAATGTGCACTCAATGCAACTAGATGAGGCTAAGTGGGCAAATAATGTAAGTCATATTAAGTAGAGCTACAAAAAAAAAAAAGAATGCTGAAAGCAACAGTTTGTACAAGTTAATCTGATTTAAAGGTTAATTAATCTTTGTAGTTCAGTTCACAACATGATCCAAGCAATCCTGGCCCCAACCAAATCATTCTGAATAAATTAGCAGCTAAAAATGATAAATTAAGAGAACATCTGTGTGTAGAGAAACATTTAAACATTAAAATGCTGTTGAATTAGGTTAAAGCTACGTGTGGCAGGACAGAGGGTGGAGCCGGGTCGTGCTGCTATCTACAATTTTAGAAAGACGTGTAGAGAACTGAGATTACATTGACGTTTTGTGTTTGTAGCACAAGACTTCATTTATTAGCCAATTTGCAATGCTGAAATTATGGAGTAACATCTATAAATCACCATGACCAGTGTGGTCAAATAAATCCACTTCATTTCTTCAAATCCCTCAACAACAACAGGTAGGGTTGCCACCTGTCCAGGATTTTCAAGGATCGTCCTGGTTTTTGGCCAAATGTCCCAGAATTACAATATTTTCCTGACATGTTCACAAATATGAACCCTTGTTTATAAGCACATGCAAGGAGGAGAATCAAACAGATTCTCATATGAATCATAAGAAAGTCAGATTCATTTGAATGAACTGGTTTGTTCGGATGATTGAGATTTTTCTCTTTTGTGTGAACAATTCTTTAAAATTTAGTCTAATGCTTTAATGATCTGGAAAACATGTCCAAAAAATGTATATCCTTTCTTTTATTGTTAGATCTCTTAGGTTCATAATCCTCAACACATTAAAAAAGAGCTTATTTTAAAGTTTACACATTTCGATTTCATGACAAATTTCCTTTATGATCCTTGACAAAATGTAATTATTACAATTTTAAATATCTGATTTTATACATAATTTTGTTAAATATTATTTAATTTTCTGGAACTTTGTCATGAAATTAGAATTCAGAAATAGCCTTTGTGCTGTGGTGTTTCATCATGTATATTTGTGAATAAATGGATTGATACACTACAGTGTGTCAGTCAGCAATTTTACTGTTTAAAACATGTTGCTGAATTCTTTCATAAACTTTATTAGGAAAATTTTCCCTATTTGCAGTATCCGTCTGAAAAGCCTGAATTCTAACACAGATATCGCCTCTTTAGCGTGGAAGGTTGTGGAGGAATGTAGACTCGTTTCCCCTTCCAGACTTCCTGAGGTGGAACAGTTATTGTTCTACCTGCAGAACCGCAAGAAAACTGCTGGTAAGAGATGTTGAATGGGGTATACAAATATAATAAATAATGTTCTAGATGAGAGTCGTTGATTATAATCTGTTTGTGTTTTCGCTTGCTCAGGGGGAAAAAAAGAGAATAAACCAATCAAGACAAGAGATCTCACTCCTTTTGAAGGGATGGAGGCATAAATTAAATTAAGATGTTGTGTTTGTGTTATTTTGGCATCTAACTTATGTATTTTAAAACAAGCATCTATATGTTTAAGTATGTGTATATTTAGTGTCTAGTTAGCCTTGACTTACTTTGCTTCTTTGTAGCTGGATGAAGAGGCCAACCCGGAGGAATTGCTGCACAATGGTACGAGATGGCCCTGTGATTCAGGGCTTCAAAGACAATGTGATTTTTACCCCACATCTCACAACTTGTCTAGAAATGATCCACTGTTAAATAAAAGTCTCACTTTTTGTTCCAAAAGATGTTTACATTAGCTGTCTCTCTTTTCGAGGGGTGTGTGCTCCAGAGGTTGCATTTGCCAGTACATCGTTTCAGAATAGATAGAAGGACACTCCGATTGCAGCCTTTGAATGCAACCTTTTTTTCCCTAGGAATTCAGAGGATGCAAGAGGTGTATTCTTCATTGGCACTCACAACCCACAATTCTTTGCGTCGATGGAAAGCTTATTCTAAGTTGAGGACACGGCCTACCTAGAAACAACCTCTGTGATGAGGCACACCCATTATATTAAGAAGCCATATTTATCTCCTTCATTTTACTTTTCTTTTCCATCCCTTTCACAAGAAAATTGTCTCTTAAGCCCCATCCCTTCAACCTCTGCCCTCTCTATTACATAAACAAAGACCATATAAGCATACAGTTATTATACATTTTATTTCTTACAATATATGTCTTCTCACTAAAATTCAAGTATTTATTATTGTGTCACTCAAATTAAATAGTAGTAAAACAAGGTATAAAAGAATCCATTCAGAAATAATATTAAGGCCCAGTAAGTAGAAGTTTATTTTATATAGCGCCTTTCCCTCAGGGTCGCTTTACAGTTTGCATATTTCATTGATACAATTAGATTGATACAAACACACACACAAAAGTATCAAGACATGGAAGCTTTAGCATAAGTTCTGCCAGGAAGACTCAATTGTTACGTCACTCATTACCTTCTCATCTATCCAATCGCGTTCTAACACTTGCAGTATAAAAGATGGGTACTTACACATGTCTGAGTCCACAGATGCTTTCATTCTCCTCCACCCTCCCCACCACCAAGATGATCCCTTCCTTCCTACACACCACCACCAGGATGGTCCCTTCCCATACCTCACTGGGGGTCGGCTGCGCCCCTGCCTTCATCGCCACGCAGGAAAAGCAGAGTCCGGATCCCCGGATTGCGAGCTACGGATGGGGCCTACGCCAAAGAACTTGTATCTTTATATTGTTTGCCGAGCTGTAAATAAATGGTTAATTGTTCAGTATTATTCTCCTGAGTATTTCTGGTAGAAATAAATATCATGTATCTGTTAAATCTGAGATGGTAAGTCAAAATGTTACTTCAAGTTCCTCGGTGTCCACATTACTGAGGAACTCACATGGTCTGTCCACACTGAGGCCGTTGTGAAGAAGGATCACCAGTGCCTCTTCTTCCTGAGACGACTGAGGAAGTTTGGAATGAACCATCACATCCTCACACATTTCTACACCAGCAAAGCCCTGCAAAGGGTGGTGAGAACTGCCAGAAACATCATCGGAGGTGAACTTCCCTCCCTCCAGGACATGTATAACAGGTGGTGCGTGAAAAAAGCTCGGAGGATCATCAGAGACTCCACCCACCCGAGTCATTGGCTGCTCTCACTTCTACCATCAGGCAGGCGGTATCGCAGCATCAGGACCCGCACCAGCCGACTACACGACAGCTTCTTCCCCCAAGCAATAAGACTTTTGAACACTTGATCTCTCATGATCAATAATCAGCACTGCACTTTATTAATCTTATTATCTCACACTGGACTGTCATAATTATATTCTCCACAATATAACAACTGCATATATATATTTTTATATACACTTATTTTTTATTTTTATTGTATGTGTATTCTATATTGTGTGTATTGTTTACTGTACATAGTATATTATTATTGTGTTGTGTAAGTATGTGTACATATGATATGTAAATTGTGTTGTGTAAATATGTTGTTTATTGTAATTGGTATATGTCTCGTCACTGTCATGACTGCAATGTTGCTCGGAACTGCACACAAGACTTTCACCTACTGTTGCACTTGTGTACATGATTGTGTAACAATAAAGTGATTTGATTTTGATTTGATTGAAATGTGTTGAAACAATTTATGTTTTTAGTTGAGACTTGAAAGCAGTTAAAGAAGTTTAAGAGGGAGTGAGTTCCACAGTTTAGGAGCAACAACACAGAATGACCTACCGCCAACTGTGGCCAGTTAAATATAGGAACTGACAAAAGACCAAGTTCAGTTTTCTGAGAGACTGAGGTGGGAGATATGGGTGAAGTAAATCAGAAATGTAAGTTGGGGCAAGACCATTTAAAGCCTTAAATGTAAGGAGGAGTACTTAATATTTAATGCAAGATCATGCAGGAGAGGTGTAATGTGATCAGAATGCTTAGTGAAGGTGAGGACTCTTGCTGCAGCATTTTAAACATATTGTTTCCTAGCAATCTTTTTTTTTTGGTTAAGCCGACAAGCAGGGCATTGCGATAATCCAGGTGTGATGTGATCAACACATGTACTAGGGTTTCAGCATCAGCCTAGGTAAGAGAAGATCAGAGGCGTGCAATATTCCGTGGACCACATACTTCTATCATAACATGAAATATCACCTGCTGTTAGTTCTTATATGAAAAGAAAGGCAGTAGATATATGTGCCTTGAAACTCTGCCCTTCCGATGTTATTCTGCTGAATTTTTCAATAGTTTGGTTTACATTCATCATGCTCTTGGTGAGCAACCATTTTTGACATGGTTTGAGGCTTTATTTTGGCATGGTTGTATATGAAGCCTTTTTTAATAGTTCACACAATACCTTTTTATCTCCAGTTTCTCCCAGTTCCATGGCTTGATCACTCACTACAAGATCGGAGCACTATGCATGAGCATAATAGAGCATGAGCTGAAGTGATATGACCAATGGCTGGACAAATGGCACTGGACTCATGGTCTTGATAAACACTGAAATTTTTTTTAATCTCCCCTTTTCTACCCAATTTGGAATGCCCAATGTGCTCTAATTCCTCGTGGTGGTGAAGTGACTCAATTCGGCTGGCGCAGGATGAATCTTAGTTGCCTCCGTATCTGAAACCGTCAATCCGCACATCTTATCACGTGGGTTATTGAGCGCATTTCCGCAGAGACATAGTGCTTGTGGAGGCTTCACGCTATTCACCGCGGCATCCACGCACAACTCACCACACGCCCCACTGAGAGCGAGAACCATATTATAGCGACCACGAGGAGGTTACCCCATGTGACTCTACCCTCCCTAGCAACCGGGCCAATTTGTTTGCTTTGGAGACCTGGCTGGAGTCACTCAGCGCACCCTAGATTCAAACTCACGACTCCAGGGTTGGTAGGGTCCTTGACATTTTTAAACACGACAATGGCTCAGATAAACAAAACCTGAAGGAGTACGAGAAAGCCTTGAAGAAGTACAATGGGCTACTGGCCAAACAGGAACAGCTTTTGAGATGTAGAATACATTGCACACAATAACCTGTTTTTAATTTTTTTTTAACTCAAAAGGCTCATTTGTATATCATGGTAAATCTGAGCAATGATTATTTTTGTTTTGGTCGTTAACCACCTTAATGGCTGATATTATAAATCCTTTATGTTTTATAGGATATTAAAAACATATTCCCTTCATCGGAAATCGCGTACTGTCAGAGTATGTACTGTATTTGAGGAAGTATGCTCTTGTAGGCCGGTAAAATGTACGTTGTATTCATGAGAGTAGTATAAATAGATTCCGAACATACTTCATCCGGGGACGTGGGAATTGATCCATGACCAGAATATATGACACAATAACAACAACCATGGAAAAATCTACTCTGGTTTTGTTTAACAAGTACCATTTAAGCACAACGAACAACTTTCTTGATACATACACTCATTGAGCACCTTGACACGATTGACTGATTAGATAATCACATGAATATGTAGATGTACAGGTGTTCCTAATAAAGTGCTCAGTGAGAGTATATCACTTACAGTTGAGAAGAGCTCTCTGACTCGCGGTTCAGTTAAAAGATCCAACATTTGAATGTGACCTTTCATCAGGTCCCCAAGGATTAGGGGATCGTAAAGTGTCCAGACGATTCATCACTTCAGAATCTTGCCGGAAATAGTATGTCATCCCGGTATATCTCGCTTACTGTTTTTTGAATACGGAGGATTCAGGCATACTACTCCATTGGTACACTGTTTTTGGCATACTATATAGTATGGATATTCAGATGCACCAATTCTGTTTTTAAACTGAAATCGGGAAACAAAACTTCCAGTGGGGCTCAACCATAAGAGTGACCCATGTAAATTAGTCTTATTTTAGAGACAATTCTTTCTCAAAAATTGCCTGGCGCAATTTACATCACACTATTACTGCTGTATGAATGCCAGTAGTAAAATGAATTTTATTTAAAAGAGATGTTTGTGAACATTTTTCATCGATCATATCAGCAGAGAAGAGCACTATGATGGAGAAGAGCACTATAACCTGGCTTATATCCAGCGGCACGGTGTAGTAAAGTGCACTTTCGGCCTGTTAAAAAAGAGGATTCAGGGCTCTGGATCACAGTAGTCAGTGATTCTGTTCAATCTTGCTAAAGTGTGTCATAACAGTGGTCTGCTGCATAATGCACTGAATCGGCCCCCAAGATCTGAATTGCACGTACAAATTACATTCAGCAGCATGTTTGTGGCTGTGTTTGCATCGTTGCCTGATCAGCATTATTTGTTTAGTGAATTGGGCAATAAACTTGCACAGACAGCGCGTGCAAATACTCTATGCTTTTTCCAGGCACAACTCATTATAAGTGAATTCCCCCCACAGTGCCTAAGCTTACAGACATGGACTTAAAGCCACACAACTCTTAATTATGATTTCATGGGGTCTTTAAATGCTTTGTTTGAGACCAAAATATAATTCAGCCAAAAATGAAAGTTTTGTACACCCCCTCATGTTGTTACAAATCCATATAAATTATGACTGATCTTTCATTTTTGGGTGAACTATCCCTTTAAAACTTGAGGCTGGCAGCTGAAAGGTTGCAGGTTCACACCCCACAAGACTACACCAGCCTCATTATTGCTCTCTTATTATTACTCTCTCTATTCCTAAATCATCCACACCTGCTCTCATATCTCAGTGCACACAGGGTTGTTGCTTATATAATGTTCTAATGTTCTACCCAGTTTAGCTGCACAGTTGAGTCGACCACTTATCCCACACTTCCTCCATCTGTGTCCAATCACACTCTTATCCCTAGAAGAGAGGTTATCGCTGTCATCATATATTTGGATTAATTAATCTCAGGCTAATTTCTAAATTAAACACATTTTATTGGCCGAACCCTGTAAAGGGACTATTTGTTACTACTAGAGCAAATATAGCAAGCATTTAGTTACGAATTTGATTAATGCTATACAATTACAAATACCCCCATGTTATTAAATTAACAGTTTCAATCCATTGGAGATGACTTTATCTTATGTTTTTGGCGCTAACTCTGAGTGTGAATATAAGGTTGTGGATGTAGGCAGTTATTAACTTTGAAAGCTTGATTTGAAAACTGGTTACAGGCTGTGAACAGTGGCCTTAGTGGGGATCAGATTTCTGCCGGGCTGTCTCTCTGTGGTGGAGTTTGACCACAGCTTGAACAGGCAGATGTGTTAACAAGCAAAGCCACAGGCATATAACTAACTGGCTGACCTTAGAACAGTCTCTTAGAGGCCTTTTAGGATCAATTGCAACAATGTAAACAATTTGGCAATTTGTGTTATATTTCTTCCTACATTCTTAATTGTTATAATTCAATATTTTTTTGCTTCATCACATTCATATTCTCTCTCTCTCTCTCTCTCTCTCTCTCTCTCTCAGATAGATACAGTAGAGAAGCTGGCTAAACTGGTGCCCTGTGAACATGAAGATCTCCTGAATGTCACTCTGCGTCTCCTCCTTAATCTCTCCTTTGACACTGGTCTCCGTAGTAAGATGGTGCAGGTGGGCCTTCTTCCCAAACTTACCTTGCTGCTAGGTAAGACTCCTACAGGTATTTTAGTTGTACAAACAATTAGGTGTTTAGTTGAACAAATGCCAAGGAAATGCCTTTGTGCCACATTTATGTACAACCCCAATTCCAAAAAAGGTGGGTGCAACGCAGCTCAATGGAAAGGAGGAGGCGAGAAATGGCCTGACGATATAAAAAATATTTTAATGAAAAACCTAAACAAAAGACAAAACATACACACATGACGGACATATCCGCCAACAATCTCTTTCTCCCGCACCACCGTCCGCAATCAGCCTTTATCCCTCTGATTGGTCTGTGGGATAGTGGGACAGTATGAAAAATGCTAATAAAAACAAAAAATTATTTCTAAATTATATTCACCCTTTGCTAAATTGAAAACACTACAACTATACATTATATGATGTTTTACCTTGTGAATGTCATTGTTTTTTTTATGTACAGTAATTTCAAATCAGCTGATTGCAACACACTCCAAAAAAGACAGGGGCAATTTAAGACTAATAACAATTTGACGAGTTGAAATAACAAGGCAATCGTGTCACAGCCTAGTCCTTCAAGAGCAAGAATCATTTGAGACTTGTCAATTTGCCAACAGATGCTTCAGCAAATAATCCAGCACTTTGAGAACAATGTTCCCCAAAGACAAATTGGAAGAATTTTGGGCGTTTCACCCTCTACTGTACGGTGCACAATAGAGTTAAAAAATTCAAGTAATCTTGTCAAAAATCTGTGCGTGAAGGGCAAGATGAAAACCACTTCTGAATGCGCATGATCTCTGATCCCTCAGACGTCACTGTCTTAAAAAACATAATTAATATGTAATGGATATCATGAACATGGGCTTGGGATAACTTTAGTAAACTTTGTTAGTCAACACCATTCGTCGCTGCATCCACAGATGGAAGTTAAGACTTTACTATGCAAAGCAGAAGCCCTACATCAACACTGTCCAGAAGACTTCACTGGGCTCAGTCTCATCTTAGATGGAAAGTGGAACTGTGTTTTTTTGGTCTGATGAGTCCACATTCCAAAATGTTTTTGAAAAACACAGCCGTCGTGTTCTTCGGGCCAAAGAGGAAAAGGGCAATCTATGGTGTTATCAGCTTTAGCTCCAAAATTCAGTGTCTGTATGGGCCAGGGGTGTGTCAGTGCCCATGGCAGGGGTAACTCACACATCTGTGAGGGCACTAATAATGCAGACAGATATGTACAAATTTTGGAGCAGCATGTACTGCCACCAGCATCGTCTTTTTCAGGAATGTCCTAGCATTTTCAGCAGGACAACTTCAAACAACATACTGGCCGAATAAGCATAGAGTGCAGTCACTAGATTGACCTGCCTGCAGTCCTGACCATCTCCAATTAAGAATGTGTGGTGCATTGTGAAGTGCACATTACGTCAACAAAGACCCTGTACCTTTGTGCAGCTGAAGACCTACATAATGGATGAATGGGGGAAAAAATCCACTTTTTAAACATAAAAAAAGTGCCTTCAGTGCCTAATTGCTTAATAAGTGTTATTAGAAGATATGATGATGTTTCACAGTGGTAAACAGTCGACTGTCCCAACTTTTTTGGAGTGTGTTGCAATCATCTGATTTGAAAAAAAAAAAAAAAAAAAAAAAAATGAAATTCTCATGGTAAAACATCATATAATGTTTAATTGTAGTGGTTTCAATAAAGCAAAGGGTGACTATAATTTACAAATCACAAATTTTTGTTTTTTATTGTCATTTTGCATACTGTTCCAACTTTTTTGGAATTGGGGTTTTATATAGGGATAGTAGAAAGTGCACACAAAATGATGAAGGGTAAGCTGCACATGAGCACCACAATGCAATTTTCAGATATTGAATCCTGAGTATAAAAGCTTTAAAGGGATATATTGGTTGGAATTTGGGTATATTGGACTTTCATGGTGGAGAAAAAGGGTAGTTCTACCCCAAACTCACATAATTGATTGATCCAATGTTGATAGTGCTCTCTCCTCCAGTTGCCTCTATGTCATCTTATGGTTTTGATGCAAAATCCATCAGACCGATTAATTGCCTATTTGACAAATTTTGACGAACAGAAATGCATGTTACATCCATCAAGATAGCAGTGGAAGTCATGATAAAGCTACCAGTTGTTTATGTAGAGCTGATTTCCAGCATGTTGTCTTTGGGGATGCAGGCTTTTCTCAGTGTGACTTATGTACAAGTTACAGTCTAGCTCTGTCCTGCCTTTCAAAGACCACTTCCTATGATGAAACACAGCACACGATTGGTGCATGGTCTACATATACAGGCAGCATTGGCTTTGGCACCAGTGATGTGTCTTTTAAAAAGGCCTCACAGGAGTATCATGTGTCCCATGCAATTTGTGTAATATATTTGTTAAAAAAACACCTTCACCTCTAAAGTAAATGTTGTTCTTCCAGCACGGGGGAAGTCCACATTTAGGGGCTTGTGGAGATTTTCACCAGACACATACAGCTGCTTATTCTTTTCCAACACTTTGGACTGCCTGCCAACAGCTAATGGTCCCTTGATAGTGTGGATGATATGTTTTTTTTAGGAATTTTAGAAAAAGGTGTGTGTAACCTCTGCTTTTATCTGGTTTGCTTTGTTAGAATGTGACGTCCAGTCCCATCAAAGTATGAGATGTCATGAATCTTCAGAGTGGAATGAGTGAAGTTTTTCTGCTTTGAACCTCTGATTATTGTCCTTCAAATAGCAGAAGACCTGCAGTGGGTCATGACCTTGCTGATAAGATGAAAGTGAGTCTTGGCATCCTCTTAGCCCACTCCTTTATTTATTTCAGAGACAGAATCCAGAATTCACAGATCTACAACCTTTTACTTCATGAGGAATCGACATGCAAGTACAGAGAACAAGTCACCATTTGACCTTTCACACGACACAATGCTGCTGAAATGACAGTTACTGCCTCCAAATGTTGGGAGAGTTCACCTAAAAATGAAAATCTCTCATCATTTACTCACCCTTTTGCCATCCCAGATGTGTGACTATCTTTCTCCTGCAGAACACAAATGAAGATTTTTAGAAGAATATCTTAGCTCTGGTGGTCCTTTCCAGCCGTGGGCCATGCGTTTTAAATCTAGGCCTTCAGTGCGAGTCATGCCATTAAAAAAACACAGTTTCACAATGAATAAGACGCTGTATGCCCATCATACATTATGTGGCAGTAAACTAATAATACCAATGTATATTTTAAAAAAGCACGAAACACGTCCATGCACGAAAGCCAGAACCAAGGAGTCTAATACCAAGAAAAAGCCCTCTAATAATATTTCCGATTTCAGTTTTGCTTACAATAAATTTTGTTTCGTCAGGTTACACGGTTACTTTTCAAAACTTGATCGGACACTGAATGCTCAAGCAGCCTAATTTACACTAAGAAAACTCCTGATGTTGCTATAATGCAAAAAGCACTTACCAAATTACTTGAAGTGAAAATCAGTCCTCCTTTCCTGTTTAATTGATCAATCACACGATCATGCAGAAGATAACATCTCAGGTTTTTAAATCCATAAGAATCTCTTTCTCAATGGTGATGTGGCAGTGACCGCTGACTCGACATTAAAATCTTGTCCGCTTCGCTTTCAAATTACGCTTCATCACTTAAATCACTTAAAGCATGATTGTGTCACTCAAGGCCAGCTAGAAGGCCTGGACTGGGACATATCTTAAAGACCACACCCACCAAGAACAAATAAATCAATCTGATTGGCTGATGAATCTAGCAATCTGACTTTAGATGCCTATTCACTACAGTGTTAGGGATTCTGCAGAAATTCTGAAGGCCTGACGGAGTGGAGTACAGACTCACGCACTGCTTCAGCCAAGGAGCATGGATTCGGGAATGTGATTTGTGAAACAGTTGTCACACTTTGCTTTTAAGCATCGAGAAATTCTTCTAGGATAAACATTTTGTTTTTTCTATTCGTTTGTAGATGATTCGTTAGGAGTGGAAAGATTTGAAAATACATTGGCAAAAAGGTCAATGAGAATGAAAGGATGAAAAAAAATATTTATTTATTTATTAGGCATATTACACCAGCAGGGAAGTCTTTGCTGTCCCTGAGAAATCGCCACTGGCCTTTCAATGCAAGTGAATGGTGGCCAGAAATCTGAAGGTTCAAAAAGCAAATAAAAGCAGCAGAAAAATAATCCATAAGACACCAATAGTAAAATAAATGTTTAAAAAGCAGTATGATGGGTGTGTGGGTTCAAAACAGATCAAAATTTGAGTCTTTGTTTACAATACATTTTACTTTCACTTTCTGATGTGAAAGTGGAGATTTATAGTAAAAAAAGGACTAAAATATTGATCTGTATTTCACCAACACGTATCATATCACTTTTAAAGATATGGATTTAACCACTGGTGTCTTATGGATTACTTTTCTGCTGCTTTTATTTGCTTTTTGCAACTTCCTATTTCTGACAACCATTCACGTGCATTGTATGGACCTACAGAGCTGAGATAATCTTCTAAAAATCTTAATTTGTGTTCAGCAGAAGAAAGAAAGTAACACACATAGACTGTGATGGAATGAGGGTGCGTAAATGATGAGAAAATTGTCATTTTTGGTTGAACTATCCTTTTAAACCAAATTAAAAAAATGTAGGGATGTCTTCCATTATAATAATAATAATAATAATAATTCCTTACATTTATATAGCACTTTTCTATGCACTCAAAGTGCTTTACAAGTAAAATCTAGGGGGAATCTCCTTAACCACCACCAGTGTGCAGCATCCACCTGGATGATGCGACGGCAGCAATAGGGCACCAGAATGGCCACCACACACCAGCTATTGGTGGAGAGGAGAGAGTAGAGTGATGTAGCCAATTCAGGGATGGAGATTATTAGGAGGCCATGATAGATAGGGGAAGGCGCTATACTGGTGCATTAGGACCCACACAGACCGTAGGGTGAGCACCCCTTGCTGGCCTCCCTAATACCACTTCCAGCAGCAACCTTAGTTTTCCCCTGGAGGTCTACCATCCAGTTACTGGCCAGGCTCAACCCTGCTTAGTTTTAGTGGGCAACCAGGCAAGAGCTGCAGGGTGATGTGGCTGCATTATACAGCAAAATGCCCAAACCAAGTGGCATTTTTAAAACAAAGATGGTAAGAAAATTTAAGTTAGCTCTCAATAGTATTTTGACTTTTTCTGATTATATTATGTAGATAAACATTCTATAGTTAATGTGATGAACTACACCTGTGATTTCTCTGCTAGGGTAACTGCACGAACTTGAGGCAAACTGAAATCATACTGTGGCAGGGCGGAGGGCGGGGCCGGTCGTGATGCTACACACCCGGTCCCGTCCTCCACCCTGCCACACATACATCCACTGAAAATCATCTTGGGACCAGAAATAAGTTATTATTAAATTATTAGCCTTATTTGTTGGCAGATGCCACTTGGGATCTCTAATGCATTGAAATTCATAATTTTTCATTCGCCACTCAGGATTGAATTAATCATGAATCACCTACAAATTAAATTTTTTATTTATCAGCTTTGTTTACGATTAGTGCTTGCTAAATGCCTTGATCAAACTCTGAAGGACATGGGCGATTAGGCTCATAGCGGTCGCCTGAAAGGCTGGCTGCCGTGGCTTTTATGGCGGTTGGGTGGTTTAAATCTGACTGGGGTGCAATTTAAGTATAGCTATCCTGCTCTCACACTAAACACCCTGAACAGGATAATTAATTTTGAATGGGTTTTGAACATTTTAACAGGCCCTTCTCTTCCATCCCCATAAAGGATCCCCCGTTCTCTTCTCCCTACACGCAGGCTGAGGCGTTAACTGTGTGTGTGTGTGTGTGTGTGTGTGTGTGTGTGTGTGTGTGTGTTGACCACCAAATGTGTGTTTGTATGCTCGTGTGTGTCTTTCACTAATGAGAAGCACATGTTTGGGCCAATCGTGGTGCTAGCATTGCAGAGCAGCTTGGCTTGAAGTTATTAATGGGAGTAAAATTTATGCTCCCCCCCCCCCCCCCCAAATTTAATGGAGAAGCCCTTCTCTTTTCTGGGTCTCTGGGATCACATCTGGCTCTAATAGGCTGAGATAACCTTGCCTTAAGCGTCTGTGGCCAGCTAGGACCTGTCCCCACCCCCCATTTCCCTCTCTGGGTCTCTGTGTCTGTCTGTCTGATTAAGTCGGAGATTCAGGTTTTTACCAAGTCCAGACCAGTGGGCTTTCTCATTGACAGAAGTACTCTAGTGTTGCACAAGTTAGAAATATAGATCAGATACATACTCTATAACTCACTAATATTGGCATATGTTCATGCTGTAAAGCCAGAGGAGGACTGGCTCCTTTCACGAGAGATGTGAAACTAGCACAATAATGTTGAAAATTGATTGGCTGGGACAGCTAGCAATTCTAAAGTTTAGCAATCATTATACAAAAATATTTGACAGCAGAATGCCACAATTGAATAATCAGAACTCAAAAATTCTGGAGAGTCAACATTATCTGCATATTATCATTATGTCTTTGTATATAGCCCATATGTTCCTAATACAGAAGGTGTTTGAATGTATTGCTGGCTAACCTGAATAGTCAGAGTGTGTGTCTGTCCATTCATGGTTTGTGTGTTTGTGTTTCAGGAGACGAATTGCAGATACAAATCACCATGTGCATTCTGTACCACATCAGCATGGACGACCGTTTCAATTCCATGTTTGCCTACACACACTGCATTCCATAGGTAAGAGATCAGCTTGCATTAGCATGAGATTATAGCTAGGGACAGGAGAGCTCTATAATTTGTCTTTCAAAAAACTCACTTCCCTTTCCCCTATCCTCTGTCTCTGATCATTGGTAATGATGCTGTGACATCACTAAATCATGTAATAATTAACATTAATCAGTAGAAAATGAGAGTAAATATTAAATATAGAAGTTATGGAATCCAAAGATGGTGAAGAAAATGTGATACGCAACAACTTTTGCCTTTTGTACAACAATCGCTGAAGCAATGTTTGACTCCTTGTTAGTAGTTTTTATGAGCCACATCAAGTACAGCAAAAGTTTGCTGCCTAGAATTAGTGTTATTATGTAAGTGAACTTATAATGTTCTATTTGTTTATAGAGCATTAATAGCAGATCAATTTATATCTGCTTTGCGGAGATGCATTTATGTAGCCAAGTATAAATGGATTGGGGTATGCACAACTCGAGTTGACCAAGGGCGTAGATTTGGCTTGAATTTTGGGTGGGTTGCAGCATGAAGCATTACATTTTACTGTTGATCATAGTATAAATATTGGGGGGCAGGGGGTGTACTTGTTTTGATTATTGGGGGGGATTTGACCAATTCGGCTGATCAAGACGCATGAAGTGTAAATAGGCCCTGAAATTTTAATTGGTATAACATGAACTAAATTTAATTAATGACATGACAAAAGATTGACAGATATTTAAAGGGCATTTATGTAAAAAAAAAAGAGAGACTAAAACAGAAACATTTCCAATGATTGAAAGTTACAGTACATTGGATAGGAGATTATGGGGAGAAGAAGAGAACTTGCATTGCCTGTACTCGCACCATGGCTCAATGAGTTGGGACCAGGTTAAAGGTTGCAGAGCATTAAGAGAAACAACAGACATCATCATTTTAAGAGAAGAGGAAATTGATGGGCCCTGCATGGACGAAATTGGGTGACTAGAAAGATGAAAACATGATGACTGCAGGCTGGGGGTTGCCTGGCTTTGGTGGGGCGACTGGATGGTTGCATGCGAGAGCAGTGCAGGTGCCAGTAAGTCTAGCCACTGTGATTTAGGCTGTGGGGCAGCTGCTATGTGATACTCAGTAGGGGACTGTATGTTTTGCATACTCACCGCTGCCTCGTCACCATCTGAGTTCTCTCTCCTGCTTATCGTTAACGTCAGGGGCGATGTTAACAACCCTTGACCACTTCAACACAGGCCTGGACTTCTGCCTAGTTTATGTCCCCCAAAGTCTCCCTTCCTGAACCCCTGGTACCACCCCCTCTCTGACCTCAGGTAGCAGAGTCCAATCCTCTGTTCCGCCCAGGGTGTGGTGACATTAGCTGAGCTAATGGGGAGTGACATGTAAAGTTACCGTCTAAGGTTAGAATCCATTGAAGAAAATTAGGAACCTTTGGATGTCTGGGAAATGTACAAATTGCATGCAAGAGTTTGGAAAGAATGTTCTAAGTCTGACAGGTTTTTTGTGGGACAAAGGTGGTTTTGATTGAAGGTCAGGATTTTTTTTTTTTCAATAAACAAAAGTATCAATAAAGATTAGTTCACTAATTATAAATTGACTATTTTACACGCTATTATCTTTGTGCTAATGTTTATAATGACTAACAATTAATGTCTAACAACTCTATTGGAATCCAATTTAATTGAGTTACCTATGTAAGTGGAGTGTAACATAAGTAGAGTTGAAATGCTCTTAAAGGGATAGTTCACCCAAAAATGCAAGTGAATGAGTACCACATTTTTGAAGGTCCATAATGCATATAAAGACAGCATAAATGAAGACTACAATGGCTTAATTCATATCTTCACAAGCAATATGATAAGTGTGGGTGAGAAACAGATCAATATTTAAGTCATTTTTACGATCAATCGCCACTTTCACATTCTTGTTATTTTGTTTTTGGCAATTCGCATTCTTCGTGCATTTCCTCCACCTACTGTGCAGGGATGAAACTTTATAGTAAAAATGGACTTAATATTGACTGTTTCTCAACCAAACCTTTGTGTTCAGCAGAAGAAAGAAAGTCATACACATCTGGGATGGCATTAGGGTGATTAAATGATGAGAGAATTTACATTTTCGGGTGAACTGTCCCTTTAATAGCTGGATCAGATCTTATCCACAGTATGTACTGGTACAACCACACTGCATTCTAACCCCCTAATCAGCTCCCTATTTAGTGTTTTGATCATTTTTCAGTTATTTTATGGTGTGTTGGTTGATTGACAGGTAATGAAGATGATGTTTGATTGTGGTGAGGATAGGATTTATGCTGAACTCATTTCCTTCTGCATCAACCTGGCTGCCAACAAGAGAAATGCCCAGATCATGTGAGAAGGTAAAAACTAACACACGCACAAACACACTCAAAAAACACTGTAAAGACCAGGCTCAATTCTAGATTTTGTTTGTCTTTGCAAGGTAATGGTCTGAAGATGCTGATGAAGAGAGCACTGAAGCTAAAAGATCCTCTAATGATGAAGATGATACGAAATATATCTCAACATGATGGACAATCTAAAAACCTGTTCATTATGAGAGTTAAAACAACAAGAATACACTCACACACACACCAATAATGAAGTTTATTTTTATTATGTGATTAGCATTTCATACTTGTAACAGTGGTCGAATTGTGTGTTTGAGGACTATGTTAGAGACCTGGTAGATCAGATCGGACTGAAGAAAGAGGAGGAGTTTGTGATTGAGTGCTTGGTCACTCTCTCCAATCTTACTATTCCCTGGACTGGGAACTGGTGTTGAAGGAGTATAACCTGGTGCCTTACCACAAAGACCATTTCAAACCAGGTCCATACCTCAATTAACATTACACACTATCTACATCACCTGAAAACCCTCACTGTCCAGTAAAACAGAATTTATGCAGGAGAGGATGACCTCATCCTGGAGGTGGTGATCATGATTGGTACCATGGATGACTCCTGTGCCGTAATGTTGGCCAAATCAGGCATCATTCCTGCTCTTATAGAACTACTGAATGGTAGGAAATGATGAAGGGATCGAAGTGCTTTAAAATGCTGTGTTTTAAAGCCCTTTTTTAGTGGCAGCTCTATATATAGTATTGGCCAATGACAACATTTGGGATTTTGAAATTATTGGCATCAAATGATAACCAGACCTGCTTGACTGATGAACAGAAATCTGAACTGTATAATTTCTGTTCTTAATTTCTGTTTTTTTAGGCCATTTTGTGTAAAATAAAGATTAATTTAATTGTAGCGATTTTGTGTGCATCTTATTTGTTGCATTTTTTGGCATTATATTGGTCATCAGTAATCCTATTTTCTAGATATTGTCATCAGCCATTGAAAACCCCATGTTTGTTTGTTTTGAACATTTCTGAGTGGGAAAAAAAACCCCATTAAAGGGATAGTTCAACCAAAAATGAAATTCTCTTATTTACTCACCTTCATGCCATCCCAGATGTGTATGACTTTTTCTTCTGCAGAACATAGGCTAAAGATTTTTAGATGAATATCTTATTTCTGTAAGTCCATACAATGCAAGTGAATGATGACCAAAAATCTGAAGCCCCAAAAAGCATATAAAATGACTCTGAAGAGATTTAAATCGTATTGATTGCAAGATTCTGTTATTGACCTTCAAGGCTCTTCATAGACTAGCACCTTTCTATCTTCTTGATCTTCCTCATATATATTCTCTTACCCGCACTCTTAGATCCTGTTCCTCTCTCTCTCTCGTGATCTTCTATGGTGACTTCTATGGTGTCCAGATCCTTTAGCAGTGTTGCTCCACGACACTGGAACTCTTTACCGCCAGATATCCATAATTGTGATCGTCTTTGCACTTTCAGGTCCCTCCTCAAACCCACCTTTTTAAATTAGCTTACTACAAATAACTCTTATTTATGAAGGTATATATTCCTATTATAATGCAAATATTTATATGTGATTTTAGTTTTTTTTTAATCTTTTATGTTCTCTTATTGTAAACTTGATTATGTCTGTAATGTGTCCTTGAGAGTCTTGAAAGGCGCCTATAAATAAAATGTATTATTATTATTATTAAATGATTTTAGATGAGAACAGACCAAAATGTAACACCTTTTTCGCTGTATATCTTGCCATTGCAATCTTTAGGCACAATCATGATTTCAAGCTTGATTACACTTCCTCGCACTTGACTTACGCGCGGAGCCTATTGAGCTTGAAATCTTGATCGCTTTGGAAACTGCTGATGTCAATAATATAGTGAAAAAGGAGTTAAATTCTGGTCTGTTCTCACCCAAAACCAGCCGGATCACTTCAGAAGAGATGGATAAAACCACTTGAGTCTTATGGATGACACTTGTAGATTTTTTTCTTATGGATTTTTCACTATAAATCTTGACATCATTGGTCTTCTTGGCGATCATGACTTCAAGCTTGATTACACTTCTTAGCGTCAAGCACTAGGAAGCTTAATCAACCTTGAAATCATGATTGTGCCTAGAGACTGTGATGGCAAGATGTACAGTGAAAATAGTAACATTTTAGTCACATGTTTACATCCAAAATCGATTGGATCGTTTCAGAAGATATTTATTAAACCACTGGAGTCTTATGGATTACATTTATGCTGCCTTTATGTGCTTTTTGGAGCTTCATAGTTTTGGTCACCGTTCACATGCTGATTTATTCTTCTAAAAATCTTTGTGTTCTGCAGAAGAAAAAAGTCAATACACATCTGGGATGGTAGGAGTGTAAGAATATTATACATTTTCATTTTTGTGTGAACAATTTCTTTAATGAAATGTAACCTCTCTCTTGACTCCACCTTCAGCCCAGCAGGAGGATGATGAGTTTGTCTATCAGATTGTGTACATCTTTTACCAGATGGTGTTTCACCAGGCCACTCGAGATGTCATTATAAAAGAAACACGTATCCTTAATAACAATATTTGTTCAGCATAACAAGCATTTTGGAAGAAACAGTAGTTGTATGATGGTGTTTTTCAGTCATACAGGGATTTTCTCTTTGAATTTTATGTTATCTCCAGAGGCTTCAGCATACATCATTGTCTTAATGGATGATAAAAATGCAAATAAAATTTGAAAGGTGTGACAATATATGGGATATCATAGCTGTGAGTATGAATCTACTCCTCCTTACCTCCAATTCATGGTAAAGAACTGACATCTTGTCTGAAACCCAACACTGTAGCCTGGTCCAAACATTTCAGCACATCAACTTCTTCCTCTGCTGGCAGTAGGCCTAAGCCTCTATAGCTATGGTATTGCATAGTACAGCACAGAAGTATTAACATGAGCATTTTCCTAATTACCATCAGAATGCCTATTCATAGCAGAGTATCTGAACCCCTGCACGTATTTTATGGTTTCAGGTACAGTTGAGGTAAAAGGTAGTGGTTGTGGGTTAAATGTATAAGCTGTTTTCGAGGCAGGGCTTTCACTAGTGATCTATCCCAGGCCTCAGATTAATGTAATTAGGGTTGGTCTTTAGGCCAAGGGAAGTGTTCCATACATCAGATCGGACAGGGCCATGAAAGCAGGGAGCCTCATCAAAGAGAGAGGAGGCATCTGCTTAGTGTCACATAGCTTTGGTGGACAGAACACAGATCCACTGAATACTACACTTACAGAGGCGTTTTCACAGTTTTCACATACTGAGATGCTGGGAATGTATTTTTATTTGGATAGCAATTTTCACAATGCATATTTCCTTTACACTCACTGAGCACTTTATTAGGAACACCTGTACACCTACTTATTTATGTGATTATCTAATCAGCCAATCATGTGGCAGCAGTGCAATACATAAAATAATGTAGATATGGGTCAGGAGCTTCAGTTAATGTTCACATCAACCATCAGAATGGGGGAAAAAATGATCTCAGTGATTTTGAAGTTGGCATGATTGTTGGTTCCACAGCACATGATGAAATTTGATTTGTCTCGCCTTGCCATAAATGACAAGAGGAAAAAAAACATAAAAAATAAATGTGCCATTGACATAGCTATTCGCTGCATTTGTTAAACAGATTGCTGGGTAATGTTTGTTTATATTATGTAATCATAAAAGAGGGAAACCAGGGAAACTTTATTATTTTAATATAATACAGTTTGATATAATGAAACGTTTACTTTCGGCCCACGGCTCTCAATCAAGTTTGACTTTTGGCACATGGAAGGAAAACGTTTGGGCACCTCTGTTCTAGAGTTTACTCTGAATGGTGCCAAAAAACATCTAGTGAGTGGCAGTTCTGAGGACAGAAATGCCTAGTTAATGAGAGAGGTCAACGGAGAATGGCCAGACTGGTTTGAACTGACAAAGTCTACTGTAACACGGATAACCTCTCTGTACAATTGTAGTGGAAGCAGTGTCCCGCATTTCAATTTTGTCTGTATTATTTTTTATTTGTATTATTATTTCGGCATCATTTTATTTTATCGTTCTTTAATTACAAAATAATTATAAAAAAAAGTGAATTAGAAAACACTGAACATGAGCAGCGCAGCCATTTTTCTTGCCAGAGCGGGAAAACACTGGAGAAAAAAACTGCAACAGAAAAATGGATCTTTCCGGAGCTCCCGAGAAGAAAAAGTGTCTTTGTTCGTATAATAAAGAATGTGAGAAAATGTATACATGGATAAAACCAGTTACAGGTGACCCTAAAAAAGGAGAGTGCAGGGTATGCCACCGAAGTTTCACGGACAGCTCTGCTGAGGCATTCCAGTGCCCCAAACATGACAGCTCTGGTATCTTTGGCCTTGAGCATTCCTGTCACCAACGCGTTCGTGGAGTTTGTTTTTACTGATGACCGCTGCGTGGACAGAAACAAGGAACTGAACATCTGTGGACCTCATCAAAAGTGAACTCCTGGTTAAAGTGAACTACAGCTACACCTGCCAGGGCTTCTACAGACACATAATGAATGAGAAGGCCCTACTCGAAACTGCCAGTTCAGACAATATTTTTTAATACACTAAATCCGGTAAGAACGCATTTCATTTTTCTAGTCTTTCCCTAATGGAATTGATGTGATTATTTGGAAATGTGCTTTTTAACAATTAGATTATTATTTTCACTTCATTATATTTAGATTGAGTAGGTCCGTGCTGTTATAATTAGTTTGTATCGTAGACCTTATGCCAAACTGAGTGACGCTCAGAGCACCGTCATTAACATTTAACATCACTGCAAAAATACAAATAATATAAAATCAATATTTAATCACCTAGTACAATAATAGTAAGTTATCTCTCCCTCGTGTCCTGCAAAATCAGGTCTGCTGACCTGCAACAGAGCAATAGCCAGGTGGTCACCCTAATTGCATCTAAGAATGCACAACACGTCAAACCTTGATGCGGATGGGCTACAACAACAGAAGACCATGTCGGGAACATTATAAGACCATAGTGTTTTTAATAAAGTGCTCAGTGAATGTATGTCCTCAGTGTGCAAGCCAAAAACGACTTTTGCAAGGAAAATAAATCCCTAAGATTTTTAGATGGATGAGATAGAAACATTTTGGGATTATTGTATTTTTTTTTTAAACTATTGACATTTTTTATTCCATGGAAATAAAGGGAGATGTTTACCAGAATGTTAAACTGACAGCCTTAGTCACCATTCATCATGCATCTTTTTTCCATACAATGAAAGTGAATAGTGGATGAGGGTAACAAGAAAGAAAAGACAAACATTAGGGTGAGTAAATGATGATAGGATTTTAATTTCTGGGGTGAACTATCCCTTTAAAGAGTTTTCAACACAGACAGGAGAAGTCATTCATAATTCAATTTTTTTTACACTATTTCTGGATACAGTTAAAGGTTTTACCAGATTTATTTATAAAACACTCAAACACTTTCTGTTCAGAAACATCATGAGTTCAGCTACTTTATGATTGATTAGCTAGAGTACCATTCTCTGTTCCAATTGGCCATGGTAGTTCTGCAAGCACCAAGCGTCTTTAATGATTTAGCTGTGATGAATTTGTGCCCTGGCAAAAAGTGTCACTGTGCCTGCTGGTAGGGCCAGGCCTGTGACAATGAGGTCTGTTTGAGGCCTGGGACTCAGGTGAACGTCAAAGCCCCAGGCCTTCAACCCCTGTGGGGATGATTAATTAGAGAGGCAGGGTGCTTGGATTCTGTTGAGCTCCACTATTTCCACCAACCTCAAAGAGGTTTTATTAAGCTCAGTTGCTGTAGACTTAAAATAAACAGCTACCACATAAACCCTCTGCCAAGCAACACAGCCCACCTGATTCATCCCAAGTCTTTGGTATGGCACATGCAGGGAGGCAGGACAGGCGGAGTCTTTCTGTGTCCTGTGCTAATACTCTGTCTTTACTCTCTCTGTAGGAGTATGATGTGGAGTGGGGCAAAAAGATCCAGAGCGAGAAGTTCCGCTGGCATAACTCTCACCGGCAAATAGATGAGGCAGAATCTTTTATGTTTGGAGATGATGGAGAGCCTTTCATCCATAATGGGGACATCCTGGATCGGCTAGACCTCTTCTACAGTGCAGGTTATATAGGACAGGACAAGGAATATAGTTACAGCAAAGACCAAATGAGATCGAAATTTTCATTTCTGAAAAATGGCGTTCAGTTCATATCTCTTAGCTTTGTTTGTACTGCTACGAAATTAACTTCTAACAGATATACACATTTCAAATCTGCACTCTGTTTCAATGTGTACGCCGGTGCGTAATACAGATTTTCGCTAATAAAATGTTCTCTAGAATGAGAATGTCCCCTTCCTCTAATAACATCTGGAAGGAGCAAAAGGGCTGCTATGCAAACTAAAGGTTACTGGCTATTTAAATCCATACATGCCCTTTGAAATGTGCTGCTCCAACTTCCTGTTTCAATAGGAATACAGGCTTCCCACAGTCATGGTAAACCTGAAAATACCAGGGAATTTTAAATTGGGTTTTCCAGACTTTAAAATCTTAAAAGTCATGGAAATTTCTCTAGTGGATATATGTTTTTCTAGTTTGGTTCTGCTATAAAATATATAATCACTTACAGTCACTGAGCACTTTATTTGTAATATAATGGTCCTTAGGTACACAATGTGGTCTTCTGCTGCTGTTGTATCCCATCCACCTCAATGGTCGACGTGTTGTGTATTCTGAGATGCCATGATACCCAGTACAATTGTACAGAGTGTTTATCTGAGTTATTGTAGCCTTTATGTCAGCTTGAACCTGTCTGGCCATTTCTGTCCGGCGTTTCTGTCCACAGAACTGCTTCTCACTGGATGTTTTTTTGTTTCTGGTACTATTCTGAGTAAATTCTATAGACTGTTGTGTGAAAATCTCAGGAGATCAGCAGTTACAGAAATACTCAAGCCAGCCCATCTGGCACCATCAATCAGGCCACGGTCAAGATCAATTTTTTTTCCCTCCATTCTGATGGCTAATGTGAACATTAACTGAAGCTCCTGACCCACATCTGCATGACTTTATGCATTGCACTGCTGCCACATGATTGGCCGAGTAGGTAATAGAATTAATAAATAGGTGTACTAGGTGTAATAAAGTGCTAATTGTGTGTAGATATTGCTTTTGTGTAAAGCTTGTGTAGAGTAAAACTAAAAAAGTGATTTCTGATTTGTGAGCAAATCATACTTTTGAGTCTGTTCTGAATTGGACTTTACAAATTGGTTTAAATGATTATCATTATCAAATTGGTTTGAATCCAAATTATTATTTTTTTATTCCATATCCAGTAATCACAATTGACTTGAAAAGTTGTGAAAAGGTCATGGAAATTCATTGATCAAAAAGGTAAGATAAACTGGAAACGCGTCAAAAAGTGAAAGAAAACTGCGCTTGGAAACCATTTCATGGGGTCTCTAAAGTAATAGCCTAGTTTAGCATTTACATTGTTTAGATAATTCTGATTTATCTTCAACACTGTAGTTCCTTTGCACTGAGGTGCCAAAATAATCAACCATTGGTTTCTGTGTTGTATCTACAGATGGAATTATCCCAGCAGATGGTGCCATTATTCCAGAGTTCTTCACAGAATTTCAGAATGGATACCTGTTAGGACCACAGGGTTTCCCCAACAGGTACGAGTAAAGATGATGAATTAGTCAAAGTGGCTGCAGCGGATTAGATGATTTTGTTATTATCGTATCACACACACACACACACATCCGTGTCTGACAGTTTTGTTGTCTTTAGCAGAACAGGGCTCAAAAGTGCTGTGTCTAAGAGTCCTCCAGCATCCCAGCAGGCCACAGCTCTCCCCAAACAGTAACACCCTGAGCTTTGAGTGTAAACACAGCTCCCTCTATTCAGCTTTTTACAAATATTCCTTAGTTGCCCCACACCTACTGTCAGGGGTTTTCAGCAAAACATTAATGTGATGACTTGATGTGATATGTTGATTTATGGTTTGGCCTATGTTTTGTCATTGAACTGTACAACATATTTGAGCTTCAAAATTGCCTAGATGGTGGGTTGCCTTAACCAATCTGTGGGTAGTCAAATAATCTGTATGAAGGAAACCCTGTATAATTGGGGTGGCTTCAGGTTCACCTGGCCTTTATAACCTTAATATACTTGGGATACATAAACATATAGTGCATTGTAAAGACAGTAGCGCGACAGAATGAACCAGAATATAGGAGTCTCAAGACTCATTTTTAAAAGTTGGACAATTGTAACTTTTCAGAGAAGCTTTTTCTCTGCAAACAGTCTTGCAGCTAAAGCACAGCACATTGCCTGCATGCTAATTAAAATATATATATACTAAAAATATAAAAAACAAAAAATACTCTCACTAAGAGCACATTATTAGGAACACCTGTACACTAGGGGTGTCCATGGTTAACCGATTAACCGTTAAAAATTGCGTAACCGAGTGAAACATTTTGTTCGGTTAAGTGGCGTCAATGGCGTGCATTGAATTTAGTTGTAATACATTTTTGCACCACCAGAGACTGCCAGAGCGCTCCCAGACATTTGTAACGTCCACAAGAAATTATGAGAAATTAGCACCCCCCACCAGCCAAATGCGGGTGATTTTGTGTTGTGGCGGGTAAACTCGCTTCACCTATCGGCCACCGTGGCGGGTAAATAAAAATAGCATCATGCGACGTTCGTCTGTTAAAGGACAAATTAGTTTGAATAAAGGAGGAGACACTCCTCAGTGAATGTGCTTTCCATTAAATGAATCACA
Source organism: Moxostoma hubbsi (assembly GCA_032164185.1). NCBI lineage: Eukaryota > Metazoa > Chordata > Actinopteri > Cypriniformes > Catostomidae > Moxostoma > Moxostoma hubbsi. Next base: position 30,045,841 of record JAVLUX010000031.1, on the reverse strand, counting down.
CACACAGTAAACAAATCCTTAACAAAAAAAACAGGGCTATTCTGGTGGGTGCGGTGACGCGCTCATGTAAGGGGCGTGGCGCTGCCAATAAAGCTCCTAAAATCTGTCACAAAGAACCGGCAAAAGTAATGATTATGAATATGTAAAATATAGCAAGGAGATATTTTAATTATGTATTAATAAACAAGTCTTTTCTTTGTCCGTGTCATTTGCAAAGATGAAGTTGACGATGCTGACTCGCGGTCTTCGCAGTAACGCACCAGAGAGAAATGCACATTTCTTACGGATTACATAAGCAGAGAGCAGTCTGTGTCTGTTTTCTTTAGTTTTGAATTATTTGTGAGGCAAGGCTACCTTATACACTGAGTTTCGGTTCATTCATGAGACGAGCTCCAGTTCACGCGCCGGCGCCTCCGCTTTGTGATTATATCGTCTGCTATATTTAATTCTTATTTATTAAATCCAGGCAATTGGTTGATGAAACATTGATTAAAATTAAGACACAATTAATACAAAACGAAATTCACTTTAAAGAAAGGTTTTGTGCTTTCTGTTTGATGTCTCTGTGGAAGTTTTAAAGCATCTTTCAGAGCGCTCACGTCCGTAACATTGTGTTTTCCTCGTATGCGAACTGAAATGAATATCAGTTCATGGATTGTGTGCGTAGGCTATAAGAGAGAAAGAGAAAATGCCAGTATTTCATTGAGACTTGAGATTAAATAAATGGCTTAAGTATTGTAGATCTTGTAGTATTAATTTTCACATGCAGTTACACATTGTCGGTTAAAAACAAGAAAGTGGCTGGTAAAAACATTGAGTGGCTGGTAGATTTTGAAATCCACAGTGGCCAGTGGACAAAAAAGTTAATTTCCATCCCTGGCGCACACTATGGTTAACTGAGTATTAACCGTTAAGGGCCTCGGTTAACGGTTAATGAAAAACTTGAAAACGTGCAGCCCTACTGTACACCTAATTATTCATAGGATAATCTAATCAACTAATCCTGTAGCAGCAGTGCAATGCAAAAAATCCTGCAGATACAAGTCAGGAGCTTCAGATAAAGTTCAATCATCACAATGGGGATAAAATGTGATCTCAGTGATTTTGACCATGGCATGATTGTTTTTCTGTTACTTCTGATCTCCTGGTATTTCCACGTACAACAGTCTCTAGTGTTTACAGCCGTGGCTATAAGTATTTGCAATTACACAAATTTTGTATTTTGCTGCTTCAGTATTTGTAGATTATTTTTTCACATGTTTCTTGGTATACTGGAAAACAATGATATGTATTTCATAATTTTTAAAGGCTTTTATTGTCAAAAACATTCAATATATGCAAAGAGTCAATATTTACAGTGTTGACCCTTGTTCTTCATAACCTCTGCAATTCACTCTGGCATGCTGGATATCAGCTTCTGGGTCAAATCCTGACTGATGGCGATCCATTCTTGCCTTATTAGTGCTCGGAGTTGATCACAATTTGTGGGCTTCGGCTTGTCCACTCACCCTTTGAGGATTGTCCACAGGTTCTCTATGGGATAAAGATCCGGGGATTTGCCTGTCCATGGATCCAAAATTTCAATGTAATGATCACGAGCCACTTCATTATTACTCTTGCCTTGTGACATGGTGCTCCATCATGCTGGAAAATGCACGGATCATCACCAAATTGCTCCTGGATCGTTGGGAGAACTTACTCTTGCAGGATGTTTTGATACCATACTTTATTCATGGCAGTGTTTTTGGGCAGGATTATGAAAGAGCCCAATCCCTCGGATGAAAAGCATCCCCACACATGGATGATCTCGGGATGCTTCACTGTTGGCACGACACAGGACTCATGGTAGCGTTCACCTTTTCTTCTCCGGACTTTTGATTTTCCAGATGTCTGAAACAGTCGGAAGGAGGCTTCATCAGAGAAAATAACTTTGCGGTCCAATCCTTGTACTTCCTGCAGAATTTTAGTTTGTACTTGATGTTTTTCTTGGAGAGAAGTGGCTTCTTTGCTGCCCTTCTTGACACCAGGCCATTGTCCAAAAGTCTTCACTGTGTGTGCAGATGCACTCACACCAACCTGCTGCCAATATTGTGCAAGCTCTGCACTGGTGGTGACACTATTCCGTAGCTGACTCCTCAGGAGGAAATGGTCCTGGTGCTTGCTGGACACTCTGGGACGTCCTGAAGCTTTCTTCTCTGCAGTTGAACCTCTCTCCTTGAAGTTCTTGATGATCCGGTAAATGGTTCTTTCAGGTGCAATATTCTTTGCAGCAATTTCCTTGCATGTCAGGCCATTTTGATGCAAAGCGATGATAGCTGCACGTCTTGCTTTAGAGGTAACCATTCCTAACAATAACACAATGATTGGAAGCACTTATTCCCTCCTTTTATAGCCATCAGTCTGCTCTTATAATCCAATCAGAATGATAGAGTGATTTCACCTGACTAGTACTCATTCACACTTTCCCAGGTGCTGCTGATATGATTAGTGAAATTATGTTAGCTGGTCATTTTGTACCAGGGCCAAAAAACAGTCAGGGACAAAAATACAGACGAAGTATGGTCAGACTGGTTCAAGCTGACAGAAAGGCTACAGTAACTCAGATAACCACTCTGAACAATTGTAGTGAGCATAATAGCATCTCAGAATGCACAACTGGTCATACCTTGAGGCTGATGGGCTACAACAGTAGAATACCATAGTGTTCCTAATAAAGTGCCTAGTAAGTGTGTGTGTGTGTGTGTACACTCACCTAAAGGATTATTAGGAACACCTGTTCAATTTTTCATTAATGCAATTATCTAATCAACCAATCACATGGCAGTTGCTTCAATGCATTTAGGGGTGTGGTCCTGGTCAAGACAATCTCCTGAACTCCAAACTGAATGTCAGAATGGGAAAGAAAGGTGATTTAAGTAATTTTGAGCGTGGCATGGTTGTTGGTGCCAGACGGGCCGGTCTGAGTATTTCACAATCTGCTCAGTTACTGGGATTTTCACGCACAACCATTTCTAGGGTTTACAAAGAATGGTGTGAAAAGGGAAAAAAATCCAGTATGCGGCAGTCCTGTGGGCGAAAATGCCTTGTTGATGCTAGAGGTCAGAGGAGAATGGGCCGACTGATTCAAGCTGATAGAAGAGCAACTTTGACTGAAATAACCACTCGTTACAACCGAGGTATGCAGCAAAGCATTTGTGAAGCCACAACATGCACAACCTTGAGGCGGATGGGCTACAACAGCAGAAGACCCCACCGGGTACCACTCATCTCCACTACAAATAGGAAAAAGAGGCTACAATTTGCAAGAGCTCACCAAAATTGGACAGTTGAAGACTGGAAAAATGTTGCCTGGTCTGATGAGTCTCGATTTCTGTTGAGACATTCAGATGGTAGAGTCAGAATTTGGCGTAAACAGAATGAGAACATGGATCCATCATGCCTTGGTACCACTGCGCAGGCTGGTGGTGGTGGTGTAATGGTGTGGGGGATGTTTTCTTGGCACACTTTTGGCCCCTTAGTGCCAATTGGGCATCGTTTAAATGCCACGGCCTACCTGAGCATTGAGCACAGATCCGGCTATAAGTAGAGCTTGTTAAATTATAGATCAGTCCAAGAGAGAGAGGATTGAGTTGTGAAGTCAGAAAGAGAAGGGGGGGTGTTGAGGAAGCTATATTTTTTTTTTCCACAGCTCTTTGTAAATGATACCTGCAGAATACACTGAGAGTACGCGGGGAATTGGGGGGCCTGAAAGTGTGGTTTTCATTTTGTCCTTGTGGTGTTAGAGATCCAGGTTAACACAATAATGAAACCCAGCCTCAGTTCCCCTGTGCCAAGCCAGGAGCTAGACACACTGGGAACGGCTCTTTCTAAAGACCTTTAATAGAATCACTTTTATTTTTAGAATAGCACAGTGTAATCTTTCATTTAGTGCATAAAGAATGGTTGGTTATTCCAGATGAAAAGGATTGCAAAAAAATGTTGGCTGCATTTACTCAAAAATGGGAGTTTCTAATTTTGAATGTCATGATTAGACAAAAATTACATTAAGGGAATCAATAAAATAAAAATAGTTTTATTTTAAGTATTTCAACCAGTAAATTGTGCTTAAATGCTTAAATTATTTAATAAATGAAATATATTTTATTTAATTTCGGAAAACACAAAGACAGATCACTAGACCGCTAATGAAGCTGGCAGCACATGGACTGTGCTGTCAAGTGGCACATTACTTTTGGCAGAATTGTTCAGAATGGGCCAATCACAATCAATTGAGGATTTTAAAAACAAATATACATTTTATAGACAATGCTGTGGTGGATTTAACAAGTATGAATTATTGTAACTATCAGTTTTAATTAAAATATTTTTAATTAAAACTGATAGTTACAAGAATTCATACTTGTTAAATCTCTTCAGAGTGAAAAAATTATGAGATGCGAAATGAGTTTTGAATGCAGATCAATGGAGAATTCTGTTTTGTGAGCCGTATAGCACCCCCTTGTGTAAAGAAAGCTTTGTGTCTCACAAAATAGGTTATTTTTTGACAACATTTGGGTCAATATCAAATGTGTTGACATACATGTCTCTTGACTTTATTAGTCATGAAATAGCTTTCTAATAGCAAAAGAAATAATTCTAGAACCTAACCTTTAATGATATGAAATGGCTTCACTCTGTTTTTCAAATGTATAAATATTACTTATTTTTAATACAAGCATTAGTGCAATGATGAATGTGTGTGCAAAAAGGCAAAAACAAAATTATTATTAATAATTTTAATAATTTAAAAATATTATTTGTCTCTTAATTTCATGGCATTGTGTTATCAATTTTTTTATGTTTTAAAAATATTTTCAGAGACTGCTTAAATATGTATTTAGTGAATTCCCCAGCATGTTAAAAAGTTATTAATTCACATTTTAACTAATATTTCCACACACAAAAATGTGGTGTTGTATCCCATTTAACATTAACCAATTAACCCTCATTAGAGTTAACTGAGTGTTAACTTGAATTAAAATTAAAAAATAAAAGCAAGAACAACAGCCAAGTTGTCAATGTTACAAAATGTTTACCCTCAGCATTTATAGGCAAAAACTGAACCGAACAGGAAATTTTGGAAAGTTGGAAAGTCAAAATATTTTGAGATTGACCCATTTGCAATTTGGTCAATTCCTCACATAAATCTGTTGTGTGATTTGAGAAAACATGGAACACAGCACACGGGTCATAAGGACTACTGTTTACGGACAAAGTTATTCACTTTTGTTGGAAAGCAAAGTGCATTTTAAGGGAGCACACTACAATTGCACAACAATTTCGTCATGAGTATACTGAGAATATGTAGTTAAAGATGCTCATTGAGATATGTTGTACTTGTAATAAGTGTCGGATTCTAAAAATAAATTAACTGAGTGAATAAAATATTTCAATTTTAAATGAACAAATAAATAATTCGTTTTAATGACATCTCAAGAATAGTCCTTGAAAACAAATAAACATGGTGCTTGAAAAGTCCTTGAGTTTAACTTTGAAGCATCTTTACAAACCCTGTATCTATAAAATTCACACATTTTAAAGTGTGGCGCAAGTGTCAAAATACTTATTGGGACCACTATAGATAGATTATTTAAAACTTTGTCTCTCTAAACTGAGAAGTGACAGACACTGATGATCAAAGGGGTGAGTGAGGCAAAAAGAGAAACTGAGGTCAAGAGGAAGGAAAGAGAAGAGACTGGCAACTTTGACTCTTTTGTGTTTAGAGGTTTCCGGTTGTTTTTTACAGGATCTCACCTTTGCGTTAAGTCTCAGGGGCAAGAATGGACACACTGAGATCTTTTGCCAGCCTGTGTCCAGCCTTGGATCCCCATTTTATCACCCAGTCACCATGTCTGTGAACCTTAAAGGAACAGTTCACTCAAAAATGACAATTCTCTCATCATTTACTTACCGTTATACCATCTCAAACTCGTATGACTTTCTTCTGAAGACACAAACGAAGATATTTTGTTGTAGATATGATGTGGGTGTTTGTCCATACCTTCAAGCTTCAAAGACATAAAGATAGAATAAAAGTAATCCATACAACTCGAGTGGATTAAGCCATGTTTTTTGAAGCGATAAGATCGGTTTTGTGTGAGAACAGACCACTTGTATGGATTACTTTTATGCTGCTTTTATGTCTTTGGAGCTTGAAAGTGTTGGACCCCATTGACTTGCATTGTATAGATATATTCACATCATATCTCCATCAAAATATCTTTGTGTTCCACAGAAGAAAATCATATGAGTTTGAGACTGCATAAGTGTGAATAAATGATGATTTTTGAGAATGAAGAGAATGATCATTTTTGGGTGATCGATTCCTTAAAGTTAGACAGGGCCAGCGGCTGCTGTGTTTCTTATAGCAAAATAAATAAGGAGGATCATTAGGAAATTATCTCATTGTTTATGAGTATTTGGCATGTCCTGGAGTGTGACATGCTGTACTCCATTTAAAACTTTTTATAAACAGCAATTTGACACACCACAGGACGCAGAACAAGAGAAGGTGAAAAGTTCATAAACATTTTTTGAAAAAATTCAAAGAAATGTTGACTAGTCATGGCACCTAAAATGTACATTTCCCTTTATACATTACTATCAGTTTTAACCTAAAATCTTGAAAAAAAAAGAAAAAAAGAAATGTATATGGACATGATATGTGTGGACTATCCTCAGATTAAATTATTTCAAAAATGACCCTATTTGGAAAAAATCTGGTTCAGTAATTACAGTAGGTTAGTCTGACTCATAAGTAACATCATTCTTTGAGAAGCCTTACAGAAAATTTGATCATTGATTTCGCCCTGTTTTCCTGGAAATGCTGGCAGCATCCCTTAGGGATGAATGATTCACATGTTCGTAACACACACAGATGGCTTAAGGCCTGTCTGTTACCTGAACACTCTTTGGAGTGTTTGAAGGGATACTTCACCCAAAATTGAGAATTCTGTCAACATTTACCCTCATTTGTTCCAAACCTGTATGACTTTGTTTTTCAATGGAACACAAAAGAAGACTTGACTTAAATGGATAGTTCATCCAAAAATGAAAATTCTCTCATCATTTAACCCCCCTCATGCCATCCCAGATGAGTAGGACTTTTTTTCATCTTTAGAACACAAATGAGAATTTTTGAAGAATATCTCAGCTCTGTGGGTCCATACAATGTAAGTGAATGTTGGCCAGAACCTTGAAGCTCAAAAAAGCACACCAAGGCAACATAAAAGTAATCCGACTCCAGTGGTTAAATCCATGTCCTCAGAAGCAATATGATTGGTGTGGGTGAGAAACAGATCAATCTTTTAGTCCTTTTTTACTATAAATGTCAACTTTCACTTCCACATCATTCTTCATGCATATTGCCACCTACTGGGTAGAGAGGAGATTTATAGTAAATAATTACTTTTAAAAATATTGATTTGTTTCTCACACACACCTATCATATCGCTTCTGAATATATAGATTTAACCACTGGAGTTGTATGGATTACTATGGATTAATTTTTATTGGGGTGAACTATTCCTTTAAGCATGTTGTCACCTGCATAAGGCCACCTATTGACCTTTTAACATATGATCTAACCTACGACACATACCCACATCCTTCCCATCAGCCCCTGTCATCTGAACTGAATCCTGGTGGAGTCTAAATTTTACCCAGACTCTCATTGGGATCCAACTTCTCCTCTTCGAGCCTTTCAACAAAGTCTGAAATTTCCCAGACAGCAGTGGCGTTCCTTAGAGGATAAAGACATACTTCCTGCGCGGAGAGGGCGGGGATGCTGGGAGAGAAGGGGGTAACGTGTGTAAACGATCGCTGGAAGTGATTTGGTCTAAAAACAACATTGCATTATTTGAGCTGGTAGGACCAAAGCAAACAAGCCATATTTTAAGAGGACAGACCAGTGAGTCTCAGAGAGGGTGGGTGTTGTTTAATTAGAGGCCGATCACATCAGCCTATTTAAGCTGATTGACATTTGGCTGGACAGAGGAATGATTGAATGATGAGAGGAATGAACAGAGATGCACATCTGTTCATTTTTGCCATGAAGTGTAGTGCTCTTATTTATTTTAAGTAGTCTGGTTTTGCAGAATCAGAGCACCATCTGGTGTTGATGATAACCTTAGTTGCATATTTCATCTTCAAGTAATACAACATGAGTAATTGCATGATTCAAAATGACAGAAATGTTTTTTGCCCACTTCCTCTAGTTCTTTGACTGACAGATACAGACAGACAGGCGTGAATCCAGCGCGTCCTGCCACGGCTTATGACTTCCGGCCAGATGAGCGGTTTTGTTATGGTAACAAAGTGTCACGGTAGAGCCCCCTGTGTCTTAAAGCCTGCTACAGGAAAAAATGGAAACTCTGAAAACCAATTTAATGGATGTAAAATGTTGTTAATTATGTCTCTGTCATTTCAAGTGGATACAACAATACCGTTTGTCTTCATAAATATGATATGTGGGTATTTATTACATTTCAAGTGACGCTTAGTTTGAAATTGTTTTAGCAGAATATTCTCAATGTTTTAATAAGGCCAGTAGTGGGATGGACAGTTATTTTCGCAATCCTCATTTTATCTCGGTTTTGCCGTTTCAATGCGTATTTTAGCCTTTACGGTGTGCTTGCAAACACTAAAGCAACTGTGTAATATTTCAAAAGTAGGGAAAACTAGTTGGATGATATTTCAGTGATGTAGGTGAGTTAATTATGAGCGGTAAAAACTCATTACACTTTAAAACAGTATTGTCAGTTTATCTGCATGGCAGTGAAGTAAGTTCTGGTTCTTTGGGAACAAAATATTGTGCGACCTTAACTGCAACTTAAAGCATTCTGCTCTTCTGGATCAATAGTTAGTAAAAAGTCTTTAAGAGTATGGTTTACTTATGCTCAAGTTTCCATAAAGCATCTGACATAAGAGTAAATGCGATAGTGGTGCCCTCTTGTGGACCCCATGTGTAACATATCGGATGAAATTGATTTCATATGTTCAAACACAGGGCGGCACGGTGGTGCAGCGGTTAGCACTGTCGCCTCACAGCAAGAAGGTCGGGGGTTCAAACCCCCGTTGCCCCGGCCATTCTGTGTGGAGTTTGCATGTTCTCCCCGTGTCTGCGTGGGTTCTCTCCGGGTTCTCCGGCTTCCTCCCACCATCCAAAGACATGCAGGTTAGGTTAATTGCCCTAGGTGTGAATGTGAGTGTGAGTGTGTGTCTGTATATGTGTGGCCCTGCGATGGACTGGCCTGTCCAGGGTGACCTGTCCAGGGTGTACCCTGCCTTTCGCCCAGTGTTAGCTGGGATAGGCTCCAGCCCCCCGCGACCCTGTACGCAGGATAAGCGGTTGACGATGGATGGATGGATGGATGTTCAAACACATTTCAGACATGGCTGTTGTAAACTTTAAATGCACTACAGCACGTCAAAATACCCATTGAAACTGAACGTCTTAACATTTTATATGTTAATTGCCTTTGTTACTGTAGTACAAATATTTCAGCACATCTCAGCTTTTATGGTGCACTGCTAACTACATATGTATTTTGTAATGTAGCCAAACTCAACTGTTCATTTAAAATGTACTGATTTATTTATGAATTTCATAGGTGCTTAGGAATTGTCTTAACTACTCTTTTACATAAAATGACTTTTTATTTAATGTGGTGCAATATAAAATACAAATATTGATGTGAGAACCTTTGCTGGGTATGTTTTTTTTTGGTAAAAATGGAGCTCAGGTTTAACGAGTTTTATTTCAATAGAAGTCTTTCACTCATATAATATGTATGTATAATTTGCCTATATATTATTGCACACTACAGCTAGGAAATTCCATGCCACCTTTTAGAACACCAGAAGGTCAGTACGTCTTGTTTACTCTCACTATCTGCCATGCATCTTTTGTATTTTCCCAGTCAGTCCCCTAACTATTATGACACAAACATACCTATTAGGGGTAGTTACCCTTATTCAATATATGTGATAGTATCTTACTGTTTTATTATATATTGTACAGTATCTGTAGTGAAACTACTGATATAATACACAATCTCTGTGATTGCATATACCTGCACATGCACAAAATGTACTTGTGCGTCATTCATAATGAGATCGGTACTAGATTTATGACAACAAATGTACTGCACTGTAGATATGTCACAGAGCCAGATTCCATGGCAAACAAATCCATTGAGCTTGAAATGTGGGTCTAATCTAAGCAGTCAAGCATTGTTCTTGGCAGTTATTTTTTGCTTGTGTTGTGTGTTTTCTGAAAGTTGAAATCCACCTTGACGAAATAACATGGCATATTCTTTCCAAAAGTATTCCTTATTTTAAAGTAAAACAAAAACACATTTGCAATTATATATTTTACATATTATTCAAATTTTAACATAGAAATGAATGTGTATATACAGTAAAATCTTAAAACAATAGATTAATACATGAAATAAGATTAAGTTTAACTATATTACAGTCATGTCATGAAAATGTACCTCAGAGTGAGAAACAATTGTATCCTTACTAACTACTTTTATACAACATAATATTACAGTCTCTAAACTATAATTCTTTTTGTCACTTCTGTGGGATAACAAAAAAAATCATAAATATTCCCAGTGTTTTCCATTGGTCAGATAAACATATTGGTTGAGCCTTAAAGGAATGTACTTCATGCAAGCTCATTCAACATTTATGGCATAATTTAGATTACCACAAAACATTTTTTTTGACATGTCCTACATCTTTAAAAAATAAATAAATAAATTGCAGTTACAGTAAGGCACTTACTATGGAAGTGAATGGGGCCAGTCCATAAATGTTAAAATACTATTTAAAAAGTATAGCCACAAGACGCAAACACTACACATGTTAACAAGATTTCAGTGTCTTGACTAATCTTATCTATGTGAAGTTATATTCAGAATTACAATTACGCCAGTAATTTTATGACACTAAAATCATGTCAACATTACAGGTAGACTGAGATTTGACCTATTTATTGGTGCCGATAGTTGCTTTTTGTAACTATCGGTTATTCTATGCCAATAGTTGAAGATATAATAATAATATCTAGGCTATAAAAGTTAGAACATTGTAACAGAGTCATTTCAAAATAAGAGTCCCCTGTGTGTTTCAGGCTTGTTTATTGTTAAAAGTCCCACATTATGCACCAGTCTAATTCTTTTATTATTATTTGGGGGATTTTGGTTGAAAAATAAACTTTTTATTAATTTTGTACTTTGCTCTATGTCAGAACCGAATAAGAAAACATAACATTCTATGAATCGATTTTAAAAACTATCAGCCGATTAATCGGTTATCAGCCTTATCTACCATCTTAGTTACTGTATCTGCAAAATCCACTAACGTTGGATTATTTTGCTTTTTCTTTTCTTTCTTTCTTTTTTTTTTTTTTATAAATAAGGGACAGGTCGAATACATTTTTTGTGGTAATGAACATTATGCTACAAATGCTTGTGATTGAACTGAAATAGTTTTGAACCCGGAACATTCCATTAAGTCTTGGTTGGACTTAAACTATAGCCTCTGGTTCCTCTAAAATGTCAACTCTAACTTTTTCACAATTGTCTTTGCAAGGCTGAATCACCTCCTCTATTTCAATAACCTCCTCTACCAAATCACGAATTGCCTTCACACAGTCCAGTGGCCTGACTTCATCTTCTGGGTCTGATAAAGACTGAGAATCTGAGTCTTTTCCTGGATCTGTTATTGACTGGTTGTCTGATTCTTTGGAGATGTCTTGAGCAGTATAAAAAACATTTGTCTCTTCATCTTCAATGGATAAACCAACTGCAATCGGGTACTTGTTTTCCATCACACTGACATCATTTATTTCTGCTCTGTTTGGGACTGGATCATCTGACAATACATCTATCTTTACAGCACCCCTGCTACTGTCCTCCTCTCCAGCAATGAGTGTTGTGAGCACACACTCTCTATCAGAGCAAGAGGAAGTAGGGTTTGTGGTTTTCATGCAAACAGGGCTGATCACTACTGTGTGTCCATTAGCAAAGTCTGAGAAAGCTGCTGCATCACCAGGGTTAGGGTCAGGGTACACAATAGGGGCAACAATGGCTAAAGATTTTGTAGTGGTTGTGGTAGATAGAAGTTCTGGTTTAGTCTCTGCTGAAGTGTCTGTGGAGATGGAGGTTGCTGCATGTTCATCTGTTTTCTCATTTAATGTTTCATCTGTCACAAATACATCATCCATACTCTCCTCTAGGATTGTTGTGTTTTGAACTGCATCAGATTTTTTCATGACAGGCAAAGCTTGGCTTAGTGTGGCACTAGGCTGGTCTTGACTTTCAGTCTTTGGACTTGACTTTTCAAGTGACTGAACAACCCCATGTATCCTCGGCTCTAGTTCATTGGTGAAGGATTTGTTAGCTGCCAGGCCGTTAGTTAGTAAAGGAGAGGGTGGCAGGGCTGTGTGCAGACTTGTTGGGGTGTTTAAGCGTCCCGGGCTGCTGGGTGTGGATCCTGGCGGGGTGGAGGACAGGCTGGACAGACTGAAATTGTATCTGCTCTCTGAGAACAGGTTGTACTTCTTTATGCTGGCTGCCTCCTTGACCACTGCCAATCAAACAGTTTCGAGAATTGTATTTTAGGTAAATCTCAGATTAATCTTTGTGGTATGAATCTAAACAACTTTTATATACTTGTATATTTTTATATACGATGGCCTCAAATTATTTAGACCATTTTTTAAACCAAGTCATATTTAAAAATGTCTGCTCTGAACATCATTGCATTGGATAACAAACTATCAAAGCAAGTGGAATCTGCAAACACATGATGCAAGATCTTGCCTAGTCACTTTTCTTAAACATTTTTGCAAAGAATTTTATCCAACCATAAATTGTCAAAAAAAGCATGTGGCTCAATTGTGCTGACACTTTAGGGAGTAGCGATGACTGTGCCTCACCTGACAAAGTTTAAGGAGTGGATGGATGACATGAAGCTATAAACCAAGGTTAGTTATGTGGATATCATTAGCTTACTTGGAGTTTTTTGACAGCGAACAACTGCACAAATTGAGCCTCAACAAATTTGAACTTCAACTAATTTAAAGTGGTTGTTGTTCCAACTGAAACACTCATTTTGGTAGTTTCTTATGGAGAATGGTACTAGAAAACAGTCCAGCGGAAGAATCAACATGGCCCTACCCAGTGGTTAGTCAGGAAAACTGTGGATATCTTTTGTTTTATAACTTAGCAAGCTTATTTTTGTGAAAATGTTGAGCTTAAGTGTGTTTGTGCTATATTTACAATAATTACCACTTGGTTTAATATTTTGCTATCTATTGCAATAACATCCATACATTTTAAAGTAGTGATTCCCAACTGGGAGTACGCGTACCTCAAGGGGGTACGTAAGCAGGTTCCAGGGGGTATCCAAAAATAATAATATTTTGCCATGTTGAACATAACAAAATCACATGTATGGCTTAAAATAAAAATAATAAAATTAGGGATGGGTTAAAATATTGTTTTTCTAATTGATCGCAATCTTCATTTGAACAATCCCGATATCAACCTTTTACTCAATCTGAAGCTTGGCAAAGAGATCATTTTACTGTGTGTGGAAGAAAAAAGGTGGTTTTTACCATCCCATGTTATATGTGTTAAAAGATGATATTTTAAGACACAGTCCATTTGTTACTGAATAATGTCTCTTTTAAAGGGATAGTACACCCAAAAATTGTAATTCTCTCATTTACTTTCCAGATGTGTATGAATTACTTTCTTCTGCAGAACACAAAGATTTTTAGAAGAATATATCAGCTCTGTAGGTCCATACAAGGCAAGTAACTGGTGGCCAGAACTTTGAAGTTCCAAAAAGCACATAAATGCAGCATAAAAGTAATTATGATAAATCCATATCTTCAGAAGCAATATGATAGGTGTGAACCAGATCAATATTTAATGTCTTTTTACTATAAATTCCCTTCCCAGTAGGTGGCGATATGTACAAAGAATGTGAATTGCCAAAAACAAAAGAATGTGGAAGTGAAAGTGAATGTGGAGATTACTAGTAAAAAAAGGACTTACATATTGATCTGTTTCTCACCCACATCTGTCATGTCGCTTCTGAATATATGAATTTAATCACTGGAGTCCTATGGATTAATTTTATGGTGCCTTGATGTGTTTTTGGAGCTTCAAAGTTCTGGCCACCATTCACTTGTATTGTAAGGACCTACAGAGCTGAGAGTTTTCTAAACAATTTTGTGTCTTTGACAAAAAATAAAGAAATCTATGAAAGAAAGTCATACATATCTAGTATGGCATGAGAGTGAGTAAATGATTGTCATTTTTGAGCGAACTAGCCCTTTAATACCGTTACTATTTGTTACTGTTTGTTGATCAAAAACAACAAACAACACATGTATCAAACATAGCAGGGATTGCTACAAAATGGACATTATAAATAAAATATACCTGAAATATAATTGATTATTATCATTAATAATATTCAATATTAATGATAATGTTAAATTATATAGTCTTGGGTACACATCTTTGGTTTTGTGTCGATGGAGTACGTCAGCCTTTCTGATAGTGCTGTGGGGATACTTATGGCAAAAAAGTTGGGAAACACGGTTTTAAAGTATAGCTTATGTGTCCAAATACTTTTGGGGTCACTATATGTGAGTTTGCTAACACCATCTTTATGTAAAAAAATAAAAATAATAATAATGCATGATACAGTGCTTTATACTTATAGTGCCTAATACAAATAGCATATTTGTGAGACTCCCAGAGGTCTTGCCATGATCATGTGACATACCCATGTTGACATCCTTTTCCAGTATCTTTTGGAGAATATCCTCGTACATGTTTTCCACACTGATGAAGTTGGAGTAATCAGCAAATATGTACTGCTCAAATTTTGGTAGTTCCTATACATTTTCAAAAAAGACAGTCAATTAAGTGATATGTACAAGAAAGAATAAACGTGGCATACACTTGAATTTGAAGGGGCTCTTATTTTGTTGTTATTTTGTCTGTTGTTATGTTTTTGATTCCAATGTCAGGAAATGTACCTCTTTGAAGGATGGGGCCAAGTGTTTCTTTATGCTAGGTAGAGTGATACTGATCAAAGCATCCTGAAAGATCTTCTTCCTCACTGTGCTACTGTCATAGTCAAATTGCTGTAGGACACAGATAAAGTCAATTAAGCAAGCAATCTGACACATAAGTGTTTGTGTTTGTAAATTAAATGTGATACCTGTACCTTCAGAACCCGGTGTTTGGCCTTTTGCATAGCCAATGGAAAGTTAACAAATGGGTCCTCCAGAGCCTTTCGCAGGAGCAGCTCATAGGTGTACTCTACATTCTCCATCAGCTGAAACAATCACACAACAGATACATTTTAGCCCAGCCCCAAAATCAATCATACGTAATACTACAGAGTGTATAACATCAATTAAGAACAGATTATACTACAAGAAAGGAGTTAAATACTACAGAGGTTGTGTACCTGTTGTATGTCTATTTCTGTGCTGTCCTCCAGACCTCTGGTGGAATAGCTGAAGGTTTGCTGCAGCTCTTGGAAGTGATCTGCCAGTCCACTGACTTTCTCATAACAGCTCTGTAAATTAGCCATACTCATCCTAAACAGACCCTTCAGGGAAGAGGATATAATTTCATGTTAGAGCTATATATGCTAACCCTTTATAAAGATATTCATATTTTTGACAATTGTTTACATAAAAAAAGGAAAAAACATTTTAAATTTTTTTATTTTTTTTATTTACAAATAAAAAAAGACAATTAAAATCGTATTCATGTTTGCATATATTCAATTATGGCATGTTAAGAACAGTAGCACCAATTACAATGTCGCAAGCTTAAAGTGCAAATAAGACTGAAATAACTTTGCATGCCCACGCAATAAGTGGGGGGTGTTCACTGTCCTTTTCTGCATATCACGGCGCCGTTTTGTGGTCCGTTCTATATAACGCAGCGGCTCATTGTTGCTTATCGTGGCCCATTCGGCAAGTTTCGCAGCCCACCGGTAAAATGCTTGGTATGCCAGATTACCAGTCCAGCCCTGGAGGGAACACAAAACTAATTGCGAGTGAAAGCAAACTATTCCCGCCCTGTCCTTAAGGGGCAACGTTGATAGCGGTACTAAGGTGAAGTGGAAGATTTTTTTGTGAATAATGACTTACATTTCAGTCTGTTTCTCACACAAAGCTATTGTATGACTTTTGAAGATGGAATAAAGTTCACAAATCATATATAGGCTTATTTTATGCTGCTTTTAGTCCTTTTTTTGGAGCTTGACAGCACTATAGGCTGAAAAAAAAAAAAAACAGCTTGAACATTGTGCCTAACTTTTGTGTTCCAATTAAGTCAATAGGGTTTGGAACGACATAAGGGTGAGTAAATATGACAGAATTGTATTTTTGGGGTGAATTAATCTGCTTATGAAAATGCTACCACACATCATGAAGATTTCAAGTTTGTTCCTCCAACCTGTATGAGTTCCTCCTTTTGCTCAGTGTCTGGACACAGCTGCTCCATCATGCCCTCGCTCAACTGCCGGGCCTCTGTGAAGCCCAGGCTGATGGGCACCATTACTTCCTCCAGGATGGCTGGCAGGTAAGGCTGCACATGCTCTGTGATATACTGTGTTGTTGGCTCAGTTACCATGGCTACACAGGTGGGAAGTTGGGTGGAGTAGGATGAGAAAAAACATGCATGTAAGAAATTAGAAATCCTGTTTAACACCCACACACTAATACCACATTTTCAAACTGGGAGGCGCACCTGCCCAGGGGGGCGCAAGAGCATGTCAAGGGGAGGCATGGAGACTGATGATAAATGAAAGTAAAATGAATAGCTTAATGGACCATAGGCCAAACTTAATAGACCGTAGCTTTGTAGCACTATGATACTATAAAATGTTGTGAACGAATGCATATAATGCAAGAGCGCATGCCCGACCGCACGCGTATTTCCTTTGTTCTCACTCAAAACTGAAGGCGCGCTCTCAAATATACGCTGATCTATGAAATCTCCCTGCTCTCACTCACTGAGTGAGTGCGCATGCTCAAAGCGTGCCCTGTGATCTCGCGAATCTATTATAAAGCAATTTAGCTTTGCCTCCGTTCATCTGTCCATTGTTACGAGTTCAACGTGATATATGTCGATGTGTCTTCATATGTTTGTGGCAAGTGCTGTTTCACAGAGAGACACTGGCTCATGTGATGCAAGTTTATCACAGATATAGGCTAAAACAGTTAAGAAATTTCATTGTAATAAGGGAAAGCGTGTATTTTTAATAAAAAAAAATAATGCCGAACACAGTTTCATATTATCAATAGAAATATGTATAACCGTTAACCATAGTATGACGTTGTAGAGTGGAGGAAGTCGGGGCCGGGCTGGAACGACACACGCCTGGTCCCCCATCAGGCTGATTAGGGACCAGACGTTCCAGCCTGGCCCCGCCCTCCTCCGCTCTACAGATGTATTACTGAATGACTCTGTCAAGCTGAATTTAAGGTTATTAATCATCATTGGTGAATTGCTCCAACGCTTGAAATATAGTGCATTTTGATAATATAACACTAGGGGGAAATACCCGATAAAACTTGAAATAAGCGGCCAGAATGTACTGCTATTTTAGTGGAAGAAAGATATTTTTGACATTTCGAATAGGCTATCTTATTTAATATTTACTTGGCTTTTGTATAGGCCTTTATACAACATTGTCTGAATCTGAAAAGGGGGGGATAAGGTGGGCGTGGTCTTGTACATTTTGTCAGAGGGGGATTACTGTTTAAAACTTAGAAAATCCCAGCAAATTCTATCAAATTCTTCTATTAGAAGCCACAGATTACAAAATCGTGAGCGAGAAGCAACAAATACAAAGCTATAAAGTACCACAAATCTAATGTTGTCAATCACACACAGTATGACTTTGAGTACCTCTGAGTTTGCCCTCCAGGAAAGCCCTTGAGCTGGTGATCTGGTCCATATTGGAGCGCATGAGCACCTCCTGTTGTTTAACCATCTCTTTACATTCCTCCTTCAGTGCATTCATTTTCTCCAAAAGATGCTCTTGCACCAAGTAATAAGCAGCCTCAACCGTCTGCAGGGTGCAAGGGTCAATGATTCATATAAATGTTACATAAGTGTTCTATCAATTATTCTTTGTTTCTCAGTGATGAATCTGACAGGTCATAAACAAAGTTCTGGAATGCAATGTATTTCTGGTATGTTTCTGGTTTGAACACAACAACAAAGAGACATTTTTGGCCTCCCTGGCCTGAAGCTATTTAGGCGTGGGATGTCCCTCCAGGCTTGCGTCAAGATCACACACCCCAGTATCAAGGGCAAGTCTGGAGAAATTCAAGGCAATAACAGGAGACAATCTTTGCAATCTCTAACATGCTTAATGGAGAAATCTACTGTAGATGTAATGGCTACATAAGGAAATGCAGGCATCAGGCAGCAGTTAATATACAGTACAGTATGTAAGCAAGACTTGGCCATTCCATAGAGAGCATTATGCCTGATAACCTGGAGTTCAAGACACATACCGCAAACCACACTCTCCTCTTGTCTGCCCTCTTGGATTTCAGACATGGCATCAGTTCCTTCTCCAGATAGGGCATGAAGTCCTCCATCAACAGATTAGAAAGCGACTGAACACACACAGAAATATTACATGTACATGTAGTTCATACCAGTGTAATTTTTTTTAATATGTGTGAGAAGCATTGACAAATGTGGTGTATCGATAGTTAATTCTAATGATGGCTGTAATACAGTTAGGTGAAACTACCCAGTGAAACTCCCTGTGTGTAGAGCATTACTTAGATTCCACACGACACTCTGCCCTGATGTAACAGTGTGTGTGTGTGAGAGAGAGGTGTGTGGCACTGAGGATATATTCTCAATATAGAGAATACACATGGGACTGAATTTGTATCTCTCTTCCAACAACTTAAATACAATTCAGATGTGTCCTTCAATTACACAATAATTCTAATGCTAAAAATCTAACATTTAGTGATAAATGTTATTTTGTGGCAGCTTAAGGGGAGAGCATTCACCCAAGGTTTCTTCCTCAACAACATGTATTGTGAAAAGCACTATACAAATAAATTGAATTGGATTTCAAGAAAAAATATATTCCCTGTGAAAACTACCCAATTATTCAATATATTAAAAAAGCAAGGAAGCAAAAAAAAAAAAGAGAGAAAAAAGGAATGAAGAAATAAAAAGAGAAAGAAAGAGCAAAAGCAAGCAAGATAGAAAGAAATAAAGGGAAAAAGAAGGATTAAATGAAAGTGAAAGAAAGAAAGAGCAAACAAATGAAAGGAAGAAAAAGAAAGGAAGAACAAAAGCAAGCTAGAAAGAAAGAACCGAAATAAGCAAGAGAGAAAGAAAGAAAATCAAGCAAGAATGAAAGAAAGAACAAAAGCAAGCAAGAAAAATAAAGAAAGAAGGAAAGAGCAAAAGCAAGAAAGAAAGAAAGAAAAGAAAATGATTCAAGAGCTTGGCTCCATCTATCTTGAAATGATAAGCATTGTCTGTCACATTAAATTACAAAACATTTCATTTCATTTTTTAAGCTCCATTCCAACAGCTAGAACATTACATGCCTAATTAGTAGAAAAAAAGATGATTGGTATTTTGTTTATTGTTAGAAGATTGTTTGAGTCTTTTGACATGCTGTCAAGGTTTTAAGAAATGACTAGCAGCACAGATGTGAAAGGATACCTACCCGCACATCACTGCCAATGAGCATATCCCATGATTCATACTGGCCTTTCTCCTGCCTATAGAACTGAAGGGCTTTGAGGAAGGCTGTAACTTCACATGTCCTCTTCTTGAGAAAGTCTATTGAACATAATTAAGAAATAGAAAGTGAATGCAGAAGGTAAACAAGAAAGAGATACAGAAGATTTACATAATCAGTAATATCACAATAGCATTCCTTTAATTTTTTTCTCCTTTTCTATTCCCTCCTTTATGTTCTTTATGCTGATATATTTTCTAAGAAGTGTCATTTACTGAGGCCTGTGTTGGGTAAGGCATAGTAGGACACCACAGCTTTTACTGGGTCACGTGTCACCTTTATATAGGTATTATATAGGTATGTTATTTAGTCTGTGTAGTCTCATGTGATTTTGTGTTTGTCCTATGTTGTTTTATATAGCACCATGGTCCTGGAGGAACGTTGTCTCGTTTCACTGTGTACTGTACTAACTGTATATGGTTGAACGACAATAAAAACCACTTGACTTGACTTTGTGAGTATTCTAATCGCTCAGTGGTTTCATTACAGAGGAGTTTATACCTTTGTTCTGATGGCGAATACAATCAGATAAGATGCAGATGAATTTAGCAAGCTGTTCTTCATTGTGGAAACAGAAATATGAATCCTGACGGTATGGAAGTCTAAGATAAACGGGGAACTGCCCTGGCATGCCCACCACAGGGGGTGCAAAATCATCCTGGACATCTGCAACAAAACACACACAAAAAAAATCAATTGCACATTACTTATACCATCTTTTGTACATATAAGACTTAGGAATTAATTATTTACAATAAATATAAGAGTGTTTGCTGTAATGATTTATAGCACAATTTCTAACACTGCTGAGTTAAAGGGATAGAAAATGAAAATTCTCTCATCATTTACTTACTCTCATGCCATCCCAGATGTGTATGAATTTCTTTCTTCTGATGAACACAAACAAAGATTTTCAGAAGAATATCTCAGATCTGTAGGTCCTTACAAATATCAAATATCACAAAGGCAGCATAAAAGTAATCCATACGACTCAAGTGGTAAATCCATATATTCAGAAGCAATATGATAAGTATGGGTGAGAATCAGATCAATATTTAAGTCCTTTTTATTATAAATCTTCACTTTCACATTCTAAAAGTGAAAGTGGAGATTTATGGTAAAAAAAGGACTTAAATATTCATCTGCTTCTCACATCACTTTTGAAGATATGGACTGGAGTAGTATGAATTATTTTTATGTAGCCTTTATGTGATATTTGGAGCTTCAAATGTCTGATCACCATTCACTTGCATTGTAAGGACCAACAGAGCTGAGATATTCCGACAATCTTTGTGTTCTGCAGAATAAAGTAAGTCATACACATCTGGGATGTCATGTGGGTGAGTAAATGATGAGAGAATTTTCATTTTTGGGTGAACGTTCCCTTTAATGACAAATGTAAACTCTAATCAGACATTTCTGCACCAACTCAAATGTGTTCATGTGGGGCTACTCATAATGCATTGCACGAGTATCCTCAAAGATGCTGGTCCCATGGAAACCAGGAAGTATTGGCATTCACATTATCAATAATGAGCTTGATTCAGAGGTTAAGAATACATTTTTACACCACTGACGGTTGGGTTTGGGGTTTGGACAAGCACGTGCACACATAGACATCAAAGGGGGCTTGAGCACCTGCCCTTTTTCTTCCTCTAGATGCTTTTTGTGGTGAGTGGTGATGAACAAAAGACTAAGCTACCAATGCCTTGAATTTACAGCTAATTAGCCAAAAGACAAATATAAATAACTTGTGTCTTGCTAACATGCATGACTCATGAGCAACTGGCTAATGTAATAAGTTAGCTAAAGTTGAGCTAAGGCTATATACCATGGCCATAGAGGCTAATGTACTGTACTTAATGGAGACACTACAGGTGAATACCTTCAAATATGTGTCTAATAATGTCATCACAATTGGCACATTGATATGCAAATTAGGCGTTAACTAATTAAAATGCGCTAATATGCACACATTTGACAAGGCACCGCAGGCGAATAGGATAAACAAAATAACTAAAGAATATAACCCATAAAGCATATGGTGTATTCCAAATATCCCAAAATAATAAAATTGAGTTAATGCCTTGTGCAAAATAAACTAATTATTATTAAAACTATGCCCCGCTCCTTGGTGCAGTCATTTATTCTAAATATATACTTGAAACTAGTAGCACATAGAAAACATGCACATTGTGGCATAGTTTCCTTTGCTGTTGCCTCTTGTGCTTAACCTAGTGAATACTAAAGAATACCATGTTCTCTGTGTGAACTGATTATTTTGTAGAAATATGTTGAGTATGAAACAATTGCGTGAGTGTGAGGGAATTCAAATAAATTGGTAAAGATGTCAGAGTTATGTTAATATAATTAAGATTTTGTTTAAAAAATGTTTTTAATAAATAATTATGAGAAGTGCCCTGTTTTTCCCACTTGAGCCAATGCCCCCCAAAATGTCTGTGCACGTCCCTGGCATTGGACTTATAAAATATGTATTACTTTTGACTGCATTACGTAATTTACTGCTAAAAATACAATTTGCATTTGGTGCCACACTGTGGACATTTCAACCAGAAGGTAGAGTTCACACGTGCTCATATGTTCAACAACACTTCCAGCTTCGGTCACTGGGGGCAGTACTTTGAATTTCGACAAGCACGTACTGATTTCAGCAGCAGAACTTTTGACCTACTGTCAATGCATTCACAGTGAGATCAGTCTGATACATTATGGTAAATTAGGTCTAGCAAATTTAGCATTTTATGTTCACCTCAAATGTTTTCAGCAGATATTTATTTTTGTTATTACTCACTGTTAGTGCAAGGGCAACACTGGTCCACCATTTCCATGTACTTCTCTTTTGAAGTCAGAATTGTGCCCCCTGTAGGCATGAGCCTGTAAAGTGCAGGCGCACCTTTTATAAATGTCTGCAGGAAAGCAAGTAAGAGATACTGCAATAAATGTTATTGATTTGTGGTACCCCAAATGTTAATTTCTAGATGGCATAACTCATACCTTGTAGCTCTCGTGGCACTCGATGACATAACTGGCACGCACCACAATAAATCTGTTTTTCCATTTCCTGCTCTCATCAAAGTACAGCACATTCTCTTCAAAAATCACACGTCCCTCCTCTAGAGGCTTCTGTGTAATTAGGCATAATGAGTCAATATACAGTATATGAACACAAGACTGAATGATACACATGCTGATGTACTATAGAGTTATTCTAAATGGCTAGAGGACCATTTCTGAGGTTTACGATTCTGTCCCCTACCCTTTGTTTGAGGAGCTGTGTGTGTTCCTCTTTGCGTTGCTCGAGTTCATCTTGGATCTGGGACAGGAAGGCCAGAGAATATTGTTTTCTATAAATCGGGGCAAACTCCTGAAATGTGACATCCACTTGGCCTACAACACAACACAATGAAGTCATTACACTATTAAAAGAGAATAGAAGTTAAACTGTTATAAAGAGCCTTATTTATTCCAGCTATTTGGAGATGCAGAATAAGTGCCATGTTTAAATGCTATGATGTTCTGTGACATTCAAAGGTCCTCTAGTTTTAATTTCAATGACCACAGGGTCTCCAGCTTTCAAAGGTAAATGCATTCTGAACAAAACAGCCAACAACAACTTTTACCTTTTCATAAATCATATCATGTAATGATATGTATTGTGTGTTTTGGGAACTGTGGCAGGGCGGAGGGCAGGGCCGGGTTGTGATGATACACACACACGGTCCCGTATCAGGCTAATCAAGCCTCCGAGAGGGATAAAGGCCGATGGCAGATGGTGGTGCGAGGAGAGAGATCCTTTATGGACACGTCTGTCATGTGTGTGTTTGTGTCTATTGTTTTAAATGTATCATTAAAATATTATTTACGTTGTCAAGCCGGTTCTCGCCTCCTCCTTGCTCTTGAACTACGTTACAGGAACATTATGCATAATGAATTAAGGATGGTCAAATTAGTCCGGGGCTAGGCAATCACCTCCATTAACAATTTAAACAAGTCAAACTTGAAAGGTGTGATCACCATTCACTTGCATTGTATGGACCCACAGAAGTGTTTGTGTTCAGCAGAAGAAAACAAGTCATAAACATCTAATACATCTGGGATGACATGAGGGTGAGTAAATGATGAGAGAATTTTCATTTTTGGGTGAACTATCCCTTTAATTCTTAAAGGCAAATGTCTGGTTCTAGATGCTGATTGGTCAATACAGCTTTAGTACAATGCACAATATGATATCAAAAACACCTGCACTGATTTTTTTTAAAATTTTATTTTGTTAAGTAAATATAGCAGAAAACATTAAGTACTTTCTACATTGATTAGGTTAATGCGTGTTATAAAAGTGAGTTACTCAAGGCTGTGGTACAGTATGTTATCAATATACAGTAGTCATGGCTAAAGCATTGTTAGGCATAACGCACAGCTCTTTATTATTAAAAAAATAAAGAATTATATCTTAAAATTCTCAAGAGAGACAGAATACCTCAAAGAAAACGCTTACATAAAAAGTTACATTTACCATGTTTTTTTCTTTTTTGCAGTGCCTGTACAGTGTGTAGGGAAATCTAGAAGTTTACATGAAATAGATGATTTGACACCCAAACCAGAATCTCCTCTACCAGAGGGTGTTTCTACTTTCTTAAATTCCTCATGTGTACATTTTTCAGAAGTTTTGAGATTCTTACGTTACGTAACATGCGGCTAAAATGAGATGACAGTTGAGAGCTATGGCATTCATATCTATCATTATGGAAATGATTTCACAATGGAGTGAAAGTAGCCAGCAAATCTATCTTCATTTTCTCTCTCTCTCTCGTTTTTTTTTTTTTTTTTTTTACTTTCACACTCCATAACGCAATTATAAATATCTTAATTTAGTCTTCTTAAAACAATTATTGTTTAGTGTATAAGAGAGAAAGAGAGAGAGAGTCGTTTTTAAAAAAGAACTCTTGTTTGAGATGTCTTGAATTCTTTAGCTCTTGGTCTATGTGCTCTTATGGCATGACCTGCAGAGCAAGTTCTGTATGAACATACCTCATACCACAACACAGACATCACACTACACCAATAGTACAAGGTTGACTGGGGAACATTCAAGAGAGAAAAAACCTGTGCATGCGTGTGTCTGGGAGAAAATGAAGTGACTGTATGTTTTCAAACATTAAAGGAACATTCCAGGTTTAATACAAGTTAAGCTTAAATCGACAGCATTTGTTATAATGCTGATTAAAACAATTTATTTTTACTTGCCTCTCCTTTAAAAAAAAAACAAGAAGCATAAATCAAGGTTACAGTGAGGCACTTACAATGGAAGTGAATGGGGCCAGTTTTTGGAGAGCTAAAAGGCAGAAATGTAAAGCTTATAATTTTATAAAACCACTTACATTAGTTATTCTGTTAAAACTCAAGTAATATTTGAGCTGTAAAGTAGTTTAAATCATAGTTTTATGGTAATTTTAGGGTTTGCGGCATTACGTTGTCATGGCAACGAAGTTGTACAATACAACTTTACACAGAAAAGGTTTGCAAGCAATTTTATCGTAGAAAACAATAACATGTTAACATGGATATGGTTTACAGCTTGTGGCTATACTTTTGAAAAAGTGAGTATAGTAACGTTTACTAATTGGCCCATTCGCTTCAATAGTAAGTGCCTCACTGGAACCCAGATTTTTGCTTTTTTAAAGAAATGGAGGGACAGACTGAAAATAAGTTTTGTGATAATCAATATTATGCCATAAATGCTGTTGATTTTGTTGTATTGAACCCAGAATATTCCTTTGAACAATAAAGAGTTGCTGTGTCTGCAAATTGGTGTACTCTTGGACAATGAGCAGCTGTTTCTTGACCACACACTCTGTTTTCCACCACCTTATGTGAGAAATCACACATGCTTTCAACACCAATTGAGTTTAGTCATTCTCAGGAACCGGTGCCATTTGTCCTGGACTTAATACTGATAAATTGCAGGATACTCCGCCTATGTTGTAAAATACATTGTATTTTTAAATGTTTGTTTTTCATGAGAAAATCTGTCCATTTGAATGTCCCCATTCATCACTAATACATTTTAATGAGATATTTAGAATACATACATATATATCCTTTAGAGAGGTCAATTCCTTGTGAATGACTGAGGAACAAGAAGATGTAATGGATAAAATTATCCAGAAAAGCCTCAATCCATTAAGGAAAACAGAACATCCAGAAAAACAAAACTACACTGCTCATTCAACAAACTCTTTATTTTTTCAATAAATATTAAAACCACTAATAGTCATTCTACATACCTTTTATGTAGTTGGATTTATTTTCATCCAGAAGACTGGACGATGCTCCCATACTGGCCCGCTTAGTTCAGGTAAGTGCTGCCGTGCTCAGGTGAAGATGAATTCAATACTGAAATAGATTCGGTAAAGTCGCTGAGATTGCACAAGTGTGGGAGTCGTGTGAATGAAACAGCTGCACAGAGACACTCTGGTTGCCTCTCAAAACTAGAGAGCTGTCTATCTAGACAGCATTCTGGTCTTGGTAGGCTGCTCACAAGGTATTTTTGACACACCCCCTTAACATACTAAAAACTATGCAGTTCAAAACTCAGCCTTCTCATATGAATAAGCAAAGTATCAGGTATCATTGAATTACTGGCATGTGAGCATATAAAACAATGACAATACTAAATATAAAAATATTTTTTTTGTTGTTGTCTAAAAACCCTTTGCAGGAGCACTTCCCCAAAAATGTACTATGCCAGTACAATGGCACAGAGATAGTATCAGGTGGCAATACAAAGGTACTGAATTATTAACATCTTAATGTACTGTGGTATATATGTATTATATTCTGAGGTACTTAAAAGAATACAATTGTAATATGGTACATTCAAAAACCATGGTAATGTGTAATAGGTTTATTCCCACAAAAGTAGTTTGCAAAAAGTTTCCCTATTCAAATGAACATACTAGTTAGTCCATTTTAGTGTGAACATTTCAGGGAGGATTAGATAATTGTACTATGCAAATTAAACAGAATGGCACTAATTTGCAGGAGACTTCTCACAGGTTATATTTGAGCATATGAATCTTACAAATTCAGTCAAGAACATGTCCAGGTCATATTTCAACCCAAAAGAAAAAGAAACCTATTTTGAACACTTCTCTACACTTAATCCTCACTACCTTAATTAAAAAATCCACATTGAGAATAATGAGATTTCTGGGGGGAAATGTGCTTAACGGTCATGAAAGTAATGTCACAATACGCAAAAGTATTTGGCTTGATTTTCTTTATGAGAAAAATGTATAAAGAAATTCTGTTGTTCTTTAGAGTTTGGGGTCAAATGAGGCTTGGACATGTTTTCATTAGATTGAAGTGCTACAGCATGTCAATATTCTTAAAAGGTTTCATT
Organism: Moxostoma hubbsi; assembly: GCA_032164185.1. Lineage (NCBI taxonomy): Eukaryota > Metazoa > Chordata > Actinopteri > Cypriniformes > Catostomidae > Moxostoma > Moxostoma hubbsi. The sequence goes on along the minus strand of JAVLUX010000031.1, from coordinate 30,018,531 downwards.
CTTAATGAAACCATGTGAAATGAAAATCATGTGAAATGTTTTATTGATGTTGTGAAGCATAATTGTTAGCAATCTGATAAAATACTGAAGTAAAAAAAATAAAATAAAAATAAGTGAAATAAAAAGTCAGATCAGACAAGATCAATACAAACCTTTGACAAGAGTCCTAATAAATACAGAGATTAAAAAAAAAACATGGAACATAAGTCAATACTGCATCACTCTCAGCATAGTGTTTACAAGAACTTTTCCAGTTGTCATTGAAAATAACCATCTTTAATGGAAACAATAGCAACAGAGAGAGCATCAGCAGGTGAAATCTGTGCACTCCAAACTCTTAAATGCCTGTCCCGAAGTGGTCACAAAGCACAACCAAAATACTCCACAAAACGTTCTGGTTTTAATTAAAGTCAGAGAATTTGTCGTCTTATGCCATCTGAGCTGATAGCACTGCTCTGAGGGGCGGAAGATTAAGTGGATTCACAGTATTTTGCATATCCTTCCTTAAATTGCGCCAGGGTGGCGTCGGTCCGCACGCCTGTCAAAGTGTGTGCGGCTCACTCTGAACCCCGCCTCAGTGAGATACTGCAGGAATTTATTCAACCTAAGAGAAATAGCTCAGTGTCAGATTTGGCTTCAATGACAATTCAAAGACCCGGTCAATTCCAATGAGTTTAAACAATTTATGCAAATTGTCCCAATCAAAAACTTTTGATTCAGATTACAGTGAGCGAGCTTTTTTGGGCGATGCAAAGCAATATGGCAGCTTGTCCGTATCTCTCCCACACCTGGCTCACCACTTGCGGGTGAAGTCTCCATTCTCCATACAGTACATTCGGTCCCGTGTTTATTATGCCCGGTACATGTGTCAAATAGTCAACTATTAATCGCACCCACAGAAGCCATGGGTGAGTATGTGTCTCCTGTTCCGTCTAGTTGTCGAGGTGTGCGGTTCCCCTCCACTCAGATGTGGTTTAGATGACAATTCTCCTTAATCATCTTCACACAAGCTTCCTTTATGTAATTTACTGTATAGTAACCTTTACAGAGTTATGCAGATGCTTTGCCCACAGAAGACCGATTATACCTACAGATAGATTATGAAGATGTATAGAAATATATACACAATATATTTGCATATGATCCTTTTATTATGATTAGATCTGTGCAAAAATGTCAAGATATTTGTTATCATCATTAGTTATCAGTTCTTCTCAGTGTATAGTAGATTTCCTACCAGTGGATCGAAAAGCATCAAGACATTCCAGAGGATTCCTCTCCTCTGCTAGAACCACGATAGAGCAGAATACAAGCTACCTACAACGTCACAAAGAGAACATGTCTAGTTTTGGTCAATAATTAAAAGGCAAAGTGTTTAATTTCTGCACCACTAGCATCAACAAACAGCATTGCAAGAATAAAGACTTAAAGAAATATATGTTGTCCAAACACTCCCCCCATCTGCAATAGGTCGATAAACAGATTGTCCTGCCCCAAACTCATGCCATTAGTTGAGCTATGTTGCTGTGTTGGGCTGGCTGGATGCTCATACAAACAGAGCAATGTTTTGAAAGTGCCATAGTGTCACAACGTTTACACATTTTAGGGGAATAAACCTACCTGTTTGTCTTCATTTTGCAGCTGAAGTATGTGTCTGTCTGGGGTGTGGTGTGGTTAGGTAGGAGCTGGACATTGATGCCCAACTCTTTCATAATCTCATAGGCCTGTCCACCTAGGATTGAGATATGGACATAATAAGAGAGAAAGAATTAGAGGTAATAATTTGATGGAATTCAGAATAACACATCTTCAGATAAACAGAGAAAACTGGCTTGCTGAAATGAGTTAAACTATTATTTTCACCAAAACAATCCTCATATACGACAACGTTGCTGTTCAAGTTCAACATGTATATTATTCTACATCAACAAACCGGCATCCTGTTCAAGCAGTTCTCTTTTAATGACTATTGCCTCTGCAGCCTTGGCAACACAAATGCACAATTATTTACCATGTCAGTAAAGTACATCAAAACAAGGAAGCATTAAAACATGAAATAATGAGAAAAGGAGAGTAAAGGCTCACCAGATTCTTCGAAGGGTACATCTGAGCTGCCTGAATAGCTGGACTCTTTCTCACCCTTGTTTATGTGGCGTTTGAGATGACTTATGTCTTTCTTGCGGTTATAGTGACAGAGCAGACAGTGGTAGTGAGCCACCAGTCTGCCTTGAGTCTGGAGATGGGACAAAAAGGCAGACACACTATTTTTTGGTTCTCAAAAATGTTGATTTCAAATGGTTTCCAAAGCTCCTTAAGAATCACGATTATACGATTCTTAAGAAAAATGGAAGCCATCACAGATAAAACTGGAAAGATGCAGAGTCTCAGAGATCTAGTAATTTCGGTGATATTCCACTACACATTAGCTCTTTCTTAAAGGGATAGTTCACCCAAAAATGAACCTCATCATTTACCTCTTACCCTCTTGCCATCCCAGATGTGTATGACTTTCTTTCTTCAGCTGAACACAACCAAATATTTTTTGAAGAATATCTCAGCTTTTTAAGTGAATAATGGTCAGAACTTTGAAGGTCCAAAAAGCTTATAAAGGGAGCATAGAAGTAATCCATATGACTCCAGTGGTTAAATCTCTATCTTCATAAGTGACATGATAGGTGTGGGTGAGAAACAGATCAATATTTGAGTCCTTTTTTAACTATAAATTATCCTCCCTTCCAGTAGGTGGCGATATGCACAGAAATGTGAATCGCCAAAAACAAAAGAAGAATGTGAAACTGAATGTGGAGATTTATAGTAAAAAAGGACTTAAATATTAATGTGTTTATCACCCAAACCAATCATATTGCTTCTGAAGATATGGATTAAACCACTGTTTTCGTATGGATTACTTTTATGCTGTCTTTAGTGAAGTTATCTATGACATAATTTGGTCTATTCTGCCATCGTATGGGTAAAATAATTACATCTCAGAGACATGTATGCAAAAAAAACAAAAAAAAAAACACTATTGGAATTTGGAAAGACACCACAAAACCCTGAACATACCTGGGCTGAGCCTTGACTGGATTTGAGTTGTCTACAAGGCAGATGACAAATGCACATCCTTTGGCCTGTGGGAGCATTAGAGGAATCAAAGTTTGCTTATCTCAGTGAATTCTTCACACATACAATATCTGACAGCTTGCTTCACTCAGTCAATATTTTTCAAATGCTTGAAGGGTTAGAAAATTACAGTGACTCTAAATGGACTCTTTTGATTTACTAAATTTCAAAAACCTTTAGAAGTTTATGGATGTAACAGGCCTTAATTTTCTCTTCTGAACACAATGGACATGAATTACTCCTGACTGTGGAAATCAATGAACACTGATTTGAATATCTGAATGAGCAATGAATAATTGTTAGCTTTAGATCAGTGTGGTCTACAGGTGGTTTTAATGAACATTTAATGACTGAAATACTAGAGGTTTCTGTACCTCCATTAAAATCCACAAGCATCTCAAGACCTTCCAGTGTGATTTGGATAGACACATGTCTCTCTGTAAGAGACAGACAATAATAACTTCAATTAATTAACCATGCTGAAACACAGGGAGTGTAACATATTTCACAGGTTGTGATCGCTGAAAACTTACCCGTGACAGTGGAAGATGTTTGTCCATTGTTGTCCTCTGTTTTCACTGCAATCATGACTGAGCATCTGTTCACATCATTCCACAGATGCAGTAAGCGTCTTATCAGTCCCAGTCCCAATGTCTGTCCACAAATAGAGCATTTATTTATACTAATATATATATTAGTATAACAAGCTAGATTTCCTCCACCATTCAAATAATTATATATAAAAAAAATTATTACAAAATAGTATTCATTTTATAACAATTACATGTTATTTGATCAAAAATAATATCATTATATTTCAACATAATTATATATTTTATTGATAGCTTTCTTTTCCATAAAAATGATGAAGTTTATAAAACCACAAATACATAGTACACCTAAGGATCTACCAAATAATGTTTAAATGGTGTTTCTACGTTGTGATAGAGCCAATTTAATTCCAAAAAATGTATATAACAAGTTTGAATTTTTTAACTACAGTGCTCGTCTTGTAAGCACTGTTATGAATACAACCATGAAAACAGAAAAACTACAGTGGAGCGCCACCATACGTTAATATTCCATGTATATGATGTTTCCAAGCCCTGTTGCGGAGCTCCGCAGTAAGACCGTTGCTTCATTCGTCTAACTGTAATTTCAAACTTATTTTTGAACTCGTAGAATGCATGGATTAATGCATTTGGTGAAAATGCCAGTACTCTGCAGATATGCCCCGAGATACGGAGTCGTTTTGAGCATTTACATTATTTACACCTAGGTCCTGTGGTGGAGCTCCGTGAGGAGGCCTATATGTACTTCAGCAGTTTTCAAGTCATATTAGAAATATTCAGCATAAAAAATACAAAATGTATAAATACTTAATGTTATTTAAGCGACCTAAAAATCACGCTCGAACCAGTTAATCATTAATAAAACAAATAATTGTACCTTTCCTATTGGCGTCCTTCTGGCGTAGCTCTCTACCTTCTTCCTTGAGCTCCGCCATATTCACAAACTAGATTACGTAGAATGCGTAAAGAAATACTGCACTCTGAGCGTTGAGGGAACACGCACCAATCGTCTTGTCTCAAACTACGCAAAATTAGAGAGCGGAAGTAGTTTCAGCAAGGCAGCTGTAGTGCAAGTGGTGAAGTAGACAGCTTGAGTCCAAGAAAACTTGATTTGTTTATTCTTTTGCTGTCATTAAGTTCTGAACTCAGCAACATTTGTCCTATTTCTGGTAGGTAAACACCTTTCATCTGTAAATAAAACAAAAACTGAATAAAATAAATAAAATAAAAACGGATTGTATTCCGTAGTCTTTCATTTCAAGAATTGTACAGTATAATAAGATTTAAGGCAGGACAGGACAGGACAGATGTACTGTAAATATTCTGTGGAAATATCTGTCACAATTGCTTTGTTGTATGCACGAAATCTACTTTTGTCACATTTTAAATGGCGAAATTTCATTTTTGCGCAGCTCATGCTTAACCTTGAGTTGGTATGGAATATTTTTATTTAATCATTCAGTTAATCCATTTTTGATAATTGCATTGATATGCATGTAATATGCAGTTATCTAAAAATGACAATGTGTAATCAATGTACTATGAATAACTGCATTATCAATGCTATTAAATATGTTGCATATTTAATCATTATTTTATTGATTTAATACTCAGATGCATTTTGAAACTATGGAAAACAGCTTGCAGTCTCTTTCCTTTCTGTAAAGCCTTTCTGTGTCAAGGGAAAATTAGTTGATGTGATACAGACAATGAGAGACCTTAGGAAACAGGAGACGGGATGCAAGTGTCAAGCGAATGAGTAGGGAGTTTTAAGGATAAGGAACATCACCTGTAGTAGCTTGGTTTCCCTATTACAGCCTCTTTCTGTCAAACATGGTATGACCCAAAATGAGGTTTGCATGTGGATATTGAAAGGTAAATTTAATGAGCAGAGCTGGTGCTGTTAATGCCAATGTCACCAAAAAAGGCATTGAGATGAAACAGCAAGTTGGGGCCAAAGGTGACCAGCTAGAAGGGAGACAGCGACGAAGTTGTTTTGGTGATTTCTCTGTCCCTCCCAAGGATAGGATGGATTTCTGTCTGGGATTTACTGATATACTGCTCTTGGGGGGAAAATGGTTTACTTTGTACTTAATACTCACTAAAAACACAAAAGTAAAAATTACCACATTCTTGAAAGAAATAATCTATAAATGAAGCTTATTATTATGATCATCATCATCATCATATTTTAATCCATGTGTGAATGATCAAATCCATGGCTAGATGGCCTTGCTTGTTAACAAAAAAGGTTGGAATCATTTATTTTGTCCAAATATCAACCTGGAATTGGTGTTTTTAACTGTGGTTTTATTACAATACAACGCTATATGTTTGAATTAATAAAAGAGCATTTTCTTCCAAACCTGAAACATGAATACTCTTTAAAATTGGAAACAGATTAGCGGTTATGCATGATCACAGTCTTCTCACAATCTTTATGTGCTGTCGCAGAGTTTTCAAGATGTCTAGCAAGAAATCAAAGAAGAAGAAACAAAAAAATGATGGAAGAATCTCATCAAGCTCCTCAAGTGAAGATGAAAGGAAGGTGAGGATCAGTAACATAAAGTTAAAATAAATATAAAATCAGGTGGTTTTGATCTAGTTAGTCTGAACATGTGATTTATGCAAGATTCATTATGTCTTATTGATCTTATTTTAGTACTGGATATGTAGCCTAAGACCTTTTCATTTCACTTGAGCATTACAGTAATTCTCATTTGTAAGTCACTTTGGTTAAAAGAATTTGCTAAATAATAAATGTATTAACTGTATTTTATTTTATTTCTTTTCTTTTCTTTTTTTTCTTTTTTTTTTGGTCACAGGAGAGAGACACAAAGAGACTCAGCATCCCAAAAAACAAAAACAAACATCATTATCGGCATAAAAGGTGAGTATCTCAGGGCATAAAATATTAGATTTTTTTTTTTGATGTTTGTGTCATACACTTGTATATTGTAAGTGAAACTAACATCTGAGAAAATGTCTCTGTCATCTTCACTATGTCGAAGAAATATTTATTTCAGTTACAGGTCAATGATAAAGAAGAATGTATGAGATTATGTAAGAAATGTGATCATATTGTTCATGTTGATTGAAAAGTATATCTCTCACACACACTTAATTTTCTCCTTGCTCTCTGCATTGACTTTACCTCTGATGCCTCTGCTAAGTCTCAACTTAGTTCATTAGACTTGACGATGTACTATCAGTTTTAGGACTTAGTCCATGGGAATATCTTTAGATTTATTTACTCAATATACAAATCTATAATGAAATGTTTCATTTCTGTATTGCATTTATTCAGTATTAATTTTAATTGATTTTATTTAATTTATTAATGTATAAAATTAAAGTTGTTATTCCTTCTAGAAATTATCTGATTGATTGAAGTTCATTCCATCTGCTGGATCATCTTGCATCACTACTTAATAATTAATATATTTTTTTAACAATATACAAAAAGTTACACCTAGACATTTTTTACTTTAAGCCCCATAAAAATATAAAAACAAACATATGTTCATCATACTGTAAAAGAAGTGTATTCAATTCATTGTCCGTATTAATAGCATTTTAAATGTATTTTTAAGTTACTTCATAGATTTAGACAAATGAGCATCACCCCATTTGTCAAAATACTACTAAATAGTGTGATGATACAAAGCCATTTTTATTTTAAATGCTCCCAGGGAAGAACAGTAATCACACCCCCTTTATTGCATACATCAATTTAATGATTCACATTGTCCTAAGAAGGAAGCAGCTCCTTAACATACATGCAAATCTGGCTATTACAGAGAAAAGCTCTCCCTGGTACCAGTATAAATGAATGAAGCTTACACATTATCCTTTGTACAGCATTATTGTTATTACGGCAACAGCTAGGCATATTAATAGGACAAAATATGACTGGAAATATCAGATTTATGTGAATATAATTAGATATAAAGAATATACAATAAAAATAATTACATAAATTAAAATGTAAGAAGAAAACATGCTCAAGCTGATGCCTCCGAGCAGGCCGCAAGCCTGGGAGTCGATTTAGACGGGGAGATGCGGGAAATGTGCGAAGAGATGTTGAATATGTCGGCAATGCTGAAGAAGGTCGTTTCTCACTTGGAGGATCTTGCTGTTATACGTCGATCAATCACTGATTAGTTTACTGATGTGGTTACAAGAGTGGGGGATGTTGAGAAACAGATCGATTACCTGGCGTCATCGGAGAGGGAATTATCTGCTAATCCGCTAGTGACCAAGGTATATTTGGAGCATGTCTGGGAGAATTTGGAGGACATGGTGGACCGTAGCCAGCAGAATAACATCTGTATCATTGGAATTCCTGAGGGAGCAGAGGGACAGGAAACTATTCAGGAAAGTATTCACAGCGCCTCACTTTTTCCACATTTTGTTATGTTACAGCCTTATTCCAAAATGGATTATATTCATTATTTTCCTAAAAATTCTAAAAACAATACCCCATAATGACAACGTGAAAGTTTGTTTGAAATCTTGGCAAATGTATTAAAAAAAAAAAAAATGAAAAAAATCACATGTACATAAGTATTCACAGCCTTTGCCATGACATTCAAAATTTAGCTCCGGTGCATCCTGTTTCCACTGATCATCCTTGAGATGTTTCTACAACTTGATTGGAGTCCACCTGTGGTAAATTCAGTTGATTGGACATGATTTGGAAAGGCACACACCTGTCTATATAAGGTCCCACAGTTAACAGTGCATGTCAGAGCACAAACCGAGCCATGAAGTCCAAGGAATTGTCTGTAGACCTCCAAGACAGGATTGTATCGAGGCACAGATCTGGCAAAGGGTATAGAAACATTTCTGCAGCATTGAAGGTCCCAATGAGCACAGTGTCCTCCATCATCCTTATATGGAAGAAGTTTGGAACCACCGGGACTCCTCCTAGTGCTGGCCAATTGGTGGTATTGAGCAAAGGCTGTGAATACTTATGTACATGTGATTTTAAACAAATTTTTTTTACATTGTCATTATGGGGTATTGTTTGTAGAATTTTTAAGAAAATAATTAATTTAATCCATTTTGGAATAAGGCTGTAACATAACAAAATGTGGAAAAAGTGTAGCGCTGTGAATACTTTCCGGATGCCCTGTAGGTTGAAGGTCCTGGGGGTTCCTGTTCAGTGACCCGTTGAGAGAGACAAGCCTCGATCAATTCTGGCCAAATTTCAGAGATCATCCGATAAAGATCTTGTGTTACATGAGGCGAGGAGTAAAGGAAGGCTTTTGTGGAAGTCTAAATTGAGAATAGCTGCTAAGGATGGCAGTAAAACATTCACTTGCCCACAGCAAGTGATGTCCTTCATAAAGTCAATGGAGTGACTAAGTCATCTTGTTGTACTCCCAACATTCACCTGACTGTTTGAGGAACCTGCATGCTTTTTTTGGGCTTGATCCGCCTAGCAGCTGGAGTTTATATTGTAGAATAACACACCTTCAGGACAGTTTTATGGATGAATCTACGTGCTCTTTGTGCTTATGCCTCCTATTGGCTGGAGTTTGTTTTGTGGATGCAAAGTCCATGGAGTGAGTAAGTCATCTTGGTGTTCTCACATAGCAGCCGAGTGGGCCGGCTCACTGAATATTCTCTTGAAGGTTTGAAGAATATACATGCTTTTTTTGTGCTGGTTCAACCTATCGGCTGGAGTTTATTTTGTGTAGTATTTATTGCAAAGTCAATGCAGTGAGTAAGTCATCTTGTTTTACTCATTTTGCAGCCGAGTGGGTTGGCTCACTGATTATTCGCTTGACTGTTTGAGGAATCTGTGTGTTTTTTTTGTGCTGGTTCCGCTTAGCGGCTGGAGTTTATTTTGTAGAGTAACACACCTTCAGGACAGTTCTATGGATGAATCAACATGCTCTTTGTGCTTATTCCGTGTATTGGCTGGTTTTTGTTTATAGATTATCTTTTGTTGAGTAATTCTGTCTAAAAAAATTTGTATAGAAACACAGGGTTCTTGTAGGCATGCAAGGACTGTTTGAGTTTGGAGGGATGCGTGCGCGGGGTTAATGGGCACATTTTCGTTTTTCTATTTGTTTGGTTTTAGGGGATGTTCGGACTTAGATTGTTGCATTAATGTTGGAATGTGGTCTTTATAATTTTCTGTCTAATATGTCAAAATGTCAAATGTTAATATGAGTGGATTGTCTCTCTCCACGTGGAATATGAATGGGTTGGGGCACCCCATAAAAAGAAGGAAGGTTATTTCTCTTCTTAAGTGTAAGAAATATTATATAGTGTTTCTTCAAGAAATGCATCTTTCTCCGCAGGAAGCTGACAAATTTGGTAGGATAGGGGATGGGCATCCCCTCTTTACTCCTGGCTTGAGTAAGAGCAGGGGAACATCTACAATTCAAATGTCTCAAGCAGATTAAAGATAAATTAGGAAGAGTCATTATATTTTTAGCTGAAATTCAGGGGCAAAGTCTTATTTTGGCTAATATTTATGCACCAACGCTGATGATCAGGACTTTTTTATAGATCTTGAAGGAATGTTGCAAGCCATTGGCACCCCTCATGATATAATATTGGGAGGGGACTTTAATCTTTTGATGGACTCAGTCCTTGATCATAGTGAAGCAAAAGTGTGCAAGCCCCCCAGAGCAACATTGGATGTTTCAAAATCTTGGTCTTACAGATATTTGGAGACTTTTGAACCCATCTGGGAGGGACTATATATTTTTTTTATCAGTCAGATTTAAACTAGAATACTTTTTTTTTTTTTTTATATCTAAGCCCCACATTTCATCAGTTGTTGATTGCTCAATTGGAAACATTTTAGATCACACCCCAGTGTGTTTAGAGGTGTTGCCACATATGGAGAAAAATAAATCATATAGTTGGTGCTTTAATGTATCACTTTTGTGGAATTGGAAGGGAATATTAAAAGTGCTGAGGCAGAGCTGAACCGCCGAATGTTGACGAATAGCCTCAGGGAATTGTCCCGATTTAAATAATGTTATAATAATATTTTGTCATGGAAGGTGGAGTTAGGGCAAGACAGTCATACTTTGAGTAGGGGATTAGCATACACCCCCCTAAAGCAGCAGGTACTCTGGGAGTGGTGATTACTGCTTTTGGAAAAGGCCATGAGGCATCAGTGTGTTACTCCCTGCTAATTCAGAGTCTGGGGCACGAAGCTTTGGCTCCTCTCAAAATATTATGGGAGAAAGATTTATACTTGGTAATGGAGGAGGGAGTGTGGGCTAGGATTCGAAAAAATGGCAAGTCTACATCTAGAGATGTACATCTAGATTTTACATAGATTCTATTGATAGGCTTGGATTTAAAGACACACACACACCTGCTGGTAATGCCAATCAGAATATGTGGACACAACCCATGTTTTTTGGTGGTGTGTTAAGTTTACATTTATATTGTTTGATTCTGCATTTTCTGTTATGTTTATTTAATTTGTTGAATGGAATCAATAAAAATGGTAAATAATAAAAAAAATAAATGTACAAGTTTCCAGCAACTGTGATTAATAAATAATAAAAACATTTGAAAAGTAGGACGTAGGGCTGAAATTATTAGAAAAATGTAATTTTTTATAAACATTTTTAAAAAGTCGAATAGTCATTTGAGCTCATTTAACGTAACATGAGATCACATTAAACTCTAATGATGCCACACAAGAGCAGCACTGCAGTTCACACCTGACTGAGGAAACTGGTATTTCTCTGTGCGGTGAGCACCTCTTCTATGAGTTGCGCGAATGTCTCAATATAAGGGGGAGAGATTGAAACTGCACCCGGATGAGACATACTTTCTCATGGGGACGCTCATCCTTCGAGCACTCACGCTTGCTGCAGCTAAATTAGAACATGATGTCTCGCGACTTATTGGATCCTAATATATATGTCCTTGTGCATTTCTTATCGTGAAGAAAATTTCCATTTGCAACTTTATTAATAAGAGAGAGTTTGTTTTTTAGTGAGTTAAAGATGGATTGAAGTGAACAGAATGGTGAGAGAGGTTTTCACCCCATTATACACTGCAACAATATACGTTTATGATTTGTTTAAAATAAATAAAACTTAATTTAAAATAATGTACATTTATCTGAGAATGTTGAATATAATATTGAAAATACAAATATTTTAAAATATCTAAAAATCATGTAAAAAAAAGATGCATTCACCTGTGAATATAAGATATTTATACTTGCTTTTAGAGAATAGATCTTGAATTTAAGTATATTTTGTCTTTACTGCCCTTGCAGAAGTATAACCAAGTAAAAAATACACTTATATACAAAATACACTTATAATGAATATACATTCCTTAAAGCAAGCCTAAATATCTTATGTGTTGCTTCTCAAGTAAGTTTTAAGGATTTTTAGACAATTTTAAATGAAAAAAAAGACAAAAACACTTGATAACAATATATATTTTTTTGTTTTGCAGTGAATTTCTTTCCTGAATTAAACTTAATAAAATGTATTTTTTCCCTTTAATTCAGTGAATGTCTTTTAGAGGTATTTATAAAAGATGATTTTGGCCTCGTTATTGTTAATAAGCACGTTTTATACAACCTCTTAAGTCAGGGCACAAGCTGAATAATCAGTTAAGGGCTAATGATTAATCGTTGCAATAATCATGAATAGTTGAATAATCATTCTAGTAACATTAGATTAATCGATTATCAAATAATAGTTCGTTGCAGCCCTAGCAGGATGTAACTTCTGCCTAAACATAGGCAACCATCTTTAATAATGACTTAACATGCAGATGCAAAATGTTCTGTCACACAGCCATACAAATAATAATTAAAGAGAACTAGTTAGCTGTCAACTTTCTGAGCTGATTAAAAAACAATGCTTCTTATGTTTTGATATCTGTTGCATCATCACCAAATAGTCTTTGAGGAGGTTATCAACTTTTCAGTAAAACTTACTGAAGAATTTACACTTACCTCTTACGCATTGTGTTTCAGTTCTGAGAAAGATGAAGCTAAAGGATGGAGGGTCACCGACTCGCAATCTACAAGAAAAGACAGTCCCAAGAAAGGAAGACGGGAAAAAACAGATGTGGGAAAAAGAAAGAGCAAGGACAAAAGGTCCCCAGAAGGCAAAGCAACTGCAAATTCCTGGACAGTTTTTAATTTGCATTTCACACAGGAGAAAGAGAAGATGATTGCCAAAAGGAAGCATGAAAATGCAAGCCCCCATGTCTCAGGGAGAAGCCCCAGTAGACACGCTGCCACAAATCATACTTATTCAAAAGAGCTGAAGGAGCAGAGACAGAAGCTGGTGTCGAGGAGATCTGCATCAGATGAGGCCAGACGGAAACCTGCACGGAATGATTCTTCCCCTGAGGAGCTCCAGGAGAAAAGGAGGAAGGTAATGAAGAGATCATTATCACCAGAGTTTCATTCTGAAGCCAAGCGAAGGGACATCAAAAACATGACCAGCAGTAATTTAGCACATACAGACTCTCAGTCTGGTGTTCTGAAGGAAATGAGGAAGAAGTTGGTGGGCAGGAGGTCCAAGGAGATCGACCAAACTGTCAGTGCTAAGATAAAAAAGAGTTCTCATGGTAAAACGGTGAATGACCACTCCAAAAAGGCTTTGCCAGTATTAAAATATGTGGACTCTGGTGCTAAACTGAAATTGCCTAAGGATATTTCGCAGAAGCACCAAGACTGTACTAAACACCATGTACAATTAAAAAAAGCACCTGCTACAATTTTAAAAGAAGAATATCCATCCTCTTGTCCCATGCCAAAAGTCAGTTTCAAGATTACGAAGAAGGCCAGTGCTATTAAAGCTCAGACAAAAACAGATATTTGGAATATGAATTTGGATTCATCCGATAGCAGGACACAGTGTAGCAGTCAGTCATCTCTCCCTGATTCTGTTGCGGCAGATTCTCCATCTACATTGCTCATGTCACACCAGCAAAGACAGAGGCCTCAGAATATTTCTGCTCAGACCTCCAATAAACACTCTTTTTATTGTTCGTCACAATCTTTACATTTATCTCAAGTTCAACAGCTGCAGACTGATAAAACAGAGGCCACGACACCAAGCAAAACACCCTGCAAGGCAGATCATGTAAGTGTGTCATGATGTGCTAGACCAACTTTATATGGTCAACACTTAAATTAATTTTTCATGTTGTTCATGACTGATGCTGTTACATCCTTTTGTGTACTATTTTGGTCTATGTTCTATGCTTTCTCTGTGTCAGTGTTTCTCCAGTGAGTCTGTCTTTCTCAAGTCACTGAATTTTTAAATGAATCGCTCACCATTTAAAAATGGTTCTTCTGCTTGTATGATGTGAGCTATGGTTGTTCCAGACCGGTTGCATTCCTCCACACTCCTCTAGCTGGTTGACCAACATTACGCTTGCTTTACTCCCTGATACAGATGAAGTCAGAAGTTTACATACACTTAGATTGAAGTCATTAAAACTCACAGATTTAATATTAGCAAACTATAGTTTTGGCAAGTCTTTTAGGGCATCTTATTTGTGCATGACACAATAAATTTTTCCAGCAGTTGTTTACAGACAGATTGTTTTACTTTTAATTAACTATATAACAAATCCAGTGGGTCTGAAGTTTACATACAGTAAGTTAACTGCCTTTAAGCAGCTTGGAAATTTCTAGAAAATTATGTCAAGCCTTTAGACAATTAGCCAATTAGCTTCTGATATGAGGTGCACTGAATTGGAGGTTTACTTGTGGATGTATTTTAAGGCCTACCTTCAAACTCTGACTCGTTGCTTGACATCATGGGAAAATCAAAAGAAATCAGCCAAGACCTCAGAGTGTGGACCTCAAGACCTCACAAGTCTGGTTCATCATTAGGAGCAATTTCCAAATGCCTGAAGGTACCATGTTCATCTGTACAAACAATAGTATGCAATTATAAACACCATGGGACCATGCAGCCATCATACCACTCAGGAAGGAGATGCATTCTGTCTCTTAGAGATGAATGTAGTTTGGTGCGAAAAGTGTAAATCAATCCCAGATCAACAGCAAAAGATCATGTAAAGATGCTGGAGGAAACAAGTAGACAAGTATCTATATCCACAGTAAAACGATTCCTATATTGACAGCCTTAAATGTTGCTCAGCTTGGAAGAAGCCACTGCTCCAAAACCACCACAAAAAAGCCAGACTGCAGTTTGCAAGTGCACATGGGGACAAAGATCTTATTTTTTGGAGAAATGTCCTCTGGTCTAATGAAGCAAAAATTGAACTGTCGTTAGGACCATAATGACCATTTTTATGTTTGGAGAAAAAAGGGTGAGGCTTGCAAGCTGAAGAACACCATCCCATCTGTGAAGCATGAGTGTGGCAGCATAATGTTGTGGGGGTGCTTTGCTGCAGGAGGGACTGGTGCACTTCACAAAATATATGGAATCATGAGGAAGGAAAATTATGTGGATATATTGAAGCAACACCAGCAGACATCAGCGAGGAGGTTAAAGCTCATTCGCAAATGGGTCTTCCAAATGGACGATGACCCAAACATACCTCCAAAGTTGTGGGAAAATGGCTTAAGGACAACAAATTCAAGGTATTGGAGGGGCCATTACAAAGCCCTGACCTCCATCTGATAGAAAATTTGTGTGTGAGCAAGGAGGCCTACAAACCTGACTCAGTTACACCAGTTCTGTCTGGAAGAATGGGCCACAATTCCACCAACTTCTTGTGAGAAGCTTATGGAATGCTACCCAAAACATGTGACCCAAGTTAAACAATTTAAAGGCAATGCTACCAAATACTAACAAAGTGTATGTAAACATCTGACACTCTGGGAATGTGATGAAAGTTATAAAAGCTGAAATGAATAATTCTCTCTACTATTATTCTGACATTTCACATCCTTAAAATAAAGTAGTGATCCTAACTGACCTAAGACAGGGAATGTTTTCTATGATTAAATATCAGGAATTGTGAAAAACTTTAAATGTAAAATGAGTTTAAATGTATTTGGCTAAGATGTATGTAAACTGACTTCAACTTTAAATCTAACTTACAGTGATTGTGGGGAATGTGGGGGTGATCTGACCTTTGGTCAGTATCTTTTCCTAGATATTATTATTTTTTTTTTAATTTGGGCCTAGGTCACCCTGAAACCAGAATATCATAAAATCATATATAAGCAGTAAAAAATGTGTTTTGTTGGTCTCCCAGCCTGGTCAGACTGGTCTGTTGGCTGGTTTTAGAGGGGTTTGGAGCACTTTTCAGCTCAGCAACCAGCAGATTACCTTGACCTACTTGCCACCAGTGTAGACCAGCAAACCAGGTTAGACTGGTTTAAACTTTTTTTCGTCAGCTGGAATGTCCTACCCTTAAGGGATGTAATAAAATGGGGAGTTGTGCCTTTCTTATTTTTTATTTCTTCCTGCTGAGGGTCCAAATCAGCATTGGCCAAGCATGAGTAAAATGGGCTTAGGCAAGTAATTAAAGTGGAGTTACTGGTCAGATGGCCTCTAATTTTATTATGAACTGCAGCATAATACAAGGTTTAAGTCAAAGTGTAAGAATAATAGTCTGACCCTCGCTGATGCAAGAGATGCGAACGGGTCATAGACATATAGAAAAATATTGACATGCAAATTTTCGAATGGCTTTTATCTCAGTTGAAATTATACCGTAAGAAGTTTATCCAGGACTCCTAAATGCAACCGGGTTTTTCCACTCCAGAACTCTGTGTGGTGACACATAGGCCTAGTAGGAATATTCTTCACAGTAAGCGACCTAAATGAATGTACTATTAGAGACGAAATCATGAAGCCGTTTTCACAAATTTTTTCACCAAGAGATGGAGACTGGCTCATCTCATACAGTATATGATGCTGTGAGTGACACGGTGACCTGCAATATGCAAGGAAAAAAACGGCAAAATACCTCAGTGTCATGAAGACAACATTTATTTTTAAAATAAATATTGTAAAATACAATATCATGGTGAGATATATTTATGACCTCAATTCATTCTCGGGTCCAGATCCACACTAATACATTTTTGTCTGAAAATGCATTGCTACATATACATATTCACACTAGAATGCCATTTTTCTTCACCCAAAAACTGAAATGCTTTCTATAACCGCATACTTTGGGAAATGATGATGTAAGGAAACTGAAAAAGGATTTTTCAAACTTAAATGGATTAGTGTGGCTGTGGTCTGAATTTCTTTAACAGTCCTTTTGTACCATTTCAGATAACGCCTCAGAAAGATGCAGAGACGTTTGACAGTGACCATGAGGTTAGCAATATTCCTCAGCTTTTAGAATGTAATCTTGTGCGTATCTTGTTTGTATATTTCTCATTCTGTTTCATTGACTGTTTAGATGCAGCTTGTCGAGGAGCTGTATCTGGCACGCTCTGAGAGGCGTCTAGAGGTTAACTTGGTGGAGAGCTGTGGAGAACTCACCTGCATGGACATAGACCCACCAGAAGAGGGTGCCAGCATGACGTTTGGTAATGTCACCTTTAAAAAAGGACTAAATGTGCAGTATTGTGTCTTTGTGTGTGATTAAATGTGATTTTCTTTCTAATTCTGCACAGTTGAAGAACATCATAAACAGGACCTTCTTATTGTCCTGGATACCAACGTGCTCCTCAGCCACCTGGACTTTGTGAAGAAGATAAGGTCACATGGTCTTGGTGGTAAGATGAGAAGGGAAGAAAACTCTAGCCTTAAAGGGATAGTTCACCCAAAAATAAAAAAATCTCTCATCATTTACTCTCCCTCAAGCCATCCCGGATGTGTATGACTTACTTAGATGTGTATGATTTTTGGAAGAATATCTCTGTAGGTCCATACAATGCAAGGGAATGGTGGCCAGAGATTTGAAGGTTCAAAAAGTATATAAAGGGAAGCATAAAAGTAATCCATACAATTTCAGTGGTTAAATCCATATCTTCAGAAGCAATATGAGAAACTGATCAATGTTTTTTACTTTTGATTTATCAGTCCACACATAAAGAGTATCCATCTCCTTATTACCTATACTAATATAACGTTTATAGTTTTTGATTCACTCTTTTACTTTTGAACATTTTGAAAAATGTCCCCTTCATCTTCATTCCAGCACTGGGGTTTCCCACTTTGTTGATTCCATGGGTGGTTCTGCAGGAGTTGGACTCTCTGAAGAGTGGTAGACTCTCCAGTAAGGTGGAAGACAAAGCCAGGCCAGCTGTCCACTACATTTACTGCTGCTTGAAAAATCAAGAGCCTCGACTCATGGGCCAGTCAATGCAGCTGGCCTCCCAAGCTGTCTGTGAGTGCACATGTTCTTATCCTGAGATGCACGAGTATTTTCAACTGCTGTGTGCTTACTTTTCAGGATATTTTAATTGAAACAAACTGGTAATCTGGCATACTATATAATATGGATAGCATGTGAATTTGTGTTCATTCTCTTTGTCTTGTCCCTTCTCTACCTTAGGTGAGCCTGGTGTTGTGAATAATGATGACAGAGTGTTGCAGTGCTGTCTGCAGTACCAGGCTATGTACCCAGAGGGAGTTCTTGTTCTTTGCACGTATGTACAAACGCTCCATTCTTCTGTTTGACCTCTAGGTGTGTCTGTACTATGTTAAGGACGTTACCATCTTTTTTCAATCTGTCTTGTCATTTTAAATTGCTAATAAAATGCAAGATGACCATATGGTTTACATTATGAATGAATATCATGTGATTTAGTGATTATGTTTCAGTCATTAGTGTCACCCTGAAGAATGTTCATTTTGAAGGTAGAGGACAAAACTTCCTAATGGTCATATAAATTCTCTCTCTGTTTCTCTCTTTGTCTTTTGTCTCTCTGTAGTAATGACAAGAACTTGTGCAGCAAGGCTCTGTTTAGTGGGGTTAAGGCCTTGAATAAGGCAGACTTGGAGGTGGAGGGAACCAGACCTACAATTGTAAAGAACACTCATGCTCACCCCATTGTGCTTCCTTCTTCTGGACATGTGTCGAAAGGTCTGCTACTTACACCTGCATCCAAAAGCACTGGCTCAAAATTGTTTTGCATCATTAAAGGGGTATTTCACCCAGAAATTAAAATTGTGGCATCATTTACTCACCATCATGTTGTCTCCAACCTACATGACTTTCTTCTGTGGAACACAAAAGATGTCAGATGTCACTTTCATTCATCACTTTTCCATACAATGGAAGTGAATGGTGACTGAGGTTGTGATTTTGAATAGCATCTTTTGTGTTCCATGGAAGAAAGAAAGCTGTATGGGTTTTGAAACACACGAGGGTGAGTAAATGATGACAGAATTTTCATTTTTGGTTGAACTATCCTTTGAAAACCATTTTATATTTTTTCTAAATGTCGGTTTTACTAAGGTCTGAGGTTAAAATCATTTTGTTGCCATATTGCACTCCCATGGTGAATGAAGCAGAGAAAGAAGGAAGACAGGAGAGAATGAACAGTGCAGTGGAAAAAAGAGTGCTTAGTGAGTGTGTGTCTGCACTGGAGTCCTGCCTCCTGGGGGTGCTGTCTCATGTGCTGGAGGAGGAGATGAAGGCTGCCTTTGGAGACCTGTGGTTAGAGGTACCACTGCACTCTCGTCACCCTAAGGGATAGCTAATTTATCTATACATATCATATTAAGTTTAAATAAAGTCACAGAAGAGCAGGGGCTGGATACTTAACTACCATTTTCTTAATTTGTTAAAGGAAAAGGTTACAAATATTCTTATTTTTTTATTATTCTTGTTTTTAAGAATCATTCAATTTCTCAAACAAATGTTTTTTCACAAATATCGGCGTAAATAACATCTTAAAGTTAGGATACCCTTACAGTTGTCTTAAATTCTAAAAGGTAAGATGTTTAATGAATTTACTGGGTTTTTCATGTTGAGTCTCATGTCGCAATGGGCTGTTTACTTATAAATGTTCATTTTGACCAAAAATTTTTTTTGACTGTTTTGTATTTAATTATATTTTTATTTTCAGCTTGTAAACCATGTAAATGTTATCACCAAATTCAAACAATATATTATGTTTTGAAGTTTCTTAATGTGGTGACCAATCATGCTTATTCAAACGGATGCGCTACATATAGTGCTCCCTCTCTGTAATATTTAGAGTTCATAGAAACATAATAATTATAACATTAGAAAGCTTAGACTTTCTTTTTCACACCCCATCCACATCCCTATTGGAGTTGGCCACAGCGGAGACAGCCTCTGCCACCCTTTCCCATTTACCCGCCTCTTAATTTTCTGACGTGATATTATTATCAAGCTTCCCAAGGAGAAAATTTTCCTTGCAGTAATTTCCTCAACAAGAACGTCCAGCTCTTATCTCCTGAAGTTTATGATTCTTTTCTTTTCCTTTAAAAGTTATCATATGTTAACAGAAAGTAAATCCTCCTATGACGGTTAATGTCGTTAAACTAACACTCACGCACTTTACATTCAAGAAAATGATCGCGAGGTGCTTGCTACTTAAAAACAAAAAAGGTTAATAGATAAATTATCATTACAATTTACCAGTGTTGAAGTATTGAATTTGTTGTAGGCTATTTGACAAGGCAATTCCATTAGCATTAATTCAATTAATTCACTTTCTTAATTTTTTTCTTAAAAACATATTTGTCAATCCGGCCCCTGATCTCTATTCATTTTAACTACATTAGTCAGCTCTCTCTCTAAATGGCCTCAGATGAATTAGAAATCATCCACAATCTTATAACTGAGGTGTGATTTGAGTATAGACTATAGATTTTTTTGTGAATTCCCAACTTCTGTGTTCCATGCTCTGCGGCCTGTCTGTTTGTGTTTGCAGATAGTGTATGTGAAACCTCCTTGGAGTCTGGATGGTATACTCCAGTGTTTTAAGAAGCACTGGATTGCTGTATTTGGAAACATTATAAAGAGGAACCTGCTCAGCTGCGTGAAGTCATTGAGTGACTGTCTCTGTTCAGGTACATACAGTACGTCTGACAGCTTTAGTGTTATGCATCATATACTCAAAAGTTTGAATACATTTACTTTTAATCATTTAGTAGACATTTTTATCCATAAAAAAAACGTGAAAATAGAATTCTATGCCACTATAAATTAGAATTATATTCTATTCTGCTTTAGAATTTTGTTTCAGAATTCTATTATTTTCTGGAATTATACTTAATGCCGTGTTTGAATTTGGATTATTTTAGAATTCCGTACTATTCTATAATTCTATACTTAATTCGATTCTCATCTATTCTGTATTTGAATTCTATATGTTTGGTTAAAATTCAATTACTTCCTAGAATTCTGTTCAAATTTTTATTCTAATTTAAAATGTATTTTCTTCTATTCTATTGTGTGACACTTTGCATCCTCAAATGAAATGTTTAAAGCTGAAGTATGTCATTTCTGCTAAACTAGCACCACGGAATGAAATAAACAATGTTTTCTAAAAAAGTGCCCCTCGCCTGCTGTTGATCAACCAGTTGGGTAGTCCCGCCCCCAACACACCCCATTGGATGAGTAACTTTGTTGGGGCGTGTCTAAGCGGGCCTCTCAAAACAAAAAACGGTATTTTTATAGTGCCACAGAGACAATGTTTACAGTTTTCAAGAACATGAATCTTTTAATGGCTTATTTATTGTCTCTGAATATTATGCTGGTGTAGAAGGAAGTATTTTAACACTGAAAATGTTACATCACCTTTAAATATGTATTGATTATGTTTATCACATAAGCAAGGCTAATCTTTTTTGTGAGAAAGGACAAAACTGATATTTTAAATGCTGCCTGGGACCCCTGCTGGCCGCTTGTATGTCCTTCAGCTGCTCGTTATGTCATTATACTGTATGTTCCTCACTAAACACCAGTATCATTGGTGTTTGAGTGTGTATGTGCACGTGTGAGGATGTGGTTTTGATCATACACACACTGTTCTTGTATTGTGTTGTGTTTATGTGTGTGCAGAGTTATGAGTCTGACTGCATTCTGTCAATCATTGCTGCAGGATTATGACTGTGCCTTTCTTCTGTGCTGCCTTTTGGCTGTAAGCCCGACACGACAGAGGCAGGAAGGGGGTGTACTTTAAGAGTTTGTGCAATAGTGGAGGGTGGAAAAGTACCAGGGGCCTCCTGTTCATGCCTAAATGTGATTTACTGCACTTTGTGGTTTGTCCGGGCTAAAGGGAGTGCCTGTCACTGATTTTTAGTGAGTGTGCATTTTTTTGTTCAAGTTTCTCAGTGTGGGTTTGCGGTGAGTGGCCTAGAGGTGATGACCTTTAGAATCTAGTCTGAACTGGAAAATGGATACTATGTCTCACTCTGTTTCTTTCTCCCACTTAGAGTTGTTAACACATTTGTGAACCTTTGTTTTCTTCCCACATCTATTTTACAATTCTATTATAGTCTACTTTAGATACTGTTCTATTCTAGAATTATATTATATTCTACTTCACATAATAGTTCACCTTAAAATGTAATGATGTCATAATTTACTCACCCTCATGTTTTTCTAAACCTATAAGTCTTTCTTCTTTCAGGGGAACACAAAACAACAAACTAGGCAGTATGCTTATCTCAGTCCATGTTTGCTTTTATCGCGCCTTTTTTCTGGATAATGAAATTGAATGATGACTGAGGCTGTCATGCCTAACATCTCCATTTGTGTTGCATGAAAGAAAGAAAGTCATATAGGTTTGTAAAAACAAGAGGGTGAGAAAATCTGGGTGAGCTATCCCTTTAAGAATTAATTTCTAATGTGAAAAATGAACTTGTTTAATATTCTCCTCTCGGTGTGTCTTTCTATAGACAGGTCAATAGAGCACATATCAGTTCTCAATGCTATAAGAAAGGCTGCGGAGCTGTTGTCGGCACTGGCTGGCAGATCCAGATACAGCGTTCATGTGGATCAGGCTCTCTCCACCCTTCATGTTCTACAGCAGAGACTACAGGTCAGTCTCAACACGTTAACAGTGGATGATTGTTTAAGTCCTATTACTCATGAATTGTGTGATGACAGATGACTGTGTGTGTGTGTGTGTGTGTGTGTGTGTGTGTGTGTTTCCAACAGTTTCCTCAGGCTTCAAAAGAGGGTGAGGACAGTGAAGACACTCTAATGTCAGAGATAGAGGAGGGTGTAGCTCCGTCCTCTCAGATGTTGCATCAAGAAGTTTGGGCAATGTTTGAATTCATCTGGAACAATGTGTGTCAGATAAGGTGAGAGATGGAATGGGAAAGAGAGTATTAGAGTATATGAGTAGTAACTACTGTATATGTTTCCCAAAATAAAATAATAGCTTTCAAACTTTTGTTACTATAATAAGTAAATAACATGAACATGCTTTTACCTTTATATTCAAAACACTTTAACTAGGCATCGTCTGTTTATGCCACGACTTGCTAAACAATAACAATTTATGAATAAATAAAACAAATTATGTTTTGTTTTGTGTGTCTGTTACTGATATGTGTCTAACTCTAACTACCATATTGTCAATAATTATTGATTTAATGAATACGTTGGACTAAATGAATAAATATACTGTTAAAGTTTGAACAGGATAATTTGTGTAAATTTAGTGAATATCTTTTTCTTGTCATATTTTCTTTTATTTAGGATTGCCCTTCAGACGTTACATAAGAGATAATTACATATATCCCACAAAACTAAATATTAACAATTAACACAAAATAATCCTGTTCAAAAGTTTACATCCTCTTGGTTCTTAACATAGTGTGTTGCCTTCTTGAGCATCAATGCATGTTTGAGCCTTTTGTAATACTTGTGTATGAGTTCCTCGGTTGTCCTAGCTGGATGTCAACATCATATAACCTCTGCTGGGAAGAGCTCAAATGTGCAGAATATAATAACCAAAGAATAAGCAATACCTGGAGATTTTCTTAAGAACAGTGGGCCGCATCACAGCTTAGGACAAAGCAGGGACTGATGCAAAACTATCACAAAAGACAATCAGTCATTGATCATCGAGGAAGCAACACACACAAACCGTATTAAGAACCAAGAGGATGCTGACTTTTGAACAGGATCATTTGTATAAATTTATTTGTTTTGTTTTGTGAAATATATGTAAATATCTGTCAAATAGCTTCATACTAAAAAAAAATATATTTTTTTTAATTGTAAATATCTTGCAAACTTATGCACTTAACTATATCTAAACATTATATTGTAAGTTTACTGCAAAATATTCAGATACATACAAGTAGTTAAGATTACATTATGTAATTGGAGTGGGCGGTCAATACTGAGCATCGTTTGTCGCACTTTGTTGGCCATGATTCTCTTTTTGGTGGATCTTTCTCTGCTGGATCACGGGTAGTGTAGTTATTCAGCATAAACTCCACAATTTAGTTAAAATGAAGTTGAAATAATGCAGGCAGATGGCTTTAACAGAAGAATATACCATTGATTATCAACCTCGGAGCTCACAGCATGTCTGTCTTTAAAAGTTTAGAAGTGATCATTTAATCAATTCCACAATGGAAAAAAATCAGTGCTTCGGGAAACAGACTGCTGTGTAATTAATGTTGGTATTTATTAACATGTTTTGTTAAAATATTAACTTTTAAATTAAACGCTGAAGGACAAGTCATGTATCCATAACATGTCTTGTTTTTTTAGAGTGCTCATCTCAAATCAGGTGTGTACTGTCCACTGAGCTCTTACTGTCAACAAACAAAACAGTTCCAGAAACTGCTGCTATACTGAGACACAAAACGAATGTGTTGTGATCTTATTCTGACTGTTTCCTTTTCTCAGTTCGGGTCTGTTCTCAGCATTACACTACAATCCAGGAACCACCGAACCCAGCCTGCCGCCCACCTCGCCACTGCCTCAGGAAGCCATCTCCTGCCTGCAGAGACTCTCCACTGCAATCAAACGGCTACTGGAGGCTCTTCAGAGGTGCACACACTAATAAAAACATACAGAACCGTGCAGTCTCAGCAGACTCTGTTAAAATTCCAGTCATGTGCCTCCTAACGGCATTGGCTCAGTTTGTGTCCTTAGTCACCAGAGTATGCAGAGGACATAGGTAGGTGGGTATTAATTTGGGATGGAAATCGTAAAGAATTAACAATTCTTTAGTAGTTTTGATAAACATATATGTGGATATAAGTATTCTAAATATAATTTACTGCCCAAAGCTGTCTGCTGCCAAATAATGAGATCATATCAGATTTCAAAAGAACAGATATAACTAATCAAAAATAATATGTTTTTGAATGCGGCAGAGAGACAACAGAAATGCAATCCAATAATTGGCCCTAGCTATATATGAAATAAAAAAGTATATTTTTATAAATAGTATCATTCTTAATAAGAATGAGTTCTTGTTTCCCAACCCTTGTATTTATTCTCAGAATAGTCAGGATATACTCCATTTAAAACTCTACTCAGGCCTGATACTGTGTGAATGAGTTTGCGTGACTCACTTCTATTGCTCAGCATTCCTGTAGCTTTTCTGACTAATAGTAGGGGAAGAGGGACATCTTAACTGTGACGTGGCAATTTTTCCTCTGAATAAAGATCTCTGTGTCTAGAGAGCAGTCATTTTGGTTGTTGGAGCATGTAATAGCTGTAGTCACACACAAACAGCTCTTTATTTTTCAGTGCAATAGCAGCCATGACTTAAAACTTGCTTGCCCCCTCTGGCATATTTAACTGCCTGCTTATATCATTCAAGGACTTGTAATAAATAATACATCTCTAATATAAAAGTGTCTCTAATAATTCTGAATTCAGTTTTATAGAACTTGGAAAGTAGCCTGTATGAAGATCTTTACATTGGGATTGTCAAGTAGCCCGTTCCTGGTTGCCAAAGTGTTAATAATGTCATAAGTGCTATATCACACATGTAACAACCCAGAACAGACACACACAGTGGTATTGAATCAAAAAATCTGTAGCAGTAGAATCAGATGGTGCTGTACTCGCCCTCATTTCATGACTTCTAAACCTAGATGACTTTCTTTCTTCCTTGGAACATTAAAGGAGAAGTTTAACAGAATGTCCAAGCTCCTCTCCCATAATATGAAATATGATGGGGACCAGGATTTGTCAAGCTCCAAAAAGGACAAAAGTATCATAAAAGTAGTCCATATGACTTTTGTGCTACACCCACTGAGCATTTTATTAGGAACACCTGTACACCTACATATTTATGCAATTATCTAATCAGCCAATCACGTGGCAGCAGTGCAATGCATAAAATCATGCAGATATGGGCTAAGGGCTTCAGTTAATGTTCACATTAACCATCAGAATGGGGAAAAAATTCGATCTCAGTGATTTCAACCGTGGCATGATTGTTGATGCCAGACGGGCTGGTTTGAATATTCTGTAACTGCTTATCTCCTGTTATTTTCATGCACAACAGTCTCTAGAGTTTACTCAGAATGGTGCCAAAAACAAAAAACATCCAGCGAGTGGCAGATCTGCAGAGGGAAACACGATAGATGTCAACAGAGAATGGCCAGACTGGTTTGAGCTGATAGAAAGGCTACAATAACTCAGATAACCACTCTGTACAATTGTAGTGAACAGAATGGCATCTCAGAATACACAACAGGTCAAACCTTGAGGCAGATGAGCTACAACAGTAGAAGACCACGTCGGGTTCCACTTCTGATGCTTCTGAACAGAAAGCTAATGCTGCAGTGGGCCAAGGGTCACCAAAACTGGACAGTTGAAGACTGTTAAAACATAGCTTAGTCTGATGAAACTCAATTTCTGCTGAGGTACACTGATGGTAGGGTCAGAGATTTGGAGCCAACCTGCCTTGTGTCAATGGTGTAATGTGTGGGGAATGATTTCTTGGCACACTTTAGGGCCTGTTAATACCAATCAATCATCGCTTGAATGCCAAATCCTATATGAGTTTTATTGCTTACCATGTGCATGCCTTAATGGCCACAATTTATCCATCTTCTAATGGCTACTTCCAGCATGATAATGCACCATGTTACAAAGCAAACGTAATTTCAAACTGGATTCATGAACATGACAACGAGTTCACGGTTCTTCAATGGCCTTCCCAATCAACAGATCTGAATCCCATAGAACATTTTTGGGATGTGGCAGAACGGGAGATTTGTAACATGAATGTGCAGCTGTCAAATTTGCAGACATTGAGATTCGGTTCCATGTTGACATGATTGCATATCACAAAGGAATGTTTCTGACATCTTGTAGAATCCATGCCTAGAAGAATTGAGCGTTTTGAGAACAAAGGATGGCCCTACCCATTATCAGTATAATGTTCCTAATAAAGTGCACAGTGAGTGTATATTCCAAGTCATGTGAAGCCATAGAATAGCTTTCTGTGAAGAACACACTAACATTTAAGTAATTAACTCTGAACTGACAGAAAATATGAACATAATTTCATGCAGGTACTATATAATAGTATTAGGGACAAATAATGTTGGACTGAGCAATCTTTTGTGCCTTATTTTCAGTACTGCTATGGTGAATGAGTTCACTATAAATTATTCAGTCTCAATGCATAAAATAGTGCACTGCTACACAGTGAGGCTTTTGTTCAACAGAGAAAGGAGTTAAAGCATACACTGGGAACAACACTGTAAATGAATGATTTGTTATGTGCAACTTTGTGCTGCATTGTCAGCCTAATTGATTATATGTTTGATTATAACTCAAAAGACACCACGTTCATGCATCAGTGCATGCAAATTGATTTGCTCACTTGTTCATAGGATTTGGCTTTATTATGAGGGGCTATTTTTATGCTGTCTATTTTATTTTGTCTTTTTGAAGTTGATTTAGTGGAAAAGGAGATTTTACGTGTTCATTTATGAGATCAGAGAAGTGTTCTCCTTACCAGTCACATGTTTAGAAGGAACCGTATGCCCTTCTACTATATTAGCAATCTGCCTAAAGTGATGTCACCCTTTACCCATCAACCTTATTTTCTTATCCACTAATGCTGATTGCTTGGTCCCCACTGACTGATAGTTATTCATAATGTTGTTATGGGCTTCAGGTGCATGTTGTCTTTCTTATAGGTTTATTTTATTTCATTTAGGTGTATGTTTTTACTGCATTTCATTGTTGTGTATTTACGTCTCTCCTTGCATTCGAGAGAGAAATGGAGGGAAGTGTTTCAGTGAAGACAAGGTTTGAAGCAAGAATAGGGGCTGTTGCCATGGATATGGCTTGACTCATTTTTTTTGTGCGGAAGGCTGACAGATGAGTCATCAGAGCCAACACACACACACACACAAGTGTGAACCGCTATTTATTTTCTGTCATTCATGCCCCCTGAATGAATAAGGGTATGCATAATTCAGGCTGTATTGCTAAAATGGCTTTTTCTCTCTGGCTTTTCTCATCCTGCCCATTGAATTACTCTACTTCTCTTCTTCTTTCCCCTTCCTCTCCCTCTCTTTGCAGTCCACGCTGTTGTTATTTTTCTAACAAATTTGACATTTAGCCGATGCTTTTTTCACCATCAAGGGATTTGAAGCGGGGTGCTTCAAAAGCGTAGTCTTTTAAAATGTAGAAACCTGCATTGTTACACTGACGCATTCACGCAATATCACACGAGCAGAGTGCTGTTTTACTGAGTATCAATCCAGCATCTATTAAAAATTCTGTGGAAATATTCGCCATGCTGATACTCAGTAATGTAAAGTATTTAATATTGCTTGTATACAGTACAGTCGGCACTTATTTACCATTAACTGGATCAACCGTTGTGTCACATTGCACAGACAGACAGCCTGTCTGGAATGCCACAAACACAGACAAGTGTAGTGATGCAAACAGTGAAGCATCCCAGTGCTGTTATATTATATATTACTCTTGGAACACTGTTGGTCCTATCAGATTAGAGGCCCGGAACTGTTGTATAATATGAAATCAGAAGCAGGATTCTGATTTGTTAAACGGTCTAAACATACCAGCCAGTAACCACAAATAATATACACTGTTAATTTTCTTCATTTTTTTAGTAATTGCATAGGTTGGACTTTATCCCTGTTAAATGTGACATTGAAAGTCATGATTAATAAAGGTTTCTCCTTCTATAGGTTATTGTCTGTGAATAGCAGTGTTGAAGATGCACAGTCACTTCTGTCCACTATTCAAGTCAGTGAGGTAAGGACAAAAGCCCTGTGGCAGTATTATGCAAAATATGCAGCCACACATTAGCTTTTAACTAGTCATGCGTTTACAGCATTAGTAATGTATGCAATGCCCCATAGTTAATGCATTTCCAAAGGGAAATTTTATTTTATTCAGGCCTGAAGAACTACTTTATTGTCTAGATCAGATCAAATAACTGACCGCCAAGAGGTCCAAAATCAACAAAGCATTCACAATAAGTAGCAGTGAAGCAATGATTCTGCAGAAGGACGTGTGTGTCGAGGTGTACTCTGTGTACTTAAAAGACATGCTTTCTGATTACAGATTGCTGCTCTGGAGCCACGTTTCACTGCCAGGGACCTGTTTGAATGCTTCTCACAACAGCAGTACCGGTTAGTTCAGAGTCATGTGAGATTGAGTGAACGGTTATATGCGTTAGCTTATCTGTAAATCAAACTCACAGATGATATTGTGCTCGTAAACTGGCTACGTGCGCTATGCAGTTTGTTCTGTTCTTAGCATTTCAACACCTCCCACCTTAATTAAAGGGATTGTTTACCTGTCACCTGTTCCAAACCCATTTTACTTCCTTTCTTCTGTGGAACACAAAAGGAGATTGTGTTCATACAGAATGTTAGGTCTTAGTCACCATTCACTTTCATTGTATGGCAAAAAGGTTGGACAGTGAATGGTGACCGAGGCTATCAGTCCCTAACATTACGTACATTACATTCGATGCCTAACATTGTCTTTTTGTGTTCCACGGAAGAAAGAAAGTTGTATGCGTTTGGTACTAGACTAAATAATGACACAATTCCTTCTTGGGGGAATAACAAGCAGATAGGCTCTATAGCTGAAGCTCAGTGCACTATTCTCTGGTCAGTGCTTGTACAGCAGGTGTCCACTGTCCATTGAATGTTTACTTTCCACTCTCTGAGCGTTATTGCATCACCAGCTTGCCCAAACCTCAGATGACAGTTGTCTGAATCTGAATCCTGGATGTCATGCTTGCCATTTCAAACATGCCATGTTTTTATGGCAAAATATAAAGGCACCATGCTTGAAAGTGTTGTTTTATTGTAGTCCGATTCAAGCCTCTTTATTTTATGCTGAGTTGAGGACGGTAAATATTTTTCCTGTACTTTCCCATTATGGTTTAGGTCTTTATTTTGAATAGATGAAATGTTCTGACATTGCGATGCATGCTGTGAACTAACTCTCACTAGTGTGACACTTGTGCAATAACAGTTTATGTTGAAAACTGTTCACTTTAAATCACACTTTAGCACTGAGGAAGGCTTTAATGATACAAAGAGTGTATTTACTAATACATCACCTTTTTCCCCAGAGTCGTTAACCTGTATAAACAATTCTGGTAATGATATTTTGCAAAATATTCCCTATAGTGCACAGAGGTGTTTGTGGAAATTTCCTCACATGGAAAGTCGGACATTTGAATGATCTATCTTGCCTTAAAGATGATCACACTATCAATGTGCTGATTTTGATGTTGCATCAGGCAAATAAGGAGTCTGGAATATATGCTACAGATTAATTAGCCTTAGTTAAATAAAGTCTCCAATATGTTTGCACTTACTTGCACAAATATTTGGATTTGCTGTAGGATGTGGTTTTCTTTCATGTTGCTGAAAGAGAATGTGGCACGGTGGAGGGCGGGACCAGCACGTGATTGCGCACGCCCGGTCCCGTATCAGGCTAATTGAGCCATCAAGAGGGATAAAGGCCACTCGCAGACGGTGATCGGGAGAGAGAGCTTAATCAGCAGACATGTCTGCTGTCCTATATGTTTGTTTTAAGTTCTTCATTAAATTATTATTTATTTGTCAAGCCGGTTTCTCGCCTCTTCCTTGCCCATGAATATGATCTGTCTTTACATTGGCATATTCATGGGCAAGGAAGAGGCGAGAAACCGGCTTGACAAATAAATAATAATTTAATGAAGAACTTAAAACAAACATATAGGACAGCAAATTTTGGTCATTATGGTCATTAAAGTGGGTCCTCACAATCCGCCAGAACAGTTCTGAGCACGCTTTCTCAGGTTTATGGAAGCTGACGGCGTATAGACATAACAGAGATATTACCCTCATTGTGCACTGTCTCCTGGCAGCAGTTTATAAAACGATGTACAATTGCTTCAATACCCCAAATTAAACTCTCCCCGAAGCAAGGGGAACATTTGGCTGCTCTATCATGACACGCGGGCTCCATCAAGATAATGCAAATGATGTAGTGGATGAAAACGTGCTATGATTCACATTTGTCTGTAGTAATATTTTAAGAAATTGACTTTAAAAATGTGAAACATTTAAGTGGAAACTCAGTCATAGAGCATTGGCTGCTAACTATATTCACTTGACAGAAATTTCGTCATGTCTACTAAAGCCTCTCAAATCAGAGGATGAGCGCTAGTGTAGTTATATAAACACAAAAAGCCTTTTTTTCTTGGTATTTTGTTATTGTAAGAAGAAGATTAAAAGACATCCCCCTTTTTATTTTTATTTATTTACATATGTTCTGTTATTTTTAACAGAGTACTAATATTTATATTGTAAGCATTGTTTTTGCTTAAGTGAAGAAATAAATACAGGACAAAGTGCATATTTCAGAATGGCACTTGTACATTTTGTCTATGCATGTTGATAAATATCAGCTTTATATTAATGTGAGATCACGTAAACATGTCACAGGTAATTAAGTCATCAGTGTCATTTAGTGGATTATAGCCCTTGCTAGTGCCCAAATTCTTATTTGTGATATACTGATTCACATTATACGGAACAAGGGAGTGGAATATGCACAACTTCAGACAGCAGGCAGGGAGTTGGTTTACTTTGAGATTCATTTTCACCCAGCTTTTTTCAACCTGTTTGTTGTGCTGTGAGCAGGGCTTGTGTTCAACCTATCGAGACCTCCCATTGATTTTCACATTTTTGTGTTTTGCTTGGAAAAATATTTTAGCAAAAACAGTGACACCTAAAAGCCAAATCTCACTTCTGGTTTGTTAATGCTTGTCTAATTTGTAATGATTAAGTAGGCAGTTAGTCCTGTGAGATTGGCTCTTGGAAAATTAGCCTTTGTGTGTCAAGGCTGTCAGATCATGTCTTCAGGGCCAAAGAAGAGGTTCATTGATTAATGCTATCAGCCACTAACACTTGAAAATTTCAAGAGCAGTTGACAGTTGTTAGCGGCTCACTTACCTCTGCTGGGTCATTACGCCACGAAACATAGCATTCATTACCTTACACACACAGAAATCTGTGACCTCATTTCACGTACAAATCCACATTTCAAATACTGCTTTAATGGGTTTGTTCAGGTACCGTATATTAGCACACAAATACAAAATTACCTGGTCACATACCCAAACTAGAGTGTCAGGATGGATAACATGTACAAATACATATTACATATGTTTCTGTGTATGTATTGTACATATTATCTCTCTTTATCAGTTGCCTGATTGTAACCTGTTACATAATGCACTGGTCTCAATAAGCAATGGGGCTTTGCCTCACTGAACCTTTCATAACTTTTGAATAGCATGGGTCATGTGACATTTTACATACTGTAAGCTGTGCATCATTTGGAATGTCATGTCATGTGATATTGATTTCCTTAAAATGAACACTGGGAGTAGTCTGTAATGGAAAGGTACAGTAAAGGTGCGTGGTATTTTTTCGCACAAAACTGCATCTTATTCACTAACCACCCGTAATCCAGTTTAAGCCGGGTGCACACTGTAACATTTTTCGTTGTGAGTTAAGGCAACTCTGTACCTGCTCAAAATTCTGCGTAAATACGAAATGCCACATAAAAGCCAGTCTAAATTATGCCTGTTCTGACCCACCCCAGCAACTAGTATCAAAGGCAATTCTGCTTTGGCTCTGTGTAAATGAAATGCAGCATCAGAGCAGACTTAAACATTGTTTAAAAGTATAATTGAATATTTTCCTTCATTTCATATTGCTATATTCATAATTTGATATGTAAAACATGAATCTCATAACATTATTTAATTGTAATTGCTGTGTAAATGCAGTTATGCTACTTCTTAGCACCATTAAACGGTCTTGTGTAAATACTAAATGCACTTTAGATGCAGCTTCTGTACCACCTTTGCAGTGTAAAGATGCCTTTAATGAATTCCCCCTATATGTTTTGTGATACCTGAATTAATTGATTTCGTTCATGAGTGTATTTGTAAAACATGCATCAGCGTCTTGTCTTTAGCTGTCGAATCTCACAGCAGGGATTCGTTTCGAAGCAACCAGACACTGCACTGATGCGTCAACTCACAATGGCTGAGACACTGCCAGAGCTTTTGTCTGAAGATATGATCGGGCTTGTTTTTAAGCAAGTGCCATCTCTGTGGTGTTATGTTTTGTTTTGTTGATTTGTTACAGATTGGCATCATTAAGCATTTATTGTTCTGTTTGACAGCTTTCTTGCTGGTGATGGGGAGCTACTGAGTGTTGTATGGTTGCGATAGCAGCACTGTTGTCAAGTGGATAATTGCAAGGCAGAAGGAATAGAGTGCTTCATCCGTTCACCATGGATTACAACTGAGCAATAAACACTATTAGTGCATATTAAATTAGCCTCACATTTGAGAGTTTTGGAGAACATTTCACATTCGTTGTTGTCATTATTTACTTGTGTCATTACATACCCGTATGCTTTTATTTTTCACACCAAAAATAAGAAGGAAATAAAAGTGAAATAAAATATCATATAAGTGGTCTAGCTCACAACCCTGGTCCTGGAGTACCCCTAACACTACACATTTTGTATTTGACAAATTCTGCTCATGGAGCCTCTACTAATGAGCAGATGAGTTGAATTAGGTGTGTTAGATAAGGGAGACATCCAAAACATGCAGTGTTGGGGGTAATCCAGGACCAGTGTTGTGAACCACTGGATATTACTTGTTTACTATATTGCAAGTCTTATAAATTCCAACGATAGCTTTGTGTGACAAACAGGCAGAAAATTACGTTTTTATTCACTAAAACCTTTCCCTCCACCACAGCTCTGAAATGAAATATTTCTGTGCTTTTTGGTCAATTCCCAGTGATATTTGCAGTGATAACGTAAAATGAAACTTCACATGTAAAGTACTCAATGAGCACGTTTATATGCACGTTCTTACACCGATAATAAGCCGACAACGCATGCGGTCATTTAAACGCAATAAATCGTTTTCCTTTATTGCCGTAAAGGCCATAAACGGCTTCTGGATAACTCTGTTGACAGGGGAAGATTTTTGCCCATTACGCCAATTTCACACACCATGTAAACACCTTACCCGTTGTTCTTACCAGCTCATCAAATGTGCGCACATGTTGAGTGCATGCCTCTTCATTGCTTGACGTCAAAAGTAGAGAATAACGTGATAATTTTAAATGTCATGTAAACGCGGATTTCTTGCCTTGTCAGATTTTTTAAATACGGTGATTTTAGAGAGCAATCAGAATATTGGTGTGCATGTAAACTGGCTCATTGCCAGTATATCCAACCATTTGTATGTTTAATTATACAGTCTAGTCCAGAATCCAGACATCAGAACATTTTTAGTCTAGACAAGTTTTTTCCCCATTTAGATCAGGAAAGGACGTGACAAAAATGGAAACAAGTTTTTGGGTGACCACCAAAAAAACATGCACAGTACAGAAATATTAAAAGCCACAGAATTTATTTGAATAATTATTGTTTAAATTATATAACGTAAAAATTTAGTTCACTGTAACGGAGTAAAGGTTGGGCAAGGAGGAGGCAGGAACCGGCTGAACAGTCAACATAAAATGTTTATGATAAAGCAACATAAAACATAAACGAACAGTCAAACATGCAACGTGACCACATGCGTCTCTCTCGAACAGGCTTCTCTGGCTGGCTCTTATCTCGCTCTAATACTTATCAGCTGATTCAGTGCCGGCCATGGTCTATCATGGCTCGGTCACACCCTCCTCCTCCTCTTCACACTCCTCCCCTGCCCAATTCAGCATGGGGCACTACCGGTCTGATGGTGGGAGACGCTGCCCTTCCGGCCATTCTGTCAGCCGGTGGTCCACCCCACCTCCTGCGAAACTTGGGGAGGCGTGGGGAGAAGGAAATGGCGAGCGGAGACACGCAGAGAGAGAGAAAGAGGAGAAAGAGAGAAGAACTTGCTCGCCGGTTCTTGGACCCACTGCCACCCAGTCCTCAAGTGCTCCTCTGGTGGACAGAACCTCTCCTCCCCTTCTCGGCAGACAGTCGCAGGTTCCTCTGGCTCTCTGTAGACTGTAGGGTCCCCAGGCAGACGGCTGCTCCCTGGCGGATGGCAACGATGTGTACTCTGTGTCAGTGCATCCCTCCTCCCTCTCGGGTTTCGGCACCACCGCTAATCAGCTGGTTCAGCGCCGGCTGTGCTCCATCACGCCCCAGCCACACCTTCCTCCTCGTCACATTCACCCAAAAATGAAAATTCTTTCATAATTTACTTACCCTCATGCCATTGCAGATGTGTATGACATTCTTTCTACTGCCGAACTCAAAGATTTTTTAGATGAATATCTCAGCTCTGTAGGTTCATACAATGCAAGTGAATAGTGACCAGAACGCCAAAAGCTCCAAAAAGCATTACATAAATGTAATGCATATGAGTTCAGTGGATTAATCCATGTCTTCTGAAGCGATCCAGCAGGTTTTGGGTGAGAACAGACCAAAATATAACTCCTTTTTCAGTGTACATCTTGACATCTGCAGTTTCCTTGGCGATCATGATTTCAAGCTGTATTGTGATTCCTATACCACCATCTTGTGCTCTGCGCATGCGTAAAGCACCAGGAAGTGTAATTGAGCTTGAAATCTTGATCTTACCTAGAGATTGCAATGACAAGATTTAAAGAGAAAAGGAGTTACATTTTGGTCTGTTCTCACACAAAACCAATTGAATCACTTCAGATTATATTGATTAAACCACTGAAGTCTGGTGGATCACTTTTATTCTGACTTTATCTCCTTTTTGGAGTTTTAAGTTCTGGTCACCATTCACTTGTTTTGTATAGACCTACAGAGCTGAGATATTCTTCTAAAAATCTTTATTTGTGTTCAGCAGCAGAAAGAAAGTCCAACTCATCTGGGAAGGCATGAAGGTGAGTAAATGATGAGAGGATTTTCATTTTTTGGAGTACTATACCTTTAACCTCTAAAACTTTACGGACGTGACACAGCTCTAAAACAGAGTGATATCAAAAATATTGTTTGTATAATTTCAAAGAGAAGTGCTGTTATGGCAATCTAAGCATGTTTATTTCTGACATTTCTCTGTCTTTCTGGAAAATAATTATCGTTATAAAAAGTGAAAGTAAGAATCCTTTGACCATTTAATAGAGGTTTGTTCCTTTGCTTAAAACAAAAATGTTTCCATGGTGTGCTTGACATTTCCACAGAATTGCCCTATTGTGTTTTCTGTGCTTTTCTGACTTTTTCATGACAGAACATGAGAACATAATTAGAATTCTTTCTTTTAAGATTGATTTTATTTTTGTATCCTAGTGTGTGTGCATTGCTTTTTAGAGAGGTTTGAAACATGGTTGTAAAAACATGAGATCAAAAGGAACTGAAGTTCAACATCAGAGCCATTTTATGAAGATGTCAGCTTCCTTGTTACTCGGTCAAAATGATGCATGATCTCATGTATTTTTTTTTGTATCTGAATGTTTCTTGCTGTGTGTGTGAGTGAGTGTATCTAGTTAAAATTTGCACTGTGACAGATTTGCATGTATTAAAAGCCAGCAAAACAACCAAAGGCAACGATCCATGTCCAGTCATGCTCTTCTTGTTTTCCACCATACCCTCCATTACATAAGCGGGATTCGTTGAAGAGGAGGGCGTGTACTATGGGAAAAAAACAAGTGCATGAATTCCTTCCAGTTTTTTCATTGTTGTTATGTAACATTCATCAGGGAACACAAGACGTGTTGAAAATGAAGCAACAAGCTGCAACAGGTTTAGAGAAAGGGAGTTAGGGAGTGTGATATTAAAGTGTGAAAAAGATAGAGCCACAGAAACACAATAATCGCCTTCATTCCAATCAGTTGTGAACAACAGTACCAGGGAGAGAAAGCAGGTGGCCTGTATTGATTCAGAGGGTTTGGCAATTGTTTAAATGCCTGTCACCTTCCTTTCCAAAGAATTACACTGGAATCAAACATGTGAAACAATTTTGTGTCAGTCAAGCACTTCCTGTTGACATATAGAGTCCACTTTATGCTATCTCAGAGTGAGATTGCATTGCATTAATTCTCCATGTAGGAACCCTTATAATTGCTGGTATTTAAGACAAAGCAGAGCATTATTATTTAAGACAGGGGTCTTCAACATGGGCACCATCATTTCATGTATTGTAAAAATTAAAATATGCTTTAAAAAATACAAAATTAATTTAACTTAAAACAAATAAAAAGTTCAGTAAATTGTTTCATTGTCCCTCCCACATTAAATTACATTAAAGAGATAGTTCACCCAAAGATGAAAATTCTGTTATAATTTACTCACTGTCATGTTTATCCAAACCTGCATGACTTTCTTTCCTCTGTGGAACACAAAAGAAAGCAGACTGTTAGCCTCAGTCACCACTTTCATTGCATCTTCATATAAAGAACGGTGAAGTTGTTTTCCAAAGGAAATGTGTATTCTGAACTTTAATGTTTATTTTAATGGCTTTGCAATGTAAGCATCACAATTAAGTATGTAAATACATTATATGGTACTATACGCATGTAATTATAGTCTGGGATAAAAATGTAACACTCGCTTTATACAATATCAAACATTTTGTCTCTCTGTCCACCCAAAAAGGGTGAAGACCTCTGTTTTAACTTATTTGAAGTAATACATTTCTACAGAATAAACAAGAAATAACTTTGAACTGATTTTAAATACCTGGCAAAGGTCGCGTGACCGAAACGTGTCAATAAATGTATTTACTTTTTACATGCAACAGTGATGTCTAGGATTTTTTTCTTGTTAATTCTCTTCAGTTTTTTCCACGCAGCTGCTGATTATCTACCAGGGGTGCGGAGGTTCTCCTTTATTAAGTAATAAATATCCTCAGAATGTTCTCATTATTTCTTTTCCTAAGTCACCTTCCCTTGTCCTCTTTCGCTTCCTGCATACAAAACTTCCTGTTTGGCTCTGTGGAGGAAGTTATCTTATGTGAAGTGAAACAGCAGGAACAATCAAGGACACCTCACAACTGTTTACTCAGATCAAATCTTCAGCACTTGTTTTGCTAGTTGATTATGACCATCATCCATTCTATTTCTGTTTGCACCAGATGGGACAAAACAATGAAGAGTGTCATTTAATACAGTGTTATTTATCCTCTTGAGACCCGAGCGTGACTGCTGTGTGCATTTTCCATTTCCCTTTTTGATTTGTAACTAGTAGCACCTAATAAACATACAAAACAAACAAACAAACAAAAAAATGATTAGAGAAAATAGTTTTCCTTATAATGTATGGCAACATATGTGGACAGTGGGACTGAGTTGTGAAATTATAAATAATATCAAGCTATAGTAAGTCAGATTTTTTAAATCAAATTGTTTATTATGTTTCCAGAAGAGCTGGTTATTCATGTTTTTGAGATGTTACAGATATTACATCAGAAATTTGCATAATTAATTCTGATATAATGGCCAGCATCATTCAATCACTGCCAACCATTGTTGTTTTGGCACATGACGCCCCAAGTCAAAAGTGTAACCCTTTACTGACAGCACAGAGTCTCCTGAACTGAGATCAGTCAGTTGAAATGAATTTAAATTCTGCGTTGTGTATAGTGAAGCCAAAGCACAATGTATGTCCACGCATTTGTGCTATAAATACCATGTATAAAATGTCTCTACTACTTGACAGATATCATGGAAATGGGTGAATTATTGCATTTTGTATATTGTGCATTTTCTCGCACGTAAATTTAATATCGAAACTTGTTTTTTTAACACTTTTTAAGCTGTCAGATCAGATAAAATCCCCTTTTTCTTACATATTATTTTTTTGTTTATAAGTCGTTGAATGAAAATATCTGAAGGGAATTCAGTTATTCATCAATATGGGTTTGGAAACGTTGTACAGAAGTGTTATCTTACTGTGTGTGTGTGTGTGTGTGTGTGTGTGTGTGTGTGTGTGTGTGTGTGTCTCTGTCTGTTCACAGGGAGAAGCTTTGTGTGGGTTGTTCGCAGCTGTCTGAACTGACAGCAAATCTGGATCGCTGTGCTGCTGCTCTTAGTTCTTGACCCTGAAGATGTTTGGACATGACCTGGTTTTGTCAGCAATGCCCTGGTGGGAAAACACGCACTCTTTTAGCAATGAATGAAGACAGTTGTTTGGTTTAGGTGCTTTAAACTTTCTGAGGGTAGGAAGAATTGCTAAATCTCCTATCTTGGATGTGCCACTCTGCTCAAACTCCTGACATTCACGGGCTGCTGTGGTAACAGGTTATGTATTTGGTTAGAAACGGAGATATTCACAATACTGTCTCAAACTGCATTGCTCATCAGTCCTCCAAAGGCTTTCCATAATTAAATTAGTGAGTGCGACAGTGTCACGTGTCGAAAGCCTACTTTTCTGGGCATCAGTCTAGCCCAGGAAAGTCTATCTGGAAAGCAGTCATCAGTTCATTTTACTTAGACATTGTTTACGTCTGGTTGGCTGCTTTCCTTTTATTTATTTTCATCATAACTCTTAGTTCTGCAATGCACCAACACCAACCTCAGGGCATAATTTATGACTGCTGTTTTGATTTTCTCTGATTCAACCTGAATGACTTCCAGTTTGTCTGAACAAGAACTTATTGTATGGGGAAAAAAAACAATGGTGATCACACCTGTATGTAGATCTGAAAATACCTCTGTAAATGTTAAATATTAAGATCTATGCAGTCTAATCCATACAGTTCTCAGGTTTTGAGATAGTTTGAGTTGTAAATATATTTTATTTGTATAAATGTGAGTATTTCAAAAAGAATATATTTTTCCTTTACATCTATTTTCATTTTGATTAAACTGTTTGATCAATAATGAAGTGTTGTGGCATTTGTCATCACATTAAACTGTAGGAGAATGTTAATCTGGGTTTCTGGTCTGTAAAGCACTGTGACATCACTGCTTTAGAGGCCTTGCAGGATTAGGGGAGCAGTGATGATAGCAGTCTTGAGATTACAATAATGCTCAATGACGTGAGCAAGATGTACAGTCATAGGTTGAGCAGAAAGGACGTGATTATTTAAAAACAGGAATATTGAAGTAGATTACATTTTATTTCATTCTTTAATTTTTTAATAATTTAAGGAACTCAATCGTTTTTTTCTTTGTAATATTTAATAAATCTGATTATTATAACCATTGATGAGACTGCAGAGTTGTTAACAAGACATTTTTAACAAGTCTATTTTTATATCAAATCACAGACATGCATTGGAAGGTCATTTAGTGACTTCTTGCTTAAATCCAGTAGGTAGTCAGTGCCGGAAAGGACCTGTAATCCCTCCTTTACACCTTGTGCCTTTGGCCCACTTCCTGCCAGCATGATTTACATGTGATTTTTTGGGGGGGGATTAAGACAGGTTAACATTTGTGAATGAAGAGGATTTGTTGGGCTAGTGTTAATCCAAGAATCAATCTGACTAATAAATGGAGAGATCATCAATTATTTAAAATGGCCCATGAAATTGTTATTGAAAACATTTACAGTGAGGCACAATACCACACTTTGTGGTTAGAACACACCACCTCCACTTCTACATGAAATAGTGCTTTCCAGTATTTTACTTATGGAAAAATATGGCCCTGGCCTTCATCTGATCCCAAGCCGAATAAATGTAATACCACCAAAATTTTATTATAGAGATGAAATGTGTTAAAACACCTCAATACAGAGTCCAATTAAATGAGGCATACACTGTTTAAACTGCTAGATTAGCAAGAATTATAAATGTATTAACTGCAATGCTTGAAGAGAAATGACCATTTGCAATACTTCACAGGTTGAAATGGTTTATTAGTAAGGAAATACAGAATTTAGAGAATATAGAATTTTCTCCTCTGATTTAGTTTGAATAAACAAAACCTTGGAGTCAAAAACCTCTTTGTTGCTTCCAAATACTAAACACAGGAAATATTAAAAAGAGGTTTTAAGAAAGAAATAAGTATCGTCTCACTTGCGTGAATAGGTCAAAAATGGTAACAAATACCTAATAAGCAGGAGCATGATCGACTATGTACGAGTGTAACTAATTTAAAGTTCATAACCTCATGAGTCTGCTAGCTCTTCAATCTATCTATTAGTTACTTAGCAGTGTATCAAAAATATAAAAAAGGCCATCTTTAAAGATTGGTACAGTAATAGCCATGTATTTTAACATTTTGTAAAATAAGGCTTTTTTAGCATGGAGCTTCAAATTAATTGAGCTAAATTCACTAATGAAGCATTAAAAAAACTAAATCAAACTGAATCACTTCCGTAATGGGTTCAACCAACCAATCCTGTCTTTAACTCTGATAATCCTTTCCCAAAAAATTCAAAAACTTCTCAATTCAAAAGGTACACTCGATGTGCAATAAATATTGGCATTCTTAATGAAACGGAAAGATTGAAAGAAAAATTAAAACACAAAACAATATATACACAACACAAAAAATAAAGTATGCAATATGCAAAAGCTTAATGTTGCTATCAGCAACCCCCCCTTCCCCCCCCCAACACTGTAAGAAATTTAAATCTTATGGGTGACTTGAGTGAAGACCCCCACGAGACCTCCCTCCCTTTCTCCACACACCTTAAAAGACTCGCCAACCCACATACATAAAGGACATCACAAAGCACGATTACGTCACTAAGCCTGTTAGTTTGAGTGAGATTTCCCCCCCCCCCCGCATGGTTCCCAACCCCTGGCTCTTAGGAATTGGTGAAGGCATCTGCACAGGTGCTCCACTCGTCTGTTTTAGGGTTGTAGGCCTCAACTGAGTTAAGGAAGTCATTTCCATCGAAGCCACCGACGGCATAGATGATGTCACCAAGCACGGCCGCACCGGCATTGCTGCGTGGCGAGTTCATGCTACCAAGCATCCTCCATTCATTCCGGGCAGGGTCGTACACCTCGACACAATGCAAGGCATGGGAGCCGTCAAAGCCACCGACCACAAACAGTTTACCTGAGAGAGAGAGAGAGAAAACTGGTCACCATTGGTAAAACATTAGTAAGTACAGCTAAATAAATGCCGGTTTCAGTTAACTGTAATCGTGTCCTGCCATTTGTCCTTTGTTCTTACTAGTCATTGACCGATATAGGTTTTTTTTAATGCCTAATTTAGATATCTAGAGAGCAGGCCAATAGGAATAACTATCAGTCAATGCTTATATTTCTAAAGTCCATATATCTGCCAATTTAATCGATGCAAGTTACCTTCATAAACGGCCACTCCAGCTCCTCTGCGGGCTATATTCATTGGGGCAATGAGGGTCCAGGTGTTGTTTTCTGGGTTGTAACGCTCCACGCTGTTTAAACAGTTCCATGACTCTGCTCCTCCAATCACGTACATAAAGCCATCCAACTCACACACAGCAGCCTGATGCCTCCCTATAGACATAAATATAACATTTAGGATAGTATCAGAAGATCCTATCCTACTACCTGCCATTTCAACAGTATAATTCCTGCTGTATGCTGCAATCTTTTAAGTACCTTAAACCTCTGTGGAAGCACAAATTATAGTGTAATCAGGGATATTTTCTGATGTCAACATGACTTACTGATGTTTAATGGGGCACAGCTGGTCCAGGCCTTGCTCACAGGGTCAAAAACATCACAGTTCTTCAGACCTTTCTGTCCGCATGGATCTGACCCCCCAACAACGTACAGCTTGTTGTTCAGAGAGCAGACACCTGGAAAAATCAAATAAGCATTATGTACTAAACCTACTGTATTTTATTTAGTGTCGCTTAAACATGCATCCATTTTGGAGGGACAACCTCAAAGCCTTGACATTGTAATGTAATTATGAGATCTGAGGGCATCTCATTCCTTACCTGCATTGCAGCGATTGGTCCTCAGCTCTGGCACTTGACTCCACTCATCATCATTGGGGTTGTATGTCTCTCCACAACTCAATTCATCAGAATGTCCATTGGATCCACCCATCACATAAAGCTGACCCTGATTGGATACAAATATTAGAATTGGCACACTTCTTAATGCACCTTTGATGTTTGAAATGGTACACACCATGAGCACAGCCATCTGAAATCGAGCCCGTGGAGTCTTCATTGGAGCGATGAAAGTCCAGCTGTCAGTCTTCAGGTCGTAACATTCCACAGTCCTCAGGCACTCCTCACGATTGTAGCCACCTGCATAATAGATAGCCTGTCAGACAGTCTGTCACAACTCTTTTGGGCAATTAATTTTTATTATTTTCCATTACCTTTCCAGTAATTTTTGATTCTCAATAAGGACAATTAATTAAAAAGAACCAACTCGAAAGAACAATTCGCTCGCAAATTAGACATCACTATGGCTGGTACGCTTTAATCTACACAAAAACAATATTTAGCCATTTCATACATTTTGAAAAATGTATATTGACTAGAAAACTTTCCATAACTCTTCAGAGACTTAATATTTTATTTTCTTAAATTTAAGGCCTAGAAAACAATTTTGAAATTCCCTGATATTTCCAGGTTTTCCATGACTTGGAACCCTGTGAGTAGATAAAAGGAGGAGAGAAAAACAGAAATCATCTCTTCAGAATCGGTGATGCCTCCACCCACTGACCTGCGGCGATGAGTCGTCCATTCAGAGCAGCAGTGCCCAGGCCTGAGCGAGCGTAGTGCATGGGTGCCAGCAGCTTGTCCTGCTCCTCTTCCAGAGGCGGGCCCTCAAAGCTCAGGCTCTTGGTTAGGCAAGGTGTGGCAGAGGGAGAGGCCTGGGGACTGCTGCGCCCATGCAGAAAGATCACGCACAGCATGCCATTCAACACGGCCAAACACAGGTATGTATTGTCTGTAAAGAGACAGAGAAAGATGATTACTTATAGAGACTCCATCAATTCTGATTGTAGAGCATTTGTTTCCATAATGGAACCCCAATTACAATGATCTAATGAAGGTATGGAAGGTGTTGACATACTGGTGGTCTTCTCTGAAGCAATATATTTCCACTCCTGCTTGAAGGACTGTTTGGCTGATCCAGGGGAGAGGCTGCCGGAGGAGCTGGTGCTCAGCTGTCTTGGTACATTCTCACGTAGGGGCTTCTTCTGCAAAGGCATAGCGCAGCTACAGACTCCGAGCCCATGGTCCACACATATACAAATTCACACAGACCCAGACCCAGTCTAGGTGTAGGCCCAACTCAACATCTTATCTTATTCTGATGCTTGGCTTACATCAGGTTAAATTGAATTCTATATAAATCTAATCAGAATGTAAAGCCACACTACAAGCAGCACTAAAACCCAACCCACAGTTTCACACACACACCACACACACTAGGGTCAGTGTGCTCAGTCCTGATCCTGTTGATTGACCTTCCTGCAAAGTTTAGTTGCCACCCTACTCTAACATGACAGCTTAATTATCATGTATGTAATTTTCCTGGCTGTGCCCTAATCACAATTCGATGGTATTCGTAGTAGTAACTTAACAACCCTTCATAAAGTATTATAAATAGATTCCTGGACATTCTACCTCGACCCACATGTTCTTTGACCCATGATGTGTCAACTGCAAAAAACTCATAAGTTCTTAAAAAAAGGTGACTTTTTCCTGCCTTAACTTTTAGAATCTGATGGATCCTCAACTCCTGTGGGCTTATTTGACAGCATAGTGTCCACTGGTTCATATCAGTATATCAATGGATGCAGTAGGTTCCTCATCTTGTTCACCTAATGTATCATGAATACTTTTCAAAAATAACCAGTTTTCTTTTTGCATATTTAGATGCAAGTGAACCTCTACACCTTGATTAGCTGGTTCAGGTGTATTTTATTTCAGTTGGCACTAAACTTTCCAGGA
Source organism: Moxostoma hubbsi (assembly GCA_032164185.1). NCBI lineage: Eukaryota > Metazoa > Chordata > Actinopteri > Cypriniformes > Catostomidae > Moxostoma > Moxostoma hubbsi. The sequence continues at coordinate 29,973,652 of JAVLUX010000031.1, read as the reverse complement.
AGGTAGATCTCCAAGACCAGGATTGAGCACCCCTGGACTAGTGTGAGCTCAAGCACCCTGGATCTCACCAGCTCACAAAGTTTATCAAACTCAACAGCCCAGCAAAACAAAGCAGCTGCTCTGTTAGCATGAAAGCAAAGTCTCAAAAGCAGGCCTGTATTTGCTATGGCCCTGCTGCGGTCCAGCCTGAGAAGAGCTCGGCGCTGGTTGTGTACCTGCACAAACTGGATGTGGTCATCCTCAGTGCCGAACACCTCAGCCTGCCCATCAAGCAGGCTCCCATCGTGCAGCTTGTGATCAGCCGAATAGTACAGCGTTTGCACCTGCAAAACACACAGCGACAACAGAACCCATGTGGCTGTCTCCATGGCAACAGAGCACCCAACTACGTTGGTCAGGGGGGTGGGGGGATTAAGGAGGGGAGTGCAACGCTGCTTGCTCACTTCCGGTCTGCAGGACGCTGGTGAAAAAGCTTCTTTAAAGAATATGAACACAGCTTCTGTACAGGATTCTGAAGAGGTACATTTCAAAAGATCTTCAGCACTTTCTGGCCAATCACTGCACTGAAAACAGCAGACTCTGAATCACAATACTGTTGACCACAAAGCATCCTGGGAACCTTCATTTGTCAACAAGTCAGGAGAGGAAAATAGGAAAACTAGATCCATGTGCACGTTCTGCAGTCATCTGGTAGGCATCTTCTCCACTGAGGAGGTTAGTGAAGTCAGACGTCATCATGTAAAATTCTGGTTAGTTGGTTTTGCAACTTTCATAGCTCCAAAACCAGTGTTTCATGAAACAAAAATGTTCTTGACTTGCCTTCAATATTAAATAAAAAGTAATTCCAAAACCAAATAAAATACCAAACTTTAAATAACTGAAAATACAAACAAAACAATCCATTGAACTAAGGTAAACTGAATAAGGAATAAAAGAAATTAAACTGATCCGTGTGAGAAAATGTTTTAAAAAAATCTGTGCGTCAATGTGAACATGTCCAACAGCAGATTAAAGGAACTACAAACTGAGTAGCGACTTCCAATTCTAGAACATCTTTTTAAGCTGCGCCCAGTTTCCACTTCCTTTTTTTAAGGATAAAGCACTTTGTAAGTGCCATCATTAAGTCTTTTAGACTTGATGGCTCTTTTCCATTCTTTCATTTGAATTGAATTAAATTAGTGTTTTCATTTATAGGTGTAAATCTAAAGCATCTTAAAGGCAGTTCAAAAGTCTGAGTCCACATTGAAAATCTTGAATTTATAATCTAATTTAATCTTGGAAGTAAACCAATAACATTTTTACATAAAAGGCATGACATAAAATAATAATAAAAAAAAAATTATATATATATATATATATATATATATATATATATATATATATATATATATATATATATATATATATATATATATATATATATATATCAACTTTTCACTGAAATTGCTGATAACATCATTTGTAATAATAATAATAACAACAACAACAAAAAGTTTAATTTTCACAAGTGGTCTCAGAGTTTTGGACCCCACGGTGAGTGCTGCAAATTGTAAATATGAGCCATGTGAACTTGCTGTAAGTATATACAGAGCAATTGTGCTATAAGCTTTGCTTCTACTATAATCAGTGTGTGCTTATTTGAGTTTGGTAATGCAATAAATTAGTTCTGAAGCCTCAGTATATGAAACTCTATGGGGTATTTGCAACAGTGTCTTGAAGTCCGTTCTGTGATACTCGTTTTGAATGAGTGTACTGTTGGTGAGTGCATTTTATTAACAGATGGGAGCCTAGCACTCATTTTGCCACAGCTCCCTCTTTCTTTTGTTATTTTCTTTGCTTTCACTGACTCATTACCCTGGAGGGCCCCAGTCTTGGCTTCTTCAGTCTTGTGAGAGTCCTGCTGATGTTTGCTCTAATAAACCTAAGGAGAGATAAATCAGTGGGGAGGAAGAACTGTTAGTGCTGGTTCCTAAAGCGCAAAAACACACACACAAACACCTGCTTAAAGAAGAGAGAGATGTCATTGAAGCGGCAACATGCCATGTCACTTTCTGCAAGTGTTTTGAGAAAGTCATAGAGTTGCTGCTCAGGCAACAGTTGCTGTAAAGTACTGAGCAATCAGGAGGCTTTTAGTTCTGCTCACCTGGACTAACCACTCGCCTTTGCGGAGGGTGTAACAGCCCCGTTCTGTACCTAAATGTACACTTAAAGGCCCGGGGTGATTTGTGAGTGAAGGGGGAGAGGAAACAAAAAAAAAAAAAAAAAAAAAAGGAAGGCAAAGAGAACAAACCCAACTGACCTCTAGCGTAAGAAAGACTGGTGTGAACGGACCTGTTAAATCTGTAAATGGGATGAAATACGAGGGGAAAAAGGGAGGGAAGTGAGAGAGCAGCTCAAAGTGGAGCACACTACTGACCTCCTCCATCAGTCGCTCCAGGGGTTCGCCATTTTCCCACAGGCTGCGCTGTACCCAGCCAATCACTTTAGAGTATAGTTTCCCATTACTGGGCAAGGTCAGGTTATCCTCCAGCATCACCTCCAACTATAAACACAACCAAAACAAACTGAACATGAAGCTTAATGTATATTTAGCTTAAATGCATTAAGTGCACAATCAAGGATTTCACATGTATTTTTCAAGTCGATATATATAAACTGATTACGAAATTTTGCAGTTTAACCTATATATATCCTTAAAGATAGATAGGTATATTTACTTGAAAAGCAAACCTGTATAAAGTTTTTTTTTTTTTTTCGTACCTGATTGGCAAATTGCTTTTTTCTTGTTTTAATCAAATCTAATCAAATATAGGGAGCTTTATGCTCAAACATGAAAAAACTATTTATCAATGTGGTAAGAAAAACTTGATATAGTCCCTGAAAACAAGTCTTATTATTTTGCATGATTTTGCTTTAGGATTGCTTAACTGAACAAAATACTGTATACAAATTCACAACAAAAACGTTTTTAAAGCAAAAGATAGGCAAACCAATTATTAAGAAATTCATGTGAATTCTTCAATTCAGCTTTTTTACTCAAATTGATATGCTGATAATATAATTTGAAATTAAAATGTGGTATTATATTAGAGAATAGTGCAAAATAGAAGCATTATCACTAGTGCTCTCAGACTTCTGAACCCCACTGTATTTACAGTACTACATACGTCCATTTATCATGCACAATTTTACTTCCAATAAATCCGTTGTTTTAAGCTGACACTTAAACATTTTACAGGAAAACGAGACAAAGATACCAATTAAGCAAACATTTTTGCCGTGTAAAGGTGAGCTCACCTTAAGGCGTGGCAGCTTGAGGAAGTCCTCTTGCTCCGACACCTTTAGAAGATGCTCCTGGATGTAATTGTCGATCTTGCCCAGAAGACGTGCATCTCCCATGCAGCTGGCAAAATTGCGATAGGAGATTGCACTCTGAGAATCCATCTTAGAGAGTAGGTAGTCACTACAGATCTGCAAGCATGAAAGAGTCAGTTAGGGGTGTTTTTGTCTTCAGTAAAATCTTGTAATGTCACTACAACAGAGCATGGCTCATGAACACAAACACATGCAAATCCTACCTGCTTTACTCTTTCCATTTTGAGTCGTTTAGCTGCAGAGTAAACCTCTTTAACCAGCTCTTTATCTGCCTTCAACCTGCAGAGAGCAACGTTAAAGAACATAAAAAAAATCAGTGCTCGCCACAACTAGCAAGTCATTAATATAGTAGTACAACAGAAATGACAACACTAAATAATGTTTATATATATAAATAAATAGTGACTCCTATGATGCTCACAATTCTTAAATGGCCCTGATTAGTCAGTTACGTATATCATCTTTAAATAAAGAAAAGGTTTGTTGTGTGTCTCTTACTGGGCAGTGTAAGCATAGTTGAGAAGGATCTCCACAGCTTCAGGGTCCAAATCCTCAAACTTCACAAGGGAGATGCCATGAGGCTCCAGATCACTGTTAAAGATCTCAAATAGGTAAGGACTGCAGCAGGCCAGCACAGCCCGGTGCGCCATCAACTCATGACCACATACCTGCAGATGTAAAGTGCCAGAGGTTAACATCGGCTCTCTAATTAGGGATGCACAGTATATCGTCATTGATATATACCAATAACATGGAAAATCTAAACATTTTATTGCGCCCATAGTGGAATTACAGACGATAATTTGTTAGGGGATTATTTCAACATCTCTGCACATTGTTACATTGTTTTGAGTCTGGTTTTATTCAGGATCATCAGCTGCAAGTACCGCCATGCCATTTCCCATATTCTGTTGATGTTTCATGAGGCAATAAACAAAAACGTGAAATTAAAAAAATATGACTATTCAATCTGTATGTTACCTATACCCATTATGATTATTGTGTTCACATTTTATGAGATATACAATAGAACGGTCAAGGATGAGAAATGTAATTTGCGTCTCTGAATGAGATACGCATGTGCACAATGCATGCACATATATAACCATTTATACAGAGATTAGGGTTTGTATTGTGTGTTTTGTTTAATGTTCATTACATGTTGTTAATCGCCTTATTTTGGTATAATGCATTACAGCTGTTAGAAGTTTATTCTCCTCTCACTGCAAGCGATTCATGAGGATTACTGTAAATACACAATGAATGGCCACCATACAATATATGCAAGTGTATTGTCATTTATTTCTCATTCAAATCAAATCATACATTTATAATATAGACACATTTCTTGTTCATGTTACATCTGCCAAACCTTTAATAGTAAATAGCAGTTAAGAGTTGGTCAGTTCAAATGCCAAGCTTTTAAATGACACCTATTTTTCAAATGAGAAGCTTTTATTGAATTAGCTAGCAGTTCCAATATAAATGATTGCAAATGAAAAAAAAAAAATCTATTTTGTTTTATTATTGGTTATTGGTATCGGCCACAATGAGCTGTGAATTGCCAGTTATAGGTATCGGTCCAGAAATTCCAAATCGGTGCATCCCTAAGACAACTTTACAAAAAGACAGGTAGCATTTTGATTCCCTTTACTTGCAGAAAAAGCACAAACTCAAAAAAATAAACTGAACAGTTATAGAAGCTAGATTTGTAAAATCTGCTGCAATAATAGGGCATTCTGTGTGATTGTTTACGAGTCAAAGTTTTTCATTTTTTTCATCCATTTTATATTGTACAGCAGACCAAAAATGCTTATTGCTTAGAAAAGTAATAGCACACCTCTCATCAACAAGCTGCACAATTAGAGGTATAATTCATGTCCAAAGCACAAATTATGCAAGTGTCTGCCAAAGTTTAATACTTAAGGTTTGGGAGTTTTTTTTCCTTCCTCAAATGCCTAACCCCAAATATGAAGAAATAGTGATGTTTGCTTAGCGAGCACTTCTATACAATTTCTATTTGGAACAAGAAAGTCTTTTTGGGTTAATTAAACTAAATTAATCTAAAGACTTCTAACTATTAAATCTCTTTAAGAATTGTTATAGCTTCCTTTCAGTCTTTGAAACAGTCTTAATACAGAGAGCTTTACTTTATCTCATAATGAATGTCACTCGGTTAAGGCCATTGAAAGTTCCAGGAACTGTGTCTAATGAAACTTCCCTGTCTCATGTTTCAGCTGATCAACACCTGCAGCGTGACTCTTAACATCATGGACATTAAGAATCTTTGAAGAGGGTGTGTTACCTGAAGTCTCACATCGCAGAACTGGCCGTTTTTTCTTAGGGCATTCATCTTGGCTACAGTGGAATCAAGGAAACTTTCGTCCTCAAAGATCAAATATCCGTTGGGAATCATTTTTGCTTGATTTGGAAATTTAGCCTGTGCAAAAGTGAAACAAAAACAGGTTTGTGTCAGTGTTTAGAATATTCCTCAAAACATTTGGTGTTTGCAGTGTGGTGTAGTCCCTACCTGTATCTTACATATACACAATATACAATATACCACTCATCCAAGCTGCTAGGCAAAAAGCTGTCAGTCTATATAATCACTACAAATCCATCCTATTGTGCACACATAATACTCAGTCTAATCTAGAAGTACTGTTCTTACCTAATACTGAATGACGTAGGTCTGGGGCAGATAGTTGTCTTTGGAAAGCCGTGAATAGGCAGGTACCTAGGTCTTCCTTCACTACAAAGTGGATGGAAAAGGCAATGCCAGACAACCAGCGGGCACGGCAAGGGGGGCAGAGGTGACTCAAACTCTCAGGCTTAGAGTGACTGCAATCAAGTCCTCGGGTGTCCCGTTGGCTATAGACTCAAACCTTTTCTGTGTTGGTCGTGCATTATAACCTGCAGGACATAGAACAAAGAAAAGGGTCAGGGTTTGGCTAGTTAGTAGTGGTCATTTTGTCTACTCGATTACTATGACATATTACTCGAGGGGCAATGACATGTGATTATCTGTACATATAATAACATGTCTGAAAAACGACTTTGGCTGCTGCATTACGACTTGTTGATCCAGTGTATCATCTATTCATTATTATAGGTTGCTAAAAATCATCGGTTACAAAATGTACAAAAGATTGCACAATCAAAATATTATGCATCATATTTTGTCATTATGTGAAGGTTCACTCCCCAACTCAATGAACGTGCACAATGTGCATCTGTCTGTTCTTGCTTCAGGTTACCGTAGTAATCTTAGTAAGCACGCACCAGTTATTTTAGCGACCGTTTATTTTCAAATTGCGGTTGGCTTAACAGGAGACCCCATAAACATCAGGTTTTTAATATGCGTGTAAAGCTGAAGTTCAGTTTTGAAGACGCTGCATTCTGTTCCATTTAGCTGCGCTCTGTCATTCTGTTTGAAATACTCAAACTGCTTCAGTGCGTTGAGTCCACTGCCACATGCCTGGTGTGTGTGTGTGTCCAAGTGTTTGTTCCTGTGGAAAAAGCCACGATGCTCCGTATTGTTGTTGCTGTGATCATTCATGAAGCGTTCCATTCAACTCAGAGTCGGAAATTCCACCTTTCAACTCGGGAAAGTGCAACGGAATGACACATTATGTCAGACTTCTAACTTGGAAACTCGTGCGGAAATCTTCAACTGCCATTTTGTCGACATGCAGGTGTGTGTGTGTGTGTGTACATAACGCAAACATGTCGACGCCCAGGGCAGGGAGGTTTACAGTCAGTGACATACCTTCTCTTTCATTAAATAATATCCATTAATGAGTCAAAATATTCTTACATTAAATGATAATAAAACATGTTTAGCAAACGTTTTGCAGAGACAGGTGTTCAAAACATGATTAATTACACTCTCTTTTGAATATCGTAATAATAGCATTGCAGCATCGTATATCAGTTTGGTTGCTATGAGATCTATCCGTCAATGCACCCCTCAAAATCACAATGTAACCAATCTTAAAATTTTAAATAAGCTCCCTCGATACATTTGTGTTTAGTTGTCAGGTAAATGCATGATCACCATCGTTCATTGTTTTCATGATCAATCATCAACTTAAGATATTTAAGACTTTTTATGACCTTACATTTTGGAAAACTCATTTTAAGACTTAAGCGGGAACACTATAAAGGTTGAAGATAGTTTTAACTTGACACAGCATCTACAAAATAAAGCGCTCCTGCATGAGATGCTGAATAAACTGCGAAATGTGCCAAAACACATCACATGTGGTAAACTGTCTGGATGGGCGCAAATGAATCTGGCTCGAAACGATCTTATACAGACTTAAACCAGGAAGCTGTCTAAATCTCAACACACACACACACACACACACACACACACACATTTCAGACCCTCCCAGCAACCCTTCTGGGGTCAAGCCCTAATCACCCTTTCTTTAATATTAGCACACAAATTCTCTCCATTCTCCTCCTGTTAACCACATGGCTGCTAACCCCTCTACCACACCCACATGCTTCCAGAAATTTCCACAGGTCCTTTCAGCCATCAGCTGGACCACTTTGGGGGTGGGAATGGGTGACGATTGGATGGTTTCATAACCAACATTTCACTCAGGAATTTTGATGGATTTATCACATTTCCACAACGAGGTGGTTACAGCTGTGCGGGGAAATCAAATAAGCTCCAGTGTGTGGAATCCTCATGCTTTACATGAAAAGGTGCTGGTATTTTTCCACACACATTCACTTCAGCCTCAGTAAATGCAAATGTTCCATGCAAGCAGTGGTGGCCTCTAATCTCCAGGTTTTTTTTTAAAACCATGTAATCGGAAAAGAATAGGCCTTAATTTACATACAGAGATATCACAGAAAGGATCCTCTTGAAGAGGCTAGCTAGAAACAATTTCAAGCAATCGCAGCCCTCGTGGTTTAAAATCACACTGGGTCAAATCACGATTTATATTTATTTTGGTTAATCGTTCAGCCCTAATAGAAGCACTTCATTTTATAAAAATAATGCAATGGTTTGCTGAAAAGTAATTGTTCTGTTTTAAACAGTTTTTTTTTTATGATAAAATTTTATTAAACTTGAAAACAGTGAATTCAGAAATAATAAAAGACTGCCTAATAGCTCATTTAGTAATTTGGGTTTAGAATAAACTGATAACAGAATTTACATTTTTGGGTGAACTATCCCTTTGTAATCATGGGTTTGATTCCCAGGGAACATGCATACTGATAAATGTATACATTTACTGTGCTGGAGGTTGCTGTGTTTAAAAAAAATTAATAAATGTAAAGGTTTGAAAGACTGTGAATGTGTGACACCGAGTAATGTAAATTACATTTTTCTCAGAGTTGGCAGAGATCCCAGAATATAAGTGTTACTTGCATAAAAAGGTACTCATGGCAGAGACTAATATAATTACATCCATGCATACACACATACTGCCACTGGTCATGGGATAGACTGGTAAAACTATCTAAAATTGCAATCAAGAAAATCATTGAACCCGTTTAGCCTCAGTTTCTTTTTTACGCATGGCCTTCAACGATGCGTTAGGTTGTTGCACAATCTGAGTCTGTTAAGTGCTTCCACAACTGATGCAGTGCGTTTTCGTCCATCTGCAATCCATCCTCTCCTCTTTCCCTGTCATCTCACTGTCTGTTACATGCTTACTGACTGAGCTTGCTATTTACAGCATGAGAATTAACAAAAGAATTACACAGAAAAAAAAGGTCTTTCTGAGTATTTTCTGCCACCATGCATTTCAATAACTGCCCATCTTTTTATCTTTTAACCTTTGGATCTATCAATAGTTGTCTGGGGATTGTGTTGTTGTTAGCACACAAAAGGGAGATTTGTAAGTTGTTCTGAATATATTTACACTTTTCCACTTAATCAGTTAATAAATAAAACACAGTTTTTCACTGCTGCAGCTTGTAGAGAAATCAGTTATATTTTCTCGACCTTGTCGTTACAGAATAGTTCACTTTTCTTGTTTGTTTTTGCAAATTGGTCAAGTGGTTAGTTCTTCTTCTCACCCGGTGATTGGCGGAGGATGGACCAGCTCAAAAGGTCTGTTGAGCCACATACCATACCAGAGTGAAATTAATTGTCGCCACTTATTGTAAAGGCGTGAATTTGTAAATGGTGAACATTACCTTCGCTTTCTATGGAAAAGGGCCATTCGCTGGCAGTTGCCTCTCAGAACCACGTCTGGTGTGAAAAGGTCTTAAGCCTAAGATTCCATAAAACTCATTAAGTAAAATGATTTAGACAAGTGTATATTGCCAATAAAACTAATTAAATGAATTGTTTGTTGTTTATGTGCAATATTAAGGCTGAAACATTACAATGCATGTAGGGCCCTATGAAATCATTTTTTTCCCACATTCCAGGTTTTACATTTAATTATTTCTGAAATCTGTGTTTTATAGTTTAATTAAATTTAATCATCAAAAAAACTGTAATCAAATTTGTTTTAAAAGCAACTGCACTTTTTATTTGATTACAGTTTAATGAATGAATTTGATTGGACACCATTTTGATTCAGAAGTTACATTAAACTTAGTTACATTAAAAAAAAGGGGAAAGCACAAGATTTGGGAAAAAATAAAATATTTCATAAGGCCCTAAAGAAAATTTAAGCAATCTTCACATAATTGAAACTTAAAGGAAACATTCAATTGTTTTAATTTAGGCTATTATTTACATTAATATTTAACTTTTTAAATAATCTAAAAAAAAAAAAAAATCAATAGCATACTACTCATTCTTGTTTTGGTATCGAAATTGGTATCAAGAATCATTCAATTTTACTCGTATTTGTAACAACTATTGAAATTTTGGTATCGTGACAACCCTAGTCTAGAATAGCCAAAAAGTTTGTCTCACATTGAGTCAGCAAATTCCTTTCTGTACCTTTGAGCTCAGGAATGGCTTGCAGCCTTGCACAACAGTGATACACTTAAACAGAATCTGCATGAAATGCTCAGAAAGGGCAGTGGGTGAGAAAGGTTGGGGTAAAGGTGACTGCAGTTTAAAACAAAAAGGAAATAAAGTTATATAACTCTTTTGTTATGAATGGATGTGTAAGATCATAAGAGGCTGTGGATCAAGCATGGTGGAATTTATATAATAAAAAATGAAATGCAGATGTGCACTACAGTTTTTTGAGCTGCATTTCCAGGGGTTACATAACTGGCAAAATCCCTGATTTCTTCTCTCTTAATCTAACCTAATACACACTACTGCTCTTTCCATTACAGCATAAATCCACAGTCTGATGGAAGAGTTTATGTAATTTAAAAGAAATTCTTAATTAGAAATATGGAATAAAAACTGGAAAGGATACACATTATTAATGTTTCATCCTAGTAATTAGTTCATTTTTAGAATCTATTCTTTAACTTTTGCAAATGAATAGACTACATTCAGAAGGCAAAGGGGAGCTTTTGGAGAGGTCAAGCCAAGTGATGTTATTATCCTAGCTTTTACAGAGCACAGTTCTTATTTACACTATCTATATACAGCTCACTAATGAAACACTAACCTTTATAAGGAAAGGTTAATGGGAGAAAACAATTAAAGCAGTGAGCTAACAGAGCAACCACATGAAAACAGGCTGGAAAATCAAATAATCCTGCAGTATGTGTGGAAAATTATTTGTAAACGGAACAGAACACTGATTTTATTCATACACGCCGTCATACAAAATACTTCCAAGTGATTCACACTAATCGTGGTGTAGAAATGAGGCAGAAAGATCAAGGAATCACAAGGCAGAACACAGCTGAGCAATTATCTACAATATTGAAAAGATGAACTGTTATCTTTCTTTGGATTTGCAAATACGCTGGAAATGTGTCCAAAGTCTATGCCAACAAACCAGAAACAGCCTCTTATCTCTCACTCTTAGTGTGGACAGAGTAATCTTCGCCAAGTACTGAAATACGCAAGCAAATGGTTTGTAGGAGTACGCCATTTGCTGCACACATTTCCTTTACAAATGAAGCCTTGTACCTCCATACAGGCCGTCCATAGGCAGATGTGCTTATACGGAACAGAAATGTATTTGAGGGAAGGGGAATTGCTGCTTTATGCGAGCGTAAATGGGACTATGAAATAATGTAGGACTAGTGTTTACACATTTACACAGTATTGGCTACATGAAATGTTCTGTGGGAGTGGGAACACAATGTCAGGTTGAGAAAAATAACACTACATGGGTATGCTGTTCATATATTGAAAAAACAAAAAAAACAGTAAATTAAGACTAGTAAAATCCTTATTTGGCAAGCCCTATTATATAGCCACTTTTACTTGTTATAGAGGTAACAAGCATTATGGTAGTTTATTTCTCTTTTAATTTTGTTTTATGATTGTACTGACAGGACAAGCTATATTCTTAGCCTATAAAATAAATTTGAACATTACATTTCTGACAATTCTCACAAATTTCTGACCATCACTATGGCCATTTTTAAACCGTGCTCAAACGCATGTTTTTAGTAAACCGCTGCTCGAACGACTATTTTATAATCCTGTCTAAAAAAATACAACTATAAAAACACAGGAGAGACTTTCACTTCCAAAAGCCTACAACCAAGGTTACCATATGTTACGCTGAATTCGCTTTCAATTATGAAACGTGCAGGAACAAAATTCTGTGGTTCCCGCCCTCACACATTCCACGAATGCTGATTGGCCAGAACGCCCAGCCCGAGCGATACTATTGGCCACATCAAATGTCCATTAACACACCCCGCATCTCTAACCATATTTCCCGCACAACGATACAATCCTTGCATCATGCTGAGATCAGAACATTTCTCAGCCCCCGCGCAAGTGTAAGAAACCCAAAATTAGGTCAGTAGTATCTGTTCTGCGTCGAAACACACATATTGGTTTCAATGAACCACACCGTTCAGTCTTTTCGCAACCTTGTCAAATCAAACTGTCCGGTGCTGGTTTTCCCTCATTTATAGTGTAGCTTGTTCGCATGCATTTTCGCCAGACATCGTTTCGATGTACTATAATGTATTTTTAACATTTTCCTATTCTGATCACCAATGTTATGATAATCAACTGTTACTACTGATAACTTTCGAAGCTGGATGTAATTGTAAAGCAGACAAAATTAATATCTTGTTTCGACAGTGCAAGCACTGCATTAAACACAGTCGAGTCTCTTTCTCTAATGAGAGAAACCCACGCGGTTATCAATGGGCGAGCACGGAAGGGTACAGAGCAACATAAGGTAATCGCGTGAGTACATAAAAGTATCAACACGAATAAAACAAAACTTCATGGATACAAGCAAATCATGTTTACAGATCTGGCTATTTAGATTTAGTGAATTTTCGAATCCTGGGAGGATTGGAGCGTCGCGCGCAGCTTTACACATTACTGATTTATCCGCCAAAAAAAAGTCTTACCTGATCTGTTTGACAGTAGACGATAGTAGACATATTTAAGGTCAAATTAAAGTTGTTGGTTGTGGATATTGCTGAAGCAATAGATGTGGCAGGTTTCTGAGTCGTAGAGTCTTCTCTCTCCGGGTCTCGATATGCGCGAGCTTTGACAGCGACGCTGAAGCGCGCAGGCGTTTAACAAAAGCCAAGACGCTGTCTCGTGCGTGACGTAAGTCTAGTGCTCCGCCTGCGGAAAAGTACCGGCCGAGTTCGAAATGGCATACTACCATACTAGTCCTACTATTTCTGGGGCAGTGGTTGCATTTGCATATGGCCACAAATGAGATCAAGTGTTCTTATTATGTCTTTCACGTGTCTAGACATCGAATATATATATATATATATATATATATATATATATATATATACCCATATCACATATATGTTCACTGAGCAGCTTAGCATCTCCTGTGATGGCAAGGAATTTATGTGACGTCAGGTAATATTCCTCATTATCCCCTCGCTCCTGCCCAGGTAAAACTTATTCTGACTCAGCCAGCGTTGTAAATCTTAATTGGATTAATGGATCAGCACTACGACTATAGACACATCAGCACAAGTCTGTGCTAAGCTGCCCATTCTGTAACTGCCAGCTAGTTTAATTCACTGACCTCCCAATGCCAGTAACAGGGGCTCTAGAAACATCCTGGCCATTGTGACCAAACCCTCACCAACAACTGAACTGACAAGGGTTTGTCCACCCATGAATAAGGGTTTTTAAAAACAGTGGTATGTATACATGAAGGATAGGATTAAACCGGAGAGACAAATATGCCCCTATCACAATAGAGGTGTTCAGTCAATGATCTCGGATGTCAATAGTGAACTTTTCAATATAATCACTCTTAAATGTACTGATATTCTAAAATACATAGTAAGATATTAAACAATTTCCACATTAGTTCTATGTCATTTGCTGTTACAAGTGAGCATCCCATATCACATTATAAATATAAGTGTTTATAAATATAATACGTCGTTTATACAGTGGGATCCTTCGTATGATGGGGAACAGCTTTATTTAGGAAACACGTGAGCAGCTGTGTTGCTTAGAAATAAGTTGGCACTTTAAATTGCCACAAATTAGTGGTTGGACCACAACTGATTTGATTTGGGATACTCACTTGTAACAGCAAATGACAGAACTGATGTGGAAATTGTTTAATATCTTACTATGTATTTTAGAATATCAGTATATTTAAGAGTGATTATATTGAAAAGTTCACTATTGATATCAGAGATCATTGACTGAACACCTCTACTGTATATATAATATAGGCTTTGTGAAATAGGTTATACATATAATTCTAATGATTACAGTACTGTTGTAGACATTAACATTATTTAAAGGGTAGTTCACCCAAAAATGAAAATTCTCTCACCATTTACTCGCCCTCAAGCCATCCTAGATGTGTATGGCTTTCTTTATTCACAAAGATTTTTAGAGAAATATCTTGGCTCTGTAGGTCCTTACAATGTAAGTGAAAGGTGGCTAGTATTTTGAAGGTCCAAAAAGTCCATCAAATTTATCCAGACCACTCCAGTAGTTAAATCCATATTTTCGTAAGCGATATGGTAGGTGTGGGTGAGAAACAGATCAATATTTAAGTCATTTTTTAATATAAATCTCCACTTTCACTTTCACATTTTCTTATTTTGTTTTTGTCGATTCGCATTCTTTATGCACTTCACCACCTACTGAGAGTGGAGGAGAATTTATAGGGGGGGAAAAAAATCTAAAATATTGAACTGTTTCTCACCCATACCTATCATGTCACTTCGGAAGATATGAATGTAACCACTGGTCATGTTGATAAATTTTATGCTGCCTTGATATGCTTTTTGGACCTTTTCTGGCCACCTTTCACTTGCATTGAATTGACCTAGAGAGCTGAGATATTTTCCTTAAAGTCTTTGTTTGTGTTCAGCAGAAGAAAGAAAGTCATACACATCAGATGGCATGAGGGTGAGTAAATGATGAGAGAAATCATTTTCGGGTGTACTATCCCTTTAAGGGATTAGAAACTAACATAAATCAGCAATGAACAATAGTATGTTTATAAATTAATATTTAACCACAATTATTAGATCATGATACCCAATTTTGCAATAACTAATTTTAACATATAAAACCTTATTGTGAAATATTACAGTTCTTATTACAATACAACAATTGTTACTTCCCACATCCCATTGCATTTAAATATTGATTATGCAGTTTGTGAGAGCTGTTATGAAGCATTTGCAGCACCCTCCAGAATTTTACAAGACTGATGAGATGTGTGGTGTCAGTTTTGACCAAGCTCCATGTTCCTGTCCCCTCAAGATTCAAACAGATACACAGCCAATCTGACGCCTCATGCTTAATTGGATCATTTAATCACATATTGTGTGTATGTGTGTGTGTGTTGTCTGAAATCCTCGGGCTCAGTCTAGTGGCACAGATGTGTTCTGACAGCAGCAGTACTAATATTTCAGGTGAGAGGTCATGTCTCACAACAGCAACTAACACGTGAGGTATCCGGGAATGTTCTCGTAGGGACAGCACTGGGCTAAAAAGGAAAAAAAAAAGTTTTTTCAGCAAAATGAAAGCTCTAAAGGGAATATAACTATACAAAACGTTTGCTGAACCATGCTAAACTCCAGCATGCTACTTGTTTGAGTGTGATTCTTCATTCATGTGACTGTTTAGGTAAAAATAATTTTAAGGAAATTTGTTTGATAATTTTTAATGAATGAGGCCCAGTGGATCCTTTAAAGGAATGTTCCGGGTTTAATACAAGTTAAGCTCAATCGACGGCATTTGTGGCATAATGTTGATTACCACAAAAATTCATTTCGACTTGTTCCTCCTTAAAAAAAAAAAAAGAAACAAAAACCGAAGAATGGGGACAATTTTTTGCAGGGTTTAAACAGAAATGTGAATATTATACTTTTATAAAAGCATTTGCATTAATTCTTCTGTTAAAACTTGTGTATTATTTGAGCTGTAAAGTTGTTTAAATTGTCATTTTTACAGTCGTTTTAGGGTTTTTTGACATTACATTGTCATGGTAGTTAATCTTAAAATTAAAAGGTTTATAAATGATTTTATCACACTAAAATCATGTTTATACACATATTCAGGGCTGACCCAGACTCTGTTGTGCCATAGGCGTGATTTCAGATTGGCAGCCCAACCCCCCGCCCCCTTTTTCACTTGAACTCCAATTTACTGCAAAGCTTTTTTTCCCCCAATTTTATATGATACAAACTAAAAATTATTTATAATGAATAACAAATAACACATTTGACCAATAACAAACAACCTGTTCCAAATTACCTTCTGATTTCTTTTTTAAAAACAGGTTTAGGGTAAGGGTTAGGTATAATTTAATTACATAAATAAAATGTGCTTGTTTAAAATTAATAATTAGATTATTAATTAAATAATAAAAAAATAAGGAAATGTGGTTTCAAAACTGCACAAGCTGGACTTCTTTGTAGCAAAATCATCAATGTCATTTATTTAATTCATTTAATGAATAGTTCCATTAATAATCTTAATTATGGCCATAAAATAAAAACAGAAAAGATCAAATGTCATTAAAAATCAAGGTTGCAGTACAATTATCTGGTGGAACCAGTTGTAAAATTTCCATCATGGTCTATTTTTTATCAGTCATATCACTCATTTCACTGAGCCGTAGGAGCCTATATTTGATGTTGTATCGATATAATGTTCTAGTGAATAATTTGCAGAGTTGGAGAACGTACTTTTCAAAGTGTTCTTGCATATCTGACGATATTTTTTGCACGCACACATAAACCGTAAAGTGAGCGCAAAGAGATAGCGAGATAGATGTAAAAAAGTACTTTGAAAGAGTGCGCACTCTGTTGTGATATGGTTGTGACTGAAGAGAGCACATCAATATGAAGACAAAGCCACATCCTGGACATTTTTAGCCAATTTAGCTTTTTTTCAGGTCGGAAAATAGGACATGTCCTGGAAAAAATTACGCATGGTCACCCTATGTCACCATTTATCATTAGAACGGAAAGGATGTTAGTGGAACATATCGCTCAACACAGGAGAAGAGGGATGCGCAGTTGTCATGAGAGGGTACACTTCTGACAAAAAAAAAAATACAAAAATCCTCTTGCACGGCACCCCTTTGTCATTTTGCGCCCTAGGCAACCGTCTATGTCGCCTACGCCATAAATATCCTTTATGTCTTGTGGTTATACTTTTGAAAAAGTTAGTTTTTTAATGTAATAAAAAATTGGCCCCATTCACTTCCATTGAAAGTGCCTCACTAGAACCTCGAGTTTTGCTTTTTTTAAAGAATAGGAGGAACTAGTTGAAATAAATTTTTGTGGTAATCAACATTACGCCAGAAATACCTTTGATTGAGCTTAACTTGTATTGAACCCAGAACATTCCTTTAAGACCACATAAATTCAAAATTTGTATTTAGTGGCTTTTAGTTCTTTACTATTAGCTTTGAAACCATCTATATGCTAGTGTACTCCTAACAGCTGACATATGTAACTTTTAGCAGACATGCGCATTCAAACTGTTCAAATGCATTCAGACCACAAATATTGATGACTCATCTGAACTACACAGATTTTTGTCCAATCAAATGCTCTAGAGTGAGAATGTCCCTCCCCTAATATGACCTGCAACTGACTAGCAAGTAGCACATCATGTTTTGTGGCTAATGCCTATTGGCAGCAGCGTAGCTGGATCCTGGCTGATACTGAAGCCCGGGATCTTTTGTTAGTAGCCTCGAATGTATTTTTGTTTGCTTGTTTTTTGTGACGAAAGAAAAGAAGTAAGGCTTAATGTTCATTACATCAGGGTACAAAAGCAATGAGGCAGGCTGCAATTCTGGCTTCAAATGTAAATGAATTCCAGTCAGTGAGCCCAACTTGCATTAATAGACTGTTCGCACTTTGACATTTACCTGCTGTTCAAGATCATCAGACACATTACGAAGGCCTTGAGTGGGAGTTTTCTGTTTTCTTTCACAGGGGTGCAGCTTTTCTGTATCAGAGGCACTGAGGTTTTATTATGCAAGTCTTATTTCTAAATATATGATCCATAAGCCTTATTTCTAATCATTTTATTTTTACATTTTATGTTTTATTTTTAACAATCCACACACCAAGTAGATTTTAATGCATGCACCAGTCAACTTGTTCGGTTATTTGGGTATAGTCGGGAGTCAGAATGACAATAAAGAATGTTCATTGCAGTGGAATTTCTTCAAACGCAACTCAAAATAGCAGAACAGTGAGCTATAAGCCTAAATTCCCCAACACACAGGTCTTAAAATGATCTCACGATCTCTCTCTCTGATCTAACTCTCATGTTAAATTCAAACTAAAATGACTGCCTATATATGCACTCTGCCAGTGCTGGTTCACATTTCCATGTGCGTGGAGTTACACTGCTGCATTTAAAGAGCCTCGTTGGGGTGAATTGATTTTTAAATGGTTTAAAATCAAATGACATTGCACTTGTGATAATTACAAATTTAAATAGTTAAATTACTTTGATTTTATTGTAAGCGTTAGTTTCTTCACAACGAACAAACGAGCTGACAAGTTGTTCACGTTGAACCGCAATTTAAATAAATATGTGTTTGATCCATTTATTTTGCGCCTGATGTTTGCTCATATAAAGTTCTGAACAGGTTTCAGTGTTGTGCGCTTAAAATAGGCCCTAATTGTTATTTGAAAGGAAGGGTGGTCATGTTTTAAGTCACGGAAGAAGGGATTCGTCTTATTTTTATTAGCCTGTGGGCTAAGCCCTGGATAGTCTAGCAACGACCCTGCCTATTGGCATAAAAACATTTGTCCCGCCTTATAATGGGAAATAATATGTCAACATAGCAAAGAAAATTGCGCTCATCATATAAATGTTTTTTCATAGGGTCTTAAAGAAAAAGTCCCATCACAAAGATGGCTATGCTAACATGCACCTAACATACACTATGTTAAGTGAAAACTGGGTCACAGTGGATGTGGCTTAATGAAAGAATGCATTAATTATGTATTATATGGTCTTTATGAGTACAAAATCTGGTCTTTATTGATGTAGGGTTGTGTTATAAGTTCTAATAGTGTTGACTCTCAGAGACTTTCTTCTGGGTGGATCACTATTAGTGAATCAGATGCTGGGGGATTTAATTGCAGTTTTATGCAAGACATTCTTGTTTAACTGAGTTAGTAAGCCGCTGCCTTCTTGCTATCCTCATCCTACAAGTCATGCTTTTTAACACTTAATGTTTCAGGGATAGTTACTCATCCTCATGTTTTTCCATCCGAACCTTAATGACTTTCTTCTGTGGAATAAAACAATAGATTTTAGTTTGTTAGTCTCAGTCACATTTCACTGTCATTGCATCTTTTTTTTATACAATGAGACTGAATGGTGACTGAGGCTGTCTTTCTGTGTTCCAGGGAAGAATGAAAGCCATATGGGTTTGAAATCAACATGAGGGTGTGTGAATGATAACTGCATTTTTAATGTTGTTGGGTAAACTTTCTTTAAGTTATTTTCTAAGTTATTGCAGTAGTAATTTCACACTCTTGATGTTGTCCTAAATTGAATATACTGTAATAGGTTTTCTGGATGCAGTGATGACTTCATCCCTCTCTGTAATATCCCTATGGACATAAAAGCTGGTTATAACATGTTTTTAACAATGTCCCTTAAGCCCTCAGCAAAACACTCTGTAGTCTTTACAGTAATAACATACATCCCTGCCAATGGTTTGTATCTTATGTTCTGTTCACTTCAATACTCATAATATAAACACATTGTACAAGTTATTGTAATGTTTTAATTTAAAACACCACCAAATGACTCTAGAATAACAAAGAAATAAGCATGAATTAAGAACTGTCCCAGTTGGCTTATTAGACTTATGAGTTGCAGACATTCTGACTGCTTGCATCTGATGCTGCAACTGGTCATTAATTCTCCAGCAACCATCTGTCTGACACATTTATTGTTTTTATAGAGCAGCTGAATGTAGCAAGTCTAGTTTCATTATTCTGCCAGGCAGGTCATTTTTCACACTGGGTTTTTATTGAAAATATCACCCTGTAATTATAGCGAAATGCAACAGTGTCAGATTTGACCTATGGAAGCAAATGGACCTATCTTATGGTGAAATTAGGCGTAAGCTTCATTATTTTCAGATGAAATTTTTTGGTCAAATTAGTTTTAGAGACTCTGTAAGTCTACAGGTAGTTTAATTTAAAACAGCTCTGAGGCAGTTTCAGGATGTGTTAATGTTACCGGATACAGAAATCACACATATAACCTCTAATTAAGACAATATTGCAGGAGTTAGCTGAGTTCAGATCAACAGCCTTCTCGACTGATGGGGCCTAGACATGAGACAACCCAGTGACTGTGTTCACATGCTTTACACCTGCGAGACACCCGGAGAGGAGAAATTAATCTCACACAGTTGGCAGTTTAATTTTGTACCAATCTAAACCGCAGAACATTCTATGAGACTCCCTACCCACACAGTATGTGATACAGACAGTTGGATACTTTGCATATTGTAAGAAACAGATTGAAAGAACAAGAACATAATATATTCAAGGACAGCTCTAGGGCTTAGTCACGTATGCCATCAAAGATATCAAACCAAGTTGAATGTAAGGAGTAAGAAATATAGAATAAGATAGGATAAGCACCTCCATGCTTACGAAAAATGTATCTGTATACTTTAAATATACCAGATGATTTTTTTAACTGGGTAATAAATGCTTAAATTTAAAAATAACAACAAGTGCCTCCCTCAGCATTGGCTAGTCTGGCTGTCAAGATAATTATTGCAAACTGTTTCATTAAATTCTAAATTATTGAAGTCATTAAATTTTAAAGGTCTGTTTATTATTATTATTATTATTATTATTATTATATTGTTTTAAATTAAGTTACAGCAACATTAGGTATTGATAACTAAATAGTAGCTGTAGGAATTATGGAGACAGTAGCTCAGAGTAGCATTTTGTCACAAGTTTTGACACCAAAAGTTAATTTTGGAAAATGTAAATATGTCAGCCTTTGATTTTCATCACCACTGTATACTTCAACTAAAGTCCCTATTTACAGTAAATGTGTATGTATCTATTTGAATTAAATTATGGCTTAAAAAACCCTAAATTAAAATTCTGTCCCAATTTTCTCACCCTCATGCTGTTCCAAACCTTTATGGTTTCTTCTTTTGAACACAAGGAGAAATTTTGTAGAATGTTGACATTGCTCTTTTTTCCATAAGTGAAAGTGATTGGTGACTTAGGCTGTGAGTCCTTAATATTCTTTTAAAAATCTCTTTTTGTATTCCACAGAAAAAAAGAGTTTAGAATAAAATGAGAGTAAATGTTAAAAGGAATTACATTTTTGGGTGAACTTTCAATTTCATTTTGAGTTATAATCACTGTTCTTCTCAAATAAGAGAGAAGTGAACTAAGAAAATACCTTAGCAATGATGCACTTGTGAAAATAAAGTTGATATAGAGAGTCAGATATTGTAATATCAGCATCTGCAGTTTTAAACATTTTCTAAATAATTGAACACATCTCCTGAATACAGATTCTTTTTAAATGTGTTTTCTCATTCAAAGGTAGAGAAAGGGAAAGGGCACCTAACAGAGGTTACTTTTGTCAAACTAGAACCTGCAGTAGTGCGGAAAACAGGCTATTTTCAGTCTGAGCTGATTTGATTGCACTTTTGAGAATTCAGACAGCATCTACTGCTACTCTCTCACGACAATACCTTTCCCTTCAGGAATACTGCAGTGAAGCACACGGTGTATGAGTGTGTGTTTGCTGCATTTATGCATGAGCGTGGGACTCAAGCAGTGATTGTGCCATTCTGCTGGTATGCTTGCTGTCATTAGCAGTAATTCTGCATTGCTGAAGTTGACAACCAATATTAGAGTAATTTTTTTAAATGACATTTTTAAGACACAATTCTTTTTTGGTCACACTGTCACTGTCCATTGTGTCTATTCACATCTTTTCCATCAATTCCTTACTGTTAATCTGGTCCACCTTTCCTCAGATGCTCTCTCTTGGTCCAGACAACATCCTTGTTTCTTTTAACCCCTCCACTTTGCTTTGACTGTGGTATGTGGGTCAGAAATGTGATCACACACTTCAGAACTAGACGTGTTTACTTCACCGGACCAGAAAACTTTCACTTACGGACAAAAATGGAGGCGTGAGATGACTGATTCCATGTAAGATAAGTTCAGTCAACAATATTTGTAGCATAATGTTGATTACCACAAAATGTAATTTAGACTCATTTATCTTTTTCTTAAAAAAACAAAAAAAGCAAAAATCAAGGTTACAGTGTGGCACTTACAATGGAAGTGAATGGGGCCAATTTTTGGAGAGTTTAAAGACAAAAATGTGAAACTTTTAAAAAAAATTTAAAAAAAGCACTTTAATTGTTCTGTTAAATCTCATGTGTTATTCGAGCTGTAAAGTTGTTTAAATTGTTGTTTTTGGCAACAATGTTGTAAAATTGGATATAGTCAGGACTGGATTGGTAATCTGGCATACCGGGCATTTTCCCGGTGGGCCGACGCACTTTGGGGCCGATCAGGTGCAGACTGGCCATCGGAAGAACCGAGCAGACCGGTGGGTCGGCCACGAAACACGTGATAAGCTAAAATGAGCCGCTGCGTTATGCAGAACGGACCACTATACGGAAATAATGAGAAACTTGGACAGTCTCCAAATATTATTGATAGGAGGGAAAATAATAATCTGTCCTTAACTGCAGAAGCCTTTTCGCTGGAATTTTTATGTTTATTTTTAGGTAAAGCAATTATATTATTGTCTCGGGGCAGCAGAGACAATCATACTCATCCATGTTGATAGATGGCAGTACAGCGTTTAACACCTCTGTCACATCTGTACTTACTGTACACAAAGAAGAGCAATGCTAATGCTGGCTAGAGAACTAATGAATGCCCCTTTAACACACAGATTGTTTACATCTTGTGGTTATACTTTTGAAACGGTGAGTATTTAACATTTACCGATTGGCCCCATTCACTTCCGTTGTAAGTGCCTCACTGGTTATTAACATTGTGCCACAAATGCTGTAAATTTAGCTTAACTTGTTTTAAATCCGGAATATTCCTTAAAGTAATGTCTTTTCCATCTAACTTATTACATGGCAGGAAGGAGAATTACATTTCCTTTGCACAATTTTCATGTGTCTGTTTCAGTTTTTTTAATGTTAAAGAACAAATTTGACTCATTAAAGTCTAAGCCTTGTTGTCCCTTTTCTAAATTCTAAGAAGACAGACAAAGCCATGAACTTTTGTTCGAATAGGTGTATTTGGGGGGTTACGTGACGCCATGGGAGAGGCAGACGTGTGAGCGACGAGACATTAAAAGACACTTACATGCTCTAGCTGAAACCTCTGGTGGCCATGTGAGTTGGGGATTCGATTTGGACGGCACGTCGGGAGAAGAAATCCAGCGTCAACTGTCCAACATCTCGTGATGCTGACGAAGGTTGTTGCTGACTTGGAGGATCTTGCTGTAATACGTCAATAGATTATGGCGATGGAAAAAAAGTCACAAGAGTGGCAGAAGTTGAAAGATCGATTATCTGGAGTCATCGGAAAGGGAATTATCTGCTAATCCACCCGCATACAAACAGATTTGGAATCCATTTTGGAAAAATTGGAAGATCTCGAAAATAGGAATCGAAGGAACAATATATGAATTGTTGGAATTCCTGAGCATGAAGAGGGCAGAGATATGGTGATATTCCTGGACGAGCTCTTCTCGAGTCTGCTCAACATAACAGGCCATAAATTGGAAATCGAGCAAGTTCACAAAGAACCGGCTCCGGATCTGCCGAGTGAGATAGGCCTCGATCAATTCTGGCCAGATTTTTGAGATCATCCGATAAATAAATAGGGGCACCTGGCAGGGCTTCCCTTTTTCCCCATTATTGTTCTGTCTTGCCCTGGAACCATTAGCAGCCGTGATAAGAAATGAAAATGATTTTCCAGGGGTGGTGGCAGGAGCTGTGGCGCATAAGCTTTTGCTTTACGCAGATGATATTTTATTATTGGTCTCCAACCCCACTAGATCTATGCCTTGCCTCCACAGAATGATAAATTGCTTTTCAAAATTTTTGGGCTACAGAGTTAATTGGTCTAATCCGAAGCTTTGGCTCTGACAGCGTTCTGCCCCTTAACAGCTTTTCAGCCGGCATCTTTCATTGGCCCAAATAGGACATTAAGTATTTGGGTATTTTATTTCCAGAAAATGTATGTGATTAAGTCAGAGTTAATTTTGACCCTTTAATAAAAAAAATTCAGAGTGATGTGGAAAGGTGTGCTTCATTAAATTTATCTATGATTGGGAATGGGAAGGTTAATGTTATAAAAATGAATTGTATTCCAAAATGTAGCTACCTATTACAGTCTCTCCCCATTGAAGTTCTCCTCTTTTATTTTAAACAATTCGATAGTTTTGCTAAATCTTTTATCTGGAATGGTAAATATATGGATTGAGAAGGGAGTTGCTATGCTGGGTGACCTGAATCAAAATGAAGCATTGAGATTCTTTGAAAATATTACACAGCAGATTGGGATTCCCAGATCTCAATTCTTCATGTACTTACAGCTGCGCCATCTACTTTGTACCATCTTTGGGTGTAGTACGCAGCCCCCTAAAGCTGCAGACACTCTTGAGATGGTACTAGCGGCTTTTGGAAAGGGTCACGAGGATTCAGCATACTATTCCTGGTTAATTCAGAGTCTAGGGGATGGGATTTTGACATTTTGCAAGAAGCTATGGGAGAAAGACTTGAATTTAGTACTGGAGGATGAAGAATGGGGTAGGACTTGGGCACCTGTTGGCGATGAAAATCAGAGGATGGGGACATAGGCCACGTTTTTTGGTATTGTAATAAGATTCAAGAGTTTTGGTCGAGGGTTCAGAATTAGATTTGTGAGATCCTGAGCACTCAGATTTCATATTTTGATGGAAAGTGATCCTTGGGGGATGGAAGTCGGCTGGTGCACCCTCATTTCACGAGTGGTGCACCGAATTGGGCACAGTGGCGGCCTTTCAAAAGATGTTGCATAGATGGCTGGGCAGCTTGGGTGCCTTTGAGAAGAAGTGGGGAACTTATTTGGCCTTCTTGGAGGGTTGCCAGGGAGGAACAGTGGAGAGGAACAGTTTAAATGGTGTGTATGTAATGAATTGATGTGTGGAACCCTTTTTCTTTTCTTTTTTTTGTTGGGCAATTTTTTTATTTTATAAATTTTTTTATGTATTTTTTTATGTCTGAGTATTTTCTTTGGATTGTCTGCTTTTATGTGTGTCTGTTATTATTCGGTGTCTGACCACTGGAGTGTGTGATGGGGGGGGGGTGGGGAGGGGGGTATATTTTGCTGAAAGTTGATTCTGTGTTTTCATTCCATGCTGTTTGTGTTGATTTGCGTGTGGAATCAATAAAAAGTTGTTAATGGAAAAAAAACAAAACAATATATATATATATATATATATATATATATATATAACAATGCAAATAAGGGTTATAATAAAAGGCTTAATTTTCTTTATGCAAAATTCATAATAAGATATAATAAATGTTAATATTGTAGTATTGTTGTATCAGTGTACATTATAATGCAACTGTAATGCCTTTTATATTTCATAATCATTAAATGTATAATTACATTAAAAAAAATAGGTGTATTTGTTTGTCCAAATCTCAGTGGTTTGTTCAGATTTCATGTCCTATTGTCAGTGCTAAATCAGTTCTCAAAACAACTGTTGTGTTAAGACCAAACTACTCATGTGCTTAAAGCAAACTCTTTTTTTTTGCAACAGGGTTAAGAGAAGTCAACAGTACATCTATCAGACATGCGTGATCTTGTGATCAGTCAGTTACGCAATGTAATGGCTATGGTCAATTTGTGTCAAACCGAATAAATCAATGTTAAATAATGGGACATGGCTATGGTTACCAAACACAGGCGTCATTTGCCATTTCTGACATGCATAGGGTGACAGGGTGAGGCAAGATCGTGTGATGAATGGTTATGTAATTCAGGATGCCACATGTGCACACACAGGAAATGCTCTCTCAAATGTGGATCATACCCACAGATCTACATTGTATTGCATAGACTAATGGGGTTATGCTTGCATATTCAAAAGGATCCACTTAATGTACATTTCAGAAGAACACATTTTATTAAGTTAAAGGTACATTTAGTAATTTTTTCCTCATTAGGAATGTTTTTTGACCGTAAAATATATAAATACTTTTGATATGTTTAAAATCATGTGAACTCATGAGAGTTGCCTAATACGTTTAATACAGCTGGGCTGCCTCATGTGGGCCGCCATATTAAGATTACATATCTAGCCAAATTGGTAAACTGCTTTATCTCTGCAATCCACCTTATATTGGAGACTTTTGCTCACGGAATAAACTAATCATGGTTGACTGCAAATAGCAGTCTCAATGGCATCAATAACCCAAAATTATTGGTTTTAGAAGATGCCACATCCTTGCTGCTAGGTGTCAGTAGTCCAAGATGACTGGAGTAGCAGCCAGTGCAACATAAAAATATTACCAAGTGCACCCTTAAAGCCACTATATTGTGTCAACATTCATTTTAAAACTCTAAAATATAGCAATTAAACATAGTGTACAAATGCCAACATAGCACTACATTCAACACAGAGAGGAAGTCATTGAAAATGCAGAAGCAGCCTTCTTTCTAATATGTCCATTGAACCAGAATGAAAAATACTGGAGTGGATAATTATATTCTGCTGTCCCCTCATGTGTCATTTAGCTGGCACTTCTCTGCATCTCTCTAAGCACATTTATCAATTTCTCTTCCTTCTCTCCTTTAATGAATCTAGTCACTGAACTGTCACTCTAATAGTGAAGACTGGTTCGAGCTGACAGAAAGGCTACCGTAACTCGGATAACCACTCTGTACAATTGTAGTGAGCAGAGAGCATCTCAGAATGCACAACAGCAAACCCTGAGGTGGATGGTCTCAACAGCAGAAGAGCACCTTGGCTTTCACCTCTGTCAGCCAAGAACAAAAAGCTGAGGCTGCAGTGAGCACAGGCTCACCAAAACTGGACAGCTGAAGACTGGAAAATGTAGCCTACACTGGTCTTATGAATATCGATTTCGGCACACAGATGGTAGGGTCAGATTTTGGCGCCAACAGCATAAATCCATGGACCCAACCGGCCTTGGCTGATGGTGGTGGTGTAATGGTGTGGGGAATGTTTTCTTGTCACATTTTGGGCCTGTTTATACCAATCAAACATGGCATGAATGCCACAGCCTATTCAAGTATTGTAGCTGAACATGTGCTGCATCCTTTCATGGCCACAATTTACCTATTTTCTAATGGCTACTTCAAGAATGATAATGCACTATGTCACAAAGCAAAAGTTGTCTCAAACTGGTTTCATGAACATGACAATGAGTTTATTGTTCTTTTGTGGCCTTCCCAGTCACCAGATCAGGAAATGGTAGAACAGGCAATTCACAGAATGAATGTGAAGCTGACAAATCTACAGAACTTGAGTGATTCAATCAAGTCAACATGGACCAGAATCTCAAAGGAATGTTTCCACCATCTTGTGGAATCCATGCTACAAAGAATTGAGGCTGTTTTGAGAGCAAAGGGAGGTCCTACACAGTATTAGTATAGAGTTCCTAATAAAGTTTTCAGTAAGTGTATATACATGGTGATTTTGAAGAAAGATAATTGTTTTAACAGTATTTTCTATGACAATGTCTGTATTTTAGTTAGATTTGTGGCCTTCATGCTTGACCCCCACCAGCATTCAAGGGTAACACCAGATCTTGCAATGGCATTGTAAACATTAAACAGCAAACAGGTAATGGTTCTGTATAACTGGGGCAGAGTTTTGAATGAGAATCAAAGTGTGGAACTGCCCAGCTTCAAGCTTGTGGGTCAGGGTCTTATCCAGGTCATATCCGTGCAGACTGTAACACGTGAGTCTGTTCCCCTCTGACTGATCCAGTTCCAGACAAACAGCAAATGGTGGGCACCTTGTCAATAATGTGTTTAAGTTTTAACCAGCATTTGACTAGTGGAGGAGACTGCCATGTCACTGTAACCCCTAATATCTCATGCTGAGTCAGGGGAATTTGAGTTTAATTGGATTGTGCACTTATGGCAAGAATCCAAAAATGATTTGCTGTGATTGGGTGAGTGCTGTGGTAGCTTCAGCAATGGAAAATCCTATTCACATTTGCGTAAAGTGTTTGTGAATATGTAAAGCTGCTGCTTTAAATAAGGGAGAGAAAAATAGAGCAGTCTGGACGTATGAGTTTGTAAACGCACTGCATGTTATGGAGATAGAAGAGAGGTATCAGATATCAGAGAGATAATAACTTCCCATGTTCCTGTAGAATCATATTATGTGCTTTCTGAGAACTGAATGTCTAGTAAGCATGGTCCAAAATGAACTTGCCAATGGCTAGGAGAATTTAGAAGAATGATCGATTATTATATGCCATGAAACTGTATTTTATATAATTTGCATTACAAATATTTGTATTCCAATGACAATTAGTAATTATTTTCTGTTTTTGTCCTTGCAACTGAGATGTGCCAGACTCTGTCTTTTAGTGAAATTTTATTTGCACAAAAATCTGATTTTAGTCTTCATAGTTTTATTTTAGTGTCTTAATATAATGCATATAACATATATGAATGTTACACAAAAGTATGATGTTTTGGAGCTTCACTGAATGTTCGATCGCTCTGCTCAAGGTCAGGAGGTGGCAAAGGTCTTATCTGGATTGCCTCAGGGAGCACCCTGGTTGCTTCTTGTGAGTGGAACGATCATGCCACGTCGGCCCGGTTTCTGCATTGGTTTTCTGATGACATCCAGGATGAAATCTATCCCTTAGATTTGCCTCCACACTTTGATGATTTGGTGGACCTGGCCATCCATGTGGATCAACATCTGACCTTACACCATAGCCGCTGCTCTCCTACCTGGGCAGCTGGCCATACTACCCAGTCCACATCTTCATCCAGGTCACCAGAATCACACATAGACTAGTCAACCAACACTGTTCTTGCTTGGAGTCCTTACTGTGTCATTGCAGGATGAACTGGTGGATTTATCTGGGATACCGTTGACATACCATGACTTGAGGGAGGTGTTCAGCCAGTCCCACACTGTGACCCTTCCTCCTCATCGCTTTTATGACTGTGCTATTGAATTGCTTCCTGGCACTTCATCTCCTTGGGGACAGCTGTATTTGCTCTCACTCCTGAGAGGAAGGCCATGAAGAGGGATATCAATCATTCTCTGGCTGCCGGTCTCATCCCCCCCTCCTTCGTGGAGAAGGATGGCTCAATTAGACAATATAGATTATCAGGGGCTGAATGGCATCACAGTGAAGAATCGTTATCCTTTGCAATTGGTATCCTCAGCTTTCAAACTCTTGCAGGGAGCATCTGTCTTTATGAAGTTAGACCTATGCAATGCTTATCACCTTGTTTGGTCAGGAAGGGGGATCAGTGGAAGATGGCTTTTAATAACCATAGGGGGCACTTTGAATATTTGGTCATGCCTTTTGGATTGGTCAACGCCCCTGCCGTATTCCAGGGGCTCATAAATGACAAGCTCAGAGACATGGTTGACCATTTTGTGTTGACCATTTTGTGTTTGTTTGTCTAGATGATATTCTGATCTTCTCCCAGAATATCCAGGACCATGTTCAGCAAATCAGGCAGATGCTTCAGCGATTGCTAGAGAATCGGCTGTTCGTCACGGTACAGAAGTGCACTTTTCATGCACAGTTGGTTCCATTCCTGGGGTTCATCGTTTCATCAGAGGGAGTAATGGTCCCTGCCATGGTCAGAGCCATCTCCGATTGGCCAACCCAAAAGCTTTGCGGAGGTGTCTGGGTTTCGCTAATTTCTATCGTAGGTTTATTCGGAATTACAGCCTACTTGCCACACCTCAGATGGATCTCACCTCCATCTGCACTTTTTGTTGGTCCCCGCAGGCAGAGGCCATGGTTTCTAAATTAAAGAAGCGATTTTCTACCATGCCTATCCTAGTAACTCCCGAACTTGCAAATCAGTTTGTGGTGGAGGTGGATTCGTCTGAGTTTGGTGTCGGAGTGGTCCTGTCACAGCGCTCTTCCTGGGATGGAAAAATGCATCCGTGTGCCTTTTTCTCACACCACTTAACACCAGCAGAATGGAACTACAAAGTCGGTAACAGAGAATTGCTGGCTGTCCAGCTGGCTTTAGGCGAGTGGCATCATAGAGTGTTTGGGGTACCTTTTGTGATCAAGAACCTAGAGTACATTCGTAGCACCAAACATATTAACATGCTCATCCAACATTGCTGGTCATCCAGGCGCGATTCACAACCAGACGCTCATTAGACACCTGACACAGTCATTGTGTGTCAATTGTTTGCACATGCTCAGACTCTTATTTTAACTGAGGTTAGCAGGCTTTATCATTTAAAAAAAATATCTAATTTTCTCTCTCTCACACTCTGACCCCAGCCTCCTCCTCTCAATATGTCTCAATGGAAAGTGTTCTTCGAATAGGCAAATCTCTCGCAGACTATCCGTAGCTTTCCTCAGTAAAATTTCTGTCCTTCATCAAATGTCACTGTGTTCTAAAAAATATGTTCCTTTTTAAGCACATGCACACAAGCACACTTAAACATACATTTTGAAAGCCATGCAAACCTGTCATGCATTAAGCTCATTCTTAATGCAGAACAAAAAAACTATTCAGCAGTCAAATCATGTTAACCGCTGGAACTCGGCATGGTGTTTCCGAGAGTTCCAGCACAGACAAACACAAGTGCGCTGTGTTCTTTTGTAGAACCATCATTAAGAAACAGTTGTACTTGGCTTACATTCCTGTTGCTCCCCGTAATATGTAAAAATAGGTTTTATGGAAAGATATACTATAGGGAAGATATCTTCTTTGTCAAGGATTTGATCCAAATATGAGGTGCTCACTATATTAAACAAGAGTATTAGTCAGTATTAAACAAATCTCTGCGTTAAAGATTTTTTCAAGAATAAAACAGTGCACAAAGACCATGTTGTATTTTCTAACAATATCATGAATACATTTGATTGAAGAAAAAAAATCACAAATGCATCTTGCATGTCTTTGCACCTATTATTGTTTCTTGTTTTTTTTTTTTTTTCTCTTTGGCAAATGTTATAGGAATGTTCTGGGTTCCATTTAAGTGAAGCTCTATTAACAGCATTTGTATAAAATAATCATTTAATTGACGTCCTTGCTATTTAACCTTTGCATTTGAAAGCTCTGACTTTTGAAGTGTGAGCGCAATGATGAAGCAGGTCAGTGCTTTCAAATGGAA
Source organism: Moxostoma hubbsi (assembly GCA_032164185.1). Classification (NCBI taxonomy): domain Eukaryota; kingdom Metazoa; phylum Chordata; class Actinopteri; order Cypriniformes; family Catostomidae; genus Moxostoma; species Moxostoma hubbsi. The sequence goes on along the minus strand of JAVLUX010000031.1, from coordinate 29,942,361 downwards.
AGTAGAAAAAGGAGGAGACAGGAACTTGGTTGATGCAAGTCATTCAAGTGTAATAGTCGTTAGCTGATTTGTATCTTTATAGTCCTTAAATGGCCTTAACATTTAGATGATAGCATAGTATGTACAATACATTTCATACTGTAAATGAGACATATGAGATTTAAGATACACTGGCCCCATAAAGTTTGGACAGCTTGGACATTGTATTTATTTAATTGTACTAGATACAAAATGTGATGAGAGAAATTCCTTTTGTGAAATGTTTTGCTTAAAAATATGGCTTTGGTGTGAGGTCTATTTTGAGTGGAAATACGTCACATGGTCTTGCCGACTGTTCGTCAGAAGTGAGTCATGTGCAGAAGTCCCATGGTATGTCTTACCCAAGGAATATGCAGTTTACCAACAGGGAAACGATTTAGCGGAAGATATACATCGCAAGGGGTTACCTACGGGGAACCAGCACATTCGGAGCACCTACCCCAGTACAGAGCTTAGATAGCATGTGTACTGAGCCGGCAACGATTTTCTCCGCAAACTCATCTGCCACAGGGCTAGGAGGAAGTCATCCAGGAAACACATCTTGTGAACACTACTGGGAGTCAACAGCACACGTCTTCAGCTCAGTGGAGGTGAAAGGCACTATTCGCAAGCGATACACCCGGCCAACTGTCCCGGACATACCTGTTCGTTCCTGTTAAAACATGGGACAAACCGGCTGAACCTGGAGATTGTAGAACCTCACAAAGGTGATGTGTGTTGCCCAGCCCGCTTCTCTGCAAATGTCTGTTAGAGAGGCAACACTTGTCAGGGCCCAGGAGGCCACCACACTACTGGTAGAATGGGCTTGTAGCCCTGCAGGAGGTGGCATGTGCTAAGCATGGTATGCAATAGCTATGGCATCAATGATCCAGTGGGTGATCCTCTGCTTGGAGACAGCGCTTCCTTTCCGCTGTCCACCAAAGCAGACAAAGAGCTGCTCAGAAACTCTAAAGCTCTGCGTGTGGTCCAAATAGATGTGTAAAGCATGCACCGGACACAGCAAAGTCAAGGCTGGGTCTGCCTCCTCCTGCGGCAGCACTTGCAGGTTCACCACCTGATCCTTGAAAGGGGTCGTGGGAACCTTGGGCACATAGCCCGATTGGGGCCTCAGGATCACGTGAGAGTAGCCCAGACCGAACTCCAGGCACATTTTGCTGACAGAGAACGCTTGCAGGTCATCTACCCTCTTGATGGAAGTGAGCGCAGTCAGGAGGGTAGTCGTTAAAGAGAGTGCCTTAAGCTCAGCTGACTCCGTGGGCTCAAAGGGGTCCCATGAGGGAACAAGGTGCGGTCTGGAGGGATTCAACCTTGTGGCGCCTCTCAAGAACCTGATGATCAGGTCGTGCTTCCCTAAGGACTTACCGTTCACTGTGTCGTGGTGTGCTGCTATAGCGGCTACATACACCTTCATGGTGCTGGGCAACCTCTCCTGCAGGAAGGAAAGCACCTTTGGTCTTTGTATCAGGAAGTACACCACTTAGCGAACAGACGCCTCTTCAAGGCATACTGGTGCCTCGTAGAGGGAGCCCTAGCCTGAGTGATCGTGTCTACCACTTCCGTGTCCCGTCCAGGGAAATCTCCAGACATGGAGATTCCAGAGGTCTGGTTGCTGGTGCCAGATGGTGCCCCATCCCTGAGAAAGAAGGGTTTGGAAATACCGGGGGAGTACTATCGCACCCTTTTGTAGGAGGGTAGTGATTTCCACGCTCAAGGTGGTGGTGTTCTTGTCCTTCACCGAGGTGAAGTGGACGCTGCTGAACCTGGGCGGGCGCCTGGTGAACTGAATCACATAGCCGAGTCGGATGGTCCAGGCCAGCCATCGCGATGGGTTGGAGAGCACAAGCCACACGTCCAAGCTCCGGGCGAGGGAGACCAAGGGGACAATCGGACGTACCGGTGGGTGGGGCCACGCAGCGGGGCGGAGCCAGAGAGGCCACATTGATGGGGCTCGAACCCTGTGGCCGTGCTGAGTTGAGAGACATTGAAGCACTTACCTGACTCCTGATACCCACCAGCGGATTAGTCGAGGAGGTGGGATGAGGTACCTCATCCCCATGGTCCATTGAAACCGTCCGGGTGTGGGTAAGTTTGTGCCACAGCTGGGCACGCAGGGGCAGGGGGACTGCCGCTGGAGCGCCAAACCTGGCAAAAAGGAATGGGTAACGGTGGTCATAATGACGGTGTACACACTGGTTATGTGACTCAGGGAATAAGGAAACTAAAAATTTTGGGTACAGCAGCTACTTGAGCGTGAGGCAAAATTAAATAAAAAGGGGAAAAAAAAAAATAAAAAGGGAAAAAAATGGGAGCTCCGGGTGCCCAAGCCTGGTGGCGGCGCTCTGCGGGCATAGGTGCACCGCGAGCACCTTATCCACTGGAGGCATCGCCGAGTAGCCCTTGGGTGCCCCACCATCGAGGGTAGTTATGGCGGGGAAGCCGAAAGATCGGGACCGGGCAGTAAAAGGTGCCATCCACAATCTTGTCAGCTCCACATGCACTTCTGCGAAGAATGGAACTGAACAAGAGGTCGAACTCACCCTGAGATGAGCCGGCGCACTCATCCGGAAGCCTAAACGTTGCAAACGAGCGTGCTGGGGAATGGGAGGTCCGTGAGGATTTACCCGGCGGAGGTGGTCCCGTTGGGGTCCCCAAATCACCCCCAGTGCTAGCCGCACTGGCCTCATACCCGTAGGTAGAAGGACCAAGGTGGGCAGCCGCTGGGGTGGCATGCTTTCTTACGAAAGCGAGCCGCGACCCGCTACCGCAATGTTGCCATGGTCATGTCCTGGCGATTTCTGCAGTGCACTAGTGCAGAGAGGGGGAGAAGCCGCTGTAATGCGCCGTCAAAATCCAGCAGAGGTGAATGAAAGCCATGGGAATTCAACTCGCTTATTTCTCAATGAAAGAGAAAATCTGAATGAGCGGTATGCACGCCCCTCCTTTATACCCATATGTTCAGGGGAGTGGCATGCAAATACCACTCGCCAATTCCCATTGGCCTTTTATAAAAGAACAGAAGGTGTCTCTGGCTCCCAAGAGTGGCCCCTAGTGTCACTTCATTGACACAACGGTGAGTGAGTGACAGATAGGGAACACATGATGATGCTCTTGAAAGCCACATGCTGACTGCAGATCACACACAGAATACAGAAATGGCAGATGCATTCAAAGACACACATGCACAAAGTAATTTCAGCACACAAAAGATATTAAATTATAAAATTACAGCATTCTCAGAAATATTGAAGTCAGATGACTTCCTTTGTGTTAAAAGTATTATCTTAGAGACAGCTCTATAGGCCAAGAGTTTGTGCTGTTAACTTCATTCACTCTGGTGAATGGCATTCGATTGTGAGCAATAATGTCTGATATATGACATATTTTTATGTCAAGTTGAGCAATGAAAATAGGAAAATAGATTTAAAGAGAAAAAAGAGACTCCTTTAATCATAGATATAGATCATAAATACATTATACAAGTCAAATAAATGATTTCAAATAAATCTATTCTTGCCAAAACAAACATTAATAAATCTGTATTTGGTTTCAAAAAGTGTTAGTGATTTTATGTCCAAAAAAGTACATGATTTCTGCTCTGATAATGAATGACCTAATTTTGATTTAAAAAATGACTTCCGAAAAAACACACAGATCTGCTTACAGTAAGAGCATGTGACTGTAATCTGCCCCTTAAATTTCATTGGTGATAATTTTCATGCTCTGTGTGCTTGTATAAATGTTATATTGAAAATGACTACTGTGTGACCCAGAGAAACTTCCTTTCTAAGGAGCCCATACAGTGTTCAGTATAAATTATATTTGCATATCAGCATAAATGCTATATACAATGTTATGGTGATGTAATTGTTACATCAACATAACAATTTGAGTGAAAGTTGAAATTCTCCTTAATGTATACTGGCATGATCCCCAGAAGTTTGTGCAAAACCTGATGATCCATATTATCTCAGCGTTATTTGAGAAAGTTTCCTAGAGCATCTTGCATGCTTTAATGAAAGCAAGGAAATCTAATCTTTTGTGCAAAGGAGTGCTACATGGTCAGTGTCACAAATTTGTTTACATTTGATTACTGACCTTGAAATAGAGAATCTGAAATATTTCTTCTTTATTTTACTTCATACCTTTTCTTAGATTTAAATCCCAAACTCCTTAAATGTTTCAAGTTTAAATAATAATGAAACAATCCTATACTGTATTTGTCTCTTGTCTGTCATAAACTCATTCAAACACTCTTTTAGTATAGACCATTGCCGTGTCAAATAAATAATAAAAATAATAACATGCCGATCGTGGGAACTAACACAGAGTGAAGCAAATGGTATCTCTTTCTCAGGGTGTTTGCTCCCTGTGCTCCATCACTTGTTGTCAAGTATGGTGTCTGAGAGCAAACCTTTTTCATTGGAAATAGGGTCAGTGAGTATTGTTCCCATATACACACTGTTTCTGTTTGGCATTCCATTCTGATACAGGAGATAAACATGGCCAATCAGCACCTGAACACAGCCCGAACCTGTATACTATGCAATGTCTGAGCCCAGAAAAGGTACTTGTTATGGGAAAGCATTTTATAGTAGGTTACACTAATCAGTTTGTGGCTCTACTTTATGGACATGAATGGTGCAATCCTTTGAGAATGTGTACGTGTGTTCAATTAATTGATCCATAACAAAAAGTAGTGCATCAGTGCCATGATTATACAGCGATTGTGTTAGATGGAACCATGAAAAATCTGCTTTGTTTTGTTTTTAGACCTGGAAATAATGTTTTATAATTTACAAACATTTTCAAGGAAAGTTATGATATAAAATAAAGAAATATTTAAAAATCTACACTATTTTAATATCACTAATCATAATATAAGCAAATATGTGACCATGTTAACTCAAAAGGTTAGATTTCCTTGCGTCCATTGAAATACACCAGATGCTCTTGGGAACAATCTCAAATTATGCTGTGAAAATATAGATTGTCAGGTTTTGCACAAACTTATGTTCCACGACAGCTCAAATACATAGTATTAAAGTGAAATTGGGGCATAGCCTACTAAACACCAAGAAATTTTAAAACTCATGTACATTTTCAATTCAATATTTTACCTAAATTGTTATGCTGATAACATAATTTGGAATTAAAAAAATTCACATTAAAATACAAAAAGCAAAATAGGAGAAATTTTCTGATTTTGGACCCCACTGTTTATCATGGTCCTGAATGTTTACCATGGCAATCATATTTAAATGGTACTCCAAAGGATACAAAGTATTATCATGTACAAGACAACATGGTTTTCCCATGGTAACATGACCAAACAACAATAGGCCCTTTCCCACTGCAAATACCAAAGCCCGTTTTAGGTACTTTACCCCTGGAATGGTACTTTTTGTAATTTTTCCACCCAAGGAACTACAGTTTCCAGAAGCCGTTTTAAGGGATATTCTTAGTTCCCATTCTGAGGTAGGTACTTTTGGGTTGGTTAGGGACTGTGGGAGGCTGCATCCTGCGATTGGTCAAAAACCTATGATGTACAAATAGCTTTTAATTCCGGGAACGCGGAGGAGCGTAAACAAGCCAGTTATGCCCTCCGTAAATCCATCAGCACAGCCAAACGCCAGTACAGGCACAAAATTGAAGGTCAGTTCAACACCACTGACTCCAGAAGTATGTGGAAGGGAATTAACATCATTACGGACTATAAACAGAATAAAAACTCCGCCATGATCACCGCTGCCTCTCTCCCGGACGAGCTTAATACATTTTATGCTCGTTTCGAGGACAACAACAACACCGCCCTCACGGAGAGAGCACTCGCGGCCGATACTACAGATGATGGTTCACTCTCCGTCTCTGTTGCGGATGTAACCCGATCCTTTCGACGGGTGAACATTCGCAAAGCCGCAGGTCCAGACGGCATTCCGGGCCGCGTCATCAGAGCATGCGCGAACCAACTGGCTGGTGTTTTTACGGACATTTTCAACCTGTCCCTCTCCCTGTCTGTAGTCCCCACATGCTTCAAAACATCAACCATTGTGCCTGTACCGAAGCAAGCCAAAATCACCTGCTTAAATGACTGGCGTCCTGTTGCCCTCACCCCCATCATCAGCAAATGCTTTGAGAGGTTGATCAGAGATCACATCTGCTCTGTTCTGCCCACCTCTTTGGACCCATTGCAGTTTGCCTACCGCAACAACCGCTCCACTGATGATGCCATTGCATCTACAATACACACTGCTCTATCCCACCTGGAAAAAAGGAACACATATGTGAGAATGCTGTTTGTAGACTACAGCTCAGCATTTAACACCATAGTGCCCTCCAAGCTTGATGAGAAACTCCGGGCTCTGGGCTTAAACAGCTCGCTGTGCAGCTGGATCCTGGATTTCCTGTCAGGCAGACGTCAGGTGGTTAGAATGGGCAGCAACATCTCCTCATCACTGACCCTCAACACTGGAGCCCCGCAGGGCTGTGTTCTCAGCCCACTCCTGTATTCCCTTTACACACATGACTGTGTGGCGACACATAGCTCCAATGCCATCATTAAGTTTGCTGACGATACGACGGTTGTAGGTCTGATCACTGACAATGATGAAACAGCCTACAGAGAGGAGGTGCACACTCTGACGCGCTGGTGTCAGGAGCACAACCTCTCCCTCAACGTCAGTAAACACAGCCCCATCACCATTAATGGAGCACCGGTGGAGAGAGTCAGCAGTTTCAAGTTCCTCGGTGTCCACATTACTGAGGAACTCACATGGTCCGTCCACACTGAGGCCGTTGTGAAGAAGGCTCACCAGCGCCTCTTCTTCCTGAGACGGCTGAGGAAGTTTGGAATGAACCACCACATCCTCACACGGTTCTACACCAGCACTGTAGAGAGCATCCTGACTGGCTGCATCACCGCCTGGTACGGCAATAGCACCGCCCACAACCGCAAAGACCTGCAAAGTGTGGTGCGAACGGCCAGAAATATCATCGGAGGTGAGCTTCCCTCCCTCCAGGATATATATAACAGACGGTGTGTGAAGAAAGCTCGGAGGATTATCAAAGACTCCAGTCACCCGAGTCATGGGCTGCTCTCACTGCTTCCATCAGGCAGGCGGTATCGCAGCATCAGGACCCGCACCACCCGACTACATGACAGCTTCTTCCCACAAGCAATCAGACTTTTGAACACATGATCTCTCACGATCATCAATCAGCACTGCACTTTATTAATCATCATTCTGTCAATATATTCTCCCATTCAATTAGTGTTTATATATATTTATACCTGTATCTAGTGTGTGTATTCTACATTGTGTGTATTGTGTACATTTGTTATGTAAATTGTTGTGTAGGTATGTGTACATTTGTTATGTAAATTGTTTTGTGTAAATATGTTGTTATTGTCACTGTCATTACTGCATTGTTGCACGGAACTGCACACAAGAATTTCACCTGCTGTTGCACTCGTGTACACAGTAGTGTGACAATAAAGTGATTTGATTTGATTTGATTTGATTTGATTTGATTTGAGAAAAGTAGTCCTCAGCCACCATTTTTAAACAAACTAGCTGCTAACTTGATACTCAGAGGATTGCGCTAATTTTACAATTCCTTTAACAGAAATAAAATAAAACCAACAAAGCATCCAAAGAAGACCACCCATTTCACATATGCGTGCACAAGGTGTGAGCAGCGCTGCTGTGTAATTCCTTGGGAGACACGCTTTGAGTTTTCATGGCATCTGTACTGATTGTACTGTGTGACTATACAGAAAATAAAAGTGATTTCTGGATTACTTCATCGTTTTTTTCCATGGGATGATGGATATACTGTAAATCATAAGATGTTTATTGAGATTGGGCAATTAAACACTACTGTACACTAAACAGCCATGAAACCTAGTTTAAAATGTATTGTGTGCCTGTTACTGTGTGGTTAACTTGCATCAAGACATCTTTTTTCATAAAAACCTTTATTGTAAAGATTGTGTTGATAAATAGGTATATACTGCATTTCAACATGTTGTCAGCTCACTGCGGCTTCAGGAAGTATCATCACTCACGCAGCTTATGCGGCCAGTCTAAAACCATAACCTGAAGACATGGGCTGCATCCGAAAACTGGAAATTGCTGTCTTTTGAGGCTGTATAAGGAGGTAGGATGAAATAATGTACTTTTTAAACTGAAACTGAGACCAGTTTCCTTAAGAGTTTCATTCAACCAAAAACTCTGTCGGTTAAACTATTAACTGATTAGGCAGCTGCCTACATTCAGATACAGCCAAAGTTCGTACAAAACAGCCTCAATAAAAGTGTAACTCCGATCTTGCCATCCTCTGTCGGTGTTGCTGATTTTGTTGTTGTTGCTACTGAATACTGCTTGCAAAAATGCATCACAAGAAAAATGGTTGATACTAAATGATGTCATTACGGGGGTTACATCTGTGAATGGAAAAAAGTAGAAGTCCCCAAGGGTGTGCCATTCCTCATAAGAGTTCTCATCTTGAAAGTTAATAAGGGAAAGTACCAGGACTGTTGGTGGGAAATGGCCTAATGTTACTTTTTAAAGTACTAGTACCATGGTACTTTTTGATATTTTCTTGTTAGTGAATAGTGATATGACTACATTTATTTTGAACATGTATTTTTTGCTATCACACACTTTGAATCTGCTAAACTAAATTTTGTGTGCACATAAGGCTGCATTCATGCCAATCTTATGTAGTCACCTGTTACATATTACATTCATACTGAAACTGCTTATTACAGAGTGAACAATACAGTAGCCAATTTTTGCTCTTCCCTTCCCCTCTCAATTTGTAAATCACAACAACTCTCTTCCTCTTCCTCACATCACATCCAGGTTATGTAACAGTTTCCTTGTTGCCTTGGAGACAGAGGCTGCCCTTCTTTTCACCCCAGTGCCAGCCGTCCGTCATCTCCTGTCTTTATGGAGTGAACGGGAGGGGAGTCCGTGGGAATTCACAAGGAGACTGATAAATTGTTTTGTTTGTGTGTATATGTCAAAAGAGGCATACAGATGAGCAGATAGTGTTATAAATTGGTATTATTGTACAGTGAGAGAGATGGGGGTTTTGTGTATTTGAAATTACCCTCCTTTCCTCTCAGACGGGGTTATCGTAAACAAAAAGAAGCAATGGGCATATGATAACAACAGCAACTATTTGATTATGTCATGGCCTTGCTAGACAAAGACTGTTGATTTTGTTTGTCTGTTAGCCGGATTATAAAGCAATGGTAAATGTAACCATCAAAGGTCATCTTTTGCCATTAGCTGTTTTGTGTAAAAGTACTGTTAAGTTGAGTATATTTGCACCAGGCAAATCAATTCTCCTGTATAATTTAGTAAAAAACAAGCATGCAGATTTAGCTTGAATGGGGGTTGATCTACTAACTGAAAGTCTTGTAGATCAACAGTGTGTTTTTTGCCATATTTGTATTTAAACCCACAAACTGGTCAGGGTGCAAATTAATTTTATATGGGCTAAAGTGAACGCCACAGGGCTGTTACTTCCAGTCAGAATAGCCCTGTTCCATTATCTTGTGGCCTAAATGCTCAGTGTACCTCTTTCAGTGCCAAACAAAGCATTGTTGGGTGCGTCATTAATGGGTTGAAAAATGTGCAGACAGCACAGATTGGCAAACCCAGAAAAAACAGCAGAGAGAGGTTTTATCAGTTCACATGGCAGCTACACAACATTCCTGTAGGCTTCATTAGGGAGGCACTTGTGCCCATCTCTCATCTTGTGTGGGTCAGTAACAGTATAATAATTCTTCCCTCATGGTGTCTGCATTCCACAATCATATACTACCTATATTCTGTAATAAACTGTGGATTGTATATTTTTAAACTGTATATATGTAATTGCTCAAAACCTGTTGTTGAACATACTGTATCTTGGCACTGCGTACTAGTGTACTGTGTAGGCTTGCGTGTAGAATCAAATGTTGTATCTTTATTGAAGCAGAATTTAAATGTTTATATCAGTGTAGATCTGTGTGTTTTTGTGAAAGTACAGAGGACTAGACTGACTCGTTGTAGTTGGACACAAAGAGGGTCTCATTGAAATTAGGTGCAGTATAATCCCAGAGATTAGGGCTATTGAATTACAGCGCTGAGGGGGCTTCATTACTGTTCAGTTTGTGTTGAATACGGGATGAAAGGGACAGGGTGTCACGTGTCCTGTTTTTGGGAAGAGAAGCACATGCACATGCTCGCATTTGGAAAAGCTTGATCCCATTTGTTGATGTCAGTGTAAACGGATGGTGATAGTATTTACTGTATATAGTGTAAATAATGAAGCGTGAACACATGTGTAACAAGTGGGCCATAAAAACATCATTAATCTCAACAGGGCTTCCGATCTGCCTAAATAAATTCAAGATCAATGGTTGTTCCAGTAGTTGTAAGGGTGAATGTGGTCAATATATCAGACCAGTGGAAAGTCTAGAGTTTACTCTCCATGCTGTATGTGTTCAATATGGGTTTGTATTTTATAAAATATTATGTGCATGGTTTTATACATGAGATTATTAAATCAATTAATTTACCAGTTTGACCTCTTCTCTTTTCTTGCTTTTCTCAGCAAAAAGGGAAAATTGAAAAGGAAGTTCTTCATCATCTTGCCATGGTTGTGGTAATGTCTTATAGTAGGTTGCAAGAAAAACACTCAGATAACTTTCTGTATGGTCTGGCAGACACACGGTGTGGCTCACCTTATGTAGACAATCCCCATCCAGCAAGAATCATTTGCACATTATTGCATTTTCCTGGTTTCTCCCCATAAAAACAGCACTTTTGAGGTTGGCACCTCACTGTTGAAATGCCAAACTAGTTGGATAAAGAAGTTGATTTCAGGTACATTTTCTTTGACTGTAATGTATGCCAGCAGACCTTTATCCTGGATTCAATACGTTCAGATGTGTGCGTTTGTTTTGTGTCTAAATGGAATTAAATTTGAATAACAGAATTTTTAGCTTTTCATTGTATTCTAAAACACAAATGACTCAGATAGCACTAATAATATCCAAGCAGCCTCTAAGGAATTGTTTTATTTACTCACAAAATGACACAAAATGTGATGTTAGGCAGTTTGGTAGTCTCATTGATGTAATAATTTTTCATTACATCAAAGTGAATGGTGACCATTCTTGCATTGTCAGGAGTAATCTGATTTCAAAGTAATTATTTACTGTAATCTAATTACTTTTATTTAAAAAAGTAACATAACACATTACATTTTAAATTCTTGTAATTTGATTAACTTTCAATTAATTTAATTACTTCTTAGTACATTACAAGGGGTACACATTTCAAAGAGAATATTATTTAGAATATATTTAAAACATAAATTACAGTAATATGCACATCTATTTGCATTTCTGTGACAATTGAAGGGTGTGTGCCCCCTAACAAGTCAATGAACAAGCAGGATATATAGACATTATTTTGAATTTGTTGAGTGGAAAAGAGTAATAGACATTTACTTAAAAGCAAAGTAATTAGGAATGTGATTATAGTTCCAAATATATGTACTAAGTAATCAGTAAAGTAATTTGATTACAATTTTAAAGTAGTGATTACTAATTTGTACTGGGTTTCTTTTTTAAAGTAACTAACCCAACACTGATGGTGACTGAGGTTTACATTCTGTCTAACATCTATATTCCATACAAATAAGACAGTTATATGTGTGACTAACAACATGATGGTGTGTGTAAATGCTGGACAAATTTTCATGTGAGGGTAAATTATGCCTGTAAATATTTGTGTGTACATGTGTAGCAGATACAATGTCTGTTTTGGTCATTTATTCCTAGCATTGTGTATCTTTGAACTTTAGCAGCAGCCAGTACTGGCAGTCTGCAGGTTTTGGGCCCTAATTCAAACCCACAGCCAGCAGATCAATCGGCATATCCAACATAAACATCACTGCCTTAATTCCACATCATTACCTCTAGCCAAAGAAGACACATGATCAGCACACCTGTGTCAACATGGAAAAAGAGGACTGAATGAGAGTGAGCTGATCGGTCAGTTTCAGGTCAACCAGGTAATGCTTTAAGATCTGACTTTTTTATGATGCAAGTAGGGTGTGGCCAAATGGCTGTTTTTATTGCATCTGAGCACCTCATCTGTTAGAATTTTGATGTTCACCAGATACTTTAATCTAATGTGAATGATGCTTAGTCTTTATATGTATTTTTGTTTGTCTCGTGTTAATTAGTCAATGGTCATATGTTTTTAGTTTTTGTTATATTGCATTTTATTTTATTTAATAAATGAATAAAATGTATAAAATATATTTAAAATTATCATTGAATGTTATTGTTATGTATATTAGTTGAGCGTTTTCTTTTTTACTTCCTCCTTGTTTTTTCATGGAATTGAATGTAATCCTGCCTTTTCCTTATTTGTAGCGCCCTCTTTTGGACAAAATCGAGACTTCTTTCTTTTTCTTTTGTGTGTGTGTGTGTGTGTGTGTGTTGGCTATGAGTTGGGTGAGAGTGTGGGAATAAAACCACCCTTGTTATCACTCAAGCTCTTGGCAGCTCTGCTTTGAACTACCATTAACATGGGGATCGAGATTTCTATTAGACTTGGACTAATGGACCAAAGTCTTAAGGCAATTGGTTGCCAATTGGATTTTAGAGAAGTCTCTTTTTTTGTTTGCTTTCCTTTTAACAACGGAAAGGTGTGAGGTATTTTATGGAAAATAATGTAATGTCTTTGTTTTTTTTTAGGTTGAGACACATTCATTCAAATGGGGGAAAAACAACAGTTGTTTTTTATTTTTGCCTTGTATTTTTGCACAGTTGTTTTGGAAGGCCATATCTGTATTTGAGAATGTGTTAAATAAGCAGATTAGCTCTTAAATAATCAAATGCTTGAAATTAAAGAAGACTGGGAAAAAATCTAAGATTGATATCTGGTAATAGTGACAACATATCAGTTCATATTAATATGTACAAGAGATTAAAACAGTGTTCTTTTGTTTGATGATAGCCAGATTAATGATTTTAGAACATATATTTGGATTATCATTATTAGAAGTCTTTCCTATCCAGTAAAGCAGTGGGTCGGTGCTTTCTTATTTTGTCTTTAAAAATTATCATTGAAGTGGGGCAAAACATTATTTATAGAAGACAAGTTTAAAAAATACAAATTAATAATTATATAATTATATATGCTATGGTGACATCCAGTGTCAAATATCTTTTTTCATCAACACACCAACTAATCTATCACAAATGTCTAAAACATATCATCTCATCAAACAAAATGTCATTAATGTGTTGTGGTCTAAAATTGGACGATCAACTCAAAAGTTCTCACCAAAATATATGAATTAACTCTACCATGCATAGCCCTGTGTTATTAGCTCCTCTTTTGCACAGTCTTCCTTTTTCACTACTCCTTTATGCCTTGATTACCTACTCACAAAAGTCTGCTGACCCTCATACTTTCCTTACAAGACCTAAAGATTTGAAATTAAAGGCAAACACAACATTGACTCCAAGACTTCCTACTTCCTTTTTTTTGTGTTTTTTTGTTACTGTGAACTTTTACAGACTTAATTGTGCTTTACCACTGGTGCCTTCAAATTCTGTGGGCAAGTGGTGTTTCAGAAGAGAAAAGTTGTAGCTGTAGTCAGCCATTAGGTGATGGTAATAGCTCAGAATTGGACTGTGTGTGCCCATGCAGTCTAGAGAGGCTGAATATACTGAATGGCTGATAACTATTTTATCTAAATAATGAACCTGAATTAAGCTATTATAAAGGAGACACTAAATAATAATCTGCAGAACTAAAATGTATGTATTTTTGAAGATAGGACTATCTATATACTGTATTTTTTTTAGGTTATTGATTGATCTACAATGTATTGTTTTCTGTTATTTGATGTTTTATAATAAATTTTTATTGGGTTGTATAAACAGAAGATTGAAAAAGTATTGCGTATGTGAATATAACCCTAGCGTCCAATATAAATTTCCCTTTGCGGATAATTCATTTCACTTTCAATTTCAATTTCAATGTTAAAATTTGATTTAACATTAAAGGAATTTCCAGGTTCAGTGCAATCTAAGCTAAATTTGTGGCTTAATTTTGATTACCACAAAAAATTATTTTGATGCAAAAATCAATGTTACAGTGAGGCACTTACTATGGTAGTGAATGGGTGCCAAGTTTTGGAGGGTTTAAAGGCAGAAATGTGAAGCTTTTAATTTATTTTATTTACACATTAATTATTCGGTCAAAAATCATGTATTATTTGAGTTGTAAAGTTGTTTAAATCGACATTTTTACAGTCATTTTAGGGTTTATTGACATTACATCGTCATGGCAACGAAGTTTTAAAATTGGCTATAACTTTACACAGAAAATATTAACATTAAAATCATGCATATTGTTTATGTCTTGTAGCTATACTTTTAAAACGGTATGAATTTGAACAGTTATGAATTGTCCCCATTCACTTCCTTTGTATAAGTGACTCGCTGTAAACCAGATTTTTCTTTCTTTCTTTCTTTCTTTCTTTCTTTCTTTCTTTCTTTCTTTTAAAGAAAAAGAGGGGCATGTCAAAATAGATTTGTGTGGTAATCAATATTGAGCTTAGTCAATTGAACCCAGAATTTTCCTTTAATTTCAAAGGAGTTCAAAGGAGTTGCTAAATTGCTTATACGATTTCTAAATTGTATAAGGTAAATTATTAAAAACTATTCAAATGAATTAAATTGGATAAGGTTTCTTGTTTCAAATGAGCCCAGCTGTGGACCAGTCAGAGTGCAGCGTTTGAATACAGTGAATTTGCTTGAGGTGCTTGTTGCCTCGCGCCTGGTGAAAAGTTAACAGTGGATCAGCGTATTAAAAGGCGACAGTTTGCTGAGAAACTTCAGAGAGTAGCACGCGAGCACGCGAGAGAGAGGGTCACGCGCGCACATAAGCATCTTCACGCTAACAACAGTCAGGACTGTCTTTAGTCCCCCTCACTTTTCTCCACTTTTGTTGTCTCTCAAAACATTTTTTTTTTTTACATTAATGACTGTTTTGACATTTCGAGACCATGTCTTGACAATTTCATTCAGTTTGTCGCTAAATAGTTTTTCGATTTTTTTTGTAGAGGTTCTTCTGAACTGGGAGACCTCAAGATGGGCTTGAGACTTTTGCCGTTTTTTCTTGGTCAGGTATTCGTTTTTGTAGTTTTGTCAGCAGCCCAGGATACAACCGAAAGCATCCCTGAAGGAGCGTCCACCTTGGCGTTTGTCTTTGATGTCACCGGCTCCATGTACGATGATTTGGTGCAAGTGATTGAAGGAGCATCGAAGATTTTGGAGACTTCACTCAGCAGACCAAATACACCACTGTACAACTTCGCCTTGGTTCCTTTTCATGACCCAGGTACATAATAATAATATACACGACTTTTCATTATCTCTTCTGCTAATTTATTTTATTCCATATTCAGTAGGCTACTGTATTAGGTCATACAATAAGTACTAATACACTGTATCAGCTTATACAGTACGTTTATTCACATTTATATTCGTATAGAACTGAATTTCACGTAGTATTTAGTATAATTTAAGTATGAGTCTTGTTGCTGTTTTGCATGTTTGAATTCTTCTTACTTATAATTAATTTTACAGTAGAAAGGAAAATGTTGCTTGCTTTCACAAGAACACGCCATCTGCGTTATTGTGCATTACATACCAACACTGTCTGATGCTGATAGGCCTGATGAATAAATGCTGCTAATCTAAAGAAGTTCTTGTTGCCAGAAACATGACAAATCTGGTAGTTTACTGAGAGCTACTTGTTATTAATGCTGAAGCGCCTCGCACCTACGGGCGGTATCAAAGCATTGTTTGTAGCGCCCAGATGTTCTGTGTGGTGAATTCACTGTCATTATCATTCCGTTTATCCAGCCGGAACAACCTTGGAAGCAGCATTTGACTGCCTGCTAGTGCAGTCTTTTTCTCCAAGGACCATTATGTGACTGTAAAGGACAATAAGGTTACTCTAATAGCCCTAATAATAAGGTATTTTCAAAGTAGAAATATGAGTTAACCCTCCTATTGCGTTCGTTTCATTTTTGACAGGGGAGAGGTACAATTAAAGTCAGAAGTTTACATACACCTTAGCCAAATACATTTAAACTCAGTTTTTCACAATTCCTGACATTTAATTATAGAAAACATTCCCTGTCTTAGGTCAGTTAGCATCACAATTTTAAGAACGTGAAATGCTAGAATAATAGTAAAAATGATTATTTCTTTCAGCTTTTCTTTCCTTCATCACATGCCCAGTGGGTCAGAAGTTTACAGAAGTATTTGGTAGTAATGCATTTAAATGGTTTAACATGGGTCAAACGTTTTGGGTAGCCACCCACAAGCTTCTCACAATATGTGAGAAAAACTCCAGACAGAACTGGTGTAACTGAGTCAGGTTTGTTGGCCTCTTTGCTCAAACACGCCTTTTCAGTTCTGCCCACAAATTCTCGGATTATCGGATTGAGGTCAGGGCATTGTGATGACCCCTCTAATACCTTGAATTTGTTGTCCTTAAGCCATTTTTACCACAACTTTGGAGGTATGCTTGGGGTCATTGTCCATTTGGAAGACCCATTTGGGACTGAGCTTTAACCTCCTGGCTGATGTCTTGAGATGTTGCTTCAATATATCCACATAATTTCCCTTCCTCATGATGCCATCTATTTTGTGAAGTGCACCAGTCCTTCCTGCAGCAAAGCACCCCAACATGATGCTGCCACACTCATGCTTCACAGTTGGGATGGTGTTCTTCGCCTTACAAACCTCACCCTATTTTTTTCCGAACATAATGATGTTCATTATGGCCAAACAGTTACATTTTTGTTTCATCATACCAGAGGACATTTCAACAAAAAGTAAGATCTTTTTCCCAATGTGCACTTGCAAACTGTAGTTTTGCTTTTTTTTATGGAGGTTTTTGAGCAGTGGCTTCTTCCTTGCTTCCTATTGGGTTATGTTGATATTGGACTTTTTACTGTGTCCTTTTTGTTTTTACTGTGGATATAGATACTTGTCTACTTGTTTCCTCCAGCATCTTCACAAGGTCTTTTGCTGTTGATCTGGGATTGATTTGCATTTTTTGCACCAAACTACATTTATCTATAAGAGACAGAATGCATCTCCTGCCTGAGTGGTATGATGGCTGCATGGTCCAATGGTGAATATACTTGCATACTATTGTTTGTACAGATGAACATGGTACCTTCAGGCATTGCTCCCAATGATGAACCAGACTTGTGGAGGTCCACAATTTGTTTTTCTGAGGTCTTGGCTGATTTCTTTAGATTTTCCCATGATGTCAAGCAAAGAGTCACTGAGTTTGAAGGTAGACCTTAAAGTACATCCACAGGTACACCCCCTATCATAAGATAATTGTCTAATTGTCTAAAGGCTTGAAATAATTTTCTGGAATTTTCCAGTCTGCTTGGCACAATTAACTTGGTGTATGTAAACTTGACCCTCTGGAATTGTGATCTAGTCAATTAAAAGTGAAACAATCTGTCTGTAAACATTTGTTGGAAAAACCTGTGAATGCAAAATGTGTATGCAGATTCTGAACGCAATAGGAGGGTTACACACACTGTAGGTATTTGTTTAAAGAAGACAAGCATACCTTTAGAAGTCCCTTAATGATGTATCAAAAACAGACTTTTTAGTCAGTTGCACTCTTACATCTTAGCTTTACTTTTTTGAGAGCTTTATCCTTACCTATATTGAGTCTTTATCATGTGAACAGAGAGGATGGATGTGTTTGGCTCTGTAATTATTTCGTGCAAATACAAGGACAAGTCCACTCATTCTTTCTAATCTAAACAAAGATCAATGACAATGTGAGGAGCAATAAGTCAAGAAAATGACATATACTGTAAAGTGGAAGAGTAAAAGTAACATTGTGTTGTACTGTAAATATGGAAGTAAGAACACACACAAAAAAATATGTGTCTAGAATCTCCAAAAGCCTACAAAGAGTGAGCAAGAGAGTCTTAAAAGAAAATTTTGTCTCAAGAGATGTAAAGCCTCCCCCTTCTTCATTCCCAACCTGAATCTGACCTAGAGTGTCCAAACACAGCGTGCCAAATACATTTTCCATCTACTACTGAGGAATTTCTTTCAAGATGCATGCTGTATCTGCTTATTGCTTCAGAATACACTGTCCACTGTAACTAAACTTAAAGATTTGCAACACAAAAGAAGACTATTTAAGATTGAGAGAGAGAGAGAGAGAGAGAGAGAGAGAGAGAGAGAAACTGTGAGTGATTTTGCATTTTCCTTTGCAAAAACAGTAAATTAATATTCCAGATGTGTGCAATCATGTACTGAAATCAGGCTGTTGCCTATTTCTTTGCATTATTGTAGATCATTTTACAAAGGCTTGCAGATGGAAGACGCTGCCAAATGAGTGGATTATACATTATTTAGACAACACATAACATGAACAAGTCAAGTAAAGTCAATTTTATTTGTATAGCGCCACACAACACATCGTTTCAAAGCAGCTTTACAGAAGGTCAGGCATTAACAGACGATAAAACTGTAATGTCTATAATGTCGATAAATCATCATTGTGTAATTAGATAAAACACGATTGGTAATTGTGTTTAAAAATAAGTAATTAAATAATAATTGTTTTAATAACCCCAGTGAGCAAGCTGAAGGCGACTGTGGCAGGGAACACAAAACTCCATAAGATGTTGATTAATGGAGAAAAATAACCTTGGGAGAAACCAGACTCACTGTGGGGGCCAGTTCCCCTCTGACTAACATCATGAATATAATGACAATATTACTTATGCATAGTTAAAGTCATGGTTTAAAATGATTAAACTAAGTAAGTGTTAAGGGTCAGTGTTTAAACATCAATTTTGTTTGAACTGTAAGATTAATGACCAATGTCTTTGAATTCCATACTGGATTAACAGCAGAAGTTCACATAGATGCAATTGTCCTTGTTAATTGACTGAAGGCTTTTGTTGGCAATTGTTAGTCTATGCATTCCATTTCAAGATTGTAGTCCATCAATAGACCGAGGTGATGCAGGCAGACTGAAGTGATGTTTGGCTGGCACCGGCTGCATTTAGTCACCATCACACAGCGACACGTAGCAGTGGAGTCCAACACGAAGCAGGAATGGTGCTGGATCCAGCCGGTTATGGTGACCTCAGGATAGGAGTCCCAAGGTTGTGACAGGGAAACAAATAAAATAATATAAGCATAGATGCCATTCAATTTATTGCAGAGTTATACATCATGATCAATGTTTCTGGTTTCTGGTTCCGGCAGACCCAACTAAAGCAGCCTAAATTCAGCAGTAAATTAGGTGTATGCCTGGCTAAATAGATGAGTCTTTAGTCTAGACTTAAACTGAGGGAGTGTGTCTGCATCTCAAACAGTTTTAGGGAGAAAATTCCATAGTTTAGGAGCCAAATATGAAAAGGATCTACCTCCTTTTGTGGATTTTGATATTCTAGGAACTATTAACAGGCCAGAATTTTGCGATCGTAATGAACGTGATGGAATATAGTGTGGTAGAAGGTCACTTAAGTACTGTGGAGCTAGACCATTCAAAGCTAAGTACGTAGTTAACAGAATTTTAAAATTAATAAGGAATTTAACAGGAAGCCAAAGTAATGATGATAAAATGGGGCTAATATGATCATATTTCTTGGTTCTCGTTAGCATTCTGGCTGCTGCATTTTGAACCAATTGAAGGACATCCTCCCAGTAATGCATTACAATAATCTAGTCTTGAGGTCATGAACGCATGAATTAGTTTTTCGGCATCAGCAACAGAGAGCATGTGCCTTAATTTAGCAATATTTCTTAGGTGGAAGAATGCTGTTCTACAAACGTTGGTAATTTGATTTTCAAAGGACAGATTTTTATCAAATATAACACCTAAGTTCTTCGCTGTTGAAGATGATGTAGCAGTACATCCATCAAGAGTCAAATTATATTGTAGTGTCTTATTTTTTTAGAGATTTTTGGTCCAATATGTTTTGTCAGAATTGAGTAGAAGGACATTTCTGGCCATCCAATCTTTTATTTCATTGATACATTCTGCTAATTTCGAGAATTGTGAAATCTCATCAGGTTTTGAAGAAATATAAAGTTGTGTATCATTGACATATCAGTGGAAACTTATTCCACAATCCCTGATAATATCTCCCAGGGGAAGCATATACAAAGAGAAAAGCAGAGGCCCTAAAACTGATCCCTGTGGCACACCATACTTTACTTTTGTTTGATTTGACAATTTCTCATTTACATAGACAAAGTGGTAGCGGTATGCTAAATATGACCTAAACCATGCTAATGCAATTCCACAAATGCCAACATAATTCTCTAGCCTATTCAAGAGAATGTTGTGATCTATCGTGTCGAATGAAGCACTAAGATCTAAAAGCACTAGAAATTCTTCCTGTATACTGTACTATTTCTCTGTAGAAATGAACATATTTGGGAGGATACTACCTTTTCTAGTATTTTTGACATAAACGGGAGATTTGAAATCGGTCTATAATTAGCCAGTTCTCCAGGATCATGTTGTGGCTTCTTAATAAGCGGTTTGATAACTGTAATTTGAAAGTTTCTTGGGACATGTCCTAAGCATAACGAGGAGTTAATAATATTAAGAAGAGGTTCTGAAATTACAGGAGATACCTCTTTTAAGAGCTTAGTTGGTATAGGATCTAACAAACATGTTGTGGCTTTAGATGTTTCGATAATTTTTGTTAGCTCTTCATGAGCTATGACAGAGAAGGATTGAAGTTACACGTGAGGAAAATTATTAGACACTGTTTTCTGAGTGACAATGACAGATGATTGCATAATTCCTTTATTTCAATTTTGTCTGTAAAGAAATTCATGAAGTCATTACTCTTGTACTGTGATGTAATATCTGGTTCTGTTGAGGCTTTATTCCTAACCAATCTAGCCACAGTACTGAATAAACATCTAGGATTGTTGTTTTATGACATCCAGCCATTCAGTGACACTAATCTACTATAAACCTCGTCACCACGATGAGCAGGGAGGGGACCAGAGCATATTACAGTGTCTGACTTTTTTTTTTTGCAAATTTGCACACCTCTTTAACATTATCTTTAATGATCTCCGACTGGCGAAGCCGGACATCGTTAGTGCCAACATGGATGACAATTTTAGAAAATCTATGTTTAGCATTAGCCAGCACTTGTAAATTTGATTTGATGTCAGACGCTCTTGCCCCCGAAATAATTAACAACAGTGGCTGGAGTCTCTATTTCCACGTTCCTTATAAAAAAATCACCAATAACAAGGGCTCTTTCAACATGATTCTCAGTGGGTGTATCACTGAGTGGGGAGAATTGATTGGAAACCCTAACAGGAATGGGAGTGTGGTGTCTCTTTTCTGAGCGAGTATGCCACCGAGACATCACCCAAATGCCCTGCTGCAGGGGCTCTACAGCCGGAACCAAAGTGTGTGTTGCTCTCTGTACTACTCGTATCCAAAACAGTATCTACCGGCTTCTCATTCTCACTGACCTCCACTAGCGTTCGGATGCGAGTCTCTAACTCATTAACCTTCTCCATCAGCCTGACTAATTCCTTACATTTATCACATGTGAATCCCTTACTCCTGACAGAGGAGGCTATTGTAAACATGTGACATGCAATGCAGGAAGAAATAACATGAGCGGATGCCATGACTTACTGCAAATTGTTTGTTGTTGGTTGTTCCTGAGTGGTGAGGGTTTGAGATTGATGTGAATCCCTCACGCAATTGTTTGTTGTTGTTGTTGGTTGTTCTTGATAAGCAGTGCTTTGAGATCGATGCAATAATCTGTGTACCGCAGAGGAGAAAAAACAGGTGTGCGCTAAAAAAAACAAAACAAAAAAAAAACAGCTTGTTTGTCAAGAAAT
Organism: Moxostoma hubbsi; assembly: GCA_032164185.1. NCBI lineage: Eukaryota > Metazoa > Chordata > Actinopteri > Cypriniformes > Catostomidae > Moxostoma > Moxostoma hubbsi. The sequence continues at coordinate 29,920,343 of JAVLUX010000031.1, read as the reverse complement.
GAGCAATCTGCGAGGAGCTTTCTGGAAAGTATCCATTAGTTTTTTAACACAAATAAAAAAATAATAACCCTGCTCCCAGGACAGGAGGCCCTAGATAAAACTCAATTAGTTAACATTTAGAGATCTGTGTATAAGTGTTTTTAACTAAGAAATTTGCCACATTTAGCTTCTATGTCAGTTTCAGTAGTGAATAAAGAAATGCATACCGATCAATTTGTGAAAAATTAGAAATATAGCCTAGTTGAGTTCTCCTGCATTTTAATCAGAAGTTTAGATCTATTAAAAATAAAAAATAAAAATAAATATTTGTGAGAAAGCCCCTCATATAACAATAACTCAGTATATAATGATTATACATATTTATATCAATATATAATTATCTTTAATATATATATAAAATATTCAAATAATTACAATGCATTCTTGTGGCAGAAGAGTTAATCATTGATAAGGTCATACAAAAAGCGACTTTAGAATACAATGTATTGTTTACTACTGTAACGATCCACACCGTCTTTGGTTTGTGTACCTTTTATTTTAAGTTCTGGCACCTTTTATGTTCCATATTGTTCTTTGTTTATGCACTCTTATTTTAAGTTTTGGCACCTTTTATGTTCCGTATTGCCTTTTGTTTTATGCACGCTTATTTTGAAATTCACTCATGTTCCTGTTTCCCAGTCTTGTCATGTCCTGTTTTCCCTCCATGTCTATGTGTCTGGTTTTCATTGGTTCATTGTTTGATTACTTTATTATCAGTTCTAGTTTTGTCATTGGTTTTAGTTAATTGCCTTACCATCTTGTTTTGAGTTCTGTTTTCCCATTGGCTTTTGTTTCCCCTTTGGTTTAGTATTTAAGCCCTCATGTTCACCTTGTCCTTTGTCGGTTATTGTTAATGTTTGATGCTCTGTTCCTGTAGTTCCCTAATCCTGCCTGTGCCCTCCTTGCAAGACCCCCCCGTGTTATTTTCTTGTGTTCTTCTCTTTATTTTCCCCTCGTGGATGTTTCATTTGTTCCTGCGTTAATACTTCCCTTTACTTTGTGCCTTTTCAATAAAGCTGTACCTGGATCCTCACTCCCTCGTCTGCCCACTTCGTTACAACTACCATATTATTGATCATAAGTCAATCATTGGCATACAGTTTACAGCTATCCATTTCACAAGTGAATTTGTCAATAAACATAAAATGTTTAGGTCACTGTGTCAAGTTAAATATAGTTTAATACTCAATCTCCTTCAAGTGTTTTGAAAGCAAGTACGTAACACATGTTTGTCGTTCTGCCTACTGAAGATTTTTCTTCACTGTATAAACTGCGCGTTGCTCAGAAATTTCACTTTCTGCCCTCTGGAGTAAACAGGTGGTACTAGAAGCTTGCATTTCTCAGGAGTCTTCCTTATTATGGTCCGTGGGCATGCGATTAATTGCGTTAATTGTTTTAACGCGTTATTTTTTGTAAAATGAATCGCACTGTAAATCGACAGCCCTAATATATATATATATATATATATATATATTTATTAACTTATACAACTCAGTTAACAGATAGTGTAGAAAACTTGAGGAAGGGGAGCTCTAATCAGCGAATATGAGGAGTTGGCCAGTTCTGACTTCTAAGAACATCTGTGATTAAGGAATGGGTGAAAAGACAGGCTTATTCACCTTATAGCTCAAGATGGCGCCGAGTATGGCTGCTGCGTTGCGGGCTCCGTCAAAACACTGCAGTTTATTGTTTGTTTTGTTTACAGTTTTGTGTTTTTTTTGTCTTGGATGTTATCTGCCTTATTGTGTACGACATTGGTCATTGGTTCGGCAATCACACACCGAAAACCGGACTTCACATTCCTCAATGCCGACCCGCGGTTTACAAACACGCCAGCGGAGCCCTTTGTCTGGGCTGCCAGGCCGCGGAAACGCAGAAGGAAAAGAGGAAAAAGAGCCGGCGTTCTCATCAGAGTAAGACGTCGCGCAGGACAACAACAGTCTCTGGACAACAAGCTCTGCAAGCTGAGAGCGTGGATCTCCTTCCAACGAGAGACGAGAGAATGCTGCGTTATCTGTTTTACGGAAACCTGGATGTCCGCGGAGATTCCAGACTCGGCCATCGAACCCACGGGTTTCTCCGTGCACCGAGCGGACAGAGCGAAAGACCTCTCAGGTAAAAGCAGAGGTGGAGGAGTATGTTTTATGATCAACAAATCATGGTTTGATCAGAGAAATGTACATTTTATCAAGTCTTTCTGCTCTCCTGATCTGGAATTTCTCATGCTTCTGTGTCGACCATTCTGGCTACCGAGGGAATTCACAGCGGTCATTATCACTGCTGTGTACATCCCCCCACAAGCCGACACAGACCGGGCACTTAAGGAACTGTATGGGAGTATAAGTCAGCAGGAAACCGCGCACCCTGAGGCCGCGTTCATTGTTGCCGGGGACTTCAACAAAGCCAACTTTAAAACAATAGCACCAACATATCAGCTTCAACACACAAGGGGACCGGGTTTTGGATCATTGCTATTCTCCTTTCCGGGATGGCTACAAATCCCTCCCCTGCCCACCATTTGGCAAATCCGACCACTCTTCCGTTCTGCTTCTGCCCGCTTACAGGCAGAAACTGAAACGAGAAGCACCCGCCCTCAGAACGATCCAGTGCTGGTCGGACCAATCAGACTCTATGCTACAGGACTGTTTTGATCACGCGGACTGGGAGATGTTCCGGTCTGCCTCCGATGACGACATCGAGGTTTACGCTGATAGCGTAACGTGTTTCATCAGGAAGTGCGTAGAGGACATTGTTCCGACGAAAACTATACGGATCTACCCCAACCAGAAACCCTGGGTTAACGGCGATGTTCGCGCGGCACTTACTGCGCGGACAACCGCTTTTAATTCTAGGAACGCGGAGGAGCGTAAACAAGCCAGTTATGCCCTCCGTAACTCCATCAGTGCAGCCAAACGCCAGTACAGGCACAAAATTGAAGGACAGTTCAACACCACTGACTCCAGAAGTATGTGGCAGGGAATTAACACCATCACGGACTATAAACGGAATAAAAACTCCGCCATGAACACCGTTGCCTCTCTCCTGGACGAGCTTAATACTTTTTATGCTCGTTTCGAGGAAAACAACAACAAAGCCCTCACGGAGAGAGCACTCGCGGCCTATACTACAGAGGTTGGTTCACTCTCCGTCTCAGTTGCGGATGTAACCCGATCCTTTCGACGGGTGAACATTCGCAAAGCCGCGGGTCCAGATGGCTTCCGGGCCGCGTCATCAGAGCATGCGCGAACCAACTGGCTGGTGTTTTTACGGACATTTTCAACCTGTCCCTCTCCCTGTCTGTAGTCCCCACATGCTTCAAAACATCAACCATTGTGCCTGTACCGAAGCAATCAAAAATCACTTGCTTAAATGACTGGCGTCCTGTTGCCCTCACCCCCATCATCAGCAAATGCTTCGAGAGGTTGATCAGAGATTACATCTGCTCTGTTCTGCCCACCTCTTTGGACCCATTGCAGTTTGCCTACCGCAACAACCGCTCCACTGATGATGCCATTGCATCTACAATACACACTGCTCTCTCCCATCTGGAAAAAAGGAACACATATATGAGAATGCTGTTTGCAGACTACAGCTCAGCATTTAACACCATAGTGCCCTCCAAGCTTGATGTGAAACTCCGGGCTCTGGGCTTAAACAGCTCGCTGTGCAGCTGGATCCTGGATTTCCTGTCAGGCAGACGTCAGGTGGTTAGAATGGGCAGCAACATCTCCTCATCACTAACCCTCAACACTGGAGCCCCGCAGGGCTGTGTTCTCAGCCCACTCCTGTATTCCCTTTACACACATGACTGTGTGGCGACACATAGCTCCAATGCCATCATTAAGTTTGCTGAGGATACAACGGTGGTAGGTCTAATCACTGACAATGATGAAACTGGTGTCAGGAGCACAACCTCTCCCTCAACGTCAGTAAAACCAAGGAGCTTGTGGTGGACTTCAGGAAGAAAGACAGAGAACACAGCCCCATCACCATTAATGGAGCACCGGTGGAGAGAGTCAGCAGCTTCAAGTTCCTCAGTGTCCACATTACTGAGGAACTCACATGGTCCGTCCACACTGAGGCCGTTGTGAAGAAGGTTCACCAGCGCCTCTTCTTCCTGAGACAGCTGAGGAAGTTTGGAATGAACCACCACATCCTCACACGGTTCTACACCAGTACTGTAGAGAGCATCCTGACTGGCTGCATCACCGCCTGGTACGGAAATAGCACCGCCCACAACCGCAAAGACCTGCAAAGGGTGGTGCGAACTGCCAGAAACATCATCGGAGGTGAGCTTCCCTCCCTCCAGGATATATATAACAGACGGTGTGTGAATAAAGCTCGGAGGATTATTAGAGACTCCAGCTACCCGAGTCATGGGCTGCTCCCACTGCTTCCATCAGGCAGGCGGTATCGCAGCATCAGGACCCGCACCACCCGACTACATGACAGCTTCTTCCCACAAGCAATAAGTCTTTTGAACACATGATCTCTCACGATCAACAATCAGCACTGCACTTTATTAATCCTCATTCTGTCAAATATATTCTCCCCAATTCAATTAGTGTATATATACAGTGAGGAAAATAAGTATTTGAACACCCTGCTATTTTGCAAGTTTTCCCACTTAGAAATCATGGAGGGGTCTGAAATTGTCATCGTAGGTGCATGTCCACTGTGAGAGACATAATCTAAAAAAAAAAATCCAGAAATCACAATGTATGATTTTTTAACTATTTATTTGTATGATACAGCTGCAAATAAGTATTTGAACACCTGTCTATCAGCTAGAATTCTGACCCTCAAAGACCTGTTAGTCTGCCTTTAAAATGTCCACCTCCACTCCATTTATTATCCTAAATTAGATGCACCTGTTTGAGGTCGTTAGCTGCATAAAGACACCTGTCCACCCCATACAATCAGTAAGAATCCAACTACTAACATGGCCAAGACCAAAGAGCTGTCCAAAGACACTAGAGACAAAATTGTACACCTCCACAAGGCTGGAAAGGGCTACGGGGAAATTGCCAAGCAGCTTGGTGAAAAAAGGTCCACTGTTGGAGCAATCATTAGAAAATGGAAGAAGCTAAACATGACTGTCAATCTCCCTCGGACTGGGGCTCCATGCAAGATCTCACCTCGTGGGGTCTCAATGATCCTAAGAAAGGTGAGAAATCAGCCCAGAACTACACAGGAGGAGCTGGTCAATGACCTGAAAAGAGCTGGGACCACCGTTTCCAAGGTTACTGTTGGTAATACACTTAAGACGTCATGGTTTGAAATCATGCATGGCACGGAAGGTTCCCCTGCTTAAACCAGCACATGTCAAGGCCCGTCTTAAGTTTGCCAATGACCATTTGGATGATCCAGAGGAGTCATGGGAGAAAGTCGTGTTCAGATGAGACCAAAATAGAACTTTTTGGTCATAATTCCACTAACCGTGTTTGGAGGAAGAAGAATGATGAGTACCATCCCAAGAACACCATCCCTACTGTGAAGCATGGGGGTGGTAGCATCATGCTTTGGGGGTGTTTTTCTGCACATGGGACAGGGTGACTGCACTGTATTAAGGAGAGGATGACCGGGGCCATGTATTGCGAGATTTTGGGGAACAACCTCCTTCCCTCAGTTAGAGCATTGAAGATGGGTTGAGGCTGGGTCTTCCAACATGACAATGACCCGAAGCACACAGCCAGGATAACCAAGGAGTGGCTCTGTAAGAAGCATATCAAGGTTCTGGCGTGGCCTAGCCAGTCTCCAGACCTAAACCCAATAGAGAATCTTTGGAGGGAGCTCAAACTCCGTGTTTCTCAGCGACAGCCCAGAAACCTGACTGATCTAGAGAAGATCTGTGTGGAGGAGTGGGCCAAAATCCCTCCTGCAGTGTGTGCAAACCAGGTGAAAAACTACAGGAAACGTTTGACCTCTGTAATTGCAAACAAAGGCTACTGTACCAAATATTAACATTGATTTTCTCAGGTGTTCAAATACTTATTTGCAGCTGTATCATACAAATAAATAGTTAAAAATCATACATTGTGATTTCTGGATTTTTTTTTTTAGATTATGTCTCTCACAGTGGACATGCACCTACGATGACAATTTCAGACCCCTCCATGATTTCTAAGTGGGAGAACTTGCAAAATAGCAGGGTGTTCAAATACTTATTTTCCTCACTGTATATTTATACCCTTATCTAGTGTATGTGTATTCTACATTGTGTGTATTGTGTACATTTGATATGTAAATTGTTGTGTAATTATGTGTACATTTGTTATGTAAATTGTGTTGTGTAAATATGTTGTTTATTGTAAAGTGGTTTATGTCTCGTCACTGTCATTACTGCAATGTTGCTCGGAACTGCACACAAGACTTTTACCTACTGCTGCACTCGTGTACACAGTAGTGTGACAATAAAGTGATTTGATTTGATTGATTTGATTTGATATGCACTAGAGAAACAGCCATCTTGAAAATGTTGTCTTGGAACTTCGTGTCTAGCAGTTGCTAGATACTGTAGATATCTGTGGTGTTGATGCCAAAGAGTATCTTCCCTTCTAGCGAAGTGGATTTACAGGTTATAGAGTTGCCAAAAGATATCATGAGTATTTAAAATTTTTCAAGGGATGTTATAACAATGGGAAGTAGAGCGGTGAGGTTTTAAAATAAGAGTACTTCATTCATAAATACACAAGATCGTACACAAGGTGCTTCAGTGCTCATGAAATTCCAAGAGAAAACACAAAGTCATTAAATATGTGATGTTTCCTTTAAAGACGCTCGACACGCAAACTCTGGCTCCGCTTATTCCACAATGAAAGCGCTTCTGTATTTACTTATTTTGCATTTTTTTCATAATTTCCATATACTTTGCGATCTACAACACCTGAAGCTGTTTGGAAAGTTTAGAGTGCATCTAGACTGTGAGCTGTTTTCTTCCTCTACTCAGTTAGGCACAAGCTGCATTGCTCCTCTTGCACCATCATTATAGTTTCATATGATCTCATGTTACGTTAAATGAGATCAAAAGACTATTCAACAACTAAAATATTTATCGACAATTTTTTATTGTCAACGTTGAAAATAATGTCGACTAATCATTTCAGCCCTAATGTCAACCATTCAAGTCATGTGCTATAGTAAAATTATTTTGATGTCATAAGAAAGCATTGTGTGAGGAAGAGGCTGAAAAGTGTGTATGAAAGGATAATCTATTGTTTTACTCTTGTGATTTGTGTGAAAGGGAATAAATGTCATTAGCTTTTTTTACATCATTGTGGCCGAACGGTCATGAGCACCATGAGGAACAGTTCCAGTAGCATTTCCACTTGAGAATGATTCACCACGAATACAAACGCTTCTCGTCCTGGCTTTCTCAACACGGTTAGTTAACTGTGCTTAACCCTGCTTAACCGTGCTGCTTGTTTGCTTGTTGGTAGCTGGCAAAGTTAGCTATAGTTAAATTAATAACATTTAATGAAAAAATAGTGTATGTTTGGAGTATCTTTATGATTTTAAGATGATAGTTTAACTAACGGAGATAGATTGCACTTGCTAGTTTATTAAAACTCATATTACTCTTAGAATATTTTGTCAATGAATGTCCTTTTAAGCTAGTCTGGGAACTTTTACCTTTTTGTGTGTTCTTGTTCAGTGGCATGCACAATCCCTCAGTAAATGATGGTAAACCTCTTGCCCTTTTCTCTTTGAGAAACCAGGGGGGAAAGCAGTTCTAAAAATGGGAATATGTGATCATCCTCCATAATGCACTCTTTACCCCTCACGAATTCGTCAACTGGCCCCGGAATGGTACACTTTCATGATGAGTACCGTTCTGCCCGATGGTGGAAAAGCAGCTAAAGTTGTTTTAGCACCCCTAGTGTTCATTTCAAAAAGAAACTGCTGCAATACATACAACAAGACAAATAAAAATTATTTTGCAAAACTGTAGGTATCGTAACATGATATTGTGAGACAAGGTTGGAGCTCTGTCTCTCTGTTTTCTCTCTCAGGTACTCACACACACAATCCTTCAACTGAATGTCCAGTCACGATTTCAAATAGCTAGCTGACAGCCAGCTTTGTGAATGAACATCGGACTGACATGTTTAAAACCAGTTGATGCCTTTGGAGCTGTAATCACCTCAACATTCTTAAAGAGGATTCTTTTCTTAAGTTTTGTCATCTTAGGTTTCACTCTGGTTGGCCACATCTACGCCCTATAGTTAGACTTATTACTAAAGTTTGCAAAATGGGATAAGAGTACAATCTTAGAGCATAGATGCTTTTAACGTAAACATTTTCAAAGCGCATTCCTCAACTAAATATCTCTTTGACTCTTTTGGTGCTTACTCTCAGAGATTACATTCATCCTGGAATACCCCTAGATTACAAGGGTATTGGCTTGAACACTGTCCGTGATGATGCCATTAGGCAAGAATTTGTGGTATTGGGTGGGGTGCGATAAATAGTGTTTCAGACTACGGTGTAATTCTCCTGCCTCCAGCCCATCTGGCACCAACAATCATGCCATGGTCCAAATCACTGAGATCACATTTTTACTCATTCTGAATGTTGATGTGAACATTAAATGAAGCTCCTGACCTGTATCTGGATGATTTTTTGAACTGCACTGTTGCCACATGATTGGCTGATTATATAATCGCTTGGATGATTGTTGGTGCCAGGCGGCATGGTTTGATAATTTCTGTAACTGCAAATCTCCTGGGATTTTCACACAAAACAGTCTCTAGAATTTATTCTGAATGGTGTCAAAAACCAAAAACATCCAGTGAGGGGCAGTTCTGCAGATGGAAGCGCCTTGTTGATGAGAGTTCAATAGAGAATGGCCAGACTGGTTCAAACTGGCAAAGTCTAATGTAAGTCAGATAACCGCTCTGTACAATTGTGGTGAGAAGAATAGCATCTCAGAATGCTATACTGAGATGCGAGTTGACGCTGTTTGGTGGCACGAGGGGGACCTACACAATATTAGGCAGGTGTTTTTAATGTTGTAGCTGATCGGTGTATATATACAGTGAGGAAAATAAGTATTTGAACACCCTGCTATTTTGCAAGTTCTCCCACTTAGAAATCATGGAGGGGTCTGAAATTGTCATCGTAGGTGCATGTCCACTGTGAGAGACATAATCTAAAAAAAAAAATCCAGAAATCACAATGTATGATTTTTTAACTATTTATTTGTATGATACAGCTGCAAATAAGTATTTGAACACCTGAGAAAATCAATGTTAATATTTGGTACAGTAGCCTTTGTTTGCAATTACAGAGGTCAAACGTTTCCTGTAGTTTTTCACCAGGTTTGCACACACTGCAGGAGGGATTTTGGCCCACTCCTCCACACAGATCTTCTCTAGATCAGTCAGGTTTCTGGGCTGTCGCTGAGAAACACGGAGTTTGAGCTCCCTCCAAAGATTCTCTATTGGGTTTAGGTCTGGAGACTGGCTAGGCCACGCCAGAACCTTGATATGCTTCTTACAGAGCCACTCCTTGGTTATCCTGGCTGTGTGCTTCGGGTCATTGTCATGTTGGAAGACCCAGCCTCGACCCATCTTCAATGCTCTAACTGAGGGAAGGAGGTTGTTCCCCAAAATCTCGCAATACATGGCCCCGGTCATCCTCTCCTTAATACAGTGCAGTCGCCCTGTCCCATGTGCAAAAAAACACCCCCAAAGCATGATGCTACCACCCCCATGCTTCACAGTAGGGATGGTGTTCTTGGGATGGTACTCATCATTCTTCTTCCTCCAAACACGTTTAGTGGAATTATGACCAAAAAGTTCTATTTTGGTCTCATCTGACCACATGACTTTCTCCCATGACTCCTCTGGATCATCCAAATGTTCATTGGCAAACTTAAGACGGGCCTTGACATGTGCTGGTTTAAGGAGGGGAAACTTCCGTGCCATGCATGATTTCAAACCATGACGTCTTAGTGTATTACCAACAGTAACCTTGGAAACGGTGGTCCCAGCTCTTTTCAGGTCATTGACCAGCTCCTCCTGTGTAGTTCTGGGCTGATTTCTCACCTTTCTTAGGATCATTGAGACCCCACGAGGTGAGATCTTGCATGGAGCCCCAGTCCGAGGGAGATTGACAGTCATGTTTAGCTTCTTCCATTTTCTAATGATTGCTCCAACAGTGGACCTTTTTTCACCAAGCTGCTTGGCAATTTCCCCGTAGCCCTTTCCAGCCTTGTGGTGGTGTACAATTTTGTCTCTAGTGTCTTTGGACAGCTCTTTGGTCTTGGCCATGTTAGTAGTTGGATTCTTACTGATTGTATGGGGTGGACAGGTGTCTTTATGCAGCTAACGACCTCAAACAGGTGCATATAATTTAGGATAATAAATGGAGTGGAGGTGGACATTTTAAAGGCAGACTAACAGGTCTTTGAGGGTCAGAATTCTAGCTGATAGACAGGTGTTCAAATACTTATTTGCAGCTGTATCATACAAATAAATAGTTAAAAAAATCATACATTGTGATTTCTGGATTCTTTTTTTTTAGATTATGTCTCTCACAGTGGACATGCACCTACGATGACAATTTCAGACCCCTCCATGATTTCTAAGTGGGAGAACTTGCAAAATAGCAGGGTGTTCAAATACTTATTTTCCTCACTGTATGTATATATAGAAGAAAAGCATATATATATATATTATATATATATATATATATATATATATATATATATATATATATATATATATATATATGCTTTTCTTTTCTTTGTTATCTATATGAATCAATCAAAAATGTTAATCAGAAAAAAAAAACCAGCAAAAGGTCACTGTGGCAAAGAAAAAAAACCTCCTTTCTTTACATTATTTGTACATAGTACAATATTATTTAGCGGTTTGAGCAAAAACTTCATTAGACCCACCAATTAATTTTTCTCCTCTGTAGAGAACATTTGCTTGTAGTGAATTTCTTTGAGATCACACATTCCACAGTCCTTGTGTATCTTCAAGTGGACATCCTAGGCTGTTCAGAGGTACCACATTTTGGGGGGTTTTGTCTTTAACAACTTCCTCCCCTTGTTTTTTTGTTTGTTTGTTTTGTTTTTAAAGGGCTGACATAATCTGCATTTGGTCTGTATAATTGGAACCTTGTATGTTTCTACCCTGTTTGATGTTTTAAGTCCATACTTGTCTATTCAAAATGAAACTTTTTTTTTTTCATCAAGCATGAAAATACATGTGACGTGTACATTTTTCATTTATTGTTTAAAATGAAACATGTGTGGCATGTGACTTTCTATGCTTCACCTTTTTATCTTCAGAGCTTTCTTATACTGTGTTTGAGACACAATGAGTAATTTACAACTGAAAAAAGCTGAAGTGCTCTCAAGGTAATAAAAGAGAGATTTCATAGAAAAACATTTAGAAAGATCGGTATTAGCAAGAGATTTGTCTTAATTATTTTTTCTCTTTTTCAAGGATTTGATTAGTTTTAATTTCCTTTTTTCTTTTATCTCTCCCCTATTCATGGCCCCTGATTTGCATTCCTTTCTCAGTCTGTCTATTCACATCTCTCTTCATCACTCACTTACTCTTTTTTTTTTTTCTCCTAGAGGAGTCTTATTGCTGAAACACTTCCTGAACGGCTGAAAAAACGCGACTCAGCTCCCAGCTGGCATGTCAGCATCTGCTGTGTGTGTGTGTTATGATCTCTGGCCAGATCTTGGGCTTTAAAAAAGACCAAGCAATGGAGACCTTCAGATGTACAGTTCAATCTCTATCTTTAGTGCAGAGTCCAGTTGAAAGTTTGGTGGTGTGTGTATGAGAGAAGTTTGAGGAAATGGATGGTTAGACAGATTCCTCTTTGGGTTTGTGGTATTGAGTGAGTGGAGCATGTGTGTGGTCGATAATTTGGTTGATGGTGCCAGGTCTTTGTCTGTACTCCATTTGACACATTGAGGCAAATATACTCGACGTCAGAGCAACATTTGGCATGTGCTGAAGAGGTTTTAACACTTCACATCATGTACAGGGCATCCGGAAAGTATTCACAGCGCTTCACTTTTTCCACATTTTGTTATGTTACAGCCTTATTCCAAAATTGATTAAATTCATTATTTTCCTCAAAATTCTTCTACACAGAATACCCCATAATGACAACATGAATGTAGTTAATTTGAAATCTTTGAAAATGTAAAAAAAAAAAAATCACATGTACATAGTATTCATAGCTTTTGCTCAGTACTTACATTTGGCACCAATTACAGCCTCAAATCTTTTTGTGTATGATGCTACAAGCTTGACACTATTTACACCTATTTTTGGGCAGAAGCTCCATCAGGATGGATGGGGAGCGTCGGTGCACAGCCATTTCCAGAGATGTTCAATCGGGTTCAAGTCTGGGCTCTTGCTGGGCCACTTCTTTGTTATCTTGGCTGTGTGCTTAGGGTCGTTGTCCTGTTGGAAGATGAACCTTCACCCTAGTCTGAGGTCCAGAGCGCTCTGGAGCAGGTTTTCATCAAGGATGTCTCTGTACATCGCTGCATTCATCTTTCCCTCGATCCTGACTAGTTTCCCAGTTCCTGCCGCTGAAAAACATCCCCACAGCATGATGCTGCCACCACCATGCTTCACTGTAGGGATGATATTGGCCAGGTGATTCCTCCAGCCATCACGCTTGCCATTCAGGCCAAAGAGTTCAATATTTGTTTCTCATGGTCTGAGAGTCTTCAGGTGCCTTTTGGCAAACTCCACCTGCAACAATTAACATACTGTATGTGCACGACAGCGAGGCCTGTCTGGAACTTAAACTCAGTTGTTCTCAACTGATTTTGCTTCAGGACACAGATTTTACACTGGAAATCAAGTGGCGACCCATCATAGTAAAAACGTAACCTGTACTTAATGTATCCTGGGTCGCATTTCCTTTTATGTTGCATAATTTTGTTCATGGTTTTCAAGAACAAGGACATGCATCAAGTGACCAAGAACCCGATGGTCACTCTGACCGTTTTTTTCTCATTTCAAACATAATTCAAACAGAAAACACATATTACACAAGAGGAAAGGCTCCTCATTACCATGGTTAGGTCAGTGTATAATAAATTAAATTATAGTGTTTATGAAAAAATAAGTACTAGCTGAAACACATCTTGAAATTTTAACTACAACTGCCACTGTTGATATAAAACGAGGTCTAATAGATTCTACCTTTAGATTATTTCATATGAAACTATAACTTTTTGTGAAAATATAAGCTACTTTTACTCATGTAAAATCATGAAACAATTTCAATGTGATGGTGTAATTATTTTATTTTTTGGCACATTTCAGTTTTGCTCTTTTGACTTTTTGGCAAGTCAGGGCTGCCTACTGTTTGAGAGTCCTAAATAAACTATTACTTGGGGGCCGCTGAAATATCTTCCATGGCATTGTTCTTTCGCTGCTGTCCGCGACCCAGTCCGAATTGAACTATGACCCACCAGTTGAGAAACACAGCTTTATCTCACACACACACACTCACTTATGTCAGACCCCCTTGCTTTGCTTCTCTCTGACATTTTATCCGCCGCATTTGTGTGTGGGGAGCAAGTTGACATGCAGTCAAGGAGGAAAGGAGATGCACACACGCAGGTGAGATTCTCTGTCTGGTTGCATTTTTTTCAATACCGTAGATAAGCAAATGTACATGGTATTTACATACCGTCAATTTTCAAACCGCGGTATACCGTGAAACCGGTATACCACTTCAACCCTAGTGCTAACCCTCTCTGTCGTTATAAGGCTTCTAATGAGTATCCATCAGCAATGCATGTTGAGAAACTACAAGCTGTCCCAATCAGTGAACCCACGAATAAAGGAATGTTCCAGGTTCAACACAATAAAGCTCAATCAATAGCATTTATGGCATAATGTTAATTACCACAAAAAATAATTTTGACTCTTCCCTTGTTTATTTAAAAAGAAGAAGAAGAAGAAGAAGAAGAAGAAGAAGAAGAAGAAGAAGAAAATTAATTAATTAATGGGGCCAGTCCATAAATATTAAAACACTGTTGTAAAAGTATAGCCACAAGATGTCAACATTATACTGTATATGTTAACATGGTTTTAGTGTGATCAAATCTCTTACTAGACCTAATCGTATCTCTATTGAGTTATACGTTATTACAACTTTGTTATCATGAAGAACACTGGTAAACCCTATTGGATATGGCCTAACTTAAAAAGAAAGGGATTTTTATTTCACTCAAATCATGTTAAAATGTATAATGTTTACATCTTGTGCTTTAGTTTTGAAACAGTGTGTATTTTAGCGTTTATGGACTGGCCCCATACACAAAGTGCACTGTTAACACTTAAGCTACGTTCACACTGCCAGTGACAAGCAGCGACACAACGACCTCATCTTGTTCAATTTCAATGAGAGCTGGTGACTTCCAGCAATACGAGTGATGGCGACCATTGGTTTACTAGATATGGGTGTGTCCAGCGATGCGACAAAGTTGAGAAATGTTTAACTTTATGCAAATGAAGAGTGACATTCGGGAGCGACAGCCAATACTAGAGAAGATGGTAGTGCTCACGTGATCCTAATATTTTAATAATAATATTAATTGTAAAGAAACATTGCTGTTTAGACTCTACATACACACCACTAGCGACCTAACCACCAGCCACTGGCGACATTCAGAGACAAAGTAGCTGGCAGTGTGAACGCAGCTTTACTGTAGTTTATAGATGCAGAACCCACAACATCTGAGGAGTGTACATCTTTCAGTGTTCATAATCTTTTTGTATTCATAAATCCTGGTACTTATTTGCATTAACATACACATAGGCAGATTCTGTTAATCTCTGAGCACTCCTAGGAAATAAAAATCTGCCTGTATGCGTCAGTGACTCTGCCTTCTGTGCTTTGTGTTATGCTTAGTCCATAATGAAGCAGACAACTGCAGGTAAGTTAAAACAATTAAACTAGCCTTTATTATATTCAAAATTCTAAAGTTTGGTATTGGTAGTAAGATAAACTTTATGCGTGGTAATATTAATGAACAGTATTATTGGCTCTGTTCCCTCTCTCTTTTTCTCTCGGCCTCCCTTCACCCCTGGGGAGACGAGCTTTACAAGTAAAACCATCACCGGGCACAGCTGCCTGAGGGAAAGCTTCATTTGAGCAGAGCAGTCTCACAGAATTAAAGTGAAAAACATAAAATCATGTGAGTGCAAGCAGTAATAATACAATAATAATACAATAATAATAATTAAAGAAAAATGTTTATGAAGAAATAAGAAAAACTGAACTGTTTTTGAAAGGATTCAATTAAAGTTTACTTTGGGGCTGTTCACAGAGGATGTGTTCTTGCTTTCCGCCTGCGTTATTTTTTAAGTGTTGGTCTATTGGGATGTCTTTGGTCGTTTCCTTGCATCTCGCTGCTTTTTCTCACATGCTAAGTTTTGTGTTTTTAAGACGGTGCATCAAATTGAAACTGGTTAAACTTTTAAAAAATGTGTCTCGAGACCTGCAGGTTCATGAATCCAGTGCGCTCCTTGCTGTTTTGGGCAAGTGAATGGCCACACAGGAGATTTTGGGAAATATTGGGTGTGATGACTTCAACATTAACACTGATCAGATATTCTTTTCTTTGAGTGTTCACTTGTTACCATACCTTTTTAATCACTGTTTATGTACTTGAATGTTTTACTATATATAATTACAATATGTCATGCTCCAGTTTCCCTATTCTTGTCATGCTCCAAAAAAAAAAAAAAAGAACAAATGTGTTTTTTTTATTTTTAATAATTAACTTGATATAATAATAATAATAATAATAATAATAATAAAAAGAATAAATAGACTAAGATTTATTAAAAACAGTTATGTATGGGATAATTACAGCTAGTTACTGTACAATTAATATTTTACAGTAATATTCCTCTGCTAACAAATACAGTAATAACTTAATTATTGTACACAGCAATTGAAATAGCTTACTGTAATCAGGTTTTTACTGTTACTGGCAATAGTCTTGTCAGAATAATACCGTAAAAAAGCACTGTAAGGTCTAAAAGCCTTGCTTTCGGTAACTGCCTTTTTTTTTTTAACAAACAAGGTAAGAGTTGACGTTTTCTCTACATGTAATCAACATTATGTTACAGATGCATACATTTGTGCTTAACTTGTATTGAACCCAGGAACTTTCCTTTAACATCCATCTAGATGTCAAAGGTTAAAAGATCCCAAAAATGAATGTAATTTTATTTATTTTTTAAAGTAACTTTTTTTCACCACTTTACAAAAAGCCTAAATTTTAGAGTGGTGTTATGTGGTGTAGAGTGCCGGACACTCGAGGTAATGGCTCTCGGCTGCATTCCAGCTGTTTTTTGCTAGCCAACATCCAACAAAGAACGGATACTAACAAATCTCATGAACCCTAGAGATTTCTGGTACAACAACAGGATTTGTCTCCCTAAATCAGACATAATTTTTGGATTACTTCAGAGATCTTGTATAAGCTGTTAGGGATGGATGTCAGAGCTTTCTGCATGGGTGGAGGGTACTGAATTTAATCTCATGAGTTCAAATCATCCTGCATTCCCTCCCTATTATCTTCCATTATAGCTGTATGATGGCTGACTGTAAGTATGTTTTTGGACTATTAAGCATTAATTACTTGCAGATGCCTGACTTTGTCTTTCAATATGGACAGTTTGGGATGCAGTTTGCTACTTTATCAAACACATGAATGTCTTCCTAGAGTTATTTGTTATTTATTACAAACCATTTATTTGTTCATCCTCAGATTTGTTTTTTCATTACTCTCTATGCTTTTTGTAAGTGCTGTATTCTCTTTAGTTCTGATTATTTCAGTCTTTATGGTGCTTTGGCAGCTGCAGTCACATACTTAGGAAAACACCTTGACCCGTTTTCACAGTTTTATGGGGTGCTTTTGTACCACCAGCCATCCGACGGTGTCAGTCAAATGCAGAATCCTCCTCCAGACAGCTCCTACTGGAAATCTTGAGCTTTTCTTATCCAATGACATATACCCAAGGCTGACCATCTGACAAATCATGCTGGCCTAAATTAAAAACAGATTGGCTTTAGACCCCTCGGCATATCCTGAGTCAGGGTTTGCCCCTTGCCTTCTGATGAGGTCAGCAATACCAGACTTCTGCTCTGTATCATTAACACATACACTCACTGAGCACTTTATTAATAAAACCTGTACACCTACATATTCATGCGATTATCTAATCAGCCAATCATGTGGCAGCAGTGCAATGCTTAAAATCATGTAGATACATGTCAGGAGCTTCAGTTAATGTTCACATCAGAATAGGGGAAAAAAATGTGATCTCAGTGATTTTGAACAGGGCACGATTGTTGGTGCCAGACGGGCTGGTTTGCCTATTTCTGTAAATGTTAATCTCCTGGGATTGTCATGCACAACAGTCTCTAGAGTTCAATCAGACTGGTCCCAAAACAACATCCAGTGACCAGTAGTTCTGCAGACAGAACATCTTGTTGATGAGAGAGTTCAATGGAGAATGGCAGGGATTTCTGTTGAGCTGACAGAAAGGCTATGGTAACTCAGATAAAAACTCTGTACAATTGTACTGAGAAGAATAGCATCTCAGAATGCACAACACATTGAACCTTGAGGTGGATGAGCTACAACAGCATAAGACCATGTTGGGCACTTTAGGACTTTAGTGTTCCTAGTAGAAAGTGCTCAGTGATTGTACTTTGTAAGAGGGTCTTCTGTAAAGGTTTCAGCTGTATTGTAATGTTTGCTATCTTAGATTTTACATGATCTTTAGACTATGCTACAGAAAACATTCCGAGTATACCCTCCATATTTCATACTATAGGTTCTTCATTTAAGGGTAATAAGAGCAATATGTGATTTTGGATTGGAGAGTTCCCATAATGAAGAATTAAATGCACATCAAACCTAATAAACAATTTAAATCAGACAGAGGCTGGAGCAGAGTCACAAAGCCACAATGTTCTTACTTTTCCTCTGACATGGAGCATTGTTGGTTTTGTGGTGTAGAATTCTTGGAGGTATACAGCTAGCCTCTAACTTGACAGTCTGAATTATGCCCACTACTATATAGCATAAAGTTCCAAGTAGGGCTGGGTGGTATGACCAAAATCTTAAATCACTATATGAATAATTCTATATAACACTAACAGTATCTATCACAATATTGTTTCTGGAAATTTTATTGCAGAAAATGTTCCTTCTTCCTGAAAGATCACTGAAACAAGTGTCTTGAGATATCTTACCATGCTCTGTGAAAGCAGTAGACTGTTAAACAGCAAACGAAAATGTAACCACTGTCCGCGGACACATATTTTGATCAGCCACAGAAGACTTTGATGCGCTTTTTGTTACTATTGGTTACAATTAAAAAATATTAATTTGACAAATAATGAGTTTTTCAGCAAATTGATCACATTTTGGCCTATCAATTCAATCTATTCCATCAATGAATGTCTTGAAATTGCACATATTAAATATTATGCATATCTATATTTGTTAAATTTGTATTGTTTATTTGCATAAATTGTAATATAAGTACTGACATTGAAATGTAGACCACGTGCTTAATTGGTACTTTCTCTTTAAGACTAGCTGTCACAGAATGTGTCAAGAATGAAGACCCAAATGCAGGAATGAGTGAAAATAAATGTATTAAAACAACTGAAAACAGAACATGTAACAAAAATCTCTCACGGGAGAGAGAAACAAAAATATAATAACTAAGACAGACTGGGATCAGGAACAAGACAGGAACAGGAACAGACTGACTAGTAACAAAACTCACAAAACAATCTGAAAAATACAAGGAAGAGGGCACAATATATAGGCAAGGCACATGAGGAACAGGTGAAGATTATTAGCATAACAAGGAATAAATAACGGAGAGTGACAAGGAGGGACAGGGAAGCAGATGATTGACCAGGGAGGGTGAGTGGGGGAGACCAGGGGGATGGTCTGGACCACTCTGTAGGTGAACCAGAAGGCCTAGATAGACCAGGAGGCCAGGGCGGAGCTGAAGAAGGACCCGGAGGCCAAGGCAAAGTCCGAGCCACTGAGCAGTTGGTAAGGTCAGTGGCGGCCACAGAGACTGGACAGACTGGTCGGTAATCGTAGGGGACAGGACTGGGTCAGGCAGGTCGACGACTGTTGGGGACAGGACTGCGTCAGACAGAGTGAAGACTGCAGAGGGCTGGTCAAACTGGGCAGGGACCCCAGAGGTCTGGACAGATTGGTTGGTGGTCATTGGGGACAGGACTGTGTCAGACTGGTCGATGACCGCTGGGGACAGGACTGAATGAGTGGCACCCACTGGAGACTGAACAGAGAGAGCAACAGACTAGTAGCTGGTATCTGACAGGTTCTAGTTACTGGGCTGAGCAACATAATTGTAGATGGTGTCTGATGGGTTCTGGTTACTGATCTGAGTAACATACTGGTAGCTGTTGTCTGATGGGTGCATGCCACTGGGCTGAGAAATATACTGGTCGCTGGTGTCTGATGAGTGTTGGCTACTAGACTGAGCAAAAGACTGGTCAATTGTGTCAGACAGATGCTAGCCACTGGACTGAGTAAAAGGCTGGTCTTTGGAGTCTGATGGGTGCTGGTTACTGGGCTGTGGAAAAGGCTGGTCAACGGTCACTGGGGAAAGGACAGAATGGTGGTTAGCGGCCACTGAGCCGAGGGTGTGGTTTATGGTGTCCGTTGGACAGATGGTGAGGTCAGTCGTGGTCACAAAGTTGGACAGGGTCAGACAGGGAATTGGTGGCCACTGAGAACTAGACAGGGTTAAACTGGATGTAGACGGCCACGGGGCAGGGTTCAGACAGGATGTGGGAGGCTGCTGGGCAGTGATCAGACCGGACGTGGGTAGCCGCTGGACAGGGGTCTGACTGGAATAGGGCTGCCTCTGGACAGGGTTCAGGCAGGATGGCTGCAGGGGAAGGGTCAGGCTGGGCGGCAGCTGCAGCGGGTTTAGATTTAGATTAGAATTAAATGTTTCCTTTTTTGTTGTTTTTAATCAGCAACTGACTGTAAAAAAGCAGTTAATGTATTAAAAGAGACACATAGAAGGAGTTGAACCAAACTTTTACTCTTAACACACAGTGAAAGGACCTCTGAGCTAATAAATTCTTCTCCACTATACTACTCAATCACTTGTGAGTGAAATTTATTGACTAATCATAGACAATTTTAGTCTTATAGCATGAGATTTGGTCAATATACTCGCACATGTATACATTCTATATTATTGTCATTGTGATATTCTATTCTATTTTTGCAATGTTGCTCTGCAACTGTAAACTGTAAACTGAAAGTCTCAATTAGACTCATTCTGGATTTTCCCATTACTCCATATTTCTTCATTGCTCTCACATGTAAATATTGATAGCCATTTGTTCTCTGTTACCTCTTGGTGTATTCCTCTAAGAGTGTGGAGTTTATCATGAACACTGGGTGTACCAGTGTGCAGGCAGCTCTGGCTTATTATAGAACTGTTCTTTTTCATTAGTCAACTTTTTTTCTTTCTGCTTTTCTTATAAAGGCTTACTGTTTTGGTAGTTTCCTGGCAGGATGTTAAACCACTTGAAATGAATATTATACATCAGAGAATATATTTCTGATCCTATATATATATATATATATATATATATATATATATATATATATATATATATATATATATATATATATATATATGTTTTTAATTACTTGCTGTTATTTCCTCCAAATGTTTAACCATTTATTACAGTGTTATTTCTGTTATTAATTTGGTGTATTCAGTGTTATGTTACTTGGATATTTTTTTGGAGATGGTTGCTGTCTCATGCAACTACAGTTTATAAAACATGGTTATCAAATCCATACTGTCCATCTTGGATACTTGGATCTTGGATTAAATCTCAAGAATGAGATTTAAAATTTTCAAGACTATAATCCACTAAATCCACTTTTTAATTATTATTTTTTTTTTTTTTATTATTGAAAACAAGTGGGGTTCCTGAGGATTTACAATGTAAAGTTTGGTACAGTATAAGAAAATTTACAAAGCACAAACTAACTTTTTAAAGTCATTTCAAGTATTAAAACTAGCAAGTATTGTCAGTGCAGACCACAGCCTGTAATTAATACAATGTTTATCTCTGCAGCATCAACAGCATCTGATGCTTTTAAATTGTTCATTTGCACAGTACATGGTGAGTTTGATTCAGAAAAAAGAGGGATGAAAACACATTCTCAGGACTGTTATTGTGATTGTTTCCACATCTATATTAACTCTCTGACCTTTGACAATAGAGAAGTGGTGGGGGGCTACTTACTAAACATCCACAGTGGTTTCCCAGGATCCATGCATTTTTTTCCTCTATTAGACTGACAAGAAGATGTGATTTGACCTCTAGAGAAGAAAATGTATTTCATGAAAATTAGCTTTTAATAATAATTACACCAGGAGAAAGCATGGAAAAATATATTTGTGACCATTAGTTTAATAACCTCTCTTCTTGAGACTTTTTGGCTATAGTCTGTCCATAGTTCTCTGGCCATAGTTCTTGGAAAAATACATGGTAGGGATTCTCAAGGAATTGATTGATTTTAAAATTTTTATGTGTCACCTCCCTTCAACAATAGCCTCTTTTCAATGCCTGTATTACACCCTGACAGTAACAATTTGCGCTTAAATTTTCTTAATGTTTGGATACTTTGGAAGGATATGCAGAGCCGCATATGCTACACACAACCAAGAACAGCACAAGGCTTAGTCGATTTTCCCACATTTTTCCATATTTTTAGCACCCACCTCCCACCAAATGTAGGTATTTCATGCATATTGGTGGGTAATTTTGCTCATATACCCGCCACTGTGGCGGTGACCTGTAAGACGTCTTGGTGTGACATACAACAAGAAATGCCATAGACACAAAAATGCACACTTGAAGAAACACAATTGATTATATTTTTAAGAACTGACAAAAGAAAAGGTAATTGGCGCTGTGCGAGTGTGTCTTGCGGAAAACGTGCATATGATGATGTGGCAGGGTGGAGGGCGGAGGCTAATTAGCTCTCGAGAGGGATAAAGGCCGACCGAAGACAGCAGTGCGACAGAGAGAGAGAGATTTACGGACAGCTGTCTGACAACTGTATGTGTATTTGTCTTTTTGGTTGAGTTTTATATTAAACTATTATTTATATTGTCAAGCCAATTCTCGCCACCTCCTTTCCATTAATCAATTTACAGATGAGTTCATACTATTCTCTGTCATTTATTTCGGAACAGTTTGCGCAAATAGTGTCATCTATGAATGCTCTATAGGAAACAGGCAAAAACAAGCAAATGTGGGCAGTCATGCATTTAGATGTATTCATCTGTCAATAAATGTTTAGTGTTTTTTTTTGTTGTTTTTTTTAATGGAGAAAGTTTCGAGCTCTGGCAGTTTTCATGGTCCAGTAAACTCTTTTATCATGAGAAAATTATATTTCTTATGATTTGACACCTTTGAAGGTTTTTGAAAATTAATTTTTGTCCCCACAATTTTAGCATATAAACATTTAGTATGCTTAGTGTTTAAAAAGATCAGTTGTCATTCTTCACTTCTGGCTGCAGAGAAAATGCCTGTTTCCTTTGAAATGATCTTAGCTAACATACAATCATATCACTTCAAAAAATAACTTTCTTTTTTTATCTTTCCTTTACTTATCTATCAAAGGTTTTTCTTCTCAGTTATTTACCATGCTCTCAAATTCATCATGTTGTCCACCCTCCTCCCAAATGTCTTCCAAATTGACTTTCACAAAACAACACTCCCCCTCCAACCACCATTTTAAAGTTTCCATGTGGAAGCAAAGAGCCCCTTGTTCCTCTTAACTGTGACATAATTTTTTAGGTCCAAGAAGAGGTAAAGATTACCAGTAACCATTCTGCCGAGATAAACCTTCTTAATCACAAGAAATGTCCATGGACCGTGTAAACTTTTCCATTCACGAAAGCTATTACTTGAAGTATGCCAGTTCTATTCACAGCAGTAAAAATTCTATAGTGCTATATTTAAGCATTACTTTGATCGCCTAGATGTTCTTTTTCTACACTTAAAGGATTTCCCATACTGACAAAATATGAGAGTTATGAAAAGAACTCTTGAGAGAGATGTCAGAGTTCTGCATGTATTTATACATGATTATACAGTGTTTTGAAGAAGATACAGTAGACCATAATGTTTGTATCTCTTCACAGCTCCACAGCTCTGCAGGGACTAGTTTGTGGTTTAGAGACCTATGTCATTTTTGGTGTGAAGTAATTTGTAATTTTTGGATACCATTTCAATTCCTGACTCTTCTTTGTGTTATTCAACATTGAATGCTTTTGAATTGGTTCAAAGATGAGACTGTACATATGCGGAGTGTTTGGGTGGGAAGCTTCAAATATGCCTTTCTTTTATAGGCTAGTTGTTTAATGTCCTGCTATTAACAACATAATGATAATAATATGACTAATTTGTATTCATTAAAGGAATAGTTCACCCAAAAAATTCTGTCATCATTTACTCACCCTCATGTTGTTTCAGACTTTATGACTTGTTTTCCTCAGTGGAAAACAAAAGATTTTATGCAGAATGTTAGCCTCAGTCACCATTCACTTCATGGCATCTTTTTCCCCATACAATGAAAGTGAATGGTGAATGATGTTTGATGTTATTGACGGCTCAGGTTGGACTTCCGAAAAAACGTCATGATCAAACTTGCGGCCTAGCTGTCATATTTGATTCGGGCACTGTATACTTAGCTCATCAATAATTTGATTTGAGAGTGAATAACTGTCACGATCTTTCTCTGTCTGAGTCAGTTCTTCATCTATGTGAGTTTATTTTAATGTAACATTAGGGTAGTGTTTTCGTTTGCAATGTGCTCTCCCAACTCTGCCCCCTCGTTCCCTCTGTCCTCACCCCTAGTGTAGTCCTCCTAATGGTGATTGGCTGCACCTGTCCTTCATGTATGTCCCTCCATTTATTGTGCCCTCTTTCCTCTTGTGTTTGTTGAAGCATCTGTCCTAGTTCCAGTCCTGTTCCTGTTTCCGGCCAGTCCTAGTTATTTGTTTATATTATGGTTTATGTTTAATTTAGTTTTTTCTCTCACTTGTGAGAGTTTTGTGTTTCCTGTTTGTTTCAGCTGTTAAATAAAAGTTATTTATTTGACTCATTCCTGCACTTGGGTCCTCCTTAATGCTTACATTTCCTGACAATAACAACTTAAATATCTGTTAGTTCATCAAACCAAGTGGTCGTTCGGTTTCAAAAGACTTGGAATATAGTGCACTAGCATGTCGCTTTGTATAATTCGTTGAGAAAAAAAAAACTTGTTCAACAGATTTACAGCTCAAACCTTGAACAAACAAATCTGGAAAACTTAGACAACATGGCTTCAAAAATAGAGCATGATGTCACTGGCCTTGCACACTGACACAGGTAACACAATGACCTCACACCAGATCCCCATTGCTGATAGAAGAGCATACCTGAGTTATTAGGTCTTTCCTATTATGAAGGAGAACAGCTGATGTGAAAGGAGATGAGTGCATAATAAGAACAGGCTGGCATTTCACAGCAGAGCCACTGCCATTTAGACCCAGCAGGGTTACATACCACAGCATGTTTGGTTAATTAATTCGGTATTAGTGCTGCACAATTAATACAATTGAAATGGCTATATGGTCTTGTGCGGTTATTTAACCATAAAGAGTAGCAATCTCATTAAATTAAGCTTTAAGGAGAACGGCCTCATGATACTGGGTTTTCAAGGGTTTGGGGCTGTCTCCACACAAACTCAGAGATGATCTGAGCTTGCTTCACTAATAACAGGATGCATAGTGGATTCACTTTATTTTCCACATTGTGTTATTCCAAACATTTTGAAATAGCTACTAGTTGCTGTATTGTATAAATCTATTGGGATGACAGCATTTCACCAGATGTGTAATGAGGACATTGAAATTAAAAAAGAAATTATGTAAAAATGACGGCTCAACGTGTTAACCTGAGCACTTTGTACTGCGATATCAAAGTTAATATATAACGACAGAAAAATATTACTGTTATATTATAGAAACATAATAACAGAGATTCAGTAATAGATCACACTAATATAATATTCAAGTTGAGTGGGTACCAGAAATAACTGAAACTTTCCTTCATTTTACTAAAGTTGGTCCATAGATTTCAAAGTTCAGATTTGTAAAGAACCTAGAGTGTGAAAACATTGTATTGACGAGATGCTATTGGAGAGAAAGAAATCTTCTTATCTGTAGAGTTTCACTAAGACATGTCACTCTTATTGTCTCTGTTCCACACACATGTAAGTGAAATTCACATGTGGTATATTTTTCCTGACCGAACCTTGATGGTTTGAGTAATCCCAATCTGGCTTTCAGAATGATACGCCAATCAAAGCGGTCATTGATGGCTCTCAGTGCTCAGAGCTTTTATCAAAACCACAGTAACCTACTGTACATAGAGACCATGGTAAAAATGTACTTATTCTGCAGTGCATGTATTTTTAGATCTCTTTAATCCCTTTGACTCCAGCATTAGCAATAGAGCTGTTGGAAAAAAATTGTTTCAGCGATGCATCACAATTCATACTCAAACGATTCTAAATCGATTCTCAGAAGAATCAGAATCGATTCTGAGTTCAGTTTATATCACGGCAGAGCAGTGGTGCGCACCAAAGTCAGATGTGGAAACAAGTACGCAAGTTAAGTGCATACACTGTTTGCAGACTAGCTGTATCAAACACATGACCATTTGTGCCCGAATTAAACTACGATCCCGAAATTCTTTCACAAACCCAAGCACATAGCAACAGGAGAGGTTATTCGTGATAAGAAGCGAACAAACAACATAAAGAAAAAAGAAA
Source organism: Moxostoma hubbsi (assembly GCA_032164185.1). Lineage (NCBI taxonomy): Eukaryota > Metazoa > Chordata > Actinopteri > Cypriniformes > Catostomidae > Moxostoma > Moxostoma hubbsi. Next base: position 29,894,371 of record JAVLUX010000031.1, on the reverse strand, counting down.
GATATTGAAGGACAAGATGCATCTTGATGCATCGAGAATCGTTTTATTATTAAATTGTTACCTTTTGAATCAACCGTATTACCATAGTCAAATCAAATGGTGAGGCCAGTGAAGATTCACACCTCTAATTAGCAATTCATGTTTATAAGATTTAATACCAAATCCTCCCTTTATCAACCACTGTGAATTGTCTATGACTCAGAAGCCCTCCTGGCAATGAACCGGAAGCTCCCTCTCACTGAGGTTCAACTGTGACCCTTGATCTTAGACTGCACAAATAATTGGCATCTATGTGGAAAAATAAGAAACAGTTTTAATATTTGAACCTAAGAGCCCATTTGACAGCTTACATGTTTGCCTGTAACAGCATTCATTCTGTTTCTGCAGAGATTGGACCTATTACAATAACAACAGATCCAAAGAAGTTCCAGGATGAGCTAAGGGAGTTGTATGTCCAGGTGAGTTCATGCACTTCACATTGGGTTTGTTGACCTAAAAGGAATAACACACACACACACACACACACACACCCACACACACACACACACACACACACACACACACAAAGTTTTTTATTATTTACTCACCTTCTTGTTGTTTCAAAGCCATATGACTTTCTTTCTCGAGTGGAACGTAAATGGCGATGTTAGGTAGAATGACAGTGTCAATCTCCATTCATTTTCATTGTAAAAAAATGCAATGAAATTGAATGGTGACTGTGACTAACATACTGCATCACCATCACCATCTGTCTTGGTTGTACTGTATTTGACAGAGAATATTTACTCTGCTAAAGGGATTAAAAGTAATATGCTTCCTATGAAGCCAGTGTTTATTCCACCCGTGTGTCTGCAATAGTACTCTGTGTAATAGAGGTGATCTTGACTTTATACACAGCAAATTCAGCATATGAGAGATGGGTGGTGTGAGTGTGGAGGAGATTTTCCCTGTTAGTAGTTTGACATGGGCACCCCATTAAAGAAGCAGCGTCTTCTCAAAACAATTCCTATATATCTGCTGTGTACTTTAAATCACTCTTAGCATTTCTCCCAGTGTTTCGGTCAAAACAGAGGAAATGCAGGCTTGCTGATTGTACAGTTCTGTACTGGCACAAAGAATGTGTGCAGTATTTGTTCTTGTTTTCTTTTAGTTCATTGCAAGTTTGTGTTAGTGTTCGTATGCATTTTCCTTTCCAAAACATTGGCTTCTAAGGTCAAATCATTCAAATCACAGTTGTTGCTAATATCTTTTCCAGTGGTCGGAGAAGAAACTGTCATTCTAAATGAACTACAAGAGTACATTCTGAGAGCATTCCTTAACCTTTCCTACAATCCGGTCACTTTTCAGTTTTTGGGTTTGCTATCTGCTTTTCTGCTGAGTATGTGTGTATGTGTATGTGTATAGAACAGAAAAGGAAAGATCACTTGCTTCCAGATGTTTCTTTCAGACATGTGTCTTCTGGAACATATAATGAAAAAGACAAGTCTTCTTTGATTTCCAGTTATGAAGAGACAGATGTACACATATCATCAAACATGGATGTATACAAAAATTAGAGAACGGTTGGCTTTTATACATGCCAGTTTTAGGCAAGGCATGCCATTTATGTAACAGGACTCTTGGAAGTCATCCAATCCAGGCCCTCAAGTTGGGACAATTATGCTTTCTTGACTGGGCCAAATCTGCTTGCTATCTGCTCAGCTGGTTGCCCATTTCCAACTTGTTGTAATTAAGATAAATATCTGGCTTTAAAGATTTTGGACATTCTATTGACAGAACACATTGAGTATGTTTACCAGTAATGGAAAAGCCTCAGTCCAAGTTTGAAGCTAAAGTGCTAAAGGTTTGGCCTTTTTTATTTTATAAAGTATGCATATATAAAGAAAATGAATTGTTTGCTCCTCCAAGAATAAAAGTAAATAATACTGATATAATGAGAAATAATGATGGCTGTCTTCAGGGAGGTGGAGACTGCCCAGAGATGAGCATTGGAGCCATCAAGATCGCCCTTGAAATCTCCTTACCAGGGTCCTACATATACGTGTTTACTGATGCACGATCAAAAGACTACAGGTTGACCCATGACGTTCTGCAGCTAATTCAGCAAAAACAATCACAGGTAATCCAACCATTTCCAGTCAACTCCCTCAAGTCCTCAACTAAGTTTTTTGTTTGTTCTGTTTTGCTCTGTTATACTCATCTCTTTTGTAGCTTGTTCTTTTCTGGCCAAATAAGGAACTTTGTATTGTGGCTCTTTCTATTCATTCTGTTTCACTTGTGTTCCACATTTGTAAGTCACTTTGGATAAAAGCATCTTAATGCATCTAAAAGAATTAATGTAAATGTGATGATAATGCACCTGGACGTGATATTCAGTTTACTGAAAACGTGCAGTAGAATAACACTACTAATGATCTGTGTTTATGTGTGGGCAGGTGGTTTTTGTGCTGACTGGAGACTGTGATGACAGATCCCATATTGGCTATAAAGTGTATGAGGAGATTGCCTCAACTAGCTCAGGACAGGTCTTCCATTTGGACAAGAAACAAGTCAACGAGGTGAGATAAATTTATTTAAACATTGCCATGTAGTTGGTAGAGTCACCCCCCAACAGGGATTGTCTTTGGCTGGATGATAGAGCTGAATCATTATATATCACCACACAACTAGTGTCAGCAGAATTTGTATGTTACTGGAAAAGTCCTGTAACATACAAATGAAGTGTCTTGTTCAAGGGCACAATGGTAATAACTCAAGTATGACCTTTTGTGGAGTCCAGACCTGCAAATTATTTGTTACCTGCCCAGATTTTTATCCACTGGAGTAGACCACCCCTTATCAAATCACTTTATTGTCACACTACCATGTACACAAGTGCAACAGTAGGTGAAAGTCTTGTGTGCAGTTCCGAGCAACATAGCAGTCATGACAGTGACGAGACATATACCAATTACAATAAACAACATATTTACACAACACAATTTACATATCAAATGTACATATACTTACACAACACAATTTACATATCATATGTACACATACTTACACAACACAATAATAATATACTATGTACAGTAGCAATACACACAATATAGAATACACATACAATAAAAAATAAAAATAGAGTATTATACTGTATAAAAAAAATTATATATATATATATATATATATATATATATATATATATATATATATATATACAGTAGTTATATTGAGGAGAATATATTTGACAGTCCAGTGTGAGATAATAGATTATAGATTAAAAAAGTGCAGCGCCAATTATTGATCATGAGAGATCAAGTGTTCAAAAGTCTGATTGCTTGGGGGAAGAAGCTGTCATGTAGTCGGCTGGTGTGGGTCCTGATGCTGCGATACCGCCTGCCTGATGGAAGCAGTGAGAGCTATAAAGCAGATATGTTGATAATCTGTTTGACAGACAGATTAGAATTAATTTAAAAAAAAATAGACAGAGATGCCATGATGCAACCTGCCCATCATTGAAGCCTTTCCTTGATTTGACCCTGGTAACATTGGACATATGTCCAGGACAATGTTTTATAGCTCTCTTAAAAACAAGGATTTTTAAGAGTTTCATTACATTTCGTTTCGTTACATTTTCCAAGAAATTCATATCAATCTTCATATGAGGTCAAGCTGGTGATGCTCCAGAGTTTTTATGTTAGAATCAAAGCCAAACTGAAATATTTGAGGATAGATAAAAGAGTTTTTATTTGAAAGTATAATTCTAAATGTCTGCAAAAGCACAGATGTTGAACATTTACTGTCATTTTAAATCTTTCCCTCTTCCTTTTTATATCCCTAGCCCTTTTCTTTCATGATAAGAAGGTTGGTAGATACAGTAGAGATGTTCAATTTCTCTCTTTTTTATCATAGCCTTCGTTATTCTTAATATTCTTTAGGAAAATATTTCTGATTCAGCATTCTGCATTCCATCAGATTTAAAGTGAACGTGAAACAGCATTTGCAACAAATTTTACTTCCGTAATGTGACGTATTTCTAAGTTAATCAGGATATTTATCAATATTTTTTTTTTAGATTCATTGAAATTTATTTGGATAGTGAAAAGTGGGAGTTCCAAACCAAAATTAAAATGAATGGAGGAGGGTAAGGATTTAAAATGAAAAATAACAAAGACAAATCTTGTGCACAGATGAATTGTGCACATTAAGACCAGGAATGTGAATTAATAAAACTGTATTTTTTTTTATTTCATATTGACTTAAAGGTTACATAGAACTCCTTGGTATTCTTAGCCATTCTACTTGTACATCACCAGCTTAATTCATTGTCACTCGTTTATCTCTCTATCATGTTCTACAATTGTCAATTGTCTGTGACTGGGGGAATTTTGACAGAATGTACTACTGGAGTCTGTGTGTTTATATGTCATGTATGCATGTCGGTATCAATGTGTGTTTGTTTAGGGGCCAGAGAGATGACAGGCATAATTACATGTTAACCTTGATCTATCAGCTTAAATGTAGAATGGCAGAAGTCTCATCTTGCCTAGCCATGTCTTGGCCTCTTAGCTCCCCTAAAACAATTGGAGCTGAGAAGCAGAACACAGCTGTGAGTTTTTGGAATGATAGAGGGAGGCCTTGCAGTGGGGATTGGATGTTCACTCATGCCATTCAGCACTTAGTGGAAACTAGATCACTGAGTGTATTATATATAAAATTTTGTTGAAATATTGTTGGCTTTTGTATGAGGAATTGTTTATGTTCTACATTTTGTAAGTCGCTTTCGATAAAAGCATCTACTAAATTACTAAATTATACACTTTTTTAATTGTCTGGTGATGTACGTACATACCTCCCACCAAGGGCTCAGACTCAGAGGTCACATGGAAACATTTTGTCTTTGTTTCTATGGGTCCATGGATCTATAAGCCTGTCAGATAATTATATAAACTGTATTATATATCCATTCATCCATCCATCCATCCATCCATACACTGATGTGGTCATCTAAACTTTACTCTGTAATCCTTTCGCTGCAGGTGTTAAAATGGGTGGAGGAGGCAGTGCAGTCCTCTAAGGTTCACTTGCTTTCTACTGATCACCAAAGTGGGCTTACTAACACCTGGCAGATCCCCTTTGACCCCAGCCTCAAGGAAGTAACTGTTGCCTTAAGCGGACTTGCACCAAACATCGAGATACGAAATTCTCAGGGTAAGGGGAGCAACGCAGAATCCAGATGCACTGTGTAATATTATCTATTTAATGACATATATGTAGGCCTACTCAAATTTAGGCACACTTTTTCACATTTAATAAATCAGCATGCAAGAGGCGAATGATTTTGTGCAGACCTACATGTAACATTAATGTACCTTAAGAGATTGTAATATGCATGTGCTGCATGTACTCCTAGGAAAACTTATCGGCAATAAGGAAGGTCTGTCTGAGCTCCTACACATCCCAAACTCTGCCAAAGTCCTCAACCTCAAAGACCCAGCACCAGGAATGTGGACCATAAAGGTGATTATCAAATTTATCACCATTCTAGATTATTTTACAGTGTAACAGGGGGTTGCTCCAAAGTAACAAAAGGCCAGTTAAAGGACTGATTTGTGTTCCCTGTGACACATATGCACTGTTAATGGCCTCCAAATGCTGCTCCATCAGCTCTGTATGGCTGTACTTCAGGTTTTGATTTTCTGCATTTTCAATCTACTTCTCCTTTGCTGTGTGAATTTTAGTATGTGTGCTTTAGTAATAATTCCTGTAACCATAGAAACTCTCTGTAAACCTGTCACTTTTGTGCCTCCTTATACCGAAGGATCGCTCTCTCTCTCTCTCTCTCTCTCTCTCTCTCTCTCTCTCTCTCTCTCTCTCTCTCTCTAACACACACACACTTACTCCCTTTGTGCAGTTTTGCTATCCATACCCATTTCATATGTTGTTTCTGTATTTTGTTGATTATCTAGTGCTATGTTCTATTAGTTTTAATACAATGTTGTTTGAATACTGGATGATTTAATTAAACTGTAATATAAAGCTTAATGTCAACAGCTGTTACAATCAGAATGTAAAGATAAGATCAGACAAAAATAGAGACCAGATCGCTCACATTACAGTATGTGGATAGTATTACTGTCTAAATTCTGTTTTATGAGGCTCTTTGACTTTCCTGGGCGATCTGCAATATACCACAGTAAAAAAAAGATTCATATGTAAAAACTTAAATGACAAAAAAAGACCAAAAATCATTAACATGATCACTTCTATTTAGGCATGTGACGGTATCAAATGTTCACGTTGAGATAATTGCTGAAGATTTTATTTACAGTATACAGTATTATCCTTGTATTGCATTACATTACAAAAACAGGATTAAAGACAGGATTAAAGATTAAAGGATAAACGTTATTGTTGTTCTCTCAATAACAAGTTTAGTTCAATACCAAACTGGCCTTTTAAATTAACAGATGTCAAGTACCTTTGAAAAGAACCCTGAATGTTTCAAAAACTACCATCAACACCATAGATACATAGTCAAATATAACATTAAGCTGATGCCTTAATATTTAAATGGTCATTATGCCACAGGGCACTGATCATTACAGATCAGTACTGATCTACAACTTGTTTTGTTTAGGCTAATGTTAAAGTAATGAAAGACTAATTCTATTGAGCCAGCTACTAGGCTACAACAATAGTTTGCATGTTTTTTAAATACAAATTTAATGACCTCAAGTTCACTCACACTGTATGGTAACGTATGATTGCGTTGCATTCCAACTTTAAATTAATATTGAAATCATCATTGTGCCACATTGCTATTATTAATTACAGGTCTTAGTATTAGCTGTTTGCAACTGTATTTTAGTTGTTACTACAAGATGCAAACATTACTGTGTAGCTAGCGGTGTTTTAGCTAACTACTCTTTGGCCACTAGAAACATCATCTGCAAAGGGCAACAACAGTTCACTTTCTTTTTCATTGTCAATTAGCTAGTTGTCTTTTGGAGTGTTGTCTCTCAGTTTTTGAAAACAGTTTGGGAAAAACAAGCAGAACGGTCACAACTTACCTGTTCCGCAGATGAGCGAACACATTCGAGTTGTTCCCGAGTTATGCCACATGTTTAACACAAAGAGAAGCCATCTCCAAACAACAACCTCTGCATTTTTATGCAACCCAAAATACTTCCACACTTCGACTTTACCCAGTTTGAAGGCAATAAATGGTCGGCTGCGTTCCTCCATCTATGCTTCTCGTTTACGTTACTTTTGTTTACATCAGGGTGCACATAATTTGTGCCGCATACAGTGTTGTGAATCTTGATTCATTGAGAAAAAAAATGACTGTACGATCAGAAAAATCTAAACAATTTGGCTAAAAGGTTATCTAGAAATTTTAACGGTATTTTTAAGTGCCCACGATAACAATATCAGGCATGTTAATTACCGTGATATACTGTATTACCGAAAACCATTACAAGCCTACTTCTATTTGCCTACTCTCTTTATTTAAGCATCAGTGTGTTTATAAACACAAGTGCTCAGGCAGCCTAACTCTCACAAGAACTTGCCACTGAGACAAGAAAAACCCTTCTTGTATTTATGTCCCACCAAACAATGTATGTCAGTGTTTGTCAGAAGAAAGCAGGTAGATAGTGATCACTATTATTGTGGGCTTTCCCCATGTTTTTGGTTGCATCTTACAAGTTTTACTGCATCAGGGCTGTTTAGGGTTGAATAAGAAATTGTTTGGCCTGAATTCTGTTACCAGTTTTAATGCTAATTCAAATCATGCTTTAAAACCTGATTATGAATGGATAAAATCTTTATCTTAATATTATGCACATTTTCCTGTAATGGCCTTTGGATGGTGGTGATCGGCTTCCCATTCTAGCACCCCTTTTCCCCACATTCTGTTTCTTTCCCTCTCTCTCTCCTACCCCTGTGGCCCTCTCTTTTGTCTCTCTACATCTCTCTGGTGAATCCCTCAGAATCTTCTTTTCACCATTGACCCAATCTAATAGAGATTCTTGGCGTCATACCATGCAGTGCTTCATGGCCTGTGATAATTATTTGCCCTGGAGCAGTTAGCTGCAGATAACATCAAGCATATGCCAGGCCCTCAGCACCAAAACATTCATAAAGGAAGGTAGAGAACAGCGGGGATCAAGTTTAAATGACTGTGACTTCTCAGTCTGCCAAAAGTGAAAGAAAAAGATTCAAACTTAATGGTTAAAATGTTTTATGATTGAAAGCAATTTGTATCTGTGGATTTTCAGCTTATTGTCATCATGAATTGGTTAAGGTGTGCCTCTCCAATGCATCTCACTGTAACGAACGACTGATGTCATAGACATGGATGCACATATTACAGTTGTACAGAGGTGGATAGAGTAGCCAATAGAATTACATAATTACTTGAGTAAGAGTAAGAAAGTATCCAATTAAAACTGTACTCAATTAAATCAACTCGTTACATTCACAAATGACATAATGGCCCTAACTCCCCTATATTCCATTACATAAAACACATTTAACATGTATTACAGAATTATTATTATTAATGGAAATTCTGTCATCATTCACCATCATGTTGTTCCAAACCTGTTCCAAACCTGACTTTCTTTCTTCCATGCATCACAGTAAGGAGATTTTAGAAAGAATGTTTGCCATTTCAGTCACCATTTAATTTCAGTGAATGTGTTTTTTTTTCTCCATGTTTTGAAAGTGAATGGTGACTGAGATTGTCAATCTCTAACATTTTGTCTAACATATTTTGGGTTCCACAGAATACAGAAGTTCACATGGGTTTGGAACAACATGAGGGTAGGGAAATGATGACAGAATATGAAATGATGGTTGAGCTATCACTTTAAAGGTATAGTTCACACAAAAATGAAAATTCTCTCATCATTTACTCACCCTCATACCATTGCAGATGTGTATGACTTCCTTTCTTCTACAGAACACAAGTTATGATTTTTATAAGAATATTTCAGCTCTTTATGCCAAAATTTTGATGCTCTATAAATCAAATAAAGGACTCATAAAAGTAATCATAGTAGTTAAATTAATATATTCAGAAGTGAAATGAAAGGCATGGGTGATCAATAAAACAGATCAATATTTTTTTCTAGACAATTAAATTTTTTATTTGTCAATCACAAAAACAAAAGAAGAAGAATTGAAAGTGATCTGTTTCTCATCCACACCTGTCACGTCACTTCTAAAGATATGGATTTAACCATTGGAGTATTATGGATTACTTTTATGCTGCCTTACGTGATTTTGTTTTAGCTTTAAAATGCTGGCACCTATTCACTTGCATTGTATGGACCAAAAGAGCTGAGAAATTCTTATAAAAATCTTCATTTTAGTTCAGCAGATGAAAGAAGAGTGAGTACATGATAAGAGAAGTAAAATTTTTCCCTTTAAGGGCTCTTGTCACAGCCTGGGTAGGGCATCAACCCCAGTTATGCACCAACCCCAGTCGTGCAATACTCTCTTCAGAATACGATCGCCTCACGTCCGCACATCTCTCACGCGCGTGACTCGCTGTGCATGTGCAGAAATGCGCTTCAGTTTCAATCACGTGAACAGCAGAGCAAATGGCATATACACTTAACTTGGATGTTTACATGGGTTTAAACAGTTAATCAGCCCGTAGCTGCCATACTGGAGGTTTCCATTACCCCCGCGAGGGCGTGGGGTAAATGCGTAAATACTGCTCATGACATACAGGATGCGGGACAAAGCACACTGATATATTATTGCTACACTGATTTAAAAATGTTCACTAAAAAACTGATGTCACAAGAGCACATAATTACAGAATCACGCTGAAAATGACCATCACCATGACATAGAAAAGCCTGCATTATCATTAGAGCCATGTCTTATCTCAGCATGCTGCCTTAAGTTGGTCTTTGAACGTTTGAGTTACTCAAGTTAATGTAGCGTAGTAAATGTAGCATGCTACTACCCACCTCTGCAATTGTATTCTGTTATCTTTAAAAATACTGTTATTTTCTGTTTTATTATTTATTATATTCTGTTGTTGTCATATGACCTCAGACATCCAGTGAGGGCAGACATTCGGTCCGTATCTCAGGCCTTAGTACCATTGATTTCCGAGCAGGCTTTTCCCGAAGGCACACGCTGGACTTCAAAATGACATCCAGCAGGCCAGTCCAAGGTGAGTAAGTGATCAAACATTTTTGATGTCATAGAAGGTAGGTTTCAAGGTGTGTGACTCTATTCTGTTTCAGTGGTTCTGATTCTGCTTCATTTTACATTGGATATTATGTTGTAACACAGTTACTATAATTGTATTGAATATTTAATAACTAATTTGTCAAATAATTATGAATGCCAAGTTTATGGTACAATTTACCAAAAGTTTATTGTATGAAAGTAAAAAAAAAAAAGAAAAATCCTTAAAATGTAAACATTGAAATGTATCAATACTGTAACGTATAAATACTATAAACTCTATAGGCCAAACAATAGGCAAGTAAACCCATATTTAATGTAATCTGGGCATATTTAATTTTGCTTTGCATAGTTTTGTTTATGGTTTTTGAGGATGAGGGCATGTAATACAACCTGTCCATGTTAGCTTCTTCCTAGTGACAGATGATTTGCTCCAAAATACTGTGGAGGCTTGTTGGATGCACACCTTTGACATCTGCAAGGAAAGATCTCGGAAGAGTTTTCTCCTTCCTTTTAAAAGTTGATTAGCCAATTTATTTAGCTAGCTTTGCATAGCATGATTATATGCATATTTATTTGCATGTAGCATTCTAGCATTGTGTTAGTTAAGAATCACTGTTCTATTATTCTTCTCTTTGCTACTTGTGTTTCTGTCTGGACCACACACACTGTCAAATTTACGAGGTCAAAATAGTAGCTGTTTGTTTGAGCATTTAAAACATGTTTTGGTTAACCTTTCTAACCTCAATTCCCCTACACACACACACACACACACACACACACACATAGGAATCCCCACCTTCATCCTGCTGAACACCACTGGTCTTTCCCTTCCTGCTCGTGCGGACCGCCTGGAGCTCATGAGCATCACAGGCAATGTAATGAAGATTCTACCCATTCGCTACTACCCTGAACGGCACCCTTACAGCATTTGGAACATCACTGAGTTTATTCCGCCCAAAGAGGCCTTCTTCCTGCGGGTCACTGGCTATGACCGTGATGGCTTCCTCTTCCAGAGAGTGTCCAGTGTATCCTACTCCAGCATTGTACCAGGTCAGATTAATGCTGACAAATCCCACAAGAGAGTGTTCAATCCAAGTATCAAATAAGTGGTTTCTCTTGTATTTTACACTCTGTGGGGCCTTTCATTCTTCATTTTTTAGATGCACCCAAAGTTAACATGCCCACTCATACCCCGGGTTACTACCTGCAGAAGGGGGTTATTACTTGCTTTGTGGATAGCCTGATACCCTACACATTGCGTTTCACCAGGGAAGGAATACGCCTGGGTGTGGACCAGATCTTCAGGTACTAATTCATTTAAGGATAGATATAGGGCATAACTTAACCTGATGGAAAATCATGTACATTGTCATATTTCCTTTTTAAATGTCATAGTTATTTTAGTGCATATTTATGCCATGTTAGACATTAGTTTGTAAATAGTCTAATTTCCCTTGCTGTTTTAAAATCTCTAAATTACAACCAGCGAAACAATGAGTAACATTATAAGTTTACTTGGAGAAAAAATAAATAAAATGCTACATAAGTGTTGAATATGGCCCAGTGAACTTAAGTTATTTTCTTACTAAGTCACTTGTCATTAAGCAGGCACAAAAGCAATTTGCATAACATGAATTGCTGGAACAGTCCTCCTGGAGCAACTTTATATTAAGCATCATTCTCAAGACCACAGATGGATATCTGGTTACATTCACCAGCCCAGTGGTGGTAGACTGGTGGTTTAAATGTTTGTAATTGTGTGTTTGTGTGTTTATTTGGAAAAGGATGATTTTATATGACTCTACATTTCTGTCAAATCTTTTTAGGGAGTCCTCTAATGCATCATGGGAGATCGCCCAAGTGTCTCTAAAGGATGAGGGTTTTTATGAGTGCACCGCCATCAGCAGTGCCGGGACAGGACATGCTAAAACCTTCCTTGATGTTTCTGGTTAGATTTTTTTACTTATAGTTTTCATCAACATTATAGACTATCAATATGTGTAACAGAGCTGATGAGGAATTCTAGTATATATAAATCTAAATGTTGCATAGTCTCGAGACGCCCACAAATAGGAAAGCACTGAAGCATGATGCCTTAATTAACGCTTTGCATGATTGAATGGTCACGCTATTCATGTAAACACTACAGTAAGTACCATAGTTGCACCATAGTTAAGTGTAAAGAAAGTGAGATTTATAACATGAATATTATTATTTTTATTGTGTTTTTTTTGTTACATTTTGATGTGTAAAAGGAGATCTAACATTACAAAATTAATGGCATCATTAAAGTTAGCTCATGATTGTACCACTGGCATTTAGAAGAATATGCTAAAATGTCAGCCTTTTCCATAAATGGAAAACATTGCTTCATAGCTATTGCTTAAGTGTACCATCTTCCTGAAAATCAAAATGAAAATACATTTTAAAAATTGTTAGCCCTACTGAAAAAACAACAATGCATTGAATTAATGGTGGCGTTAACCCGTGTTGTAATTGACACGGCTAGTCGTAGAATAATATAGAGTGGTTAAATTGAAACCACACTCATAAACGTAAAGTAAAATGTAATAACACAATTTTGTTATTATTAAATGTGATATATCTTTAAAGTTACAATACAGAGTGTGATGTGGAGTATAAAATAGTTCACAGTTCTCTGATGACATGAGCGTATCATTGGCCTCTGGGTTGTGCGCTCGGCTCTGGTGCAACATATCGCAGATTTGAAACTCACTTTAACTTGTGTTTTTGTTTGTCTGTTTGGATTCATTTGGAAGGCCAAATACATTCAACAGACAGACGATATGCCTTTATTGCATACATACACATATTGACAAAGTTAATTTCAACATTCAAAACTAACTTCATGGTTTTTATTTGCATATCCTTTAACAAAAAGCCATTTTGCATTGTGGCTGGTACTGATACTGTATGCTGTAAGATTATTACTGGTAAATTGATCTTATGTTTGGTTTTATACATAGTATTTGGTCTTATCTTCATTGCCAAAATAGTGTTTAAAATGGTTAAATCGGCAGTACAGTCGCATATGGCGGCAGAATTCATGATTACATGAGGAAGTGATTGAAGTGATTTGATTCAACTTATTTACATTATACAATAGCGTGATTGTAGTTTACTTTTTTTCAACAGTTTAGCATTTCTGTAAACAATCTACTTTTTTTAAACGAGTAAGAGTGTAATGTTGTAACTATTGAGATGTTCTGTATCTGACATGCCAAGGGGCACTATCTCATGTATTCTTCTGGTTTAAGGACATGTGTGTGTTTGTGTGTGTGTGTGTGTGAGAGAGAGAGAGAGAGAGAGAGAGAGAGAGAGAGAGAGAGAGAGAGAGAGAGAAAGCTAAATCCACCTGGCCAGAATCCCAATGTAATCGAGTCAGATATAAGCATTGTTCAAAAAATCTGCCACAGTTTCATTCAAAGTAGGGAGAATGCTGAATTCCTCAGATGAAATGGGCCAGTCAGAGTCTTCGGTTTACTTCATGCTCTGTGTAACACACACGCGTTGCTCATGAACAGTCTTCTGTGTCTGAGTGAGTGTGGATACAGCTTTAGTTTGACTCATGAAGGAATCAATGTGTACTTGCTATGAACCCTGGGGAACTCTCTTGTATATATGTGTGCTTCGCCAATGAAGCATACGTGATGTCTCCACACATATCCGTCTGTATTTTACATAATATTTCAGAAAATTATTAATTGTTTCTGTGCTTTTTCAGTACTATCTTTATGTGCAGAAGGTTAAAATGAGGATAATGTATACACTCAGGCAGTAGAATGGAATTTTAATAGACTACTACTACTAGATTACTAGAACTCTAAAACAGTACAACATCTACCAATCATTTTGATTACAGTTAACCTGAGGACATTAGCTGTGTCTCAAAACCTAATGAGCTTCCTAGACAAAATTTTTGGCATTCTAGGCACCTACACTTGTTCGAATATGGCTTTGAATGCCCTACATCAAAAATGCTTTTATGTAGGCAGCTCACAAGATTTTAAGTCACAGTCAATGTCCTCAGGTCAACTGCAATCAAATGGTTTGTAGGTTTTGTACTTGGAAGCAAGAGCAACATTTTTATTATTGGACGTTTCAGTTTAGTATTGCACAAGGACTATACGATTCATAAATGGTATTGTATCCTCACGGCAATGTGCTGTTGTAAACTTGACAATGCACTGTCCCCGACCATGCTTCCACAAACACTCTGCACAAACAGACTCACTTCCTGTCTTCTGGCTCCTCTCTGCTCTTCTCACCTTAATGATGAGTTACAGCCTTAAAGCCACTCAGTGTCACTGTAGAATACATGGAATTATGGTGGTGCAAATCACTTCTTACTTTTTACTTGTGTGTAAGTTTAATACTTATTTTAAGTGTCACCATTCAGAGTATTATATAATATTGAATGCAGAGCAGAGGAATAATGAATGGAAACGTTTTCAATATCCCATTTTCTAGCCATCCGTGGCTGAGCTGTTTCCCTGACTGTGCTGTCGTAGAGCCAGTGACTTGATTAGCAGAGTGATAGGAAAAAACTCCCTTGTGAAATTTATGTGTCTTCCTGTATAACTTCCCTACTTATGCCCTAATCCACAGATCTGTCAACAACCTCCCCATTTCCCTTCACATTGCACACTCATTGCATAAACTGTCAGATTTGCAAAGTTTACAGACATCCAAAGACCTTATAAGAACTCAGCGATACCTGGAAAATAATTTGTAAAGGTGAACTGATTCCAAAGTCACAGATCAGGCTGTGGAATTCAATTGCTCCTTAATAAACACTGAAAGCACTTTGTACGTAAGACATATGGTTTAAAACCATGCCACATATTTTTCTCTTTGACTAATTAGTGTCTTTGTATTTGTGCAGAGCCTCCTCCTTTTACTGTTCCCTCTAACGCAACAACATCCCCTGGTGCAAACGTGGTTCTGACGTGTCTCGTAGCCAGCACGGTACGCTTTAACCTGACCTGGCAACGTGGGGATGTGGATGCCAGATTGGACCCACGCATACGTGTCACCGCCAACCTGTCCATGGAAATCCAGCGGGTCACTCCTGATGATGTAGGCTGGTACACCTGCATCGCAGCTAATGAGGGTGGAATTTCTGCCTCTCGTGTCTACCTCAGTGTGCAAGGTTAGCGTGGTCTGTTTGTATTTTGGTTTGATTACTAAAGCGAAAAGCCTCAAAAGCTGTATTTTACATGAATTTACCATTGTTAAATGGTGTTTTTAACATGACACAAAGTGTAGCAAAGGAAGGATCAAAAATTACTTTGAAACGTGACTCATCGAACCGATTTTAGAGCCAGAGCTACCAGTTTAATAATAAACTTTTTATTCATTTTAATCTTACCAATTTGTTATTAGATTAAAGGTCAAAAACAGTTCACAGTTGTAATTAAAGATTACCTTTCTTTTACACTAGGGGTGTATAAAATACTAAGATCTCTTCCTGTAATGCATGCATAGAAAAATAATTGGCACAATTCTATTGGCAGCTCACTCTACTACTTCTCTCTTACACAAGATTTGTTTTCATTGCAGCCTTGTTGTAGTATTTCACTGCAATATTTTATAGCACTTGTGAAAATGATTTATGCCGGGCTTGCTCACTCTTTGCGACCCTGTTGTTTCCATTGAAACAGGCTCTCTAAATGTCCACACACTTCTCTTACATGCAGTTAAGAACACTTTGAGAGACAGTACACAACCCCTTTATCTGCCAAAACATTTAGCTTTCTCTCAACAGGGATCACAGCCATCTTATAGGGAAGAAATTCACAACTGTGATCTCTTAAATAGCTCAGTTGTTTCTCCTAGACAGCAAAGAGTTAAAGTTAAGAGTGGAAAATTTAGGTAAAAGTTTCCATCTGCTTCTCAGATGTGTCTCATGGAAAAAGATCCCAGTAATCTCACATGTGTCACCTCTAGCATTTCAGAAGACATCTCATCAGTGTCTCATACTGTACACTGTGATTTGACAAAATCTGCAATCAAAAGTTAGATTTCTCATCAAATTCTATCAAGCCCAAATTGTAAGGGCTATGCTATCCGTTTTATTGTTATAGATACTCTTACTGTATGTTAATATGTATATACACTATATATATATATATATATATACAGTATATATATATTTCTTCTAAGCCATTTTCAGATCCACATTTTCAGATACTTTATCTCAACTGTGCATTCTCATTATCTATAATTTTCTGGCCTTACTTATAATTTATAACTTCTGCCTTATAAACCAAAAGTTTATATTAAAGATAAATCCAATTAAGTCCAGTTGAGATTCAAAAGGGTCATGAGATGTCAGTTACAGAATCAAGGCTTGGCTTTAGATTCTCATAGTAAGGCAATTTTTTTTTATTAGTCATACTCAATAGTAGTGGATTATAAAAAGCTGTTTTGATTTTAAAGTATGATGAATTGAGTTTGGGGGTAATAGTGATGGAGAGATGTGACTTATGTCTGTCCTTTATGATGATAAAATGTGTCAAGCCCCTGAGGGCCGCAGCAGGGCTGGGCTTGAGTTTT
Source organism: Moxostoma hubbsi (assembly GCA_032164185.1). Taxonomy (NCBI): domain Eukaryota; kingdom Metazoa; phylum Chordata; class Actinopteri; order Cypriniformes; family Catostomidae; genus Moxostoma; species Moxostoma hubbsi. The sequence continues at coordinate 29,877,592 of JAVLUX010000031.1, read as the reverse complement.
ATAACTAGGATAGAGGGAGTGACATTTACTGTATAATTTTACCTCATTGCTGAATGATGAGTCTAGAACATTCTTTCCCAAGACTTGAGGAACGGGTTTTATCTGCATCCCACTTCATTCTCTCTGTCTCTGTCTCTGCTTCTGCCTTGTCTTTTTCTCTATGTCTGTCTTTGTCTCTGTCTTTCAAGATTCAAGATTCAAGTAGCTTTATTGGAATGGGAAAAAAGACATTGCCAAAGCATTAGTAACGTTATATACATACAGTACATGCATACATTTATATACATGCAAAAAATAAAGCACAATCAAATTAATACTAATTAAAAAATAATTTTAACTCAAATGGATTTATTTAAAAAAATAAAAACAATGGCTTATTTTACTATTTACACAAATCTTTCCATTTCTGTCTCTGTTTCTGTCTCTGTTTGTCTCAATATCACTCTCTCTGTTTCTTTCTACCATTCTGCTCTTTAAGCCACTTCATACTTATTGTGTGTCAGTCTTTGGCTTTTTAAACAGCTGTCACTGTTGAACTGACACAGTCCATATGCTTGTGTATAATCACCACCTGCTGGGATTCCTCTGCTGTCCTAGTCATTATGAGCCCTTTGAAGTGGAGCTGCTGACACAGGAAAGCCTGGGCAGTCCAGAGAGCGATCTGCCCTGATCACTTACACAACATTACTGACCTGCACTATCCACACAGTTTATAGACCCAGACCCTCTGTGAAAAGTACATTTCTATGTGTCCAACAAGTCCAGAAAACTAAGGAATGTCTAGAAATGTACACACCCATGATTAAAAGATCATAGATCTGTTAAAGGGGTCATGTCATGCAATTTTTTAACAAACAAATAAAAATGAAACACTCTCAATATTTTGCAGTTATTGTAACCTAATACAGTCCAATACATAAACAACACCTCAAAGCAATTGAATAAAATTCATTGAAATGATGAGCAGTGCACTTTAGCTAAGCCAACCAGCAACACATTAGCATAAAATTTGCTTTAGATTTAAAACTTACCAATGAAGGTCACTACGCTGGTCTGCACTTGAGTAGTAACTTCCGTGGACCATGTCAACTTGGAAATACAATGGCATACAAATGATCAAAGATTTGATTGACTGTGGGGCAAAGGCAAATGCTATTATTGAACGCTCGTTGCACATGCACATTTGTGTTTGGAACAATGTGATAGTAAGTTTATTAGAAATTAATAGAAATTTTAATTTTTGCTGAACCATCCCTTTAAGCAGTCATTATGTTCATTATCTGTCTCTGACCATGATGTCACACACCATGCTCTGCTGGGATCTGGGACAGCCAGAGACTAGAGGTCAGTGAACAGTGGAGACACAGATCAGATTGGCTTCTGCAGGTCACTTTTACAATGAGGAACAGTGAGAAAACACTGTCATTCAAAAAGGGTTGCACATCATGAATTGATCAGAAACATGCCTCAGCTAAAACAGCTGAATGAATCTGGAACTAATATTGTTTCTATAAAATGTAGAATGAAATATGGGAGATTTGCTGTGAAATGTGTTTGGCTGGATCCAGAATCATATCATGGTTCAGTAGTTTGTAGTAAATGTAATCCTGCATTAAGAATAGTGTAAACGTGTGACTCGCTGTCTGGGGCGAAGAGTTCGAGGCTCGAGACTTGACCTGAGCTCGACCCCAACCCCCCCAGGTTGACTCAGGTCTCTCCTTCAATGTCAGTCTATAGGATGTTTTCACCAGGCAAATGTCTGATCACTTAGAAAAGTAATAGCACACCTCTCCTCAACAAGACACACTTCTATAGAACAAATGGTGGGATCAGTTATGTACCAAAGTTTGTACTTGGGGTTAGGAATTTGAACAAAGTAATAGTGATGCTTGCCATAGCACCATAACTTGTACAGTTGAACCATTTGGTTATGTTAGTCAACACTATGATCAAATTGTTTTTGCACTAGAGCCACCAGTGGCGATGGTGGATCCTCTGAACCAGACGTTTCGCACTGGTCAAGAAGTTTGGATCAGGTGTACAGCCAGAGGCTTTCCCTCACCCATGGTTGTGTGGACACACAATGAAATGTTTATTATGGGTTCCAGCAGGTAACAAACACACCATTATTTGTTTGCCATTATTGAACTCTGGTTGTGCTGTGTTCTTAGCCTGTTGTGCTCTTGTTACCCAGGCACAGAATGACCCCTGATGGCACACTGGTCATCAGGAACACGGGGCCAAAGGATGCAGGGACATATGGCTGTTTAGCTAGTAACTTGGCAGGAACAGACACTCAAACTGCTATTGTTAGCTACATTGGTCAGTGTAATTATTTACTCACTCTCATGTGGTTCCCATATACATTTCTTTCTTCTGTGAACACAAAAGGAGAAATGTCGAAAAGAAATAGCGGTTGCTCTTGTCCATGCAATTAAAATGAAAGGAATCTTGAGGATGTTAGCTTAGTAAAGGATGCAAAAGCAGCATAAAAGTATCAAAGAAGTGGTCCATATGACTCATGCATTATATTCTAAGTACTTCTGAAGTTCTGAGATTTGTTTGCAAATTGGACATGAACTATTCCTTAAAAACACCAATTAATAAGGAAACAGTTTCCAAACCTAAGGTCTGAGATGTTCTTTACTTCTAAACTCAACTGTAAACACAGTCAAACGATCAGAGAAATGTGACATATACAGTCCCACCCTGTAGTTCTACACTAGTCTTTAATTAAGCCACCTGTGATCTTTGTACCTCTTTAGAATCTCCACAGGTGACAGTCCCTCACTCTGAGCTGCTGATTGGCATAGAACAACCAGTCATTATGGAGTGCAGGGTCAGAGGAATTCCACATCCTGACATTTTGTGGTACAAAGGTCTGCTTGTCAACTTCTAACCAAACAATCTTTTTGAAACTATCTTTTATTACCGTAACTGATTCTCTTTTGATTTACACCATCAGACATAATGTATGTTTAATCTTTAGGTGATGTGCAACTGAGGCCATCTGCATTGTTGAGTATGGACTCTCAGCGTGGTACTCTGAGCATTCTGCAGACTAAAGACACACATGCAGGAGAGTACACATGTGTAGCTGTAAACTCAGCCGGCTCTGCGCAGGGTTACATCATGCTAGACGTGGGCTGTAAGGATATTTTACTCATCCAAAATAATTGAGATAATAATTATTTAAAGAATTCCTCAAGCTACTAAAGGACGATTAATTCACAATAGTTTTTTCCAGGTTTAAAAAATAAAGAAAAAATAAACTATGGATAAATGAATGGCTGCCTATTTAAATCATCACATCTTATGAATAAGGCTTTTAAATTTATTCCACAGCTGCCCCTCAGTTCACACGAAAGCCATCTGATCTGTCTGCTGATATTGGCACTAACATCACCTTGCAATGTCACGCCCAAGGTCACCCAAAACCTCAGCTCTCCTGGAGACGAGAGGACAATGTCGCACTCTTCTCTCAGCACCATGGTCCCAGTACTGTCACTCAAAAAAGTGATGGGGATCTTTTCATCACTAGTCAGTGTATTTCTCTTTCTCTCTTAAGGCCGGTTTACACCACATTTGATTATTTATTTAAAAAAATAAAACAATTTTTTAAAAATTGTTTGGAACTTTGTTTTGTTTTTATGTTTGTTTTTCAAGAATTACCCAAATTCAGCATGGGTCTTGCTGCATTTATTGTGTGCAAATATTGTATGCTTTCACCTAGCTTCAGTTGCATCGTAATTGGTGTAAACAGGCATTTTCTCATTATTAACAAGGTATTTCTCTGTATTTTATAGTTTGCAAAGGTTCATGTCCTTTTTTGTCCTTTTAGACCTTTGGGTAGAGGATGAGACCACCTATGTATGTGAAGCTCAAAACCCATTTGGAAAAATCCAGACTAAGGCCAAAGTCACTGTTACTGGACTGGGTAAGACATTTGAGAGGTAATTCACTCATAACTGCTGCCTTTGTTTCATGTTTATGCTGATCCCTCTGTCAACAGAACACTTGAAGTAAGAAGGTGATGTGGAATATGAATTGCTTTGCACTTACTTAGTCTTAGTCACATTCGACCTAAGGCCCAAAAAGCATGAGTTTGAGAGGGTATATGTGTTTCTAGTTAAGGGAGATAGGATACTATAACACAAGGCCAACACAAAAATACATTTAAATTCAGGGATCCTTTCATAGTTTTTTTTTTTTTTGTGATGTCACACTGTGGTAGACATTTGTATCTGACCACCTCCACAACAACACATCAGTGCCTACTTTTAATCACCCAGTAGCGTGAACAATGAGATGGTAAGGAGAGAGAGCAGGTCAGTCAAGAGTAGAGAGCCAATCATTACAGTGGGTGTTTACTGTCAAGTCTTAAAGCAGAAGCAGCAACAAAACTGAGTGTTTCTGACAGAGGGTCAGAATGAGGGTGGAAAATGATCATGTTTTACAAATGCCGCTGTTTTTTTTTTGTTGTTGTTTTTTTTTTGTGTGTGCAAAAAACTTTATTAAAATTAGAAGTAAACCTTAAGGAACATATTACAATGATAAAAAGGCATGGACCCCCTTAAGTTCAAGTATCAACACAAAATCTCATCAAGAGTCAGATATTTTTGTCATTGCGTGAGATCTTAAGTGTCTGCACGCTTGCTTTTATACATGCGTGCATATCTCTGTGTGTGAGCAAGTGACTGTAATTTTTTTTTTTTTTTTTTTGTGGTTCTGTAAAAACAACATAGCACTGAGTTAAATTAAAGGTCACTAATGCCACTAATTTGCAATGTGTCTCAGCTGTCCAATAATTCTCCTCTACTCTCCTCTACTAATACCCCGATTATACTTTTTATGTGTATTCCAAGTTATCTTTGGAAACTTAACAAGCAAAACACCTTGGCGTTGCTAGTCCACTGAGTTTTCAGTGTCAGTTTTTCCAATGGAGACTTGACTGTTCTTTCTCCTGATTCAATCAAACAGTCTTACTACAAAACAATTGGTGCAGGATTTAGAAGCAATTATTTCAATATCTCTTCATTTTCCTGAGGACAAAGGTTGAGAGAATGCATTATACCTCAGTAGAAGAGGTTTTGGTGTGAATGGCTCATTTACTGTCAGAATAGTATGTGTGACGGGTGGACTTGTGTCTGGACACCATATTAATACTGTCTCATGGAAATGGCAGTGTTCTCACTCCAGCGTTCAGAACAATGAAGTGATTAGTTTGACTTCTACAGCTCTCAGCTAAAGAGCATTATTTCATTGAGCTGTGTGTATATACATAGTTTACGACTTTAGATTTCCATACAACTGCAGATATTACCATCTAAATCAGGCATGAACAAACCACTGACCGCAGGCATCCTTATGGTTTAATCCGGTCACCCGGTACATTTATCCTGAAATGTATTTATAATATATATATATATATATTTCAATTATCTTGCATTGGCAATGCACCCCCACAAGCTTTTAACATGCTCAGGGTTGCCAGATAATGAGATGCAAACCCCCAATCAGAACTTTATCAAGTTTTTCTAATGCTTGATAGAAAAGTATCTGTACCTATGTAGAGCAATACTTCTGTGAATTGCAGAATAGTCCCAGTCACATATACATATAATTAAAAAAATTGTCCATCATGAGTTAGAATGAGTCCATTTCTGGACTTAAAGATGCAAGAACCAATCAATGCGGTGCATTGTATCTCAAAAGGAATACAATGTGGCCCCCCATGTACTACTTAAAGCCTGAACTTTGCCTACCCCTGATCTAAACTCTATATGTGTATATGTGTGTGTTTGTGTGTGAGCAGTGTCTCCTGTAGTAGCGATTAGCCCCACAGTGGTCAGTGTGATAGAGGACCAGCAGGTCACTCTGCCATGTGTGTTACTGGCTGGAAACCCTCTTCCCGAAAGACATTGGCTGCATGACAATGGCTTGGTGAGCTTACACATGTACACACACTAATAAACAAATTTAATTTGACCAATAATGTCCTTAAAGACAGCATGAAATTTAAGTTTAGCCTATTTAGCATTTTTCAAAAAAAATTTTTTTGAGAAGAATATCTTAGCTCCGTGGGTCTATACAATGCAAGTGAATGGTGATCAGGTATTTGAAGCTCCAAAAAGGAGATAAAGTCAGCATAAAAGTAATCCATTTGACTTCAGTGGTTTAATCAATGTCTTCTGAAGCGATCCAGTTGTTTTTGGTGAGAACAGACCAAAATATAATTCTTTTTTATTGTACACCTTGCCACTGCGGTCTCTAGACATAATCATGATTTCAAGCTCAATTACACTTCCTAGTGATTGGCGCATGTGCAGAGCGCTAGATGATGCTATAGGAAGTGTAATAGAGCTTGGAAATCATGATCACTAAGGAGATTTCTGTCAAGTTGTACTGTGAAAAAGGAGTTATATTTTGGCTTGTTCTCACCCAAAACCAACTGGATCGCTTCAGAATACATTGCTTAAACCACTGGAGTCAGATGGATTGTGTTTACGCTTTCTGTATCTGCTTTTTTAGAGCTTCAAAGGCCTGATCACCATTCACTTGCATTATATGGACCTACAGAACTGAGATGTTCTTCTAAAAATCTTTGTTTTTGTTCTGAAGAAGGAAGAAAGTCATACATATTTGAGATGGCATGAGAGTGTGTAAATGATGAGAGAATTTTAATTTTGGATGAACTAACCCTTTAATGCATACATGTGTGTGACCATATGTCAGGTTACATCAAGTCCATATGTGACTGTGAGAAGTGATGGTAGTATACATATAGAACGGGTCAGTCAGCAAGATGGAGGACAGTACACCTGTTTGGCTGAAAACGTGGTGGGATCCAGCAACCACACAACCAGGCTCAACGTGTATGGTAAGATATAAAATAAAAACGTACACACAATGCTGTGATTCTGCCAAAGATTTCAATAAGCAAAATCAAACCAGAAATATATACTGTATGAATCAGATGTTGGATAAGCCCTGTTCCGAAAGGTTCAGATTATTCTAGAATCACACCATGATGAGATCTCCTTGATTACACCTCTATATTCCACTTTGTTCTCAATGTTACAGTATACGGTGTCAGGGAATGTCATGTAAATAAGCCAGTTGTGGTTGGTCACTTTACATGTCAGTCAGATTGCTCCAGTCGATGGTTCTAGGCCAGAATAAGCTGAAATATGGACAAGACTTTATGCCAATAGTCAAAAGTTAGGCTTCACAGGACTATGTACAATCAGATTTGTCCTATGGTAATTATGATATGAATAACCAGACCAGTAAATAAAAGTCAAATTGTAAAAATCTGACCAGCCCTTATAAATGACATCATGCAGAATTACGCTTCCCAAAACAGACTTCCAGTTTATATCACAGTGTTTCCCAACCACTGTGCCATGGCACACTAGTATGCCATGAAAGATTGTCAGGTGTGCCTTGGAAAATTATAAAATTCCACAAAATAAATAAATGTATGAAAACTAAAAAAAAAATTCAGGTATCCAAACTCTTCACCTTTCGGAGAAATTCGCCATTTTGAAACCATAATTGTTCACTTTTGTGATTGTTCAGAGAAATTATTAATGTGCAAAAGTGACTGATATTATACACGTTAAGGGTCTTTCACACATGTTTTTGCTTCACCAATAATGTCTTTGAGAGCACTAAGCAACAATAAATATTTAAAAACTGTCCAAATTTGTGAAGAGACATTGAATATCTCATAATATCTTTTAATTCAACATTACCTTATCGTTTATGAATATCAGAGACCCCAGTTATTGAACTAATTTAAATTCACCAAGAAAACGCTTAGACCTAAACAAGTCCTTTTATTACTTTCTGTTATCAAAGCAACTGCAAGCTTTTTTCCTCTCTTCCAAATACAAGTTATCAATGTTTATTGTGCACAAAATCGCCCCTCTTTGATGCTTTCTGCAACTCTTGTCATGTGGAGGGCGATGCGGAGCTTGATGCTGGTGTTGAATGAAGTGTTGATGCCTCGACTCAACTCATGTGAAATGCGCTTTACAATGATAAAAGAACATTATTGAAACTCAAAATTATTATTATTTTAAATCGGCTACTGTAGGAAAAGGATACCGTAGATCTGCTTTGTGTTAATAATTCTTATACTGAAGTCAGTAGATTTGTAGCCAAATTTTTAATAAAGGAGAATATAAGGACGTTATTGAAACTCACTATTATTAGACTATTATTGTTGTATTTTTGGATGAAAAATAATGCTCAGACTGAAGGAAGACTATAGATCTGATTTGTTCTTTTAATGCTTAAACACTATAAAGTCTCTTGGTAGATTTCGGTCACAAATGCATCAAAATTGTTCACTTCACACTCATAGCACATAAGATGCTCATTTGTCACCACCTATTGACATTTCCAGAAGAGGTCAGTTTATAAAATTGAACACATTTGTGAAACAGAAGCAAGCCTCACCAAAATACTCTTTACTTTGCAGCTAATTCTGCACAATTGTAAACGTGAATAAACTTGAATCACTAAAATAGCTGGAATTGGTGCTTTTAGCTTATTTAAAATAAAAATAAAAATATTCCCAGAAAATTTTTTTGTGGACCAGTGATTTTCATAACTTTTTCACACCTCATGAGTTTGTATCCCTGTAATTTGTTGTGGCATTGCAAGAACAAATCTACAGATTAGAAAAGAAGCAAATTTGTTGTTTTTTTCATTACCCATTTAGCGCTCTTGCCACCTGTGACCTCACACAGCATAGCCTACATATGCTATTTTTTTTTTTTTTTACAAGTAAACATGATACTAAGACGGACAGAAAACATGGACAAGTTCTTGAAAAGGAAAAATATTAACGATGGTTATCCTATATGGGATAGTGGTGTGCCATAGAATATTTTAGTTGTAAAAAGTGTGCAGTGGCAGAAAAAACGGTTGGGATACACTGTTCTATCAGATGTGTATTTAAAAGACCATCTAGAATCAGTCCTGTTGTAAAGGATTTATTTTCTGTCTAACCAGAATGCTGTTAAATAGCCCAGTCCTCTGTCTCAGCCCTTGCATGACTGTATGCAATAAGCCTTTAGTTCCCTCTCCACCTACAGTAGTTGCCTTTATTATTCATTAATTTCACTTATGAGTATTAAAAAACATAACCAGCTGTGTGAGCTGAGCACTTCTGCAGATAAATAACAGAGAAGTAAAATCTCATATTTTTAATTTTACATTTGATCAGTTAGAGAACCAGTCTGCATTTACAGATAGAAACCACTAAGAGTGAAAACTCTGAGACTATATTAATTCAGGATGCAGTGCATGGCCTGCATTGTATACCAAGGAAAGTTACAATGTCAGAGACAGGGATCTCTTATTTTATGCAAAACGTTCACATCTAAGGCAGTGTTGCCTATTTTTGTATTTCTAAATCATGCCTCATATCCAGCCAAGTGTTTCTGTATGTGGTTTCTCACTCTAGTGATGCCCACTATTCAACATGGCACTCAAATCTTCAGTACCATTGAAGGGATACCTGTTTCTTTGCCATGTCGTGCACATGGAGTCCCCAAACCAGACATCACCTGGTCTAAGGTAAATCTCTTTTATATCTGACCACGTTTACATGCACTTAAGAAAATGGTTATTCAAGGGTTTTTTGAAGAAAGATGCATTTTGAAACATCATGCAGTTTTCCTTACACTGCTTAAGGGATTAAGAGAAAATCGTTTAACACACCAGGGTTTCTCCTTGAGAATGCGGCTTAATATGTTCATGTAAATACAAACAGTAAGCAGCGTTCTTACTGGTTTTTCAGTCTTACTTTGCACCGTGTTGTTGCTTTTAAATGAACTGAGGATAATTACATTTTGTGATGGTGTTTTCTGAGCGAGGGGAGTTGCTGGATCTGAAAGGCAGTGCCTTTTCTTTGGATGAGTATGGCAGTCTACATATCGTCTCCCCCACCGGTGAAGAGTCTGGCGAGTTTGTGTGCATGGCCACCAATGCTGCTGGATACAGCTCCCGAAAGGTCCAGCTCACTGTCTACGGTTAGAGCAGCTTCTTTTACTGGTCCCTCTCTTTACCATGTAACCTCATTTCACCTCTGCTCCATGTGTCCATGTGTCTTCTGTGGTTCTGTGAAACATGTCTTGTGTTGTCTTCAGTTTTGCAAAGCATAATTCTGTGTAAAACAAATGCGGCATCAGAGCCACCTTAAACTTTGTCTTTGATCAGTACATGTCTTGTTTTCTGTGGCTTTGCATGTTGATCAACCACATTACACTATACCATACTATACTAGACTGTGACTGTGACTCGATCATCTATATTACTCTCATTGTTTCTGTGTCTTCATTTGTGGACTGAGATGTTTTTGTGTATTTGTTTGTGTAAGAGTTTGCTGCATTCTGCACTCTCACACATTTGACTTGTATTTGCTTGTGAACGTGTGCAGTGAGGCCCAGGCTGAGCAGTGGAGCTAGCGGTGGAGCAGAGATACTAAATAATTCAGATGAGCTGTTGGAGATGTCAGTAACAGTGGGTGATGATGTCACACTGCCTTGTGAGGTAGAGAGTGTACCTCCTCCAGTCATCACCTGGGCCAAAGACAAGCAGCTTATCTCTCCCTTCTCCCCTAGGTGTCACTCTCACTTATATCTTATGTTTTTATGTCACTTATATTAATTTAAGAGGCTGCATGCAATATTTGCACTTTCAGAAATTAGTTTGTCACACAGCTGGTCCATTTAAAATAGTGAAGGCAAAAACAACAAAGAAATGGTGACCAGTAATAGAACTTAGGATATACATTTTCCTATATATGTAAATTTTAACCTAAAATATTGATATTGAAAAAAGTGTTCATTGACATGCCATATATCAACCTCCCATGTGATAAATACATTAACATACTTACTGTATGTGCTGCTGTTTTTAAATCACTTTATAACTAAAACTTTGATGCAAGTAGCTTGCTTTGTTCTGCATTGTTTTTCAAGGGTTGATGTTTACTGTACAGCCTAAAGGCAGAAAGGCTGCGGTCAGATTAAAATTGCATAGTAATTAAACTCTCTTTTTCAGCTCACCATGAAAGTAAACTGAGACATAATTTCAGAAGCTCTACCATAAACAAGTATCACCTGTGTGGTTTTACATATGTAAATCTAAATAACCGTACAAATGTTATACTTCACATGACATGAATTATAAATTCTTTCATTAATCAACCTCCTCTTTCATAGACACATTCAGCTACCATCAGGCTCTATGAGGATAACAGAAACACGTGTTACTGACAGTGGCCTGTACCTCTGTGTGGCTACAAACTTAGCAGGAAACTTCACTCAGAAGGTCAAACTTAGTGTTCTGGGTAAGTGAAACAGCAACATTTAACCTAAGGCAATCATTTGCATTGCTTTTCCTGTTTAAAATGATTTATTTGCTTTCATGCTTTCAAGCTCTAAGTTTATCCTTGCAGGTGAAATGTGTTTATTAAAGCAGCAATACATATTTCATGCAGAGTTGTGAGCACACAGGCCCAGAGGTGTTAAAAAGGATCACATTGGTGCTTTGGTCACGCTATGGCACCAAGCTTAAATCAGTCATATATTAATAGATGTCTTTTTAGACATCCTGAATTGATTTATAAACTGGTAAAGGGAAACTTCACCCAAAAATAAATATTCTGTCATAATCTGCTCACCTTCATGCTGCTCAAATCACATGGTTTTATTCCTGTGGAATATTTACCTCTTTTCCAGACAATGAAAGTGGATTGTATGGGGTCAAGCTCCAAACATTTCACATGAAGAGTGTAATTTTTGTACCACTACCAGAACCAAAATGGAACAGCAATAAATAACCACCGTTCCCAAACAAGTTAGGGTGTTTTCACACTCGGCTGTTAAGAAAGTTTTTTAAAATGAAATATTTGTTATATTTCTTTAGATTCAGATACCCAAGTATGGGGCATAGAAGCCCTTGTGACTGTGGAATGATGCCAAATGTAGGTTCAAGGGTGTCCCAAGAGAAAATTTAGAAAACATTTAAAAAAACAAACAAAAACAAACAAAAAAAAAACATTTGTATATTTTCATTAAAGTGAGACTAGTCTACCAACTAGTAATTTTAGTCTTTCCTTATCATTCCTGACATTTAATTAATTTTCACAAAATTAGAACAGAAATCGATTTGTTTATAATTAAAGGCTCGTAACATGCTGATTAATAAAGATACATTACAACGTTATGGTCTAAAAGGTGCTTTGAAACCACGTTATCTCATGTCTACACACATGCAGGACAGGGCAGAAATTATGCATGTTTGGTGCTAGAGAACAATATTCTATCTAGATTTCAGCGCAGAAAGATCAGAGCTGTTGTCCACATCACTGTTGTTCTGCCATGCTCTTCACTATAGAGGATGAGAGGGCACAACCGTTGTCATGAAGTCTTGCGGTGCGGGTGGAATCAATCCGGTGTCCGACGTAACCTAATTGTTGCAAGGGAGCTAGCATTAGCAAGTTCATCCAGTCTGACCCTACATTACCACTGGCGCATTGTGAGCGATGCTGAGAGCGTTTTCAATTAATTCCTATGAAAGCCAAGCGTCATGCTCACAAGGTGGATTGTAGGATTGGCAGCGGTGTGGAGTGAGCTCTCTCCTAGTGCTGTGAGCACCTTTGAGCAGAATTCGTCCGCCCCAGTGGAAACGCAGCCTGAGAAAGCCAAACTGCTTGTGTTTAGCGACACGCAGTAAATATCGAAAAATCCTCAAAAGATTATTGTGGATTTTCTTTATCGTGATATATATCGATATCGTTTTATCGCCTAGCCCTAAAAATGAAAATTCTCATGATTTACTCCCAGATGTGACTTTCTTTCTTCTGCAGAACACAAAGTTTTTAGAAGAATATCAGCTCTGTAAGTTCATACAGAATGTGGTCCAAATATTTGGAGCTTCAAAAAGCGCATAAAGGCAGCATAAAAGTAATCCATAAGACTACAGTGGTTTAATACATGTCTTCTGAAGTAGTCCTTTAAGTGAAGTTTGTCTCTTTTGATTTACCACCAAATTTTTCCGTGCACAGAATGACACATTTCTTTGGGACGGATGCATTGAATGTGCAACGATGTAAAGAATGTTAGCATTTGTCTGCCGCAATTCTGCTAATGTGTTGCAATCTCTTAAGGCCGCAAATCTCTTAAGGCCGTTTGTCTGCCGCAAATCTTGACAATGTGTGCTGCTCTCTGAAGGCGATTTATTTTGAGACAAGCAGGTGTGAGAAATGCAATATACCACAGTAATTGCCATTAGGAGCCTGAAGAGATGCAAATTATACATCATCAATAGAGATCATCTTTTCAGAAATTCAGCAAACCGTAATTGAGTTCACAAGAACCGTACCCCAGACCACTTTTTTTAACCAGACTTGGGTGCAGTTACACAGATGTGCACCTGAGTTCGGAAAACAGCATTCACATCACTTAAATGATCCAAACTTTGACGTCAAACCCGGGTGCACACCTACTATGAAAGCACCCTAAAACATCATACAACAGGTTGTCTGGCCCCAAACTCATAGCATGAGCCAGTATTGTTATGTTATACTCAGTCAAACAAACTGCTTTCAACTCCAATTAATGTAGTTATTGGTATATAAATTATACACTTTACATTTAAATCAGAGCTGTACTCTTTCACTTTTATTTCTCATAAACATGTTAGACATTTGTTGATTTTGTAAAGTGTCTGTACCTGTAAGTGTGTTTTAGTGAGCGTTAAGAGGCCAAGTGAGGTAGCAGCAGAACTGGCACAGAATTGGTATAAATGAGAAAGCATGGAAAGATAAACTACTGTATGCCTCAGTCTCATAAACATAAGATGCTCTCAGAGCACACTTAAACACATCTATACAGTAAGAGAAAATTGATGTGGGGTTATTCATAATGACTACAATTAAATGCTGAGTCATTTTAATCTTGGATTATAGTTCTCCAGACGACTATGAGCAGATACATTCTAATTTACAGTAAAGGGAAGTGAGCTTTTTATTTATCACAACTACCAAATGTCTCATCAGGAAAATTAAAATCCAAAATATGTGAGAACAATATCAGTATCTGCCAAAGGGAAATAAGGACAGGTTGCTATTTTTTTAAAGCACAGCCAAAAGTTATTCTTATTTTGTATACTTTATGAGCAACAAATTATACCAAATAACATTATAAAAGAATGTATTATGTGTGTGTTGATTTTTCACGTGTTTCCCACTTTGTCCACTTTGCTCTTTTCTTTCTCGTTTCATTATTTCATGCAAAAATGAAAATTCTGTCACGTATTTACCCACCCTCATGTGTTCCAAACCCATATTATTTTCTTTCTTTCAAGGAACACAAAAGGCAGAATATTCACATCACTTTCAATGTATATTTTTTCCATTCAATAAAAATATATGGTGACTGAGACTGTCAGCCCATAAAGTTCTGCCTAACATCTGCATTTGTGTTCCAAGGAATAATTATTTTGGGGGTGTTTAAATGATGACATAATTTAATTTTTTGCCCCCTCAGTTCCTCCCAGTATCCGTGCAGGTCCTCGAGCCATGAAAGTGAAAGTAGGGCAAGCCATAGACCTGCCTTGTGTTGCACAGGGGGTACCAGAACCCTCTGTGTCCTGGCTGAAGGATGGAACTGCCCTGCTGAATGGGTCTCAGTACAGAATCTCAGATGGGACTCTGACTATGAGCCAGGTGGGGCTTATCGATGAGGGTCTCTATATCTGCGTGGCCTCCAATATCGCTGGAAAAGATGAAGCTAATATTCAGCTCCAGGTGCAAGGTCAGACGGGTTGAAATTTAGAAGTGTAATTGCAGCAATTCAGATTAAAGTGGACTATACTGTAAATAATGTGTAATGAAGCTTGGCTTGGTAATTCACTTCATTGTCATTCACTGCCTCCTCTTTCTACAGTCCCTCCTGTGGTGGAGGTTTCTGAGCCCCCTTTCAACAACCCTTTACAGGAGAGAGTGGCTAACCAGCAAATTGCCTTCCCCTGCTCTGCCAAAGGTGAATCTATACATATAATTTCATAAATCACCAATTATATACCTAGATTACCAAATTCTGACAATGTAAATGCTTGTTACTCAACTCCCTGTCTTCACAGGTACTCCTGAGCCAGTTATAAAGTGGTTTAGGAATGGTCAGGAGTTAACAGGATATGAGCCAGGTGTGTCTATTTTGGAGGATGGCACACTTCTCATCCTGGCCTCAGTGTCCCCTCTCGATAATGGGGAGTACACCTGCATGGCTGTCAATGATGCTGGTACAACTGAGAAAAAATACCAGTTAAAGGTCAATGGTTAGTGCAACAGTTTAATACATTACTTATGTTTGTTATCATGGCTCCACACTGATCACATTTCACAACATTTCTCATCTTTTGTGTCCTCCTTCCCTTTATCTAGTCCCACCTGATATTCGAGACAATGGCCTGCTGCCCAATGTCTCTGTAACAATGAATCAACTGACCAGCCTGGTGTGTGATGTCACAGGCACACCTGTACCTGTCACCACCTGGTACAAAGATGGAGTTCTGGTCAGTTCTGCTCTGTATAGTCATTCATTTAATAATGCTGGGAGCACGGTTTCTTAAAATAGCTGAAAAGTTTCAGTTGTGGAGCTATATCACAGTTTTACATTTTAACTGGCCAAAGAAATGCTCCCACTTTTAACTTTCCAAAACAGTTTCTCAAAACTCTTTGCATTTGCATTGCAATCATTTCTCTTTGTCCTTACTGTTAACCATAAAAAAAATTATGAAATTAATTTACCCAATTTACTGTCTTAATAAACATACCTGGTCTTATTGTGCACATTATTTTTAACAAGAGAAAAGTTTGATAAATGTATAATTGTCTGTCTCTAAAGCAATTGCTGATCTAACCAAGGTCACACAGGTGGAGAAAAATATTGTGATATTAACCAGTAAAATCATTGTCTAACATGTCTGTTTGGAAAATGTCACTTTACAGATATTAAATGCATTGAGAATGCTGCTTCACGTAGTCTTTAAATGCATAAACCACTTTACATAAGCCTAATAAGAAATAAAATGGCCTTTTCTCCATTACCCAATTGCTGGATTACTGTCTAACCAGGTGGTTCCTGGCAGTAATGTGCAAATTCTTCAGAAAGGAAAGATTTTAAAGTTGCTGAAAGCGGCCATTACAGATGCTGGACGCTACAGCTGCAAGGCCATCAACATTGCAGGAAGCGCAGAGAAAGACTTTTTCTTAGATGTTTTGGGTAAGTTGTGCTTTTATGTTCCTTTTAACGTCACTAGTGAAGATATTCGGTAATAACATCCACTAGCTTTGATGTATGACTTTACCTAGGTTTTCTTCTTACGAGTTGGTATGATGCCTTTAATTAATTTTCTACGTTTAGTTCCTCCTACAATCATCAGGACAATTGGGTCACGTGACCTCTCTGCCGTGCTCAATCAGGAGATCATTCTTGATTGCAGGGTCAAAGGTGATCCCTTTCCCACAATTCAGTGGTACAAGGACAGAAAGTAAGTTATTCCTCAATGTGGAATACAGAACCCTTTCTATCTGGTCCAGAAAAAAATATTCTTAAAATCTGAGACAGCAATACTAGGAACATTAGCGTAATCTGTACCTCTCTCTCTTTCTCTCTCTCTCTCTCTCTCTCTCTCTCTCTCTCTCTCTCTCTCTCTCTCTCTGCTTTTAGGCCAGTGTTTTTGGGTGACCCCAATATTGAAGTTTCAAACAGAGGACAACAGTTGAAGATAAAGAGTGCTCGTTTAGGTGACCAGGCACAATACCAGTGTAGTGCCACCAACGCAGCAGGAAAGCAATCCAAGGAATTCAACCTTAGTGTGTTTGGTATGCTAAAAAAAAAAAAGAGCTTTGAAATCAGTAACAGCATGAAAAATTACTTTCACATCAACAGAATAGAACTTTTCCTAAATTTCCTACTATTTTTGTTTGTCTATCCATCTGTCCACTCAGTGCCACCGAGTATTAAGGGAGGAAATGTGTCCTCTGAGGTGACAGTTCTGCTGGGTATTGTAGTGACTCTGGAGTGTGAGGTACGGGGTGTGCCCCTCCCTTCCATCACCTGGTACAAGAACGGAGAGGCCATTCTGTCCAGCAGACAGGTCCAGTATGTGGACCGAGGACAGTTCCTCAAGATTTCAAGAACTCAGGTGTCTGATGCTGGACAGTACACCTGTAAAGTCACCAGTGTGGCCGGTACTGCTGAAAAGGTTTATGAACTGGATGTTTATGGTGAGGACTATCTTCAGTGTGCTTTATTGTTTGTTTTTTTAGTTTTTTCAGGATTGTCCTGCTTTCAAGGATTTTTAGATTTTTAGGTGCTCAGGCACCTCAGCCATCTAGGGCTTCAAGTCAACTGGGAAAAGAGCAAGCTCGCCGGTTCAGAGCATCGGCATGGATTTAGACTCAGTCTCGATGACAGCGCACCTCATGTATGAGCATGCGCAGTCAGTGTTCATGTGCCTCGCTCTTTTCTAGCCCGGCAAAATGGTTCCTCTAATACAATTCCAGAAGCTCCTGGGGCATATGGCATCCTCAGCAGCTGTTGTGCAGCTCGGGTTGATGCATATGAGACCGCTTCAGCACTGGCTTCAGACTCGAGTCCCAAGATGGGCATGGTGCCGCGGCACATACCGTGTGGTAATCACCCCCTCCTGACGTCAGACTTTCAACCCTTGGACAGACCTCTGTTTTCTGCAGACCGGAGTCCCCCTACAGCAGGTGTCCAGACATATCGTGGGCACCACAGATGCCTCTCAACAGGGCTGGGGCGCCGTGTGCAAAGGGGCACCCTCCACGCCCAGACCTCTGGAACCTCCACGTCTGGACAGGGCCGTGGCTGCGTTGGCACATCAACTGCCTAAAGTTGCTGGCTGTATTCCTTGCCCTGCGAAGGTTTCTCCCACTGATCGAGGGCAAGCACGTCTTGATCCGTTCAGACAGCACCGCGATGGTAGCATACATAAATTGCCATGGTGGCGTGCGCTCTCGTCATATGTCACAACTCGCCCGCCATCTCCTCCTTTGGAGTCAGCAGTGACTCAGGTCCCTGGCAACCACAACATGACAGTGGACACACTGTCGCGACAGGTTTCGCCTTGCGGAGAGTGGAGGCTCCACCCCCATGTGGTCCAGCTGATTTGGGGCTGATTCGGCATGGCACAGGTAGATCTCTTTGCCTCCCAGGACAACACTCTGGTGCTCCCTGACAGAAGCCCTCTCGGGACAGACGCATTGACACACATCTGGTCCCGGGGGCTGCGCAAGTATGCATTTCCCCCAGTGAGCCTTCTTGCACTGGTGCTGTGCAAGATCAGGGAGGATGAGGAACAAGTCACCTTGGTGGCTCCTTATTGGCCCACCCAGACTTCTCGGATCTTACGCTCCTTGCGACATCACCTCCCTGGCAAATTCCCCTGAGGCAGGACCTTCTTTCTCAGGGACGGGGCACCCTCCATGCCCAGACCTCTGGAACCTCCGCGTCTGGCCCCTGGATGGGACGCGGAATATCTAAGTGACCTACACTTAGTCGTAGACATGATCAACCAAGCAAGAGGTCCCTCCACCAGGCAACTTTATGCCCTGAAGTGGTGCTTGTTCGCAAATTGGTGTTCTTCCCGAGCCGAAGACCCGCAGTTCGGTCAGTGCTCTCATTCCTGCAAGAGGGGCTGAAGGGGAGGCTGTCCCCCTCCACCTTAAAAGTGTATGTAGCCACCATCGCAGCCCACCACAATGCAGTGGACGGCAGGTCCTTGGGTAAGCACGACTTTATTATCAGGTTCCTTAGAGGTGCCTGGAGACTGAATCCTCCCCGGCCAAGCCTGTTCCCCCTCCTGGGATCTCTCAGTGGTCCTTTCGGGCCTTCAGAGACCCCCCTTCGAGCCACTTGATTCAGTTGAGCTCAAGGCTTTCTCCTTAAAGACGGCCCTCCTGATAGCACTAGCTTCCATCAAGAGGGTTGGGGACCTGCAAGCATTTTCTGTCAGTGACACCTGTCTGGAATCCAGCCCGGCACATTCTCACGTTATCCTGAGACCGCGACCGGGCTACGTGCCCAAGGTTCCTATGACCCCCTTCAGGGATCAGGTTGTGAACCTGCAAGCGCTGCTCTGGGAGGAGGCAGACCCAGCCCTTTTGTTGCTGTGTCCGGTATGTGCTTTGCATATCTATTTGGACCGCACGCAGAGCTTTAGATGTTCTGAGCAGCTCTTTGTCTGCTTTGGTGGATGGCAGAAAGGGAACGGTGTCTCCAAACAGAGGTTAGCTCACTGGGCCGTTGACGCCATCTCTCTGGCTTACCAGACCCAGCCCGTGCACGCCCCCTTGCGGGTCTGAGCACACTCGATGAGAAGTGTGGCATCCTCATGGGCACTGGCCAATGGCACCTCCCTAGCAGACATCTAAAGAGCAGTGGGGTGGGCAACACTCAATACCTTTGCAAGATTTTATAAACTCAAGCTTGAGTCGGTCTCATCCCTTGTTTTGTCAGGTCTGAGACAGTAGAACTCAGTATTGTGGAACAGCCAACCTTGGGTTGGGCTCCACAGGCTTTATTCCCTCTTCAGGCAACTCCCTGTGATGTATTTTCCATGGTATGGTCCCCCTGTCGGTGGACCCGCGTCTCTCTTGGGCAGTCCCACTGCCCCTGGTCGCTGTGTTTGTAGAGCTCCTCCCTCATCATGCAGGACCTACCACTGTGCCGCTCCCACATGTGGCTTGACAACCCACGTGGTGTATTAGCCACATATCACCTCCCCCTAGTCTGGGCAGGATGTGGCCTCTTATAGGAGAATAGGATCGGGAAAGACCGCCTTCCCCGACACATTTCACAGCGTGAAGATAGCCCCAGCCACTTCACACTCTATGAGAGAGACATAGAGAGAGAAAAGGCTGCGGCTGCCGGGCTTGCTCCCATGCTAGTCATGTAGCACCTGTTCCCACCTCAGGGGTGCTGGGAATCTAAGGTCTGTATATGATACCTTTTCTGGGGGCGTTGGGGAGGGTTTCATGTGGTCGATACAGTTGCGTCTAGCATGCAGCAGCCTGCTTGCACCTGTGTCCGCAGTACACGTAACACAGGCTAGTGCATGGTGCTTTTGATCGGGACCCCTTGTTTCACTTCAAGCGACACAATGTCAAGTGAGTGACAGAAGGGGAACATCACGGTTACTGTTGTACCTCTGTTCCCTGAGGGAGGGAACGAGACGTTGTGTCCCTTCTGCCATGGCACTAGACCTACCAATGTAAACGGCCGTACCTTATTCTCAGCTCCTCAGTGCAAAAACCTTACAGACAGACATATGCCCGCTTCCCATTATACCCATATGTCCGGGGGTGGGACATGCAAATTCTGTCTGCCAATTTCTCATTGTCCTTTTCTCAACTTCAGAGGTACCCAAGGCTCCCAAGGAAGACCCCTTGTGTCACTTAATTCAACACAACATCTCGTTCCCTCCCTCAGGGAATGGAAGTTACAACAGTAACCGTGAAGTTTTTTAAACAAAATAATATTATATATTTATATTAATATACTGTATTCATATTAATAATATTAAATAAACCTCTTTAGTTTCTCATTTGCTGTTGTCTGCTTCTTTCCATCATTCAGTTCCTCCCTCCATCTCTGGGGATTCTGATGGTCCCACAGAAATGAAAGTTGTGCTCAGTAAATCTCTGATTTTGGAGTGTGAGGCTGAAGGTCACCCTCCTCCCTCACTGACCTGGCTTAAGGATGGTTCACCAGTGACAGCTAGAGAGAACCTGCGGTTTCTAGAACAGGGTGGAAAAATTGAAATCCTCAATGCACTACCATCTGATGCTGGTCGATATGTCTGCATAGCAACCAGCATTGCTGGAGAGAATGATGTCAAATATGACGTCAGTGTGTTAGGTATACACACACACACGCACACACACGCACACACACACACACGTTTAAAAAAATAATAACTGTGAAGATTCACAGATTTCTATATAATGGTGGAATAGTAGAGTTCTTCCAGTAGAGTTATTCTAGTCAACTGGCGGTGTTACTGTGTTGCTGGAAGACATTTTGCAATTCGTTCTTGTGATTTATCGAAACAATACTGACATTCTTCTCAATCAGTCATAAACCCTTTAAACTCGGATTGGCCAAGAAAATTTTTTTTATCAAAATATTAATGACTACAGTCATGACCAACACAAAATACATTAGGTATCATTTAAAGCTAGATTCTGTACATTGAAATGCATGTATGCATTATGACTAAAACTGGACAAGTGCTTTGAAATTTGCAGACAAATCAGAAGTGTTCCGTTTTCATAATTCATTAATTACATATTCACATTTTATTGTAATCGGTAAAAACAGGCATTGCTTATAAGCCACGTTTTCACTTATAACTTCACAAAAAATAAACACAACATAAAATATCACACAACATCACTTAGAGGAGGCGATTCCCATTAAAACGAACCCACACCCAATATAATCGAATGCATATTTAATCAGATAATCCACTGGAAAACAATGTGCACACAGCAGATAATGTGCTATGTGGCTAAAATACATTAGCTTTCCTGGATCAGATGATTTATGTTATTCGGAGCTACCTTATTTACATCCTGAGATATATAAAAATAAGAAAAACATTTTGGCTGAAGTTTTTTTTCCATCAGTTTCTTAGGCTGACTCTCATAATTTATCATATTATATATCTATATAAGTTTTCTGTAAAATTAGACCAAACAATTGAACCTCTTTGTTTTTTTTAGTTATAAGCCTTTAATTTTGGTCATGCAAATGAAACAATAAATCTTTAAGAACACCTTTAGAGCTTAAAGGGTTAAGTAATTCCGCCAAACATTTTGCAGCAATCCATTGAACAATTGTAACAATATGTTAAAAGTTCGCCAGTCAAGAGAAGTCCATCACTGAGTCATGCAAAATGTCTTGAGGCACCACATTTTTCATTGTCCTTGGTAATCCGGCCGGAACCTTGGTGTCTCATAATGACAGACAGATCTTGTCTCGTCTGGCACATCGATCTTGTGAACATCTGGACACAACTATGCTTCTAATCCATGTGCCCAACAGACTGCAGCAATCAGTCAATCCAGATTTGGGTTGTATCACTGGAAGGTCATTGCAGCATATCAAGAGCAAAGTGTGCTTTATGAGCCAATAAACTGGTTAAAAACTTATGAAGGAAATGTTTAAAAGATAAAGGGAGATCAAAAGAGTGTGTGGTAGGAACTCAAAGAGACAGCATTTGATGATGTGACTGAAGCATGTGGCAATTATGAACAGTCTATTTTTTTTCCATTATTTGGGTCTGTAAGACGAGTTTGTCATGCAATTCTCATGCATTTCAAAAACATGGTTTATTCATGCATTGTTTGGTTTATGAGATGGACCAATTCCAAGACATGCTGTAGTGTGATTCTCTTCTTTTATTTATATATGTTTATTCAGTTCCTCCTGTTGTTGATGGGGCAAGTGACACAACAGACACCACTGTCATCATCAACACAATTGTAGAGCTTGAGTGCCATGCTACAGGCTCACCTACACCAACTATCACGTGAGAAACTCAATACTCACACACATACTCAAACGTATGCATAACTCTCTCACGAGTCACTCATCTGTAACCTCA
Source organism: Moxostoma hubbsi (assembly GCA_032164185.1). Classification (NCBI taxonomy): domain Eukaryota; kingdom Metazoa; phylum Chordata; class Actinopteri; order Cypriniformes; family Catostomidae; genus Moxostoma; species Moxostoma hubbsi. Next base: position 29,854,870 of record JAVLUX010000031.1, on the reverse strand, counting down.
CTCTCTTCCTCTGAAGGTGGCTGAAAGATGGTGTGCTGATGAGGCAGGGTGAGGGAGTGCGGATCACATCTAATGGCCGTCGATTGGTCATCTCTCGCGCTCAGGTGTCTGATACAGCGGTTTTTCTCTGTGTAGCGACCAATGAGGCTGGAGAACAAGAGAAAGAGTTTAAAGTATCTGTGCATGGTAATGATCTCATTTTGTCCATTTTTATTTAAAGGGATAGTTCACCAAATAATGATACATTTCAATAAGAGATGTTAGGTAGAATGTTAGGGGACTGACAGCCTCAGTCACCATTCCCTTTTATCGCATGTTATACATACAATGAAAGTGAATAGTGACTGAGGCTGCCTGTACATTTCATTGTGGGGTGAACTATCACTTTAACATCTGTAATTTTCTTCTAGTATTTTTGTTAGATTTTTCCCTAATCTTCTGACAGAAGGTAGGCTTTAGGTAACCTTTTAAATATGTTTTTTTTGTACGTGTTTTATATGTTCCTGGTTTCTGGTACAAACATGCTTCAGGTACTTTGTGGTTACATTTTTTTTTTCTATTTCTGTGACATTTTTCTGTCAGTCCCCCCAACTATCCATTCTTCTAGTTCATCTGAGAGGTCAGTGGTCGTCCACATGCCCATCAGCTTCCAGTGTGTGGCTAGTGGAATTCCACCTCCCAGCATTATATGGCTCAAAGATGGCCGTCCTGTGGACACTACACAAGCATTCCTGAAGGTCAGACTCCAAAGCATGACTGTAGTTCACAGAAGCCTTTTAAATTAAATAAGATGTTTAACAAGGCTTATCTAACCACACATACAGAACAGTTCTGTTGTAGAATACAGTTGTGCTTTCTCCTCTTTCTCTTTTTATCACTTTATGTGGCATGTAGCTGGAATCTGCAGGCAGGGTGTTGCGCATAAAGAATGCCAGGCTGGAGGATGATGGGAAATTTACATGTGTGGCAACTAATGCGGCAGGGGAGGCACAACAGCATATTCGCCTCAATGTACACGGTAGGAAAAATACTTTTTCCAAATACCAAAATGCTTAACATATATTTCAATGTAAAATTAAGATATATGTACTGTATATGCGTTTTATAGAACCTCCAAAGTTCCAGCATGCTGTAGAGACACTCAATGAAACCATTCTAGCTGGCTTCCAAGTTCAGCTGGCATGTAAGGCAACAGGAAGTCCTCTGCCTTGTAAGTCCCACTACATTTCCCCTCTGTTAGGGCAATATTGTACTGCGTCCCAAGTCGATAACTTATACTATTTACTAAAAGTATGTACTTTACTGGTGTTAAAAGAGTACGCCAGAATACTAATAATAATGATTGCATTTGCATGTAAACATTATCATCCATTTGATTCATAAATTTAAATTCATTATTTCTTGACCCTTATGTTCATACATTAAAATTATTTGTGTCAGCTTGAGTCTCTCGTTCCTCCTTCTTTAACTGTTCTTTAACTGAATATAAAGAGGTCAAAAGAGAAATGTCACAAACTCCTCCTATTTTTTGCGCAAGGGGTTGTGGGAAGTATTTTGAAAAAGCTTGCATGAATACACACTTCAGAAATTCTTAAGAAAACATACTGTATATCATCAGTGCACCTTTGGATTAATTGCTTAATTTTATCAACATTAATGATTCTGGAAACACATTCTAATCTTGCATCCTTTCTTGGATGGATAGTATGCAAATTGTAAATCAGGTTTTAATTTTAACAGGCTAATAATAGTTAACAAAAATAGAGAAAGAAGCTGGTATAGTTTAGACTTTGTGTCTTCTCTCGTGCTGCAGCTGTGACGTGGTATAAGGACGGCCGTCCATTAACCATTTCTGCAGGAGTTAACATACTGAGCAGAGGTCAGGTGCTAGAGATTGACCATGCGCAGGTGTCAGATGCTGGACTCTACAAGTGTGTGGCCATCAATGCGGCCGGCAGCACCGAGCTCACACACAGTCTGCAGGTGTATGGTGAGTGTGTTTGCAGGAAGTGGTTGTCAGACTTACCTAAATGTTCATAAAATATTTCACTGTTTCCTAATACAAATTTTCCTCTGTTTTTGATCATCTCTCTCTCTCTCTCTCTCTCTCTCTCTCTCTCTCGCTCTCTCTCTCTCTCTCTCTCTCTCTCTGTTAGTTCCTCCCACTATTTCCAGTAAAGGTGGAATGATAACAGTGGTGGTGAATGGTCCAATAATGTTGGATTGTGAAGCCTCAGGATTCCCTGTGCCCAGCCTCACCTGGCTCAAAGAGGGCAGCCCTGTCTCCAGCTTCTCAGATGGCATCCAGGTGTGTGTTTTGTTTGTGTTGGTGGTAGAGTGGGGGTTAGAACACAATCTAGCATAAACAAGCATGGAAATGCAAGGGAATACATACTCATCTGAGCTAGTCTTTTCAGGAGGATAGTTACAAGTTATGAAAATTTTATTTCAGTGTTCTCTCATTTTAGGTCTTGTCAGGTGGCAGGATGTTAAAGTTTCTTAGCGCACAGGTCAGTGACACTGGTCATTACACCTGTGTGGCTGTGAATGCTGGTGGAGAACAGCAAAGAGACTATGACCTGCATGTGTACGGTGAGCCCAGAAAACTCTCTCACTCCAAACCAAGTGAAATCTTGGTTAGGCATGTTTGCATGCAAATCTATTCCAGTTGTTTTGAGTCTTAATTCAATTACTGACTGCTTATCATTTATGCAGAAAAAATAAGCTGATGATTGGAAATGCATGTTTGTGATCAGCATGAATAAGTATCTTGTCAAAAATAACTTAAGAGTAAATCATTTCGAATTTGTCATGTCAGTATGTCAAGAAGTTGTATTGAAGTTTTGAGCTCAAATCCCTGTAAACATTGTTTTATAGCATGATATAAGTTTGACTGTGATAAAAATGAATTGTTATGGTAATCATTTGCGAACTGTTAATAAAGGCTTTGTGTCAAGGAGAGTTTTGATTAGTGTGTGGGTTTCAGAAAAATCTAAAGAAATATTTATATTAATATCTGTGTGTCTGTGTCCCCAGTGCCACCTAACATTAAAAGTCAAGAGGTGAACAACACAGTTCTGATTGGTCAGACAGTGCAGCTGCATTGCCTAAGTGATGCCATCCCTCCACCTACACTGAGCTGGCGGAAAGATGGCAGAACTCTCTATAGAAAGCCAGGACTGAGCATGTCAGAGGACGGCAGTTTGCTGAAGGTACAATACATCAATCAGCATGTAACTGCTTCATGTCGGCTTCTGTAGCTGTTATGACTTCACATTTGAACATTCACATTATATCTATTATTCTTAAAAGTTGTGAACTATTGCTCATTCTTAGAGTTAGGGGTTGAACAAATCCAAACTCTGGCTCATAACTGATCCCACATTATTTATTCTATGAAAATGAATGGCACCTCAAATTGTGTGGCTTGCTGAGGAGAGGTGTGCTATTACTTTCCCCAAGCCATATTTATTTATAAGTATTTTGACTTCGGCCTGTAAACAACCACAAAGATTACTGTTGCAACCACCTAGTCAATCACACTAGCAGGATTTATATAGGCAAGCATCAAGCACATTTTCTACAGAAAATTAAAACATTTAGTTTTAAATTGCTTCCTACTATAAGTCACTTTGGATAAAAGCATCTGCTTAATGACTAAATGTAAAAGTAACTGTTTTTCTTTAATTAGATTTTGCATACATTTTTGTTAAAAATTGTTTTTGTCAGCCTGTGCTACATTGACAAGGAAGAAGCTTCTCCTAGTTTTACAGAGCATTATTTTGATGGTAGTGTTTTGATTATGGTAATTATTTTCTTTTTACAGATAGACAGCGCACAGGTTCAGGACACAGGCAGGTATATGTGTGAGGCTACCAATGTGGCAGGAAAAACTGAGATGAACTATAACCTGAATGTGTGGGGTGAGTGCTTCATTTTTATTTTCTGCTTGTCACACACAACAGATTAATGCATCATGTTTCTAGCTGTTAAATAGCTGTCGCAGAGTTACACATCAGATATTCTACAGGGATTTTGGGTGGGGATGTCAGTAGAGATGTCATTCTACAGTGATGAGCCAATTGCCCCCACTACTGTGTGTGTAATATCTAGGATGGATGAAACATGACCTGATCAATGATCCATTTTACAATAACAGCAGGACACACCAATGTAAATTGTTCACCTCCCTCCCTCTTTTTGTTATCTGTTAATACACTCCCTTTTCCCCAGTTCCTCCCAGTGTCCGTGGATCTGATGAGGTGTCTCCTCTGACTGTGGTTGAGGGTAGCCTCATAACCTTTGTATGTGAGTCCAGTGGGATCCCTCCTCCCAGTCTCACTTGGAAGAAAGATGGTAAGACTCATCTTCACTGTTTTCATCATCACCATCTTCCAACTCATTATAACCATGATCATCTCCATCCTCACTTCATTTATCATCAACTTCATCCATCTACTCCATCTGTGATAAATAGGGATAAGTGTCAATGCATTTCTATTTCTGTTGGATTTGAACAAACCCCTAACATTTTTTAGGTTTTATACTTTGTTCATAACTTCCCACCTGAATTTGCCACACAGGCAAGCATCACTCACATTTTCTTAAGTGAATTTAAAAATCTAGTGTTTTTTTCTTGTTGTGTTTCTCAGGTTCAGAGCTAAAGGGAGACTCTCGGGTGCGTGTTTTGTCTGGTGGTCGTCATCTGCAGATCTTCAGTGCTGAGAGAATCGATGCTTCTTCTTACACCTGTCTGGCCTCCAGTGTAGCCGGAAATGCGATGAAAGAGTACAGCCTGCAAGTTTATGGTACCACATTCTCTTTCACACTATATTACAGGTGCCACTAAATGATTCAGTAATCCTCCTTTTACTACTACATTTGTTCCTTACTTTGCTCCAACAGTTCGTCCCTCCATCAGCTCCTCAGCTCAGGGTCCAGATGAGGAGACAGTGACACGTGGTGGAGATGTCATCCTACAGTGTGAAGCAGATGGGGTGCCCAGCCCTACTATTACATGGATGAAGGATGGCAGACCTCTAAGCACCAGCCGCAGGTCTCAGATACTTAATGAGGGCAGACTGTTACACATCCAGGATGCTCAGGTGGCTGACACTGGACGATACACCTGCATCGCTGTGAATGTGGCGGGACAGACTGACAGGAAATATGACGTCAATGTACATGGTGAGAGAAAATGGTGAAGAGTTTTAGAGTGCTGAAGAGAGAGCAGAATAGACAGTGCTTGTTTATATGTCTTCAGCTTGAGTTTCTTGACATATTAATTTCTAGTGAGTGTTATTTGTTATTTAAAACATCTCATAGTCCTTTTAGCATTGTCCTAAAAATCACCAGAGAAGTAATGTTACTTTTTACATGGTTCTCTGGAATACTTGATTCTGATTGTTCAGTTGCAGCATTCAGAGTCAAGTATTTTTGTATGACCACTGAACCAAATATTTGAAAGTTGTCCTGGGCATCTGATTTCCTACATAGTAGTTTCATATTTCTTGTATCACTCCACAGTATCTTACTTCTTACATAATAATATAATGTCAACTCAATATTTTATGTCCATTTATTAATTTATTTGTTAAGAAGCCATCACAAAATAAACCCCTTCAGGGTGATACAACATCAGGGTCTTTATCACCCTGTCATGGTTTATTTGTGATAATGATGGCTGAGTGTACATTATCACTTACCTATTCCATATGAAGATGAGTGAGATTTAGTTTGATGCCATTCACATATACTCCCATTTTATATGTATATCATCTCTTTAGTTCCTCCCACTATCATCGGACAGACACAGGTCCCTGAGAATGTGAGTGTTGTTGTGAAGAACCCAGTTGTTCTCACCTGTGAAGCCTCTGGAATGCCACCACCAGCCATCACCTGGCTCAAAGAAGGCAGATCAATCAGCATGTCCAGCACTGTTCGGGTCATTTCAGGTATCGGCTTCTGTTTATTTGACCGAATTTGTCTTGGGAATGGTCCAACATGTCTATACCCTATATCTCTGGCTGATGGATATGGTTAACCAGTAGTAATAACTTAAACAGAATAAGGTGTAACAAGATAGTTTCAGTAATGGCCAAACACCTCAGATCGAAGGATAATTAAAAAGAAAACTGATGCGACTGATGTTCTCATATTTGAACATGTGAAGGCTCTCCATTAACGAGTTCCAGTGAAAACAGAGACCGATCCTCTGCCAAAAGCATGTATAAGCTACATTCATCATTGTAACCTCAGACATCATAAACTACCAGAGGTCACCTCTGTAAAATTAACCACATTGTAAATGAATCTGTGCTGTGCTATTCTGAATGCCACAGACATGGAGCTGGACAAGAATTATGACCAGAACTCAGGGCCGCCGCTGGCCAAATTGATGCCCTACACAGAGATAATATGAGCGTGAAGCGATCGTCTGTGTTCCGCAATTGCTTTCAGGTCCTTGATAACATATAACTTGCGAGTAAGGGCAGCCAGTGGACTTTCTGGTGCCCTCCTAGAGTAAGATGGTGCCCCCCTAGGGAGTTGGTGCCATATGCAGACTGCGTAGTATGCGTGTAGGGAGCAGCAGTACTGCCTGGACTTCTTAGTATAGGGCTCCTAGTTTTACTGAGGGAATGATTAAACATGTGACCCTATGACATTATTGATCATGTCTTCATTTATTAATATGTCAACAGAGGATTAGAATTAGTGTTGTTAGTCACAATCACACCATGTTCATACATTCTGTTAAGTATATTATTTATGACAACCAAACTTTTCCCTCTATATGAGAGAAAGGAACACAAATGTCTCTTAACAGCACTCCCTCGGACCACCCATAGTCTTTTCAATGACCATCTAATGAATATTGCACACAAAATGTCAGCTGCTGGCCAAATCCAATCTGATTGGTTGGCTTTACACAACTTCCTAGCTAGCAGCATCAGGCACTTAGTAGAAAGGAAACTAGATACCCACAAGAAGATTTCTGAGTTATGTCTGTAAAATAATCAGTATTTATTTCTGGTGGACACAATCAATAAATAATTGACAATAAAAAATACAACCATTCTTGGAGACTGCCGCACCACTATTTGAATTAATTTTTCCAAGCCGGTCTATTATTGTAGTATACACTTTTTCAAATAGATAAAATCAAAACAAATTGTGGTTAGTCACTTAACAGGCAATTTACTGTCAAATCTGCATAGAGGACCACTGCAGGAAGTTTTGCTACTCAAGACTACGGACACATCGGAAAGAAAGAAAGGAAATGATTTGTTCAGGTGATCAGCTTAGAGCTCTCCTTGGGAGTGATAATTATTTGTTTACAGAAGCTGTTAGTTAAAATGGGACATCTGACTTGTGTTGACGGGTTAAGCACTGTTTTAACAGCTGTGGACTTAAGGTCTCTCGTTTCCTACCAAACATTATAGATTTAGACATTAGACATTTATACAGCCTGTATTTCTGAGACAAAGTGAAACTGTTATTTTTTGCTGTTGTTTTTTGTTTTGCTGAGCATTTGATTCATTATACATTTTGCAGATGCAGCTCCCCTCAGTAAATCTCAAGATTCTTTATTAATAGCAAATTAATTTATTCTCTTAGAGAACAATACACAGTCTATACTTAAACTAATTTATCTCCTGATTTTCAATTATGTGCAGAATTCATTCAGTCATTCATCCACCTGTGCTGTCATCAGTTGAGTGACCGTGGCAACCAACAATCATGTCACAGTCAAGATCACATTTGTTCCCCATTCTGATGGTTGACGTGAACATTAACGCTAGTTATGTATGTAACTGTGTTTCTGTGAATTCCGGATGACTGCCAGAGGCGGTGCTTAGAACTAGTGGATAATCACAGCAGCAGCCAGATAGGTCAAAAAATGTATCAACAAAGTCATGTCATGATGTAGACTGGGCTGCAAGGATAAAATACACAGCAGCTCTGTGCCCTGCTTGTGCATTTTGAATGACAAGGAACTCTGGTGGTCATCAGGAATTCACAAAATATGTAACTAGTGTTCTGTTTCATTCCTCCTGACCATCAGAGGTTCAAAATGCTCACGCAAAGACACATCTTAACTTGCGACCGGCATCTAGATTGGTTTACAGCGGTAGACCTGAAGGACACGTACTTCCACGTCTCGATCTTGCCTCGACATCGACCCTCTCTACGGTTCGCATTCGACTGCCAGGTGTATCAGTATAAGGTCCAGTATGCCCAGCGGAGAGTGGAGGTTCCACCCCCAGTCAGTCCAGCTGATTTGGGAACGGTTCGGCAAGGCACAGGTAGACTTGTTCGACTCCCGAGAAACCTTCTACTGCCCGCTCTGGTACGCTCCTGTGTTAGCAGTACACGTACTCGGCTCAGCGCATGGCGTGATTTAAATTGGACCCCTAGTGTCGCTTCTTCGACACAACATCGAAGTGAGCGACAGACAGGGAATGTCTAGGTTATGTATGTGATGTAAGCTCCGTTCCCTGATGGAGGGAACGAGACGTTGTGTTCTCCCGGCCACGTCGCTGAACCGAGCAACTGTTACGGCCGAACATCATTTTCGGCTCCCCAGACATAATCCTGAATGAACAGAACAAATATGTCCTGGGACAGAACATGCAAATTCTGTCTGCCAATTTCTCATTGGCCTTTTCTCAAGTTCAGAGATGCATGAGGCTCTCAAGAGAGACCCCTAGTGTCGCTTCTTCGACACAACGTCTCGTTCCCTCCATCAGGGAATGGAGGTTACAACAGTAACCTAGACGTTATATGCACATACACTCCTTTTTAATATATCGTCTGTCCTGTTGAATTTATATTGTTCATATGTGTGTTATGTGTGGTGATGTTTCCATCTTTCGTAATCTCTTAACTGTTTCTAGATTCTTGATTGTGAAGCAATTTGATCAACAAAGTTGTTTTTAAATATGCTATATAAAAATAAATTGAATTGAACCAAATATTGTCTTCGGATAGAACCGAAATATAGTCTATGACAAGCAGCTAGTGCGTGTAAGAGAATCAAGCTGGCCATCGGATAGCACTGAGTGGCACTAATAACACAACAGTTATACACAATAGTAACTATACCATACAGAAGTGAAAAATAATTGTAGGTTGCAGGGAAGTCTAACCTAAGTGCAGTCACACACCAGATACTGGATAGTACAGTGAAGCACGTGGTGATCCTGACACTAACAATCAGTATAAAATAAATGCACTCAAATATTACATAATATGAGAAACCCGTCCAGATGATGGTGTAGAGCACGCTGTCACAGCTCGAGAGGGTGAATCCTCGCAACTTGGGGAAACTGCACTTAACAGCTTGGGAATAGAAAACGATCTATCATATAGCAAGAAAATGAAAGAGGCAGGGCACCGAGCTGCTGTGGATTTTATCCTTGTGTCATGACGTGATTTTGTTGATACATTTTCTCTACTTATCTGGCTGGCGATGCGATTATCCACAAGTGCTAAGCACTGCCTCTGGCGGTCAGGATGAATGTAACAGAACTGAAGCTCCTGACCCATATCTGCGTGATTTTATGCGTTGCACTGCTGCCACGTGACTGACTGATTAGATAATTGCATGAATAAGTAGGTATACAGGTGTTCCAAATTAAGTGCTGAATGAGTGTATATTGTGTCTGTATCTTCTCAGGTGGGCGAGGCCTGCGCTTGATGCATGCTGCAAGTGAGGATGCAGGGAGATACACCTGCATTGTGTTCAACTCTGCTGGAGAGGATAGGAAGAACTTCAACCTCAAAGTCCTGGGTAACACAACACTGTACATGGAACAGTTTTGCAACTTAGGCTCTTTTCCAAAACCTTGTGAGCTGCCTCACTTACTACGTTTACATGGATACCAGAAAGCGGCTTATTGCAAGAAGGTGGCGTTCCTGTTGAAATGCACTGTATAAACGTGTATTCTTTACTCTTGAATTCATGCTGCTCTGTCAGTAATGAGCTTTCTCCACAACAATGCAATTTCCCTGCGACACTTTTGTAAATAACAAACATGGCATATGAGGAAGATTTTATTCTCTGTTGCTTCGCTTTATTTCCAGATATACCAAGTATATGTTATGTTTTTTCCTTAACTTTCTTTCACGACCTGTAGCGGATGCTGCAAACGTGAGGGACAGTCGATATTTTACATTGGTGTGTATAAATAGGTATAGTTTATAGTGTATGTGCTTTTCTCACTGTACTTCCACAAATGTTTAATTCTTTCTGCTGTGCTGACTAGTTGTTGGGTTTTGTTTAAGTGACTAATTTGAAGTGGTCTGCTTAAAAAAAAAAAAAAGTCAAAAGAAAAAACATTAATTGACTCTGTATGCAATTTTGGATGGAAATGTTCATTAACCTCATCACAATGCTTTCTGGAATTGCCTTTTTTTAGGAGTATCTATGCATGCTACCTTAGAATCTGGCCAAAAAGAGGTGTCTTAGAAGGCAGCATAGTTGTGCTGCCTGCATAAAACAGCCTTTGCATTGGGAGTGCACCTATGATGCCTTAAATGTTGCCTAAGCAGCTCACAAGACTTTGAAACAAAGCTTTGCTTTCATCGTAAACTAAAAAATCTGTAAATCTTGTTCTGTCGACTTCAGTACCGCCCAGCATTGTAAACGAGGGCACAGTGGAGGATGTGAAGGTGAAAGAGAGACAGAATGTCATCTTGGCATGTGAAGTCACTGGTAGGTGACACAAACCACAGGCCAACACAAACATGCAGACAATGTGGGCTCTCTAATTCCTCTGTGTTTATGTCTTACCTTTTATAAACCATTTGTTTTTTTTTGGTATATCAAGGTAATCCGGTCCCAGAAATGACATGGCTGAAGGATGGGCAGCCTTTGGCTAGAGATGCAAGGCTGCAGTTGATGTCAAATAGCCATTTCCTGCAGATCAGTGGATCTCAGGTGGCCGACACAGGGAGGTATAGCTGTTTGGCCTCTAACAGCGCTGGAGACAGGACTAGACACTTCAACCTCAATGTGTTAGGTATATTTTTGTGGCATAATGAAATTGTGTCTCCGGTGCAGTTTTGGTACTACATTTTAACCCTATGAATGTTTCTGTGTCCAGTCTCTCCCACTATCACTGGTTCTGGTTCAGAAGGTTCTGCTGAAGAGGTTACTGTGACTTTGAACAGTCCCACCTCTCTTGTGTGCGAAGCCCAGTCATACCCCCCTGCCATCATCACCTGGCTCAAAGACGGCACACCCTTCGAATCCACCCGCAATGTTAGGGTACTGCCAGGTTAGATCTCAACAGTTCCAACTTGCACTGTTCTGATATCAGCTGTTTAAAATGGATCTCTTTAAGCTACATTAGTACTTATTGGTATGCTTAATATGTCTTAGTTCCTTCTTTAGAATTTTTATTTTGATGACTACACTAACACACAACAGTTTAGGAACACTTGTTATCCGACCAGCTCAATGACGTATCTGTCATCAGGTGGCCGCACTTTACAGATCATGAATGCAAAGGAAGAGGATGCTGGGAGATATACATGTGTGGCGACTAACGAGGCTGGGGAGACTCTTAAGAACTATGAGGTGAAAGTTTTTGGTGCGTGTGAGAGCTGAACTACTTACACCACATCACCACCTGTTGGTGTAGAGGAATAGAACATCTACGTTTGAGTTCTTTGTAACCTGTGTATAAATGTCCCTTTCCTGCAGTCCCTCCAGTTATCAATAAAAATCACAATCCAGAAGAGGGTCTGGCCCCTAAAGAGGTGAAAATCAAGGTTAACAACACTCTTACATTGGAATGCGAGGCTCAGGCTATCCCGGAACCAACATTAGTGTGGTACAAGGATGGCCAGGTGAGAAACACATATTTCAAAAGATGCAAACTATTGTTTGGTATTCTGCTTTGATTTTTTAGTTTTATTATGCTGTGTTTCTCTCTGTCCATAGATCCTGAAAGCTGACAGTCACCTCACTTTTTCAGCTAATGGTCGGATAGTTCAAATTAAGCACACTCAGGTTTCTGATACAGGTCGTTACACCTGTGTAGCCAGCAACATTGCTGGAGAAGATGAGAAGGACTTTGATGTAAATATACAAGGTGAACAGGGTTTAAAAGTTTTGTCAATCAGCGTTAGTATATCGTAGTGAGAAGCTTCACATATTTTCCTTTAAAATCATCCTTTAAGAAGGATGTTTCCTTTTAAAAGCTGAATTAACTGAATGGCTATGGCCAGGTGTTACCAATCCAAGAATACACCATTTATAATTTGGTTTCTAAACCTTTTATCTATGGATTTTTAAAGTTGTCTTTCGACCTCATCACTATTCTTTATCTCAATACTTAAATCCTGTCTGTATCTCAGTTCCTCCTAGTTTCCAAGGCTCTGGAGACCCCAGCCCTGGTAATAATGGAGACATGAGGGATGTCATTCTTAATAATCCCATCTCCCTGTACTGTGAGACCAATGCTGTCCCCCCTCCTGTACTCACCTGGTACAAAGATGGACACCTGCTGTCCTCTAATGATAAAGTACTCATCCTGCCTGGTGAGAGATTTTGATAACTGGTTTCATTTTGATATGTCATGGCAAAATAATTAGCTAAATATTTGGTGTCCTTGTGCCTCCTTGTAGAAGAACTGTATAAGGATTTTGTGCCTTTTTATTTCTAACACAGGTGGAAGAGTCCTCCAGATCCCTCGGACCCAGGCAGAAGATTCTGGGAAATACACCTGTGTGGCTGTTAATGAGGCTGGAGAAGACTCAATTCAATATGATGTCAGAGTTTTGTGTGAGTCCAACCTGAATATGGAATTTATATGCAACCTGAATATTAGACTTTTTTCTTAATTGCTAAAGGGTTTACATTGGCACATATTTTATCTGTGTGTCTTGAATGTGATAGTGCCCCCCTCGATTCGTGGAGCAAATAGTGACCTGCCTGATGAGGTCACAGTGCTGGTTAATAAGACCACAACACTGGAGTGTCAGGTGGATGGAAGCCCCACCCCTAAAATCAGCTGGATCAAAGACAGTCAACCCCTGACACCAGACAACACACATACACTTTTTTACAATGGCAGGACACTGCAGGTGAGAGACTGTGTGAATACTGTGATATAACTTTGAATTTTAAATATTTTGTAGTAAAGGGATAGTTCACCCAAAAAATACAATTCTGTCATTATTTAATCACCTTCATATCATTTCAAACCTATATGACTTCCTTTTTTCCCTGGACACAAAAGGAGAAATTCTGATGAAAGTATACTTCATAAGTGGCATGCATTTGTATGTGTGTTACAGATTTTGAATGCACAGGTGATAGATACAGGACGTTATGTGTGTGTGGCTCAAAATCTAGCCGGAACAGCAAAGAAATACTTTAACCTCCACATACACGGTGAGTTTATCTTGGAGTAAGACCTGTTAAGAGATGCAAGTCGAAAAAGTGATTCCCCTATTCCTATAGGTGTAACTGAGTTACTGTTTTTAAACAATCATTAATGGAAAAGCATTTTACTCTTTATATTTTGGTGAATGTGACATGCTGAATAACTGATTAAGCATAAATGCATAATTGCTGACATCATGGTTGTATTTGTTGTCAGTGACTCCTTTTATTGTGGGCATCAGAGAGGAGAATGTGACAGTGGTGCTGAATAACTTCATCTCTCTGAGCTGTGAAGCCACTGGACTTCCGCCTCCCTCCCTCAGCTGGTTCAAAGATGGGAGACCAATGCAGGCCAGCACCAACACACTCATAATGCCTGGTACACACGCTATATGGACTACATAGTTTACACTGGATACATGTTACACATTTGTTGCCCTTTCTACACTCTGTCTCTTACGCTAGTTCTGTCTCTTTCTCTCTCTCTCTCTCTCTCTCTCTCTCTCTCTCTCTCTCTCCCCCTCTCTTTCTCTCTAGGTGGTCGTACTCTCCAGATCCTCAAGGCAAAGATGTCTGATGGTGGGAAATACAGCTGTGTGGCAATCAACCTAGCTGGAGAGGCCCAAAAACTAATTTATCTCACAGTTTATGGTTAGTATGTGTTTGCATGTGCATTGTTTGTGTTTCATATTAGCTTGTTATAAAAACTGGAATAAAGCTTTATAACATTTGTATGGATCAGTTATATAACATTTGTATAGATCAGTTCTATGTTGAATATACCTATAAATGCAGGTCCCTTGAGTCCTAAAATTAAAGAATGTTAGGTAGAGCGAGACTACTTTTACCCTGGTGCCATGGATTGTAACGCCTACTGTAGAAACTCACATTTGACAAGGTTAAAGGTTAAATCCTTCAATATTAAATTTTTTATTACTGTGAGGAAGTTACTGACCTAAATAATTCATCTTTGATCTTTTCAGTGCCGCCCAGTATTAAACAGAGCATTGGGGATTCTCCAGTGATGTTAAACGTGCGTGCAGGCAAATACATCACTCTGGAGTGTGAATCTAATGCTGTGCCTCCTCCCATCATTACTTGGTACAAGAACAGACACCCCATCACTGAAACTGCCAACCTGCGAATACTAGCTGATGGACAAATGCTGGAACTGAAAGAAACAGAGGTATGTTTAATCCATAAATTCATGGGAATTTCACCAAACACTCTTTCTTATTTGGGTCTGTAGAAACCTGTCACTTATGTTGTTCTACAAAATGCCCAGATATTGTTAAATTTTCCAAATATATTCTGATGTTATATTTTTCATATATCAAAGAGAAAATGCAACAAATCAGGACAAATCTAGACCAGGATTAATTTCTTTCATACTAAAATTTCCAGAGATACATCTGGCTGTCAAAAACATATTGAGCTATATATAATACATTAGACACACATAAGCTACACTTAAGTAATTTCTAAGCCACTTACTGAGTCTAAATAGATGCACAACTTGCATCATTTCAGTAGAACACCCAAAAAACAATTGCCTAATCATACTGTTCATGTGTTGTACTTACTATAGTTTACTTCCATGTTATTTCTTCAAATAGCAATGTCTAATGTAAATCAAGTCTATCACTGAAACAACAGTGTCACCTTGAGTAAGAAATAACAAAAGTAATATGTATGTGTACATGTACATGGAATACTGATAAATGACCATTGTTGTTAACTCATTGTTGCACACAACATCAGCGTGATATAGTATTTATTTGTATGGATATAGTACTTATTCCTTTTGTAATAAACAAATAAATTGATATCCTGTGATAGTAAACTTATATAAAAATATAATTTATGGAAGTGGAAAAAAACTTTCACATTCCTTGGGTCTCTAATGGCCTTATGATAATTTTGATATTTTTTGTGTTACACTATTTATAAGAGAGAGATTGAGGAATACTAAAGAGGTGTGGGCAGAACTCCAAAAATGGATGAGGTGCAGGGGGCGTACCTCACGGGCCACTAAAGATTCAAGTTATGTGTTTAAGGGTTAAATAAATGAGCAGGTGCTAGCTTTCAATGGGATGGAATGAGCTTTATTTCAGAATGCATGTATATTTTGATCTGCACTACCACTCTTTCTGTCTGTCAGGTGTCCGATACAGGCCAGTATGTCTGTAAGGCTACAAATGTAGCAGGTCAAGTAGATAAGAACTTCCATCTCAGCATTCATGGTGAGAAATGACAGAAACAGTAACTTAAGTTTTTGATGCAAAGTTTGTTTTTATTTGTGTTGTGGCCTAAAGGTTAGTTTGAGCCTAACAGAAATGAAACCTTTGTGCAGTTCCCCCACAACTGGATGGCCCAGCAGTGGAGCGTGTGGTGGAAACCATCAGCAATCCTGTCACCTTTGCTTGTGATTCCACGGGAATCCCCCCTCCCTTCCTTACCTGGCTAAAGAACGGCAAAGTTATTGGTGAGATAAAAAGTCTACAGAACACTTACTGTACATGTAGGCTTTATTTGACTATCACATTTTAAACCTAACGTATGCTCATGTTTTGTTTTCTTTCTAGAGAACTCTGAGTCCCTGGAGATGCATATCCTGTCCGGGGGCAGTAAGCTGCAGATTGTCCGCTCACAGTTATCTGACAGCGGCACATATACCTGTGTGGCATCCAATGTGGAGGGCAAGGCCCACAAGAACTACCATCTTACAATACAAGGTACAGAAACATGATCAAACAAACAAACATACAGAACAGAGCACACTACCATATGCTGAAATAAAATGTTCTAAAATTGAAATGTCCTATATGATGACATTTTTATTTTCTAAAAAGCATATGCTTTTGTTTTAACTGCTCATTCGTTCCCATCAAGCTATAACTTTAACATTTGTACCTGTTATTATCAGATATTTACCATCTGTTTTGTGTGTTCTTTAGTCCCACCCAACATCGCAGGTTCTGAGTTACCTAGCGAGGTGAGTGTTTTGCTGAACGACAGGATCCAGTTGGTGTGCCGTGCTATAGGAACTCCAACTCCTGAGATCCAGTGGCTGAAGGATGGAAAGACACTTAGCAGAACTGCCCAGAATATCAAGTGAGATCTTTGTCTGCATCTTGAAGCTCAAGATTATGCTGTTAATTTGAGTCTGTTTTGATTCTATTAAATACGACGAGAAAATGGATGCTAGGAAATAAAATACAGTATCTAAAATAAATAGTCAGACATCTATTGTGTTGTTCTCGCTAGATGGATGCGACACCTAACAATGAGTGAATCAACACTTTTCTCTTGTGAGCCAATTATTTTTAAAGAATCAGGCTTCAATCAGTCTAACAACTGACTCACTCTCCAGAACACATCATTTATTTTGGTCATGTCCTACTCAAAATAAATCAGGAACCGTTAGTGTACTATTCTTACTTTTTGAAAGACATGTTTTTAAAAGTTATTAAATGTATGAGAGTTAAATCGATTGATTATTAATTGATTGATATGAAAGTTAAAATACACATTTAACAAAAACAGTTTTGTTGTAACGCATGCCATTTTAGTATATAAAAAAAATGTGTTGCAAAATAGAATTGGGTATTATTTTGAATGTTGTGAAGCCCAAATTGTGGGATGCTGTGCCTCATTGCAAAAACAGAATCCTGAAGCAAAAGTTTGGTGACAATACATGTCAGTAAATATGAGTTGTTTTTTTGCCACGCCTGCAGAATCAGTCCTGATGGCAGCACACTGACTGTGACAGCTGTTAACACATCAGACAGTGGGAAATACACTTGTGTGGCCACCAATCAGGCTGGAGAGGAAGACAGAATATTCAATCTAAATGTATATGGTAAGTTTTATCTTTACAGGATTCTTCCCTGCAATAGGTGGAATTTGGTTACAACTGTAGAATGCATCCAAACCCAACAATAGTATTTTTCCAGACATCTGATAGCTGCATGTCCTGTTCCCAGTTCCTCCTCTGATCCAGGGGAACGGGCCTGCTGCCAAGGAACTGACTGTGGTGCTGGACAGCTCAATAAATATTGAATGTGTAGCAAGTGGTTCTCCACCTCCACAGCTCAACTGGTTAAAGAACGGTTTGCCGCTGCCAGTGTCCTCTCAGATCCGCCTGCTGTCTGCGGGCAAGGTCCTCCGGTAAGAGATCATACACGCTCAAATCATGATGACAGTTTTCAAAGTCATATTACTTAATGCCAGACATCTCATTGTCATTCTACATGTTACATCATTTTCTGTGTTAGAATTGCCCATGCACAGGTTTCAGATGGAGGCACCTATACATGTGTGGCCTCCAACAGAGCCGGAGTGGACAACAGACACTACAATCTAGAGGTGTATGGTGAGTTAACCTGTCTGTGTGTACTATTCATGTCTTGAGATTTATTTCAATTTAGATGCATTTACTGTGAAATCATACTGCCCTAATCATTTTACAACATATTATATATTTTAATGTTTTGTAGTACTAAATCCATGCTTAATAAATAATTTAATTTACTGGGCAATTGTTCTCAGTTCTGCCCAGTTTGGATGGGGCAGGAAGCACAGAGGAAGTGACAGTTGTGAGAGGAAATACAGCCACTTTCATATGCATCGCATATGGAACACCCAGCCCTACTATTACTTGGCTGAGAAATGGTGCAGCACTGCCTAAAGATGCTCACCTGTCGCTCCTTAACCAAAATGCCACTCTGCAGCTTTCCTTTGTGAGAGTCAACCACACTGGAAGCTACACCTGCACCGCACATAACCACGCTGGAGCCGCAAGCCGCCACTTCAGCCTCAAAGTACTGGGTGAGAGATAGAGTCTGAGAGATATACTGTATCAACAAGACAAAATTCACAACTTTGTCTCATTGACATCTATTCTCTCTCTCAGACCCACCACGGATCAAAGGCTCTAGTGTGCCCACTGAGGTCTCTGTGGTCGTAAACCATGTCTTATCACTGGTGTGTGAAGCTAACGGCATACCTGTTCCCACTCTCACCTGGCTAAAGGATGGACGACCGCTGCCTCAGACAGACAGCTTACGGCTCCTCAAAGATGGAGAGGTGCTCAGAGTTGCTTCTGCTCAGGTAAAACAGAACTATATAGAACTAAAGATGTAATGTAAAAAGAGACAGTAGCATTCTTGATCCCATCTTTTCTAATGCATGTCCCATATTCCATGCTGCACAATGTGACACAAGTAGGACATGTTCCTGTATCAACATTTGTTGTTTCTAGAACAATATTTTTACTAATCAATCACCCTTGACCTTAACCGAGTTAAATCAGATCTTTGATCGGTTGACTGGAATAAAGTTCCAGGAACAACAAAAGATGTTGATCGAGAAACACTACATGGCCAAAATATGTAGACACCCAAACACCAAATACATACACTTATTGAGTACTTTATTAGGAACACCTGTACACCTACATATTCATGTGATTATCTAATCAGCCAATTGTGTGGCAGCAGAGCAATGCCTAAAATCAAGCATATATGGGTCAGGAACTTCAGTTTATGTCCATATCAACCATCAGAATTGGGGAAAAAATTTGATCTCAGTGTTTTCGACCGTGGCATGATTGTTGGTGCCAGGCGGGCTGGATTGAGTACTTAGTAACTGTTGATCTCCTGGGATTTTCATGCACAACAGTCTCTAGAGTTTACTCAAAATGGCGCCAAAAACAAAAAACATGCAGTGAGGGGCAGTTCTGGATGGAAATGTCTTGTTAATGAGAGAGGTCAATGGAGAATGCCCTGACTGTTTCAAGCTGACAGAAAGACTACGGTAACTCAGATAACTAGAACAGCATCACAGAAACACAACACGTCGAACCTTGAGGCGGATGGCATGCAATAGCTGAAGACCATGTCAGGCACTATATTAGGACATAGTGTTCCTAATACAATGCTCAGTGAGTGCTGAAGGGATGTGCCCCTATTCAGACAGAAGAGCATCAGTCAGGCCAGCCACTGATGTTGGACACTGAGGCCTAGCAGGGGCACTGTGGACAGAAAAGGGCCCCATTCTACTGAAAATATTTGTCTATGGAGGTTGCATTGATTTTATGCTCCTTAAATAGCCAAACCACTTAATTATAAGGGGGTGTCCACATACTTTAAGCCATGTAGTGTATCCTATTTTTGTAAATCAAGGTGTGATTACTTTTATGTAATAAAAGTATTTTATTACATATTTGGATGTATTTTATCTTCTATGTTCCTTATTCCTCTCTCGCTAACTTGCACACATACTGTACATGCAGGTGGAAAACACTGGACGATACACCTGTTTGGCCACCAGCCCTGCTGGAGATGATGACAAAGAATTTCTCGTCAGAGTACATGGTGGGTCTTAAATGTTGTTATATATTCCATAATTTCAAAATAGGATGTCTCCCACATCTAATTTTTAGTATTTGTTCCAACAGTTCCGCCCAACATTGCTGGAGATGGTAGTGTCCAAGATGTGTCTGTTCTACAGAACAGACAGGTTACCCTTGAGTGTCAATCTGATGCAGTTCCCCCTCCAACACTCACCTGGTTAAGAGATGGAGCAGCCCTGAAGGTACAGTCATGATTATTAGATTTGGGGAAAGCCATGATGTGACAGCAATTTCGAGTAAACTTAACGTCACCTTTGAAGAAATGCAATGTGAAGGTTGTACAAAGTAACATTTATCTTTAACAACACTATCAATGTGGATAACAGGCACAACAATGCTGCTACATGGGCCAACATCTTGATTGTTTTAGGTTGAATGGATCACATGACAACAAATACATCATCGTTTTCAGAAATCTCCTTTTTCCATGTCCAAACTACAATGCTAAGATGGCCTTTTCAGATTTAGCCACTTGGGAGAGCATTTTTGAAAAGCTTGGATGTCAAAAATGTTGTCTCAGAGTGGATGGAATGCCAAAAAGTAGAGAAAAAGATGCGTTTTCAAACGAAACCATAGTAGCGTGGACATGGCCTAAGTTGCACTCCCCGTGTTGTCGGCGATAGAAAAGGATAATTAATGTGCTTAGAAGCCAGTTTTGTGTGTGAGGCTAAACAGTTTTTGCAATCATTTTCTAGATGTCTCCACGGGTACGTGTCTTGTCTAGTGGTCGTTACCTGCAGATCAATAATGCAGAGCTTGGAGACGAGGCCCAGTACATTTGTGTGGCAAGCAATGTTGCTGGGGAAACCAGGCGTCATTTCAACATTAGTGTCAATGGTGACCAGCAATTTCTTTAGTTTAAATGTTTGTTTCACTAATGTAAGCACATCCCAGTATATTGAAGTATTTTGTGTCTATTGCCAGTTCCTCCCACAATTAAAGATGGTCCTCAGTCTTTGTCAGTTCATATCAACCAACCGGTGGTGCTAGAGTGTATTGTGAATGGAGTACCTGCTCCACGCATTTCCTGGAGAAAACATGGATCCATCCTTGCTGGAAACAACCCCAGGTCAGCAGCACAAATTCAGAGAAGTTTACAGCTCTCAATATGGTTGAAAGAAAATAACATTATGCATGTGTTACTTATTTAGGTACAGGTTTGGTGAGGATGGCTCACTCCACATCTTCTCAGCCCATGTTACTGATACGGGCCGCTACCTTTGCATGGCCACCAACCAGGCAGGGACTGAGCGTAAGAGAGTAGATCTGCAGGTGTATGGTGAGTCTTGAGATACACACATATGCATTGAAATACATACAATGCAAATCTTGATTCCAATACTGTAATACATAAATTAAATAAATCCTTACTGTAAAAATGCAAATACTTTCTCCCACCCTAGTGCCACCCTCCATCGCAGAGGGTCCCACTAACATCACCGTGATTGTGAACATCCAGACCACACTGTCCTGTGAGGCTACTGGCATCCCCAAACCCGATGTCAGTTGGACCAAAAATGATCAAGCTTTGAACACTGACCACAACCAGAATATGTACAGGTTCAGCCAGGTTTCCCCGCTCTCCTTTTATCACTTCTCAATGTATCACCAAACAAATGAGCATTACTTACAGTTTTGTCAACATTAAATGGATAGTTCACCCAAAAATGAAAATTCTCTAATCATTTACTCACCCTCAAGCCATCACAGATATGTATGACTTTCTTTCTTCTGCTGAACACAAAGGAAGAGTTTTAGAAGAATATCTCAGCTCTTGTGTCCTAAACAATGCAAGTGAATGGTGTTTAGACCGTTGAAGCTCCAAAAGTCACATAAAGGCTACATAAAAATATTCCTTAAGACTCCAGTGGTTAAATCTTCAGAACTGATATGATAAGTGTGAGTGAGAAACAGATAAATATTTAAGTTCTTTTTTTTACAATAAATCTCCACTTTCACATTCTCTCACATTTTGAATGTGAAAGTTGAGATTTATGGTAAACAAATTGTTTACTATAAATATCATTAAAAAAATCATATTGCTTCTGACAGCATGGATTAAACTACTGTAGTCTTATGAATTACTTTTATGTGGCCTTTATATGATTTTTGGAGCTTCAGTGGTCTGGTCACCATTCATTTTCATTGTAAGAACCAACAGAGCTGAGATATTCTTATAAAAAACTGTTTTGCATTCTGCAGAAGAAATTAAGTCATTCACATCTGGGATGGCATGAGTCAATAATGAGAGAATGTTCATGAACTATCCCTTTAAACTCTCATAAACATGAAATGACATTTGCCTCTGTAATGTGATACATTTTCAAGTGAAACAGGATATTCATTAAAAAATTGTGTATGGCAGGACATTTTATCCATCAGTAATTGCTTGAATTGAGAAAAGTGGGTGTTACATACTAGAATGGAGCCTGGTAGTTGGAGGGGAAGGGTTGAAGAGGGATTGATGACATCAACCGAAAGGGAAAGTAATTCCAAAAGGAGTGCAAATTATAATATTTTGATAAAATATTATGTAGAAAAAATTGTTTTTTCTTTCTTCAGGTTGCTGTCATTAGGGTCTCTAGTTGTCATAGCACCCACAGTAGAGGACACTGCTTTGTACAAGTGTGTTGTATCCAATGAGGTGGGCCAGGAGAGTAGAGTCATTCAGCTGACTGTACATGGTAAATGCTCCATTGACATTTGTGACATTTATCATAAAGATCTGTATCTGTATGTGAACTTCAAAGGGAGTTTTTATTTTCCTCTACAGTTCCTCCCTCTATTGCTGATGAGGCCACAGAACTTGTGGTAAACAGACTGTCCCCGGTGGTCATCAGCTGCACTGCCTCTGGAGTGCCTCAACCTGTCTTATACTGGAGCAAAGATGGAATAAGTCTAACAAAAGCTGGAGAGGGCTATAAGATATTGCCACCAGGTACACTTTATGCAGTAATGGAGTGACAAAAAAAGAAATGTATTTCTCGCCATCCAAGTGTTGATTTCCGGTTTCCCTGGTCTCTCTTAGGTCCTCTTGAGATCACTGCTGCAGAGCTGAGTGACTCAGGCCGTTACTCTTGTGTGGCCAAGAATGCTGCAGGCACTGCCCATCGACACATTCAACTCACAGTACACGGTAAGAGACAACAAGTGCAGAAGCATACACAATTACACAGAAAAGACACAGCTCAATGCACTTTTAAACATGCCACTTTATTATTATTATTTGTATTTATTTTTTATCTTGTAAGATTGTGCATTAATATTGATTTATTAATATAAATGATTGCCTGTCTTTTCGTTTTTTTAGAACCTCCAGTGTTACAGTCACACCCCTCAACATCGGATGTGATCCTGCACAACCATGTGACCCTGCCCTGCAGAGCGACAGGCTTTCCTCTCCCAACCATCACCTGGCAGAAAGAGGGCATCAACATCTTTACCACAGGTAAAATAAAAATTCACCTCTGAGTTTACAAGTCTTGACATCCTTTACATGTTTTCCAAAAAAAACATCTCCTGCTAAATTAATAAGGACAGTAGATGCTTACATAGACTTTGTTCAGACAGGCAGCAAAAATCTGATCATTTAGTTGTTCGCTGTCTAGACAGCAAAAAATAAAAAAACATCCATATTTGGTTTTGGAAATGTGTTCAACCCTCAATGGCTAGATAGGTTTCCAAGTGCTATTTTTCATATTTTGGGATTCTACATGTATTTAACTTCATACACAAAGCCCTGTAGTGTCAATTGCTGTCACTCTTTTTTGCCGATTTGTGACTTACACATTGTATTGTATGGTGAATGAATGAACAAAGTCTGTATGTACTATTATGTAAATTAATATGTAATTGATGTAATTCTTCTGATGCTAATGTTATCTGATGGCGAGATGTTAAGATGGACAAGAGCAGAGGCAAATTTTCAGGTTTTTGTTCTCTATTTCTACAATGACAAATGACAAAGTCCCTTGGCATTGAGTTGACACCAAGTTATTACTATTGCAACCAAAGTATACAGTAAACAAACTGATCTGATTGCATCACTTACAAAATGACAATGCATAGAGTCATTCCTAAAGATTGCATGTACAAAGCCTTAATGTCTTTCTTCATTAGAAGGTGATTTTACGGTGCTTCCCAATGGTGGTCTGCAGATCTCTAAAGCCAAAGTGGAGGACTCTGGAACCTACATGTGTGTGGCTCAAAATCCTGCTGGCACTGCACTGGGCAAAACCAAACTCAGAGTGCAAGGTTAGACTCACACAGAATGTGTTCAAAGTTAAGATGTTTGTGGGGAAGGGTCTCTAAAATATTACGTATTTCTATTTGCCTACAGTGCCTCCTATAATCACTTCTGACATCAGGGCCTACACTGTGGCACTGGATGCATCTGTATCTCTGCAGTGCCATTCCGAGGGTTCCCCCACTCCCTCTATCACCTGGTACAAGGACGGGAAGCTGCTGAGTAAGTCAATGCGCAAACGGGTTCTCAGCACTGGGGCACTACAGATCGCCTTTGCCCAACCTGGAGACACAGGAAGATACATTTGCACTGCTGCTAATGTAGCTGGGACCATCAGCCTGGAAATGAGCCTCACTGTACAGAGTAAGTCATGGATGGATGGACTGATGAGGCAACTTCTGACAGGACTTATTTAACAACTCAATTGATCATATGATATCATATACAGTGTACTAAAGATAGAGACCAGTATAATCATTGTGATTAATATACTGTAGTTCCTGATATAAATAGTGTGATTGATTATGGCTTGATAATATTGATAATACATTGATCACCTTGTAGAATGACATTAGTAAATCTGTCAGGCTGCCTCCTGTTATTATAACAACCTATCCCTCTCTACCTCAGTCCCTCCCTCCATCCGTGGAGGAGAGTCAGAGGTGTCAGTGGTGGAGAACACGCAAGCTTTGCTGACCTGTGTGTCAGAAGGGATCCCACAGCCCACTATCACCTGGGAAAAAGATGGCATTGCACTTACAGACACCACTGGAGAATACACAATCTTGCCCACTGGAGAGCTGCTCATAGATACTGCACAGGTCAGAGTCCCAATCATTCTTTTAATTAAAATAGTTTATATTGTGACAGTTTTCTGATGTATCTCTCTGTTTATGTAGCCTGGGGATTCTGGGAGTTATACATGTTTCAGCACCAACTCAGTAGGGCAGGACAGTCGCACCACTAGTTTGTCCATTAGCACACACCCAGCCTTCACTGAGCTCCTGGGGGATATGGCTCTCAGCAAGGGAGAGCGCCTTCTACTGACCTGTGGGGCCACCGGTATCCCTCCACCCAAGATCACATGGGCATTCAACAACAATATTATTCCTGGTATATAGCAGTCTACAAATATCCACAGTTGCTTTCTCTCTACTTCAGCACTTCTAGTTCCCCTTCTGTCACTCACTCGAAATTGTGTCGATGTAGTGACACTGGGGGTCTATCTTGAGAGCCCCAGACACCTTCAGATCTTTGAGAAAAAGATGAGAATTGCCGAGTAGAATTTGCATGCCAACCCCCCAGTAATGTGTGTTGTTGGATATACGTCGCATTCTAGCTGCTTTCTCTCCACTCTGCACTCCACTGCAGACTACACCCAGGGGCACTTCGACAGCGCTTTAAAAGAGTATATTTCTTCTATTAGAGCAGGTACATTGACGTTGAAAGTTTTTTTAGAGGTTCCCATGACCCCTTTTAAGGATCAGGTGGTGAGCCTGCAAGTGCTACCCCTGGAGGAGGCAGACCCAGGCTTATCGTTGCTGTGTCCAGTGCATGCTTTTTGCATCTTCTTGAATCACACGCAGAGCTTTAGACGCTCTGAGCAGCTCTTTGTCTGCTTCGGAAAGAGAACGCTATCTCCAAACAGAGGCTTACCCACTGGATCGTGGACGCCATCGCGTTGGTCTTCCAGAGAGAAAAACTCTTCCCCCCCATCCCCCAACTTCAACACAATGTCGAGTGAGTGACAGAAGGGGAATGTCCCGGTTACTAGAGACGTTGTGTCCCTCTTGTCACAGGCTGTACTACACCGCTGTAATGGCTCGAATCTTGGCTCCTCAGTGCAAAACCTGAATGAATCTCTAGTCCAGCTCCTTTTTATACCCGTATGTCAGGGGGAGTGGCATGCAAATTCTACTCGCCAATTCTCATTGGCCTTTTCTCAAAGATCTGAAGGTGTCTGCTTTCAAGATCGACCCCTATTGTCACTACATTGACACAACGTTTTGTTCCCTCCATCAGGGAACGGAGGTTACAACAGTAACCGAGACGTTATGCCTTGTGTGTCAATAGACAGTGATGTATGAATCAGCTTGAAACAGGAAAGTTTTATATACAGTAATACATTCTTGTCTCTGCCCACAGCCAAGTATGATAATGCCAATGGCCACAGTGAGCTGGTGATTGAGCGTGTGAGTAAGGACGACTCAGGTACTTACTCCTGTGTGGCTGAGAACAGTGTGGGATCCATCAAATCTCTGGGATTTGTCTACGTTAAAGGTGAACATCAGCACTTTTTTTGTACAGTATGATGACTTTCTGTTCTTGAATATGAAGTCCATTGTGACTGTAAATTCTTCCAAAAGTGTCTTCTATATCTTTATCCAGAACCACCAATTATAGATGGAGATGTTCATTCAAACCGCATTGAGCCCCTGGGAGGGAATGCCATACTAAATTGTGAGGTTCGAGGTGACCCTCTGCCCAATATCCAGTGGAGCAAAAAGGGCATCAATGTGCAGATTAGCAACCGAATCCGCCAGCTTGACAACGGATCTCTAGCCATCTATGGCACAGTGGTACACAAACACAAGACAACTGCCTGACTTCACACTTCAGTCACAGAAATAGCTACACTGATGCAAATCATTTGAAAAAAGCTGTGAAATTTGTTAAGTTGCTTTGGAGTAAAATGTATTTTAGGGCTGTCACTTTCGATAATTTTTGTAATCTAACTATTATTCTGACGAGTAATCTAAAAAAATATTTAATAACTCAAATTGCATAATATTGTTGAGATAAAGTCACGTTTGGCTAAAATGTTTTCATTACCCTAAGTTTTGATGTTCTCTATGACTGAATGATTTCAACAAGATAACAGTTGTAAAAAAAATATATATAAACCCAAGAGACACCCAAAGCAGATGTACCGTATAATATAAAATGTACTGTATATAATTCCATCTGAAATAAATTGGCTACTACAGGTGTGCCTACATTCTTTTTTTTTTTTAATGTAAGATCTAATTTTTTAATTACCTAGTTCAACACAATCTGCCCATTTAAAATTCATATTTTATCTTTTCTTAAACCATGTCTTTCAAACA
The DNA here is from genome assembly GCA_032164185.1 of Moxostoma hubbsi. Lineage (NCBI taxonomy): Eukaryota > Metazoa > Chordata > Actinopteri > Cypriniformes > Catostomidae > Moxostoma > Moxostoma hubbsi. The sequence goes on along the minus strand of JAVLUX010000031.1, from coordinate 29,827,706 downwards.
ATCTCATTTATTGAGGATGAGCATGGAGATATAAAAGGAAAAGGATATAAAAGGAAGGTGGACATTGCAAACTACTACAAACATAATCTTCATGAAATTTAATTGACAGTACATGAGGATGAAGATCACATTTACATTAAAATTGTCATTAATCTACATAGAATGACATCCAAACCACAATTTGCTGAAAATAACATCTGGATTCAGTCAGATTTATTTAACAGAAAGTGCATCCATCACTGTGTGTGTAACTTGAATCAAGTCCGATAGACGTATTTTTCATTACATTATTTTATGTTGCTTCATAAAAGCCTATATTGCAAACGATTGTGTAGATAAATAGGTTTAGAGTTGCTGAAGGGATGTTATGATTTTCAGGTCAACAGACAACTACATAATTCAAATCTAAAGTGAAGTGCTCTTACACAGTTGATACCTCGTTGTGTTTGGACCCTCGTCCACGTCCAGCTTATTGTAGATTTATCAATTGGGCAATTTTGTAATCTTTTTTTTTTTTTTTAATTATTATTATTGAGTAATACAATGAAATCAAGTAATAGTGACAGCCCTAATGTATTGTGAAAAAAATGTGCAAATAACTTTAATTGAATGAATGTTTTGCATAAACTAAACTTTTCTCCTGAATGCTTGCAATAGAATGCTAATTTATTTTTTAGAGCTTCTCTATTAATCATATTCTTAAACTTTTTTTTTTCTTGACACTTGCAGAGTGAAGATGCTGGAAATTACATGTGTGTGGCCACAAATGATGCAGGAGTGGTGGAGAGAACAGTCACATTGACTTTACAGAGCAAGTAGTCTACAGTTCAAACAATATGTTTAAACATGTCCAAAAATTCAAACTTTGTCACTCTTAGCCAGATTGTCACATAGCTTACTCTCACATAGAATTCTGTCACTTACAAATATAACCTCTCATTTACTAAATATTGTACTTGATTGTGTTAATTTAGTAACATCAGTTCACTCCCATAGGTTCTCCAACCATCACTGTAGAGCCAGTGGAGACAGTGGGAGATGCTGGTTCCACAGTGGTACTAAACTGCCAAGCTAAGGGAGAGCCTGTGCCTGTCATTGAGTGGTCCCTTAAGGGGCGCCCTCTGTTGGGTAACGAGCACATTACCACATTGAAAAATGGTTCTCTACGGCTCAGTAGTGCTCAGAAAGAGGACACTGCTGTATATGAGTGCGTGGCACGAAATCTGTTAGGCTCTGTGCTGGTGCGCGTGCCCCTCACAGTGCGTGGTGAGCTAAACTGTGCTTTTACTCTTTTTGCTATATTCAGACTTCTGGGAGTCACATATATTATAATATGGTATTGAATTGTATGTGTTTTAAAGTTCATGGAGGTTTCTCTGAATGGATGGAGTGGGGGGCCTGCAGTGTTCTCTGTGGTACAGGCTCTCAGAAGAGACTGAGACTTTGCAATAACCCACTACCTGCCAATGGAGGGCGTCACTGTATTGGTTCAGCAACAGAAATGCGCAGCTGTCGAGGCAAACCTTGTCCAGGTCATTTCATTTGTCAGCTCTTTTGAACCTTTTGCTTCTTTAGAATAGACCAGGGCTTTTTACTTTAGAGTTTCCTAAACTCTAGTTTTATGATCCTTTATTGTCGTGTGACTAGTGTCTGTGATTTAAACATCGGTAGCAAAAACAATTAGTTTAATATATTTTTTATCAGTGAATCAGTCCACACAGTTCATTTCAATTAATTGATTCAAAGCTCTGATTCAAGCTTGGCTTTTTTCAGCATCTACCTACTTACTGTATTACTGTGGTGCATACAAATGAAAATAATTAAACATAATTTTTCCTTGTTAATTTATTAGGGCTGCCCCCTGATAGCCGACTAACCATTAGTCGATGAGAAGATTCTTGGTCGACCAAGTTTTAATTGGTCAGTTAGTCAAAAAAAAAAAAAAAACTGCAGGAAAATGACGAACCGCTTTAGATATTACCGCTGGTTGGATGTGCTACTATGGGATAATTTTTGTTAAGCAGGGTTAGGGTTATGCCTACACAATAAAGCAAGACACCTTATTTTAAACTTTGAACTTTTTTTTATTTATTTATTTTAACTAAAAGTTCAAATACAACTGGAAAAAAATAAGTACATTTAAAATGTGTGTTGTTTCACTTTTTGAAAGATGGTTTTACAACAGTTGACAACATCTCTCTGGCACCTCTCTCTCTCTCTCTCTCTCTCTCTCTCTCTATATATATATATATATATATATATATATATATATATATATATATATATATATAAAATAATATACTGTACATACACACCTCTGGGCTGAGGGATTAGTGAATATTCTTGCCTTAGATATTTTGCATTGAGAATCAAATAATTTATTAAAAAAATTAAAAACTTCAAATTAAATACATTTCAAAATTCAAATTGCACTCCAAACTAAACGAAAAATCAAATAAATAATAAAGTGATAAAATAATAATAATAATAATAATAATATATATATATATATATATATATATATATAAATATATATATATATATATATATATATATATATATATATATATATTATTATTATTATTATTATTATTATTATTATTATTATTATTATTGTTGTATATATAACCACATTTCCATTTACCGTCAGGCAAGAATCCATTTAAATATGCAGGTGTAACATTACTTACACAAATTAAGACATATAAACAATTATAAATGTATCATACATGTGCATAGACAGCTTTTCTGTCATCTGTTCTTAATAATATAATAAAGAGTGTTTCTTCAAGCACGTGTCTTTGTGTCTACGGGCAAATTATTTGTAATATTAATTTGATAATAATAATAATAATAGTCTAATAATAATTGAATAGATTAATGGGAAATATCCAAATGTCGTCTTGGCATCTTCAAAGGCATCAGCTATTGGTGATCACTCTGACCATCATCGATCCCCTAGATCGTCTATTTGCTCAACCGAATGTGCATTTCTCTATATAAATTAACAAAATGTTCAGACAGTCTCTTGCTTGTTTACCCAACACATTCAGGATCATTACAACTTTTGCTGGTGTCGCTGCGGCTCGCTTTGTGCATGCGCTTGTAAAATTTATATATTAAAGGCTCATTATTACGGTTCAGTATTTCTCTGTAATGTAGAACAGTGCTAGTAATGTTACTTATATCATTCTTTCTCAGCCCTGGAACTCATTTTCTGATGCCCCCCAACATATAAGCAATTAAATTAATATCATAAATGTGCAACGACTAGTCGACTAATGGCTTAAATGAACGACTACTAGTCGACTAATGGCTTACATTAACGACTACTAGTCGACTAGGAAAATCTTTGGTCAGGGGCAGCCCTTTAATTTATTGAACCTTGTGTAAAACATGTCTTGATTATAATTAACTAGATTTTTATTTTTTACAATAAACTACTTTTTTTCTATAAACTATTTTAATGAATCTCCTTTCAATCTCTGATGAATAAAAACAACCTTTTAAGCCTTTTCCAAATAAATACAGTACATAAATATTGAGATATACTGGATATCATCGAAAGTCTGAAAAATAATTAAAAAAACATTTTTCTTTGTCTCTGTAGTGGATGGAAATTGGTCAGATTGGTCTCCCTGGGAGGAGTGCTCTTGTACCTGCGGTCAGGGTAACAGGACTAGGGTGCGGACTTGTAGTAACCCTGCTGCAAAACATGGAGGCAGAGCCTGTGAGGGCAAAGCAGTAGAGTCCATCATGTGTAGTATTAGGCCCTGCCCAGGTAAGTGGAGGAGATACCTTCTCTTGCTGATGCATGAGCATATCTGTTTTGTCAGTCTGACTGCCTCCATATTTGTCAGTGGCAGGGAACTGGGGTACCTGGTTGCCATGGAGCCCTTGCAGTGAAACATGTGGTAAAGGGATGCAGACAAGTCTTCGACTGTGCAACAACCCTCCACCCTCATTTGAAGGACCATCTTGTGAAGGACCTGACACACAAACACAAGTGTGCAATGAGAGGAATTGCCCTGGTAAGTGTTCTGGTCAAAGTACCTTTAGTATATTTATTTAATTTTAATTCTTTCTCCTATCCTAGTTTAATATGCAGATCCATAAAATTACAAGTTTATCAGGTAAAATTTGCATTGGCTTATTCCATTTTCCCCTCTTCAAAAGTGAATGGAAAGTGGTCATCCTGGGTGAGCTGGGGAGCATGTAGTGTTTCTTGTGGAGGCGGTACTAGGCAAAGGACACGTCTCTGTGCAAGCCCCTCCCCCCAGCATGGGGGACGACAGTGTGAAGGAAATTACATCCATATTGATTTCTGCCACAATGAGCACTGTCCCAGTGAGTAAACACATTCTCTATTTCACATTCAGAGACACACACACACACACAGACAGACAGACTTGAGCAATGAAGAAAACAATGAGTTGAAATAATCTCTCAATCCCTCCCCATAGTCCATGGTAACTGGGGCCCATGGAACAGCTGGGGCAGTTGTAGCAGGACCTGTAACAGTGGTCAAATGCGTCGCTACAGAACATGTGACAATCCTCGACCAGCCAATGGGGGCAGAGCATGCACTGGATCAGATGCACAATTGCAGAAGTGCAACACGGTTGGCTGCCCTGGTAAAGCACATTTATACACATAATGCACACACATAACACAAAAAAACACACTTTCTATGGTTTGCTTACATGTATAAATTAACTAGTGACGCTATATAGTATAGAGATTGGCAAATAGTATGTAGTATTTTTGATTAACAACATTATTTTGATCAGAGATTGAACAGAGGATGCATATGACATTGGATAAACACAAATTCTAGAGTAATTTTGTCCATGACTCTTTACACACCTTTGCGCACTCTGTTTGTGTGTACGTAGTTGATGGTAAGTGGGCCTCATGGAAGTCATGGGGAGAATGTTCAGCATCATGTGGGGGTGGAGAACGAACACGTGTCAGACTCTGTAACAATCCATCACCTAGCAAAAATGGCCGGACCTGCCCAGGAGACTCCAGCCAGTTGTCAAGATGTAACATACAGCCATGTCCAGGTATATTTTAAACTAGCATATAAGGTTCTTCATGTAGATGTTGTTGTTGTTGGGCACTTCATTCAGGAGCGGGTTTTGTTATTAGCAATAATTAATAATAATCAAAGATCATTTTTAAATATAAAAATCAATCAAATTAATCAACAATCATCAAAGATAACTATCAATTATAAAATGCAATGCTTTATGTCTGTGTGTAGGCCTGCCTTTGTCTCTTATCTGAGTACATGAGGCCCAACATGGTTATTAAGGTATTTTCTGATTGAAGGGGAAGTTATTTGCACACAATATGAGAGGACTCATTGTCTAAACTTGTTCACCTTTTCCTCTAAGGTGGCCCACAGAATGCCAGAGGGAGAATCATCGGGAAAATTAACGATGTCGAATTTGGCATTGCAATCCTCAATGCCACAATCTCTAGCAGTCCCACTGGAGGAAAAGTTATACAGGCCACCATCACTAATATACCCAGGAGTCTGGGTCAGTCTCTGTTACTCATTCTATGTTTCTCATACTGTATGTTATGTTTTGAATGCTGGTCCTGTCCCCACAAGGCTCATTGTTATGTTCTGTGCATCATTCTTTAGGCCCTGCTATGAGGAAGTTAATCTCCATCTTGAACCCCATCTACTGGACCACAGCACAGGAGGTGGGTGAAGCCATCAATGGCTACACACTCACAGATGGCATTTTCAGACGAGAGACTCAGGTGGAGTTTGCCACAGGTAAGAGGAATCCCCCCATTAAATATGTATCAATCCTTAAAAACAACTTCTTTCGTACATGCTGTTTTTGTGTTGAATGTAGGTGAGATTCTAAGAATGACCCATGTGGCACGGGGGCTGGACTCCGAAGGAGCACTTCTACTGGACATCGTAGTAAATGGACACATCCTGCAACTACCCTCCAACACAGACATAAGTCTCAAGGTAGAAGCAGAACACTATTACTGTTAGGATAGTTTTTAACTTGAAAATGTTACTCTACAAAATATTATTTTGATTTCTTAATCCATAAAAAAATCTATTGTAAAATTGTTTATTTTTTCAAATCTAGGACTACACAGAAGACTACATCCAGACTGGCGCTGATCAGCTGTATGCTCTGTCTACACGTATGTTCAGCATAGACAGGGTAAGTGTGCCTTACTCCTGGAATCACACCATCACATACAACCCCTCCAGAGGCAAGATGCCCTATCTGGTGCAGACTCTCTACGCCTCTGCAATCAGCGCTCTATACCACCCTCTTGAGGAGATGTTGGATTTTACCATCCATGCCACCATTGCTAAAGGTAAAATACACAAATAATTCAGGAAACAATTTTATTAGGGATGCATAATGCATTAGTGACCATACTGATTTTTTAAATTATTGTTTTGATTAGGCCGGTTTAAGAAGTAGTAATATCTTATATAACCCAAATTATCAAATTAACACACACTTTAATGGTTGTTTACCTTCCCTGGCACAGCAGAGGATAACTAAATTATTAACTGTTGTTAATCTTCTCTGACAACACAGAGGATAACCTAATTTTTAGAAATAAAATGTTATATAAAAAAAAAAAAGAATAAAATAGAATTATTAGAATGAATGAAAGCAAAAAATAAGTGCAGCACAATGCACAGTCAGAAAATGCACAGCTAAACAGATGTGTTTGCTGTCGGAATTTAAATGTGACTACTGTTGGGTTACATCTAACCACTTCTGGGAGGTAGTTCCAGCTGTGGGTGGCATAATAACTAAATGCTGTCTCACTTTGTTTTGAGTGAACCTTTGGTATTTCTGTATGACTTGATCCTAATGATCTGAGAGGTCTGTTTGCAGAAATGCTTGTTGAATATAAACCAATGTATTTTGGTCACTGGACATTGAGTGATTTATAAACTAGAAAGGGCACTTTAAAATCAATTCAAAATGTAACTGGAAGCCAGTGTAAAGACATGAGTACTGGAGTGATATGCTCAGTCTTTTCTGGTCTGGTGTGAATCCTGGCAGCAGCTTTCTAATTGAGCTGCAGGTGTCTAATGGTCTTTTTGGGAATGTCTGTGAGAAGCCCATTGCGGTAGTCCTCCCTAATGGTGATGAATGCATGAACAAGTTTCCCTTCTGTCACTCACTCGACATAGTGTCGATTGCGGTCCACTGCGGAGGTTTCTCCCACAGATTCACCATAGATAGACCTCTTTGCCTCCCAAGACAACTCCCACTGCCCACTCTGGTTCTCCCTAACGGAGGCCCCTGGCCTCACAGCTGGCCCCAGGGGCTGTGCAAGTTTGCTTTTCCCCCAGTGAGCCTTCTTGCACTGGTGCTGTGCAAGGTCAGGGAGGACGAGGAACAGGTCACCTTGGTGGCTCCTTATTGGCCCACCTGAACCTGGCTCTCGGATCTCATGCTCCTCGCAACAGCACCTCCCTGGCAAATTCCCCTGAGGAAGGACCTCCTTTCTCAGGTATGGGGCACCCTCTGGCACCCGCGCCCAGACCTCTGGAATCTCCATGTCTGGCCCTTGGACGGGACACGGAAGACTTAAGTGGTATACCACCTGCATCATAGACACAGTCAACCAAGCCAGAGCTCCCTCTACCAGGCAACTTTACGCCCTCAAGTGGTGTCTGTTCACAAATTGGTGTTCTTCCAGATCTGAAGACCTACATAGATGCGCAGTTTGGTCAGTGCTTCATTCCTGCAGGAGTGGCTGGAGGGGAGGCTGTCCCCCTCCATCTTGAAGTTGTGTGTCGCTGCTATTGCAGCCCACCACGACACAGTAGACAGCAAGTCCCTTGGTAAGCACGACTTTATTATCAGGTTCCTTAAGAGGTGCCTGGAGGTTGAACCCTTCCCGGCCAAGGCTGTTCCCCTCCTGGGATCTCTCAGTGGTCCTCTCGGGCCTTCAGAGAGCCCTCTTTGAGCCGCTTGATTCAGTCGAGCTCAAAGCCCTCTCCTTGAAGACGGCCCTCCTGATCGCGCTCTCTTTCATCAAGAGGGTTGGGGACCTGCAAGCGTTCTCTATCAGCGACATGTGCCTGGAGTTCGGTCCGGTAGATGCTTACCTCATACTAAGACCACGACCAGGCTACGTGCCCAAGGTTCCTACTACCACCCCTTTCAGGGTTTAGGTCGTGAACCTGCAAGCGAAGCTGCCCCAGGAGGAGGCAGACCCAGCCTCTTCGCTGCTGTGTCCGGTATATGCTTTGCATACCCATGTGGACCGCACGCAGGGCTCTAGATGCTCTGAGCAGCTCTTTGTCTGCTTTGGCGGACGTCGGAAAGGGAACGCTGTCTCCAAACAGAGGTTAGCTCATTGGGTTGTTGATGCTATTTCCCTAGCCTATCACACCCAGGCCATGCCCCCCCCCCCCCCCCCCCCTTGCGTGTTCAAGAACACTCTACGAGAAGTGTGGCATCCTCGTGGGCACTTCCCAGGTGAGTCAGCAAGCTCTCGCTTCCTGGATGCTCGCCGCCAGACCCACCACAAGTCGAGTGCTCCGTGTTGGGCTTGGGCTCCACAGGCATAGTTACTGCTTTAGGCAACTCCCTGTACCGTATTTCCGGGGTACAGTCCCCCCACTGGCAGGACCCGCGTCTCAATGGGGCAGTCCTCGCTGCCCCCCTGTCGCCATGTCTGTAGCAACTCCTCCCTTGTCAGGCAGGATCTACCACCGCACCATGTCCACGGGTGGCTTGATAACCCCTTGTGTATTAACCACAAGTTACCTCCCCCCAGTTTGGGCAGGTCATGGTCTCTGCAGGGCCTTTTCTCCCTGAAAGAATAGGAAGGGAAAAGGATGCCTTCCCCGATGTATCTATAGCGTTAAGATAGCCCCTGGCTCCCATGCAAGTCATGTCGCCTGTTTCCGTACAGGTACGGGGAACCTAAGAGTGGTATATGACAGCTTTTATTGGGGGCATTGGGGAGGGTTACGTGCAGCCGACCCAGCTGCTTCTAGCATGCAACAGCCTGCTTGCACCTGGCTCGGCAGCCACGTAACATGGGGTAGTGCATGGCGTTTTTAAGTGGGACCCCTTGTGTCACAAAAATTGACACAACGTTGAGTGAGTGACAGAAGGCGAACGTCATGGTTACTGTTGTATTCCCTTTGTGTTCCCCTTGCCACGTCACTATCCTTACCACTGTAATACGCCGTAACCGTATTCTAGGCTCCTCAGTGAAAACCTGTCTGGCATTCGCTATAGCCGTATGTCCGGGACAGGGCATGCAAATTCTGTCTGCCAACATGACATTGGCCTTTTCTCAAGTTCAGAGGTACATTAGGCTCTCAGAAAAGACCCCTTGTGTCACTACAATCGACACAACGTCTCGTTCCTTCCATCGGTGAATGGAGGTTATAACAGTAACCATGAGGTTTTGGCACATCCAACTGTTAATTTAATCAAGACACTGGCACAGGGAGGCTGTGGGGCTGTAGTCACATTGCGATATGGCTAGATAGATCTGGGTGTCATCTGCATAGTTATGGAGGTTCATGCACATATTAAATTCAAGGCCCTGATGCTGGCATACAGAACAATCACTGGGTCTGCTCCAGCATACCTAAAAACATTTATGCAGAGCTACACTCCCACTCCTACAAATGAGCGGCGCCTTGTTGTACCAAAACAAAGAGGCACCAAAACACTTTTCCGGACTTTCAGTTTTATCATACCACGTTGGTGGAATGACCACCCCAACTCAATCCATGAAGCTGACTCACTCTCTATCTTCAAAAAATCTTTTCCAAGAGTATTTAACCAGTCGCTAAAAAAAAAAAAAAAAAAAAATCATTCTAAATGTATTAACAATTCTTGTTACACTTAAATCGGTTTTGTATACTATTGTGATGATAGTGAAACTTTGTAGTATGGCACTTTTCGTACCTCTGTCTCCTTAAGATGATTCGCTTATGTTTTTCCTCTTTTGTAAGTCACTTTGGATAAAAGCGTCTGCCACATGAATAAATGTAAATGTAAATGTAAATGTGGTATGCAATTTGGTTCTTTTTCATAATTTGGTCCAGTGGGAACATATACAATTAAACAGCAGTGGTGCTAGAATTGAGCCTTGTGGGATTTATCCTAATGTTGATGAATTGTGTGATCGATGCAATAATGTTAAAGCTGAATTTGTTCATATGTTCTGGTCCTGTCATAAGTTGAAAGACTACTGGTAATCCATATTTAAAACCCTAAATGATGCCTTTGACTTAGACATGAAACCTAGTGCTGAAATTCCTATTTTTGGGGTCCCAGGAGATGGAGTATCAATGATGAACAATACAAAAAGTACTATTTAATTTGCCTCTCTTCTAGCAAGGAGAAGAATACTGTTAGAGTGGAAATTACCAAAACCAACCTGGGTGCTAATATGCCTTTTGTGATCTGATACATTTTTGAAATTAGAGAAAATTAAGTATTTAATGAAAGGATCAATTAAAATGTTTCACAAGAGTTGGAAAACCAAGATTACATTAAGAAAGAATGAAGACTGTTCCTCCTAATTAATTAATATAAGTGTTATTAATAAAAAAAATCCTAATTAATGCAGTAACCTGTATTAGTTTAGATTTAATACTGTCACAATCTTGCATGTAAGAACCACCAATGGAACAGAGATTAGAATGCATGGAACATTCTGAATGATGCTGATACTATTTTATTTTATATCTATTTTATTAAAATATATATATATATATATATATATATATATATATATATATATATATATATATATATATATATATATATAACATTTTTGTATGTATGTATGTGTGTATTATATATTTATTTGCAGAAGAGGTTAAAGTGAGAGATATATTATATATATATATATATTTAACATTTTTGTATGTATGTATGTGTGTATTATATATTTATTTGCAGAAGATGTTAAAGTGAGAGAGAAAAATATGCTACTTGAAAAAGTAGTCAAAGTCATTAATATTAAACATTTTGATTTCTAATTTTTAAAAACGAAAAGAAAAAGTTATAATATCAGGGCTTATTTTTTTGTTGTACTTTTTTTACTTTATGTGTCAGATTTCAAAAGCACTAGTTATCCATTCAAGTGTACATTGTAATGTTTTGATGACTGATTTCACTTAAAGCATTTAAAAGGCTTTAGTGATGAGCTAAAACAGACAAAACAGTATAGATTTATTAAAGTGGCAGTCATATAGGTAGGCAAATTCTAGTTAACAGTTTTATTTTCATAGTTCAATTCCATTTAAACTGTTACATTTAATAGTTTATATGAACTTCAAAATGTTTTCCCTCTCTGATTAAAATACACTTTCCTCTTCAGGAGAGCGCAGTAATCAATGCCCCAAGGGTTTTCAACTGGACCCTACTGGGCCATACTGTGGAGGTACAGTCAGGCAGTATTTAGTGTACATATTGTATATATTTGACATTTTGAAAATATTGAGTTTTTTTCACTGAAGGAAAAACATTTGTGCTTGTCTTCCTTTCCGGATGAAGATGAGAATGAGTGTGAGGAGGGAAATCCCTGCTCACATTCCTGCCACAATGCTATAGGCACATATTACTGTTCTTGTCCCAGAGGACTCACCATTTCATCTGACGGCCGAACATGTCAGGGTACGAGAGACCCCCATCTCACATATACAAAAATGCAGGACTATTCTGTTATTTCCCTAAATTATAATAACATTAATGGCTGAGTAACTGCTTCTGTTGTTTACCATAGATATTGATGAGTGTTCACTGGGTGGGCACACTTGTCATGATGGACAAGACTGTGGAAACACCATTGGCTCATATCGTTGTGTGATGCGCTGTGGGCGCGGATTTAGGAGGACTGCAGATGGGCTGAGCTGCACAGGTTCACAATTTCTAATTGCATGTTTATGTATATACTATTGAAAAAAAAAAAAATTTAAGGCTGCATAACCTAAACTGTTATATATCTAATTTTAATGACCATTGAGAACATATGTCTGCCTTCTGGCCATAAATAAATATACAGAAGTTGCTTGTTTAATTGCTTGTTGTGATGTATTTATAGATGTGAATGAGTGTCAAGAGTCTAACCCCTGCCATCAGCACTGTCTAAACACCATTGGGAGTTTCCGCTGTGCATGTGAACCGGGATACCAACTCCGGAATCGGCGCTGTATTGGTGTGTTACAAATTTAATGTAGCTTAGTAGAAGGGTTAGTAACACTGAACAATATACAACTTAAACACTTGTTTTTTTCTCCTCAGACATAAACGAATGCAAACAGAGAGTGTGTCGCTCAGATCAGCAATGCAAAAACACACGCGGTGGATACAATTGCATTGACCTCTGTCCTACTGGCATGACCAAAGGAGGCAATGGCACATGCATAGGTTTGTGTTAGACCACACTTCAGAGTTTTATCCTATCTTGTTAAAGTGGCCTATGTTTTGGGCTTAAAGTGTTCTTAGAGGATTGTTGTGTTGCATGAGGCCTAATTTTCAAAGCAGATGAAGCGTTTAATTTCTGTGAATCTAGTGGCACCAAACAGAACTGCCAAAATGATTGAAAATAATAAACAATAAAAGTATTATTTCCAAAAATACAGAAGCCCATAGAGGCCATTCTTTTTTGGTGTTGCTATTGTAGCAGAAATTGCACAATTCCTCTTTTTGAAATATTGTTTTATAATTTTGTAAAGGTTTGTTAATTATTGTCTTTAGGTTAATGAAAGATTATTTATTTGAATTTTGCTTGTAGACATCGATGAGTGCCATGATGGTACACACCAGTGCAGATATAATCAGATCTGTGAAAATACCAGAGGAAGCTACCACTGCACCTGCCCCAGAGGGTACCGATCTCAGGGCGTGGGCCGTCCCTGCCTTGGTATGTAGCTTAATTCCCCCATGCCTATCTCTATTCCTCTCCCAACAACCCAACATCTCTGCTGCCTGCTACCAAATACAAACCTGAAACTGCATTAAACTTTCAACTTTTTCTTCATTCTCTCATTGCAGTTTAATTCTGTCTCTTTTTATAACAACAATCACACTGCACAAAATAATATATATATATATTTTTTTTATATTAACATTTTATTTATTAAAAAAACAGTATTGAAGTAACACAACACACACACACACACACACACACAGAATCAAATTATATCAAATTATATGTCCCTCCCCTGAACATCCCCTCCCCGAGAACCTTCTAAAAGGCTAAATAGTTGCCCCATTTTACCATGATACCTAGCCTTCTATATGACATTCCTTCAAATGCTGCTTCCCTGCCCATCTGTGTGTGCCACTCTTGAAACGAGGGCACTCTAGCTGACTTCCATCCCCTTAGAATAATCTGTCTGCCGATCATAACACTGGCTAGGACCCAATTTTTTATGTATTTATTCCCATTAATTAAGAATTTTCTTAACCAGTATTTTGTCCTGCTTTCCAGTAAAAAAATCTATACCACCTTAAACAAGACACATTTACTTAAGCAGAAAAAGTTGCATAAGATAATAACACTTATTTTCAGAGAATATATCTTGAATTAAGGTTATTTTTACCCCATTGGCAAATTGTTCCTCCTTGTTTTAAGCTTAAATCTAACAAAATCAGTGAGGCTTAAAACAAGAAAAAGAAATTTACTGAAAAACAAGGCAAAATACTGAATAAGAAAATGATTTTTTGGAGTGCATCAAACAGCATTCACAACCTGTGGTGTCACTTCCTTTCACATAGCTTTTAGTTTTATTTTATTTTTAGTTAGATCTTGAAGGGATGTTGCAAACTGCTGGCACCACTCATGATATAATTTTGGGAGGAGCCTTATATATTTTGATGGACTCAGTCCTTGATCATAGTGAAGCAAAAGTGTGTAAGCCCCCTAGAGCAACATTGTCGCTTCACGTGATGGGTAGAAATCTTGGTCTTAAGATATTTGGAGACTTTTGAACCAATCTGGCAAGATTTACTAAAGAATGGATTTTTTTTATATATCTAAGTACCTCATTTCATCTGTTGTTGATCACTCAATTGTAAACATTTAAGTCTCAGATCACGCCCTGGTGTGTCTAGAGGTGTTGCCACATACGGAGAAAAAGAAATCGTATAGTTGGCACTTTTAATGTATCCCTTTTGCAAAATCCTGAATTCCAACAAATGCTAAAGGCTGAAATCGGTGTCTATATGGAGACCAACTGGTCCTCAGTATCCTCTGCGGGCATGGGTGGCATTTAAGGCAGTTCTTAGGGGTCTGATCATACAGTATGCCTCATTCATCAAACAATCCAAAGCATGAGAACTCATGGAGTTGGAAGGGAATATTAAAAGTGCAGAGGCAGAGCTAAAGCACCGAATGTTGCCTGATGGCTTCAGAGAATTGACCTGATTTAAATACAGATATAATACTATTTTGGTCAACTGATTAAGTAAAGTTATAAGATCTCTAATACATATAGATCAGGTGGTGTTTATTCAGGGCCATAGCTCTTCTGATAACATTAGGTCTTTTATTAATATCATGTGGTCAGTGGCAAATGATTAGACTCGGGTCGCTGTCATCGCACTTGACGGTGAAAAGGCATTTGATAAGGTAGAATGGGATTATCTTTTTAAGATTTTGGAAATATATGGGTTCAGAAATTCTTTTATTGGATGGATTAAGTTACTCTATAGACACCCGGTAGCGACGATACAAACAAATGGATTAATTTCAGATTATTTTACTCTGGATAGGGTTAGAAGCCACAATAAGAAAGGAAGAGGATTTTCCAGGGGTGGTGGCAGGAGGTGTGGCGCATAAGCTTTTGCTTTACACAGATGATATTTTATTTTACATCTCAGACCCTACTAGATCTGTGCCTTGCCTCCACAGAATTATTCATTCATTTTCTAAGTTCTCGGGATACAGTGTTAATTGGTCTAAATCAGAAGCTTTGGCTCTGACAGCATACTGTCCGATAATGGCTTTTCAGCCTGGCACCATTCAGTGGCTCAAACAGGGCATTGATTAGTTGGGTATTTTATTCCCAGCACATTTGTGTGAATTAGTTAGTTTATTTTGAACCTTTAATAAAAAGATTTTCAAGCGATGTTGACAGGTGGGCTTCATTACATTTATCTATGATTGGGAAGGTTAATGTTATTTAAATTAATTGTATTCCAAAATTAACTACCTGCTACAATCTCTCCCTATAGATAGCATAGCGAAGTCCTTCATTTTAAATGGTAAACATCCCAGATTACCTTTCACTAAACTGCATAAGCTGATTGACAACAGTGGGCAAGGCCTACCTAAGAATTTGTTTTATTATTATGCATTCGGTCTCAGACATTTGGCTCATTGGTCGCTTTCAACTGAGAGAGCCTCTCCCTGGATTTATTGAACAGGAAGTTCTTACCCCTATTTCACCATTGCAAAGCCTTTCTATCAAACTAACCGAAGAAATTAAGAAACACCCTGTTATCTTGCATTTGCACTCAGTATGGACAAAAGTGTTAAACCAATTAAACTGACATTTATTTAAATGTTGCCTCGAGCATATGGCTGAACCCAAAATTATGTATTGATAAGTCCCCTTTCTGCTGGTCAGAGTGGATAGTGAGAGGGGTTGGTACACTCGGTGTCTTATATGAGAGTGGAGTGTTGAGATCCTTTGAAAATTTGGTTCAACATTTTGATATTCCCAGATCTCAGTTTTTTAGGTATTTACAGCTGCGCCACCTGCTCTGTACTATTTTTGGGAGTAGCATACACCCCATAAAGTGGCAGACACTCTGGGAGTGGTGATTACTGCTTTTGGGAAAGGTCATGAGGCATCAGTGTATTACTCCCTGCTATTTTAGAGTCTGGGGGATGGAGCTTTAAGTTCTTTTAAATTCAAATTATCAGATTATATCAGATTATACAAGAAAGATTTAAACTTGGTATTGGAGGAGGGAGTGTGGGCTAGGATTTTAAAAAACGTCAAGTCTGCGTCTAGAGATGCAAGGGTGTGCCTTATGCAATTCAAGATTTTACATTGATTCTATTGGATGTCTATTTTGATAATTTGTGTGAACAGCACTTGTGGTAAATTTCCCAGTAAATGGCAATTCCACGAACATGTCAACCATGCAGTACCAGGGAAAATGGCAATTTCAGTCTTATTTTAATTCAACAAGCAGCCTTGATGGGTATTATAGTGCAATGTAATATATCTCTGGAACAAGTTCTCTTTAACTTTCACAGCATAACAGGACTGAACAGAAAGTGAGGGACTAAAACAAATTCTGCCTTTTCTAAGAAAATGTATCAAGCATTTTAGAAAAACTGCATAGACTGGAAAGCATGATATTCTTTCAATTAAAGCAAATTGTAGGTAGAATTAGATTTTTCCAAATAACCCATGAACCTGTAAAATGTATCAGTGATGACTGGGGTTGACGAAATTAGCCAATTTGAGCCCAGTTGATGTTTTATTTTAAAAAAAAATTTGCATTAAATACTAAACACGGTTTATCAAATAATGTGACTAAGTATCCTGTTAAATATCAGTTGTACAGTAAGTCAAGGGGACTCACACAGCATATAGATCACACTGTTTCCTAAGAATTAATAAGTGAATGTTTCTATCTTTAGACATTAATGAATGTGAGCAAAGAGATACATGTCAACACGAGTGTATGAACACACCAGGCAGCCATAGGTGTTTGTGCCCCAATGGCTATCGTCTTATGACCAATGGCAAAACCTGTCAAGGTAAGAAAAATAAGAGAAATACTCATAATATGTGTGCTTTGTTCTAGAGAGCAAGCTAGCAGAATAAAATTTGCTATTTCAAAACATTTGTTTTTCTCACTTTTGGTACGGTCTTTATATGGAAAGACATAGATGAATGCTTGGAACAGAATATTCAGTGTGGTGCAAACCGGATGTGTTTCAACATGAGAGGGAGTTACCAGTGCATTGACACACCTTGCCCACCCGACTACAAAAGAGATCCAGCCACAGGGTGAGACGACCACTTTCTTGCCATTGCCTACTTTTACTTAAAGGAGTAGTTCACTCAAAAATGAAAAATCCCCCATAAATTAACTGTCATGTTGTTTCAAATCTGCATGACATTCTTTCTTCCATGGAACACATAAGATGTTAGGCAGAAAGTTGCCTCACTCACCATTCACATTCTTTTTATGTAAAAAAGAAGCCTAATATCTCCTTTTGTTTTGTATGGAAGAAAGAAAGTCAAATTGATTTAGAACAACGCGAAGATGCGTAAATGATGACAAAGATTTTGTGCAAACCTATCCCTTTAATTGGTTGTTTTAAAGTTCGTTCTGCTATACCTCTCAGGTTCTGCCTGAATAATTGCCCGCCCAATGATCTGGAGTGTGCCCTAAGCCCCTATGCACTAGAGTACAAACTGCTCTCCCTGCCCTTTGGCATCGCCGCCAACCAGGACCTGATCCGGCTTGTCACCTACACCCAGGATGGAATTGTCCACCCCCGAACCTCTTTCACAGTGGTGGATGAGGACACAAGTCTGCCCTTCGCCCTGAGAGACGAAAACCTCAAAGGTGTTCTGTTCACCACCCGACCACTCCGTGAACCGCATACGTACCGTATGAAGGTCCGAGCCCTCTCGTATAGTGCTGACGGAGGGATAGAGTACCAGACCACCTTCATCGTCTACATCGCTGTCTCAGCCTATCCCTACTGAGAGCCCTTTACTATGTCCAGCCCACGAAGATAGAGAATTTAGCAGTTTTTGTTAATGCATGACTGAAAAGTGTATGTCTTTGTGTGAGAGTGTGTATGTGAACTCAGGGTGTACTGTGCATTTAGAACTTAAGACCGCAGACTGGGGTAGCGGTTCAGCCAGATCTCGGCTGCATGGGTAAGAATCCTTTGTCAGACTGCACAGCAGACCAACTTTACAGGACTATGGAGGTTAATACATGTGCATACGTCTACCTATTAACTTATTGGGAATTGCTTGAATATATGAGAGACTCATTTCCCTCCATCTGATTAGTTTCCATCTATGAAATGAGATGGAAGAATTATTATATTAGTTTAAATTTGTGATTAACGTGATGAAAAAAGGTATGCCATATGTAGTAAAAATGAAAATAACTTCCACCTCAGGTAAGCACTACCTTTACTCTAGAAGAGAGTATTGTCCAGCAATAATTATGCAGATCATAAAAGCAATATCTCATTATCCTTACAGGTTCATACACATTTGAAGTATTTTTTGTAACCAAGTCATTAATCAAGGTGTATTCTATTTTTATGATATGTATATATGTATTTTGATTTTTTTGATTTTTTTTTTTATGCATTTCTTTTTTAAAAAAGCAATAAAAATTACAATCTACTTTTATTTTAGTTTCACTTTTAGTTTAGGGCAGATAATCTGAGTAATTTACATTGAATATAGCACACCTATATAAATAGCACTCCTTTCCTCAATCAGCCACAAATGGTGTGAGTTATGTGGCGAATTGTACTATTTAGGGTTTATTCAAAGACCTTCCCTTTAAAGGAATATTCCAGGTTCATTACAAGTTAAGCTCAATTGACAGCATTTTTGGCATGATGTCGATTACCACAAAAAATTATTTTGATTTGTCCCTCCTTTTTCTTTAAATATAAATAGCCATAAATCAAGGTTACAGTGGCACTGACAATAGAAGTGAATGGAGCCATTTTTTGGAGGGTTTAAAAGCAGAAATTTGAAGTTTATAATTTTATTAAAGCACTTACACTATTTCTTCTGTTAAAAGTGATTTATTATTTGAGCTGTAGTTATTTGAATTGTAATTTTTACAATCATTTTAGGGCTTTAGGGTTTGTTGACATTACATTGTCATGGCAACAAAGTTGTAAACTTAGCAATAACTTTACATGTTCTGGCACGTAAGTGCTTTAATTGCACTAAAATCAATGTGGCTATATAGACGTGGCCAAAAGTATTGGCAGTGACACAAATTTTGTTTTGCAAATTTTTCTGCTTCAGTTGTTGTGGTGTTCACCATGTTTCTAAATTATTGCGCAGAGTGATCAGATGCATTTTAAATAATTGCAAAAAGCTTCATTGGCCAAAAAAAATGAACTATCACAAAAACCCAAATTTCACTGTTTCACTGTTTGGTCCTGGCACAAAATGACAAGCCAACATAATTTCACCAATCATATCAGCAGCACCTGGGAAAGTGTGAATGAGTACTAGTCAGGTGAAATCACTCTATCATTCTGATTGGATTATACGAGCAGGGAATAAGTGCTTCCAATCATTGTGTTCTTGTTAGCAATGGTTACCTCTAAAGCAAGACGTGCAGCTATCATCGATTTGCATCAAAATGGCCTGACATGCAAGGAAATTGCTGCAAAGAATATTGCACCTGAAAGAACCATTTACCGGATCATCAAGAACTTCAAGGAGAGAGGTTCAACTGCAGTGAAGAAGGGTTCAGGACGTCCCAAAGTGTCCAGAAAGCACCAGGACCATCTCCTCCTGAGGAGTCAGCTATGGAATAGTGTCACCACCAGTGCAGAGCATGCTCAATACTGGCAGCAGGTTGGTGTGAGTGCATCTGCATGCAGAGTGAAGACTTTTGGACAATGGCCTGGTGTTAAGAATGGCAGCAAAGTCACTTCTCTCCAAGAAAAACATCAAGTACAAACTAAGATTCTGCAGGAAGTTCAAGGATTGGACCGCAGAAGTCTGGTGCAAATATATTTTCTCTGATGAAGCCTCCTTCCGACTGTTTCAGACATCTGGAAAATCGATAGTCCGGAGAAGAAAAGGTGAACGCTACCATGAGTCCTGTGTCGTGCCAACAGTGAAGCATCCCAACACCATCCATGTGTGGGGTTGCTTTTCATCCAAGGGATTGGGCTCTCTCACAATTCTGCCCAAAAACACTGCCATGAATAAAGAATGGTATCAAAACGTCCTGCAAGGGTAACTTCTCCCAACAATCCAGGAGCAGTTTGGTGATTATCCATGCATTTTCCAGCATGATGGAGCACCATGTCACAAGGCAAGAATAATAATGAAGTGGCTCGTGATCATTACATTGAAATTTTGGATCCATGAACAGGCAAATCCCCGGATCTTTATCCCATAGAGAACCTGTGGTCAATCCTCAAAGGGTGAGTGGACAAGCAGAAGCCCACAAATTGTGATCAACTCCGAGCACTAATAAGGCAAGAATGGATCGCCATCAGTCAGGATTTGACCCAGAAGCTGATATCCAGCATGCCAGAGTGAATTGCAGAGGTTATGAAGAACAAGGGTCAACACTGTAAATATTGACTCTTTGCATATATTGAATGTTTTTGACAATAAAAGCCTTTAAAAATTATGAAATGCTTATCATTGTTTTCCAGTATACAATAGAAACATGTGAAAAAATACAAATACTGAAGCAGCAAACTTTGCAAAACACAAAATTTATGTCACTGCCAATACTTTAGGCCACGGCTGTACATTTGAAACCGTGCGTATCTTAATGTTTACGGATTGGCCCCATACACTTCCATTGTAAGTGCCTCACTGGAACCAAGATTTTAGATTTTGCTTTTTTTTTTTTTTTTTTTTTTTTAAGGGGGGACAAGTCAAAATTTATTTTAGTGGTAATCAACATTATGTTACAAATTCTGTCGATTGAGCTTAACTTGTATTGAATCTGGAATATTCCTTTAAAGAATGAGCAATAGTTTTAGTGATGCTTGCCTTTGCAAGTACCAGTAATATAATGTTCCCCAAAATGTACATAAAATACATTTCAAAATATTAAAATATAATTGCAAGGCAGGAAATCAGGTGTATATTTACTGTATTTTATTATTCAAACACAAAATCACAAACATAAAAACAATTTGTAAGGCAGTCATTATCCCGATTTGGTTTATTGAGAGTTTTCACTTTGTCGTTCTGCATTACTGCACTGGAGAGACAGGTCCCTGTGATCAGACATTATGTCTCGGATCAGACTGGATCAGAAAAGTCTGCTTTGAAGCATCATTCTTACAACACTACTGGCTTAGAAACACCTCCTGACATACATGATTGGATACAGACATATGCATTCTGACACAGACATACATTAAAAATGGTCCTTTAAAATAAGTGATTTGGAATGCTGAAATCTGCGATTTAGACAAGGGTACATTAAGACCTTATAGCATTAGCGAAAGTCAGGACTAGTGAAATGACTACCCCGTAACACACATCTGCTAAGAAAATGGAAGATGGGAGAAACAGCTGTTTCAGATGAAGTACAATGTGCTAAAACTTCAAAGTTTGAGTTTGTGCATGATGGCCATCTAACGCCCTTTGGTAATGAAAAAATAAATACTATAGGATAATGTCCAGCTATATAGAACAAAAGAGAAGTGATCAGTGATGGGAAGCTTTAATGCACCAGACAGTTTTAATCATAATCTAACACAGGCAATGTGGACAGAGTGCCAGAAATCAAAACAGATTGACCAAGCTGTCCGTCCATATTTGTGGCTGTGCATTTCAGGCCATTTACACGGGGCAAATACAATGGGTTGCATGGGAATGGTTGTCTCTCTCAAATAAAAGTAGCAAGTAAATCACTATTAATGAGAAAAAGTTATAACAAATGTATAACAAAATCAAGCAAGGTTAAATAAAATGGTCAGTCATGACGCCAATTTGTAGGCAGATCCAAAATGCTAATTCACCACGGTTTCCTTCAGGAATTTCCAATGGGTTTTTAGAATATGTGTTTTAAATTTGTGAAGAAAATATATAAGTTGTAAGTTCTTGATGAATTGGACAATCACTGTAGTCCTTACGTGCAACTTGTTAGGAACGCATGTCTTTAATGCACACAATGGCTTCAAAATTCACGTTTGAGGTATGAATGTGTGTAATTATATTGTCAAACAAAACGTTAAGTCACTTTAAGTAATGTTAACCACAGACCTAATTTTACTCATAAATCTAAAACTACTACTATAAAAACCCATTGGAAATCAGAATTCGCTTCTAACTTTTAGAACTAAAATTGAACAGCTTTAAACAGAAGAGTATTCATGAGAGAAGCTACATAAATCTGATGGCACAGGTATGCATTTTTGACTAGATGAAAGAGCGAATGAAAGGTCATATAAAAGGTAAACAGCAGGTGATTAGCATTGAAGCCAGATAATGAGAGGTCATTTTAGTACACTGCGAAAAGTCAGCGCTTTGTTCCGAGTGTCTCAGCAGGATTTCCTGCTGCTATTTTTTCCCCCTGTGTGTACTGTGCTTATTAGTTTGAAGTTTACACAGTTTTCCTGGCTGTTAGGACCCTCACGATGCAGCCCACTCCACCTGCAGAGAGAGCCTAAGGACACAACAGAGATCATACAGTAAGATTTTAGCTACTAATCTCTTTTAAGAGCACAGCACACACATGAACAAGTGATGATAATCGCCAACAATTCAAGCCACACAAAACCTATTAATGCATTATATACCTGCAAACTGAAAGGTTTGATATTAAAACAGATTAAACCAAACAGGACAAAAAGAAACTGGTCAGAATTCAACAGCTATTTGGAAAGAACAGAGCGATGTAATTCAGTCTGCTCTACCTTTTCATGCCACTGCAGCAGGACAGCGCTGCTGTTCTCAGACGGCCTCTCGAACCCCTTGTAGATGTATTTCATGAGCAGGTCCAGACCATTCTTATCCAGAGACTGAACTCCTTTCTCTATGTCATTGCTTTTGAAGGAACTGAGCACCTTCAGCACCAGACCTTCAGCACGATCCTACACAACAGAATGCAGAATTTTAGAGATAAACTTCTCAGCTGCAGTGTTTCAAAAAAATTGGAATTCGCCCATAAAGGAACTGGGTTCAGTGCAAGTTAAGCTCAATCGACAACATTTGTCGCATAATGTTGATTACCACAAAACATATTTGGACCTCATTTCAATGGAAGTGAATAGGGCCAATTTTTTTTTATGGTTTTTAAGGCAGAAATGTGAAGTTTATCATTTTATAAATACATATACATTAATTCTTCTGTTACAATTTTATTATTTTAGCTGTAAAATTGGTTCGAGAAAAGGAGGGACGAGTCTAAAGGAATTTTTGTAGTAATCCATTTTCGCCACAAATGCTGTCAACTGAGCTTAACTTGTACTGAACCCGGAATATTTCTTTAGAATGGATGCCCTATATAGTTGGAGTTAAAGCAGGCTGAGCGTAACAAACATTACTGTTCCTTCCTGTGATTTCAGATATGTTAAAAATAATCAGTGCCACGACTCACCTTGATGTTCTGATTCTTTGTGTTGATTGGTGGGTTTTTTAATACAGCCTGCAGGGCATCCATAAGGTTCCCTTTGCAGAGTGAAGTTAAGAAAAATTCAAAGAGGCTAGTGCACAACACAATTTAAAGGTATACAATTATAAATTCATGCTCAGATAAGCTGTTAACATGCTGTACTAAAGGAAAAGGTAAGAAAGAGCCTATCAGAGAGAGAAAAATAAATTAACACATTAAAACAGGAAACAGGCCCCGAGTGCTCCAAAATTGACATATAAGGACATGAATTCAACTTCCTTATACTAAATTAAGTTATACAACCACAGTTTCAAATGACAGCAGTGTTTCCTGAAAGAGACTAATATTTATAAACTGGATACAGAAAGCTGTGTATTAAAGATGTAAGCATTGCATTGCAGAAACACTTTTTAAAGGAATGTTTGGAATGTTAAAACATGTCTGGACATTTTTGAGTATCTCAACATTTTTGAACTATTGCAAAATTTGTACATTTTAAATTGCTGACACAAAGCAAGTATGTTAGTGTGGCAACAAATTTACTTCTTATAGAGACAGATCTTTATCAATCCACTAAATTATTGCATGCCACACGATGAGTGAAACTCGTAAATCCGTCAATGAAATCAAAGTAAAACATAAGTGATGACTGGAAAATAAACACGACAGAGGCTCGAGCCTTTGTCTGCTTGTATAAAAATCTGCGGGCCAGCTGGTATTCCAATTATGAATAATGAACAAGCAAATCAGTGCAAGTAACACTTGCTGCAAACAAAATATAACCGACTTTCCCTTTACTGTTGATAATTAAATGGGTTAATCATGCATTGGTGCACAAAGTTGATGATTACGTTTATTATGTACACACTTAATCCAGCAAAATACATAATTACCCATAACATATCAATGCAATTTAAGCATACATCACATTGGCTTGTTTATAGCTTATTTGTTGGTCATGCCTCAGAAAATGTAACAAAGACAAATTGAGATATTTGACGCACTGGCTGGTGAACAACAGAAGGATATTGTCTGATGAGCGAATCCACTTCTGCTTCATCTGGACCCAGTTGGTTTTCTCCTGCCTCTTCTTCGTCTACAAACTTGTTCTCGTCGTATTCATCCACATCCACTTTCCGGAAACGGTCAGACACGGTATTCTTTGACATGATTAAGATGATTTATTTCGCGTTTGATATTAAACTAAGCGAGATGTTTTGCATGAACACAATTTAACAGTACTCTATGCTAAGCCACCCTGACGGCTCCTCCAGCAAACCTGTCTGACGGACAGTGGGGAATTCCATCACTTCCGCATAGCGCGCCCTCTAGTGGCCACAATGGTGAACTGAAACGCTGAGTTCCCATCGACAGTGAGCATGCTTCCACTCCCTTGAAGTGGATTCTCTCATTTGTGTCCGTTGAAACACCCTAAATGAAGGCATATTGATATCTTGATATTGAAGTGTTTTTCATATTTAATGAACATTTCCCGTTAGGATTTAAACTGTTTAAATCCTACTAACAAATCAACTCCGTTTTCCAATGGTTCACGAGGAGAGGGGTCTATCTATGTCCTGCTACAAGACTTCTACAAGACACGCCCACTACAATTTATGCCCCCTCCACATAATCAGCGAAATCATGAGGTCTCTTGCAACAGTTGGATGCTTGTGGCATGCTTGTTGTGTTTATTTGGAGTCCCTCATCAACCTTACACCAGTCCACAATTCTAAACCTAGCAACAACCTCAAAGATTTTTAAAAAATGAAAAGTTTATCATTATATATAACCAAGAGCATAGCCAGGAAATTACTTTTGGGTGGGCCTCAATAACAATGGATGTGCAAAATTTTTACCCAATCTTTTTTTCTTCCAAATTTACTTTTAATACAGAGAAGGCACATTCATTTGAAAAATTGTCACACTTTCAGAAATCAGAACTTATGCAGTTTTAAACTATTTATAGACCGTATTCACAGCAGCGCTGTGATTGATTTTTAGCGGGAAAGAAAACGAAGATGTGAGGGACAGACTTACAGTCTCTTCAATTCCGTGTATAAAGCAAAAAAGCTACTAGATCACATCTAATTTTCCATATCTTGTGTTTCATAGAGTTTTTGTAAAGTGAAATTTCTTGGAAAGATATTTTTTCAATGTTTCGGCAACAGAATGATCCAAGAACACTTTAAAAAAAACTGCACAACCCATTGAATTGACTGTAGGTCTGTCCCTAACAGCCTCGTTGTCATTCCTGTCAAAATTCAATGCTGCTCAAATCTATCTATCTATCAAATCTGTCCACACCCTAATGCTTACTCGCTGAAATTAGATGATTTCCTATTAAGTCAATATGGAGACTGGAATGTTTGGGCATAGAAATATGGCGTTGCAGTGGCTTTACTGATATGACATCATGAGCAATCCAGTTCTTTTTTTTCTCCCCTGTTTCTCCCCAATTTGGAATGACCAATTCCCAATGTACTCTAAATCCTCTTGGAGGCGTAGTGACTCGCCTCAATCCAGGTGGTGGAGGACAAATCTCAGTTGCCTCCACATCTGAGACCGTCAACATCTTATCACGTGGCTTGTTGAGCGCGTTTCCACGGAGACATAGCACATATACACCACGCACCCCACCGAGAGCGAACCACATTTTAGCGACCACGAGGAGGTTACCACATGTGACTCTACCCTCCCTAGCAACCGGGCCAATTTGGTTGCTTAGGAGACCCGGCTGGAGTCACTCAAGCAGTCCAGTTCTATATATAGCTCTGAAAAAAATTAAGAGACCACGGCAAATTTATTTATTAATTTTAAAATGTATTTAAATTTAAATATTTATTACTATTTATAGTTATGTGTTTGAGTAAAATGAATATTTTTGTTTTATTCTATAAAGTACTGACAACGTTTCTCCCAACTCCCAAATATGCAGCGTTTTCAGACCTCGAATTATTCATATTCATTTTTAAACAGCACAATACTAATGTTTTAATGTAGGAAGTGTTCAGAAGTCAGTATTTGGTGGAATAACCCTGATTTTCAATCACAGCTTTCATGTGTCTTGGCATGCTCTCTACCAAATCAAATCACTTTATTGTCACACTACCATGTACACGAGTGCAACAGTAGGTGAAAGTCTTGTGTGCAGTTCCGAGCAACATAGCAGTCATGACAGTGACGAGACATATACCAATTACAATAAACAACATATTTACACAGTACAATTTACATATCATATGTACACATACTTACACAACACAATAATAATATACTATGTACAGTAAACAATACACACAATATAAAATACACATACAATAAAAATAAAAAATAAGAGTTTATAAAAAATATATATACAGTAGATGTATTGTGGAGAATATAATTATGACAGTCCAGTGTGAGATAATAAGATTAATAAAGTGCAGTGCTGATTATTGATCGTGAGAGATCAAGTGTTCAAAAGTCTGATTGCTTGGGGGAAGAAGCTGTCATGTAGTCAGCTGGTGTGGGTCCTGATGCTGCGATACCGCCTGCCTGATGGTAGAAGTGAGAGCAGCCAATGACTCGGGTGGCTGGAGTCTCTGATGATCCTCCAAGCTTTTTTCACACACCGCCTGTTATACATGTCCTGGAGGGAGGGAAGTTCACCTCCGATGCTGTGTCTGGCAGTTCGCACCACCCTTTGCAGGGCTTTGCGGTTGTGGGTGGTGCTATTGCCGTACCAGGTGGTGATGCAGCCAGTCAGGATGCTCTCTACAGTACTAGTGTAGAACAGTGTGAGGATGTGGTGGTTCATTCCAAACTTCCTCAGTCGTCTCAGGAAGAAGAGGCACTGGTGATCCTTCTTCACAATGGCCTCAGTGTGGACAGACCATGTGAGTTCCTCAGTAATGTGGTCACCGAGGAACTTGAAGCTGCTGACTCTCTCCACCGGTGCTCCATTAATGGTGATGGGGCTGTGTTCTCTGTCTTTCTTCCTGAAGTCCACTACAAGCTCCTTGGTTTTACTGAGGTTGAGGCAGAGGTTGTGCTCCTGACACCAGTGTTTCAGAGTGTGCACCTTCTCTCTGTAGGCTGTTTCATCATTGTCAGTGATCAGACCTACCACCGTCGTAATGATGGCATTGGAGCTATGTGTTGCCACACAGTCATGTGTGTACAGGGAATACAGGAGTGGGCTGAGAACACAGCCCTGCTGGGCTCCAGTGTTGTGGGTCAGTGATGAGGAGATGTTGCCGCCCATTCTAACCACCTGACGTCTGCCTGACAGGAAGTCCAGGATCCAGCTACACAGCGAGCTGTTTAAGCCTAGAGCCTGGAGGTTCACATCAAGCTTGGAGGGCACTATGGTGTTACAAACAGCATTCTCACATATGTGTTCCTTTTTTCCAGGTGGGAGAGAGCAGTGTGTATGGTAGATGCAATGGCATCATCAGTGGAGCGGTTGTTGCGGTAGGCAAACTGCAATGGGTCTAGAGAGGTGGGCAGCATAGAGCAGATGGGATCTCTGATTAGCCTCTCAAAGCATTTGCTGATGATAATGGGGTCAGAGCAACAGGAAACCAGTCATTTAAACAAGTGATTTTTGATTGCTTTTGTACAGGCACAATGGTGGATGTTTTGATGCATGTGGGGACTACAGACAGGGAGAGGGACAGGTTGAAAATGTCCATAAAACACCAGCCAGTTGGTTCGCTTACTCTCTTGTGCCAACCATTCTCGCGGCCCGGAATGCCGTCTGGACCCGCGGCTTTACGGATGTTCACCCGTCGGAAGGATCGGGTTACATCCGCAACAGAGACAAAGAGTAAACCAACCTCTGTAGCGTCAGCCTCGAAAAGAGCATAACATGTTTTAAGCTCATCCAGGAGAGAGGCAGTGTTCACGGGGGAGTTTCTATTCCCTTTGTAGTCTGTGATGATGTTAATTCCCTGCCACATACTTCTAGAGTCGGTGGTGTTGAACTGTCCTTCAATTTTGTGCCTGTACGGGCATTTGGCTGCTCTGATAGTGTTATGGAGGGCATAACTGGCTTGTTTATGCTCCTCCGCGTTCCCAGAATTAATGGCGGAGGTCCGCGCATTAAGTGCCGTGTGAAAATCGCCGTTAACCCATGGTTTCTGGTTGGGGTAGATCCGTATTGTTTTGATCAGAACAATGTCCTCTACGCACTTCCTGATGAAACATGTTACACTATCAGCGTAAACCTCGATGTCATCATCAGAGGCGGATCAGAACATCTCCCAGTCTGCGTGATCAAAACAGTCTTGTAGCATAGAGTCTGATTGGCCCGACCAGTACTGGATCATTCTGAGGGTGGGTGCTTCCTGTTTCAGTTTCTGCCTGTAAGCGGCCAAAGCAGAATGGAAGAGTGGTCTGATTTGCCAAATGGTGGGCGGGGGAAGGATTTGTAGCATCCCGGAGAGGAGAATAGCAATGGTCCAAAACCTGGTCCCCTCGTGTGTTGAAGCTGATGTGTTGGTGGTATTTTGGTGCGATTGTTTTAAAATTGGCTTTGTTAAAGTCCCCGGTAACAATGAACATGGACTCAGGGTGCGTGGTTTCCTGCTCACTTATGCTGCCATACAGTTCCTTGTGGGGGGATGTACACAGCTGTGATAATGACCGCTGTGAATTCCCCTGGTAGCCAGAATGGTCGACATAGGAGCATGAGATATTCCAGATCAGGAGAGCAGAATGACTTTATAAAATGTACGTTCCTCTGATCACACCATGATTTGTTGATCATAAAACATACATCACCACCTCAGCTTTTACCTGAGAGGTCTTTCACTCTGTCCGCTCGGTGCACGGAGAACCCACGAGTCTGGACTCTCCGTAGACATCCAGGTTTCTGTAAGGCAGATAACACAGCAATCCCTCGTCTCTCATTGGAAAGAGATCCGCGCTCTCAGCCTGCAAAGCTTGTTGTCCAGAGACTGAACATTTGCCAGTAGTATACTGAGTAGCGGGGGTAGATTTGCACAATGTCTTACTCTGATGAGTATGCCAGCTCTTTTTCCCCTTTTCCTTCTTCGTTTCCTTGGCCGAGCAGCCCAGACAAAGGGCTCCGCTGGCGTGTTTGTAAACAGCGGGTCGGCATTGAGGAATCTGAGGTCCGGTTTTTGGTGTCACATTGCTGTTGGGTGACATTATCCCACTCCTGGCACAACAATTCAAGCAGCTTGGCTTTGTTTAATGGCTTGTGGCCATCCATCTTACTCTTGATCACATTCCAGATGTTTTCAATGGGGTTCAGGTCTGGAGATTTGGTTGGCCATAGTCATAGATCATAGTCTTGATCCGATATTCCTCCATCCACACCTTGATTGACCTGGCTGTGTGGCATGGAGCATTGTCCTGCTGGAAAAAAACAATCCTCAGAGTTTGGGAACATTGTCAGAGCAGAAGGAAGCAAGTTTTCTTCCAGGATAACCTTGTACGTGGTTTGATTCATGTGTCCTTCACAAAGACAAATCTGCCCAGTTCCAGCCAAGATGAAGGACCCCCAGATCATCACCGATCCTCTACCAAATTTCACAGTGGGTGCGAGACACTGTGGCTTATAGGCCTCTCTAGGACTCCGTCTAACCATTATACAACCAGGTGGAGGATCGGTGATGATCTGGGTGTGCTTCTGCAAGGTTGGAATTGGGCACAAAATAGCACCCTCATCTGACTACTATTATGAATCTAAATATGGCATGATCCACTTCAGCTACAATGTGAATGTTCAAAATAACTGACAGTCAGAAAGCGACTAAGACAGCGGTCCAAGGCCACATTTTTGTTTGCTGTTTACACAGTCAAGTGTTGTCACAGAGACTGGTAAGATATCTCAGGGCACTTATTTCAGTGATAAATGTGATGTGGAACATTTTTTGCATACCATTCGGTCAAAAATAGCGTCTTTTTGGCTTTAACTGAATCCAAAATATTCCTTTAATCTATTATATTTATGACAGTAAATTAAAATAAAACCACTAGCCTACTAGTAGAATAAATATAATGTTGTTAACCCTCCCGTTGATTTTCGTATGTTAATAATTTTTTTTCAATACGCAGTGATGGCCATGTGACGGTAGAGGGCGACACAATACTTTCAGTCATTGACTCAAAATGTTTATTCAGTGATTTTCAACTTTTACTGATTCAGGGACCCCCCACCCAGACTCTCTGCCAACCCAGGGACCCCCAGTATAAAAAGCTAGATATTATTGGTTCTACTTTATAATAACTTTCATTTTTATAATAACTTTCATTTGTATCAAGTTATTACAAGTTATTATCAATAACTTTCTGTTTCAAGAACATTAACTAATACAATTGTTATACAATGCTTAACAGATAATATGTTTGAAAGTTAAAAATAAGTTTTTTATAAAATCAAAAACTTTTTATAAAAATGTTTTATATATGTTATTCACAGATCCCTCAATTGGTCTACAGACCCCTGGTAAAAAAACAAACAAACAAACAAATGGTTTTAAAACTCTTCAGTGTTAATGAAGAAGACTTACGGACATGCCCAAATATTAATGACTTCATCTTAAAAATATAAAGTCTTTGAATTCCACATGTCTTTCATCTCTATATTCATAGCTGGTGACACAAAGATGTGACGTGTATGTACTGTCATAATGGTGTGGGCAGTGGATGTTTAAAATGGGTGGTTCATACTTATAAAACTTTTCACCTTCTTCTGTCACATTTACATACAAATTATTTAGCATTTCACATAGAGAGTAACCTGAAAACATCAGACGCCTAAATAAACAAGAATCTCTATGTTGTCTATGACACGTGTTTACATGTCTGTACATGTATAAAAGTAAGTTACATCTTAAGTCTGAGAAAAGAGACATCTTTTGGTGTCTTAGTGGCCTGAGTATTGATTTATGTAAACTTTTTCTCAAGATGAGATGCAAGACTGCAACTCAAAATGAGAATTCCGTTTTTAGCAATGGAACAGTGTTGGACACTTCCACCAATGTGAACATATTATTAACATGTAATTTGTAGTCGATTAAGTCAGTGGAACTTTTCAGAGCTGTCTCAGCTGAGACTTAATCATCAGTTGGGTTCACTGAAAAAAAGGGAAAGCAGTTCTATTGAAAATACTAAACCAGTAAATTGAAATCAACTTAATACATTTATATTTGAGATGAAAACATAATTATACTGCATAAAGTCCACGTGATATTCATCAACACAGATATCAAAAAGCGATAATCACATTGCTATTAAATGTTCAAATGGATTCAGACTTCTACCCGATGGTCTTTACTCAGCATGATTTTCCTGCTTGTTCAGTTAACTTATTTAAATTGAGCTAAAGCAATGCAATACATTAGCATTTGGTCTCAACTTAAATATATTGTGTACAATCAATCAGTTTCTCTTAATTGTGTTGGGACTATGTGAATTATATTTGTTGCATCAATGTTTTGCTGAAACTGGGAAGGGGATTTCTAGTTTCCAGCATGCTTTGCATGGGACTGGTTTGGGAGAGTACATTTTAAAATTAAGTATTATTTTATTGTATTTTTACAAAAAAATAATAGGCGACTTGTTAGTGTTTTATGTTCTGATATGTTGCGATTTATAGGAGTTTCTGTCTGTCATGGGTAGGTTGAGGTTGTGTGCATTACTACTGAAAATTCTGTTTATTGCTTTTCTCATGAAGCAGTTGTTGAGGGATCATCAGTATAATGACTGATTAAGGGTCTGTAAACTCTCATCAGCAC
Organism: Moxostoma hubbsi; assembly: GCA_032164185.1. NCBI lineage: Eukaryota > Metazoa > Chordata > Actinopteri > Cypriniformes > Catostomidae > Moxostoma > Moxostoma hubbsi. The sequence goes on along the minus strand of JAVLUX010000031.1, from coordinate 29,795,623 downwards.
CATTCTTAAACAGTACAAAAAAATGCCTAATATGTGTAGAGCCTACATTTTTATTTCATATCAAAGAAATGGGTGTTACAATGGTTATGCAATATTAAGCAGAGTAGTCTGAGACCACTTGTGAAAATGCTTCTATAATGCATTATTATATAATTGAATTACAAATTATAATATCAGCATAACAATTTGAGTGAAAAGTTGAAAATTTACACATTTGGCAATTTCTTAGCATTTGGCGAAACTGACGATCCATGTTAATGTTCCAGAATGAATTGAGAATGTTACAAAAAAACATCTTGTATGCTTCAAAGTAAGCAAGGAAATTTGACCATCCATACAAAGGAGTTAACACCGTCAATGTAACAAATTTGCTTATGTTTGATTAGTTACCAAAAATAGTGCCGTATTTAATATATTTCTTCATTTTATATAACTTTGTTTTGAATTTGTAAAACTTGGCAAACTTTTTTTTAAGGACTTTTAGATGTAATAATAATAAAAAGACCTAGACTCTTAATGTGGGCCCAATATTTTGGATGCTGTAGGCCTATGCTTACACAATTTTAAAAACTTGAGAGTTAAGCAATGAAAATAAGTCAGTTAAATATTGATACAATTAGCTAATCACAAATGCATTTACTCTGAGTAACCAATTATGTTTTTATTTCTGTTCCCTTGGGAATTTACAGCTGTGGCTTTTCAATATGCACTCCACATGATTTAGCCATTTAATAGATAGAGTATAGGTTTTCAAAAAGATCTGCCCATGATATTAAACATTCAACATAATTATAACCAGACATGTAATATCCCCACAAACACAAATGTAATGACTGATTATGATTAAATGGCATTTAAGAGGAAAGTAGTGATTTACAGTGCTGCAAGATTTCACACTTCGGTGAGTTTGTAGGTTTGATTTGTATGTTTTGTCATTTTCTCTCCCTCATGTCTCGCAGGTGCGGCCGGCATGCATGACTGGCGTTTCCATAGCTGTCTCGTTTCGAAAGCTGCATGCTAGGTAGGACGCGTCCTTTGAAGGCTGCAGTATACCCAGCGTCGTCCTTTAAACAAGTCTCGTTTAATGAAATATGGACACACTTAACATGGTTACTATGACAGCACGCCACTCTTTAAAAAGCATGAGTACTTTGAGTGAGAAGGGAACAAGTCTCTTTGAAAGGGAATGCATGAGGTAGAATTTAGGAGGGTTATTATGACGTAAAGAGAAAAGAAAATAGATTTTACGGGTGCAGTTATAGTCTAATACTTTATTTTAATTCTATATTAATATAAGTAGCCTATACATATTATATACTCTGCACCCATCTGGTACTTCACCTTGGGAATTAACATTACTTGTGTTTGAACATCATATCTACGGGCAAATTGGCGTTATTTTATTTAGACTTTTCTGTTGAAGCAAAGAATTGTGGGTTGTGAGTGTCCACGAAGGATACACCTCATGCATCCTCCGAATTCACGAAAAAGAAGGTCGCATTCGAAGGCTTTTATGAAACGAGACAGCCTCGATGACGTATGCGGCCGACAAATGCGACCTCTGGAGGACACATCCTTCAAAACGAGACAACTCTGATGATGCCACTTATTCGCGTGTGGAGGCCGGTTGCACCAGCTATACATACCTTACAACTTAGCCTAGTTGTGGTGTAAATGGACACCAAGTCACAATTTACACACTACTAAATATTTGAGCGTTGCACAGTTAAACTTGGGTAGAACGTAACCCTACGTATAAACTAAATAATTACGGAAGCCTTCGACTAGTAACGGATGGAATAAAAAACAGACTGCTGATTATGACATCAGTGAGCTCATGTTTTGTGTGACAGTCTTCAATACTTTCGAAGTGTGATGTTGCATTTACACTCGTTTACATTTACGAGAGAGAGAGAGAGAGAGAGAGAGAGAGAGCGTCATTTTTATGTGTGTGTGTGTGTGTGTGTGTGTGTGTGTGTGTGTGATATTAAAATGAATATTTAGACATGGCTAATATACTATTTTATTACAGCTTACAGTTACATGAGCAAACAAGGTTTGAACATCAACTGTAACAAGAACAAATTGAAGTTCACAGCTTTTTACATTTCTGTGCACAAATTTGAAGGCTGATTATTGGATAAATATCCAACAGGTAAAAGTCATATTATGCAACTCCGTGTTACATTACAGAGAGCTTACGACCTACTAGTCTTGCATTAAGAACAGGTGGTGCAACCACATTAAGCTCTGACTTAGTTATAATCTAACTAGTTACTAAGCCCTTAGTGTGAACTTTACGGCTTGTGAGACCTTATGCACAGCTGGTGCATCCCTAACCCCTTCTCTTCTAATTCACTCCTTTCTTAAAGGGCTAACCCTTTAAACATGTTATGTTCTCAAGACATTTGCTAGATTGTTGTTTGAGTGATTGTTTGCTAGATTGTTAACTTATGTTAGTTGAGTACTAACCTCGCTCTCTCTGTCTAGTTGGTCCTGGCTTGTGTATCTGTTGGTTGCCATCTTTAATTTTGGACAGGAATGACAACGAGGCTGTGAGGAATAGACATACACTTCTGTAGGGCTTTACTGCAGTTTAAAGTATTTTTTAATCGTTCCGTGCATGCCATTGAAGGTAAGTCTATCCCTCACAGCCTCATTGTCATTCCCAATAAAGATGGTGCTACTGCTAATAATGTCTATCATGGGAACTTCAGAAGAGATTGGCTGAGTACGCTATCAAAACATAACTGTGTTCATTATTCATTAAGGCACTATTAATGCCATCAATAAAATAAGCAGTCCCATTCAAATGTGCATTCTAAAGTCCTTTTAACAAATCAGTCCACCGGTGGCCATATTTGGAGCTATTTTCAGTCATAAAAGAGCAGCTCCTGTCCACTTAAATGGGGAAAGACTGAAATCTCTAATATGGTTGATCAAGTTTATGATCAAAGAACATTTCAAATCAGCAGTAAAATCTGGTTTTCCTGGTTTGAATAGCTCATGTGCATGCACATTCTCAATTTGATTGGGAGCAAAACCTAAAAGGTGATTTGCTCTTTAACCCATAAGGTGAGACTTCTTTTTCTATATCAGTTGACAGTTGGGCATTCCAATTATTCCCATTCAATTTAATATAATATATCGCAGCATCAGGACCCGCACCAGCCGACTACATGACAGCTTCTTCCCCCAAGCAATCACACTTTTGAACACTTGATCTCTCACGATCAATAATCAGCACTGCACTTTATTAATCTTATTATCTCACACTGCTTTCAATATATTCTCCACAATATAACAACTGCATATATATTTTTATATACTCTTATTTTTTATTTTTATTGTATGTGTATTCTATATTGTGTGTATTGTTTACTGTACATAGTATATTATTATTGTTGTGTAAGTATGTGTACATTTGTTATGTAAATTGTGTTGTGTAATTATGTGTACATTTGTTATGTAAATTGTGTTGTGTAAGTATATGTACATTTGATATGTAAATTGTGTTGTGTAAATATGTTGTTTATTGTAATTGGTATATGTCTCGTCACTGTCATGACTGCTATGTTGCTCGGAACTGCACACAAGACTTTCACCTACTGTTGCACTTGTGTACATGGTAGTGTGACAATAAAGTGATTTGATTTGATAAGTGGCCCATCTCTGCTAAATCTGTCATTACACACCATCTCACCACTGTATCAGGAAATTAAGTATCTTAAATTTTAATAACAAATAAGTAATATTAGTGTTATTTATATATTATATTATCATTCTATATTAGTATAGTGTATTGCTAGTAACAGCATGCCATTATGAACAGTCTAGGTTCAGGGATATGGACAATTCGCTTTTGCCACCACAAATTACACTGGTTTACATTAAAAAAGGAACATAAGTCATATTAATATGTCAAATCTATTGAATTTTGAAAACCAGTTCTCTGTAGGGGATTTCACAGAAGTTGTTACAGGTTGATATTGATAGGGAATAGTTGAAATATTTTATTTGATAACATTATTTGGTGCACTTTTATAGAAGGCATTTATAATATATATGGTACATGTTTTTTCTAGCATTTAAAAAAAAAAAAATAATCAGTATTATTTTACATGACCATAAAAGCTGAGAATAAAATGAATCCATTGTGAGAATATGATCATCTGCTAAAGTATTTAGATGTTTTTATAATATAAGAAGTTAGAAGATACTTGAACTGAAAATACATCTTGTTTACAGTAGACTGTCCTGAGCCTTGACAAAGGCATGTCCTCTCCTTACATAATTTACAGTATGACTAAAATGAGAGTGTGACTAACATGGGAAAAAGACAGTACAAAGACAATAACTCAAAGTTTACATATTTATTTCAAGCCTTATTTATTAACCAACTAAATATATTATCTAGGCGTGCAAACAATTATTTTCAAATCATGGGTATTTGTGGTTCATCATGAATATTAATAAATACTACATTAATCCTTTGTGAGCCAATAAATACAAACTAATGATAGCCTACTGAATAAATCCCATGGTAAGTCAAACACGCAAGCATTCATTAGTGTATTAAGTCCACAAATGTAAAATAAAACACACACACACACACACACACACACACACAAAAACTATAACAAGATTTCAGAGCGTGACACTTTACATTAAAAAAACTAATACAACCAGTTACAGGACTGATTAATTTGTCAGTCCATAGTTGCAGCAGATTTATTAGAGTGAGTATTAGGGAGGAATTCAAAGGGCCATATATTTGCACTTTTAAATATAATTCAGTTTGTCACCTGCTTTACATTATTGTCAATAGCATGGAGATTTGTGAATAAGGTGTGAATTTACAGTTAGTCTAATTTACAAAGAAAGGAGGCATATTTGAGCTGAAAAGAAAGACAGTGACCTAATTTAAATACTCGCTACGCATTTCGTGCCTGGTTAAACCTGATAGTAGGTGGTTAGCGAATAAGATGCAGTTATTTGTGCTGAAATACCATTCACAATTTTATTGAAATGCTGACTTCAGGATTAGCTAACATTTCCTTGCACACCTCTCTCTTCCCTTTCACTCAGATACTAACAGACAACCTAGGTTCAGGGAAAATACTCAGCGAGATCTCTGCCTCTCAATGGAGGAATAAAATAACAAGAGTGGGCTATACATTATAAACACCTGTTCAACAAACCAGCTCAGAATAATGGTGGTTGCAGGTGATTACCATGGTTTCATGTTTTGTTTTGCCCCTCAGGATGTTGCTCTTTAGTTGCGGCACTCCCTTATTTATAAACCTAAATCTGATGGTTAACTGGGCCTAGACAACTCATCTGATGTTGTTTTAGCAGTTGCCATTGAAAACATACACAAACACACCCTAAAGCCCAAAGGTTCTTTCGGTAACATTCTTGGAAAATTTTCCATTTATACTTGAAGTCTTCAGGAGTGAAATTACCTTTATTGAGAGAGACACACTAGTATCTAGTAATAAGAAGCTTACTCACATTCCTGTTCTTCTAAATCCTTATGATATGCAAATTTGTGGAACACAAAAGGAGATTTTAGGCAGTGTTAGTCTGAGTCACTAATCACTTTCATTTCATTTTCTTTTTCATTCCATGAAAGTGAATGGTGACTGAGTCTGTCAGTCCCTAATATTCTCCCTTTTGTGTTTAACAAAAGACAGAAAGTCATACAGGTTTGGAAGAACATAAAGGTGAGTAAATGGTGACAGGTTGAACTATCCCTCTAAAGAGGCATTATGTGTCTTGAAATAAATTAATATAGTTGTTTGCACCCAATTTGAAACTATGGCATTACTTTTCACACCCACAAATCAATATTAACAATTAGACTGTAAATTCACTACTGTTTTCATGGTTCACGTCACCAGGGGTTTCCGGAAATTGAGCTTCTTTTCTTTAAAAGGCTAGATGGAAATGTTCAAGGGACCAAACCAGATCATCTGGTTTCACAGTGATTTCTGAGTTAAAAAAAGGTTTTCCATAATGAGATATGTGACAACTGCAAACTTCCTGTAGCTGCACTCCGCCTCCTTATTGGCAAGCTTGTCCTTTGGACTCCCATTTGAAGAGTTTTTTGTTTTGAACTTCACTGAGAGAGAGCGAGACAGAGCAGCGAGATGGAATATCCTTCCTATACAAGATACTGTCCTTTACAGCTTCTTTAATGACCTGTGAAAACAGTAATATCAATCTAATTTAAAGGTGAATTACAGAATTGTAAAAAAAATTAAAATACTGACTATTTTCAAACACTCCCCCGCCCCATCTTTTATTGTTCATGCAAACTTAGACCATTGGTTGAGTCAGTATCGTTATGTCCAGCCCAATTGAGCCACTAAAACAGACTGTAATTTTGTTTTCTGTCACCAAAGGCACATGATTTACACCCTTCTCCTTTATATTGAATGTTAACAGAATGTTAACCGAGCATTTAAAGGAGAATGAATCAATGCTGGGCTGACCTCTAAGTTGTTAAGTGTGTTGAATTCCATAAGGTCATGTAACTGGTTGAAGGCTTGGTTGGAATACTGGAAGTTGAAGGTAGAGTAAGGTGTTTCGGGGTCATCAAAGATGTCAAAGTCTGCAAATTCTCTCTCTTTGTCTGTCTCTCGTGGAACCCCTTCAAAACACACCTCACACTTGACATCAAACATTTTGAAATTTTGAATACACAAATTTTCTTGTCTAATTTGTGAAGACAGATGATATGATGAGCAAAGATTGGATTCCACTTCACCAATACATTATTGACTATGTTACTAATGAACACTATTATTATTGATACTAGTGCTCATTTGATTCATTAAAGGAATATTACAGGTTTATTACAGAACATTATGAGGCATTTACAATGGAAGTGAATGGGACCAATCCAGTGAGTTAAAATACTCACTATTTCAAAAGTATAGCCACAAGACGTAAACAATAAGTGTGTTCACATGATTTTAGAGTGATAAAATCACTTTCCAGTGTAAAGTTATAGTCAATTTTACATGAAAACGTAATGTCAACAAACCCTACAACAACTGTAAAAACAGCAATTTAAGTTCAAATAATGCATTAGTTTTAAAAGAAGAATTACTGTAAATTCTTTAATGAAATTATGATCTTCATATTTCTGCCTTTAAACCCTCCAAAAATTAGTCCTATTCACTTCCATTATCAGTGCCATTGTAACCTCGACTTTTGCTTTTTTTTAAAGAAAGGGACGGACAAGTCAAATACATTTTTGTGGTAATAAACATTGTCACAAATGCTGTCGATTGAGCTTAACTTGTATTGAACCCGGAATATTCCTTTAACAAATTTACTCAAAAAAGTATTTATTGCTTTTCAAAGCACATTAAGGCTGGTGTGAAATTTTGGAGTTGCAAAAATAAACGTTTTCAAACAGCCTTCCGAATATACCCCCGTTTGCTGTTGATCAGACAAAAAGATAACCCTACCCCAAATCACGCAGATAAAGTTAATGTTGTTGTGTTTTGCTGGATGGGCCACTCAAAACAAACACAGGAATTGTTATAGTGCCACAGAGACGTGTGTTTACAGTTTTCAAGAAAATGAATATGAATAGCTTACTTATAATTGTCTCTGCTTATTAAGATGGAATAGGTGAAAGTAATTTAACACTAAAAAAGATATATCAGCATTAACAGTGTGAAGCACAGATACATAAAGAAATACATCCATTCATGCATTCTATAAACAGAAATGAAAATCAAGCATCTCAAAAACCTCAAACACAGTCCTCACTACACAACCTCCAACTAACAAATGTGCAAATCACAGGACAGCATAAACAGGTGGACAGATAAACCCACACCAGAAAGATCTTTGAGGAGATTCTTTGATTTGTTGGAATTTACTATAAATCTAGTTATATAATGCTGATTTGTCCATAAATATCCCCTAAGCACACACACACACACACACACACACACACACACACACACACACACACACACACACACACACACACACACATACATAAAGACAAACAAATGAGCACATACTTGGGGCTTTGAAAGTCCTGAAGTCGATATTGACCAGAACAAAATGGATGACAGTGGGGCAGTTCTGTTCTCCTTTATTGGGCTTGAAGACATAACACTCTTTCAGCCCCTCCCGATCAAACACCTTCGGGTCAATCTTAGGAAATGGAAGCTTATTCATTCGTGCCCATTTCTCAGCCAGCTGAAGTTCCTGGAGAGACACAATCAAAACTTGATGAAAACATGTCAGATGTTTTGTCTGTGCATGCAGGAGTGTATGTATGTACATGAAAGGGATGCATACAGTATATAATACTATGTATATACTGTATTATATATACCGTAGTGTAAAAATGTAATTTACATAAGTTTCAGAATTTCTTATTATTTAGTATGCCCACTTTTGCTTTAATGACAGCATGCATTCGAGCTGGAATGGACTCCAAGTTTGTGTAAAACCTAATGATCCATATTATACCAGTATTATTTAAGAATATTCCAATCTTGTGTGTTTCAATAGAAGCAAGACAATTTCTTCTTCATTGTACATCATAACCTTTCCTTGTTTGAATTGTGTCAAAGTCCTAAAACTTTTTTTGTAGGTTTCAATGGAAAATCAGTGTGTACATGTGCAGTAACCTTAAATGGAGGACTAGAGTCACTTGGCCGGGCAGAAAAGTCAAAGGAGATGATGAGGTCAACACCCCTCTGAGGTCGTAGAACCAGAGGATAAGGTAGGTTAAAGGTCAAGCCACTGTCCACCACATGGATATTCTTGCTCTTCACGTCCAGTGGCTCGTAGATGCGGTCAAACTCGAATGGGTCTAAAAGTGTCCAAATTTAAAGGGATAGTTATCACTTACTCTTATATTATTCCAAACTCTTATGACATTCTTTCTTCCGCTGAACACAAAATGGATGTAAATCAGAATTATATCCACAGTCACCATTCACTTTCATTGCAGCTTTTTCTATACAATGAACGTGAATGGTGACTGAGGCGTCATTCTGCAAAACATCTAATTCAAGTTCCAATGTAGAGAGAAAGTCACAAGTTTGGAAAAAATTATGCAGTAGCATAAGATCACATAACAAATTATGACAAATGTTCATTTTTGGGTGAAAATTCTGTCTTCTATCCCTTAAAGGTATATTCCAGGTTCAAAACAAGTTAAGCTCAATCGACAGCATTTGTGGCATAATGTTGGTTACAACAAAAATGTATTTATATTCTTCCCTCCTTTTCTTTAAAAAAAGCACAAATATGAGTTACCGTGAAGCACTAACAATGGAAGTAAATGGGGCCAGTCTGTAAACATTAAAATACTCATTGTATACAAACAGTATAGCCACAAGACATAAACACTATGCATATTAACATGATATTAGTGTCATAAAATCGCTTATTTACCTTTTCTGGGCAAAGTTGTAGTCAATTTTACAACTTCGTTGCCATGACGATGTAATGTCAACAAACCCTAAAATGACTGTAAACATTATGATTTAAAGAACTTTACAGCTCAAATAATACATGAATTTTAACAGAAGAATTAATGTAAGTGCTTTTATAAAATTATAAGCTTCTCATTTCTGCCTTTTAAAACCTCAAAAAAATGTCCCCATTCACTTCCATTGTAATAAGTGTCACTGAAACCTCGATTCTTGCTTTTTTTTATAAAGAAAATACAAACTTGTATTGAATATTGAATATTCCTTTTACTCTAAACATTTGCTAATCCACTAAACTCTTAGAAACAGATATGAACATAATGCAAACGTAACATGAACTCTGACCTGTGACAGCATCAACCTCGTCCTCTGTGGCACTAAGAGACTCAGTGAAAGGGGAAAGTGGCACATAATCACTGAGGTTTAAGCCCAGCATGAAGTTGTGTACTTTTCCTGCTCTGCCTTCTCGGGTGTTAAAAAGAGACGAGTCACTGAGGAGAGAGCTAACCATACGCTGCATCCAGCTGGCCTGATACTCTTCCTCTGTAGGTGCAAGATAAAAAACAAAATCATTGTACTATTTGTGTTTGCATTAATATTATTATTATTAGAAAATATACAAGGTTAGTGCCATCAAATCTTTTAAAACTTATTTAGAGTAACTAGATATCCACAAGCAGAACTTTATATTGTGATTTGTTTTATGAGACATGTCTGCAAAATATCATTTTTACTCCTGGATGGACAAAACATTGATCACACAGTCTATACTGATTTTCCCAGTGTATTCCATACAACTGCTCACCTAACTGCCTCACCATTATTAAAATTACTCTCTTTTATTTCTCCCACTGGCATATTATTGTCGTATACTCCATTTCAGAGAAACCTACCCATAAACAGCATGTAGAAACATAACCAAATGTGGTTGGTCCCTTTACATGTCTTAGTAGGTGGTTCTTGGCCAGAATATGCTGCACTGTGGACCAGACCTTTTGTCTATTAGTCAAAGTTCAGGCTAACTGAGACTAGATGTGGCCTAGTGGTTAAAGATCTGGGATGGTGACCAAAAGGTTGTAGATTTGAAACTCTGCAGGAGGGTCAAACTGTCACTTGAGCCAATGAGTAAGACACATAACCCCAGATTGCTCCAGGGGGACTGTTCCTGTATAAGGTGTCCTGTAGATTGCATTTGATAAAAGCATCTGCTAAACTACATATTTTCAGTGTAGAAGGTATAAAATCTCACCTTTATTTGGATCCTCATCACTGTCTAGACTGTCCTCTCCTACAATGTGTTCTGGTTTGATCTGTTCTGTATAACAAGCAGTGAAGACATGAGCAGTCAAAAGCCACACTGTAACCACATTGCATTTTTTTTTCTCAATAAGACAAGTGGATGAAACCAATTGAAAGAGTGTTTGCATGTGTGTGAGTGTGTAAGGCACTCCCCATTTGTTAGGATGTTTGCATGCATCTGCATACCATTTCTATCTCACAGGAATTCAAAACTGTTGCTCATTTAACCACAATTTCCGTAGTAATCACACATTGTGCAGCTGTCTGATAACCATCAAACTAATCTTAAATTATTTTTAACCCACAATCACACCCTAAAACACAAGGGGCACTATAGTTCTACAACATCTTCCTTTATCTTTTCTCTGACACAACATAACTCCTAAATATTTATAATTAATAGTACACATAATCAGTGTTGGGTGTTATATAATTACAAAGTAATTAGTTACTGTAATCTAATTAATTTTTTTAGTCAAAAGTAGCATAATGCATTACATTTTAAATTCTTGTAATCAGTTTACAGTTACTGACTTTCAAGTTACTTACTTTTAAGTAAGTTAAAGGGTTATGTTTATTTCTAATAAATTATTTTTGTAGAATACATGAATTATGGCCCTGTAACGAGTCATTGTGAAGGAGAAATGTGATGTGCTGAGTGTATGACTTGTGCGAAACAATGAACAAGAAAGAAATATAGACATTATTTTGAATTTGTTGAGTGGAAAAGTGTTTTAGAAAGTACATTTAAAAGTAATTAGTAATGTGATTACTTTTCAATTAAGTAATTAGTAAAGTTATCTGATTACAATTTTAGAGATACAGTATAATTAGTAAATTGCTATTTTTAAGTAACTTATGCAACACTGCACATAATAGATACACATGTGATTAAAAGAGGTGTAGAAGGCTATAAAACTGATCTTGGATCTGTAGGGAATACTCCTGCGGTTAGGCTGGTAAGCTGTCTGATCTTACCTAGTTCTTCCTCCATGGTGCTGCATACCGTCACATCATTCAACCCCAGAATTCTGTTGAAAAGGATGGAGAAGGCACTGCCCCACACACCTGTGCAACATTTACACACATTTACAATGACACTGTATCCCATCTACTAAAACAGAACATTGTATAACTTAGTAATGACAAGGTATCATATTAGGTCAGGGTCATATTACATCCAAAAATCAAAAGAAAAACATAAGAAATTGTGTTGTACTTGAAGAATGAAACCTAAGGACAATTAAACCCATTTTCCCTCACATTTTCACTGTATAAAGAAATAAAAATCACATTATCATTACTGTTTTGTTTTTTTAGAAAAAACATTTCTTATTTCTTTCTTTTGATTATTAAGGTGACTGTAGACCCGGATGTTTTTGTGAGACTCATCTGACAATCTTTGTCTTTTCTATTTCCTAGGTCATGTTCTAAAACTATATTTAAGTTAGAAACACAAGAAAATCTGTAATTCTGCACTGAAACTTAATCTTGCGATACACCCTGGTAGGAATGTTCCTTTAATGTATAGGCAAAAGGTCCTGTGCTATACTGAAAAATGAGTGTGCCATTTAACTACAACACTACCTTGTCTTGCATTACAATACAGTAAAGTTTTAGCTTGAGTTTACTGTAAATTACTAAACCAACACCCTAAATCAGGTGCCATTTAACACAGTGAGGATTCCAACTATATAGTGTCACTATTTCCATAAACACTCCGTGACATAATTTCACTTTCTTCTCCTGGTTCTTTACCAAAAGAGATCCATCAAACAAAGCCCCCTCACCCATAAGGAAGTGAAGAGGGTTCTCTTCGTACCTCTTGACCACATTTCCTCTGAAGAACTTGCTTCCGAAAAGGTCAGAGGTCATGAAGGTTCCATATTTAGCCATTCCGATCTCATATGGACTGAACTCCACCCAATCTGTCAATTAAAACACACCAATCAAAACAGAAGTGGAAGTACAATAGAACTGTATCCACAACTAACATAAGTGTGCAAAACATGGCCATGACAAAAAAAACCAGCAGTGATCGCATTAATAATAGACCATCTAATTAGGCCTGTATTAAAATGTTATGTAGACAAATCATACTGTTTGAAAACAGACCATAAATAGGTTCTAAGAACCACAATGATAAATTGCATATTTTAAATTGTTTTGGCAAGATGCAAACGCAACATGTATCAGATTTCATTTTCCAGAAAGTAACAATTATTAACGCATGTCAATTTTGATGAAGGCAGATGTATGAATCAATTGCAGATTATACAAACAATACAAAAGCTATTTTGTGTGTATAGGCCTGCAGAAAGTTGCAAATACGTGTAGGTTTAGGTGTAGACAAAATAATTAATGACATTCGCAGGTATTAACAGTCACCATAGTTGTAGTCTATTGTGGAAGTAGGAGTGGTTCGGACTATTCTGGTAACGAAATGACACATGTCATGTCAGGGTGATTCCTGACAAAATGAGAAAAGGAGGTGGAACTTCAGAGAGAAATTGCTTTCTAATTTTACAAAGCCAAACTTACGCATATGAGTTTGTGAGAGCAAGTCAAATGGCCAAGACAAATGAATTCTGACTAAAATGTTCCACTTGAGATTTAAAAGATGGTTATTCAATCAATCATTGTCTAAACAGCCTTTGTTGCACCAGTTATATAGACTGTATTGACGCATGTGTATACTAAAGCAAAACGCCTGGTAACTCTATTGTATTCAGTGGCATATTCTATATTAACGTCCGAATTAAGCTGCTATGTTGCTTGGCAACCGCAACCGCAAACAGTCTACAGTTAGGATAATAAACTATTTTTCTTAGTGGAAGAATTGTTTATTCTAATAATTATGAATAATATATTTGATGTTTATTGAACATTAGTGTCTTTTATAATATTGCTGTTGCCACCATTTTTTAAAAGCAATAAGTAAGTCAAGTCAGTGATTAAGTACTTTTACCATAGGTCACTTTTTCCTAAGAACTAGCAAAGTTATTGCTCTCTATTAAACTAACCGCATGTAGGATATCTGTGATGTAAACATTTTCTTCGGTGGGGTAAATTAATTCACTTAAGGTTAAAGAAATAGTTCATCCAAAACTGAAAATTCTCTTATGCATTTCCTCCCCCTCATGCAATCCCAGATGACTTTCTGTCTTCTGCTGAACACAAGCAAAGATTTTAGAAGAATATCTCAGCTCTGTAGGTCCATAAATGCAAGTAATTGGTGACCAGAACTTTAAAGCTCCAAAAGGCAAATAAAATCTTTTGTCTTCAGAAGCAATCTCGGTGAGAACCAAAATCATATGGATTACTTTTATGCTGCAAAAGAAACTCATATACTTCTGGGATGGCATGAGGGTGAGTAAGTGATGAGAGTTTTCATTTTTGGGTGAACTATTCCTCTATTAGTCCAAAGTAGATTGAGCAGTTATCAGCCCAGATGACATGCTTGCTCAGTCACATGCCAGTGTCTGCTCCTCCTTTTAGTCTTCACAGAACAATGCATTCTGCTGACGTAGTGTTTATATACCAGTTGTGAACAATTACAACAGAATTACAAATGTTTGTAGCCTATATTTAATTATGCACTAACAGACAGACATTTAACAACAAATACACAAATACACAAATACAATACTTCAGGGCTTTCTTAGTGCTTTGAAAAGGACAATGTAAATCCTCTTTGAACTAAAAAAAAAGACATTTTACAAAGAGGTTTGCATACTTCTGCTAATCCGTTCACCAAATTGGGTTTTCCCAAGGCAGTTCAAAAGGTCAAACTACTATAAATAGCATTTATCATTCATTCAGTGAAAACACTGATAAAAATTCTGAAACAGGTAATTAACCTTTAACTTGATTTCAATTCATGAAGCGTTGACAGAATCTTTCACTAATCTGAATAACTGATAATGGATTGGTATTATTTGCAATTTTCAAAAGTTTTTATTTTAAATAATTAGTTTGCATAATGCAAATTAATTTTTGTTGTTGTTATTATGAAATAAGTATGGTATAACATACAGTCTGTCAATCATTTTTGCAAAATATACCTCGATAGGATTACCAGGTTGTATAATCTATATAATAAAAAGTTTATTTTGTGAAAATTACTGGCTGACTGTATAGTATCCCAATTATTACATGGCTATTTAGCAAATAAGTAAATAAATGAATTTTTTTTCATAAATATTTGATAAACTAAAAAAAATCTACAAAATATATTCAGTGCTGTGAAAAAGTATTTGCCCTGATTTCTTCTCTTTTTGTGTATATCTTATACAATTTTTTTTCAAAAGATCAAATAAAATATAAAACAAAGGCAGTCTGTGTAAATGCAAAATACAGATTTTTAAAAGAAAATGTTATTTATTGAAGCAAAAAAGTTATCCAATACCAACTGGGCTTGTGTGAAAAAGTATTTGTCCCTTAATTACTAAATCCACTAATCTATGAAAATGCATTCATAATGGGGTGTAAAGAACTTCACGTGGGGAGGGAAAGGAGGACAAAGGGACTGGATTCTTCCACTCAGTAAAGTTTTAATTGACAAACTCAAAATCGCTTTCCAGCTATTAGCTCAACTCAACACAGTGTTTTCAGACAGGTAGCTCTTCTCCCTGCTTGCCGCTGGCTTGGTTCCTTTTATACCACTCTCCACAAGTTTACTGTAATTGGAAACAGGTATTAGTCATTATCTGGCTCAGGTGTATGCACCCTTACCGCTTTCTCTCACCAGACCAACGCTCGACCACACCCACGCCGCCACATGGGGTTCAGCTGGAATAGACACACCCAGGCCTAATTACTGCCAGCCCTATTCAATCAAATCAACACCTAAATATAACTTTTTCAGCAGCATGAAGTTAGCTAAAAGGTCTCACCCAGTAGCACACAATGCCAAGGTCGAAAAAAAATCCAGAAATTATGAGAAAAGGTGATTGAAATACATCAGTCCGGGAAGGGTTACAAACCTATTTAAAAGGATCTGGGACTCCAAAAAAAAACAGTCATTATCTCCAAATGGAGAAAACTTGGCACAACTTCCAAAGAAGTTGTGCCAAGTTTTCTCCATTTGGAGATAATGACTGTTTTTTTTGAAGAACCGATCTTCCAAAGTTTCTCCAAGAGCACAGCGAAAAGTAAGCTAGGAAGTCACAAAAAAGCCAAGGACAACATCCAAGGAACTGCAGTCCTCTCTTGCATCAATAAAGGTCACTATTCATGACTCCACTATCAGAAAGACGCGCCAAAAATGCCATCCATGGAAGTGTTGCGAGGCAAATACCCTGATACCCAGAAGAACATTAAGGCTCATCTGAATTTTGCCAAAACACACCTTGATGATCCTCAAAGCTTTTGAGAGAATGTTCTGGACTGATGAGTTGAAAGTAAAACTGTTTGGAAGGCTGGGGTCCCATTACATCTGATATAAAATCAAAGAAAGAATTCCACAAAAAGAACATCATACCTATGGTCAAGAATGATGTGGTAGTGTGACGGTGTGGGGATACTTTGCTGCTTCAGGGCCAGGGTGACTTGCAATAATTGAGGAAACATGAATTCTGCTCTCTACCAGAAAATCCTAAAGGAGAATGTCTGGTCATCAGTCCATGATTTGAAGCTCGAGCGCAACTGGATTATGCAGTAAGACAATGATCCATAGTATAGGAATAAGTCCACCTCTGGATGGCTCAAAAGAAGCTAAATTAAAGTTTTCTAATGGCCTAGTTAAAGTACTGATTGAGATGCTGTGGCAGGACCTTAAACAGGCAGTTCATGCTAGGAAACCCTCCAATGTGGCTTGAATAAAGCAGTTCTGCAAAGAAGAGTGTTCACAAGACCGTTGTGAAAGTTTAAGGGGTCAGTTAGATTTTCACATGGGTGATATAGGTGTTGGATAACTTTTTACTTCAATAAAAAAGTATATACAGTATATTTGTAAACTGTACTTTGTTGTTTACTCAGGTTGCCTTTGTTTTATGCTATATCTTGTTTGAAAATCTAAAACAATTTAATATGAAAAATACACAAAAATAGAAGAAATCAGGAAGGGGCAAATACTTATTCATAGCACTGTATATTTATATATAAAATATACACTGGTGGACAAAAGTTTGGAAAAATTTACAGATTTAGCTGTTTCAGAAGAAAGTTGGCACTTTAATTCACCAAAGTGGCATTCAACTGATCACAGTCAGGACATTACTGATGTAAAAACAGCACCATCACTATAGAAAAGTTATTTTTGATCAAATCTAGACAGGCCCCATTTCCAGAAGCCATCACTCCAACACCTTATCCTTTTAATCATGCTAAATTGCTAATTTGGTACTAGAAAATCACTTGCCATTATTTCAAACACAGTTGAAAGCTATTTGGTTCATTAAATGATGCAACACTGTCTTTGTGTTTGTTTTTGAGTAACCACAGAATGCAATAGACTGGCATGTCTTAAGGTCAATATTAGGTAAAAAATGGCCAACGAGAAGCAGTTTCTCAAGAAATTCAAAAGACAGAAAGAGATGTGGGAGGCCAGATGTACAATTAATCAAGAGGATAAGAAGTTTCTAGTTTGAGATATAGACGCCTCACATGTCCTCAGCTCAGCTTCATTGAATTCTACCCGCTCAACACCAGTTTTATGTACAACAGTAAAAAGAAGACTCAGGAGTACAGGCCTTATGGGAAGAATTGCAAAGAAAAAGCCACTTTTGAAACAGAAAAACAAAAAGAAAATGTTAGAGTGGGCAAAGAAACAGATATTGGACAACAGATATTTGGAATAGAGTGTTATGGATCTTAACCCCATTGAGCTTTTGAGGATCAGCTAGACTGTAAGGTGCAGGGGAAGTGCCCGACAAGACAGCCACATCTATGGCAAGTGCTACAGGAAGTGTGGGGTGAAATGTCACCGGAGGGCCAACAGCGAGGGCCAAACTGTCCCGGGCCATCAGAGAGGCAAAGCGCGCACATGCCCAGAGAATCCACTTCCAGGACAGCGGTGACATGCGGCACATGTGGCAGGGCATCCAGGCCATCACCAACTACAGGACAACATCAGTTGCCTGTGACAAAGATGCCTCCCTTCCAGATGCGCTGAACGACTTCTACGCTCGGTTTGAAGTGCAGAACGACGTGGTGGCGAGGAAGACCACCCCTCCTCCCAACGACCAGGTGCTCTGTCTTACCATGGCAGATGTGAGGAAAACTCTATGTAGAGTCAACCCACGGAAGGCTGCTGGACCAGACAACATTCCTGCCAGAGTGCTCAGAGGGTGTGTAGACCAGCTGGCAGATGTTCTTACCGACATCTTCAAAATCTCTCTGAGCAGCGCCGTCGTTCCAACGTGCTTCAAGGCCACCACCATCGTCCCCATGCCAATACTCAGAGACTGGACTGACACACACACACACACACACACACACACACACGTGTCCTGAGTTGCACTTTAATTACTGTCACTTTGTAACTGTCTGCTACCTCAACAACTGCTATGTCCATAGAACACTATCTCATATTATGTTATTTTTACATTTGGCATTTTTAGAAACTGTCATCTTTTTGCACTACTGTGTACTGGTCGGCGCTGCACTTTCTCTCACTGTGCCTATTGGGCTGTTCATTGTTAATAATTTATTGTACTGTCCCGTAGTTTTTGTACTAGTTTGCACGTACACTTTATATAGGTATTTTATTTAGTCTGTGAAGTCTCATGTGGTTCTGTGTTTGTCCTATGCTGTTTTATGTAGCACAATGGTCCTTGTCTCGTTTCGCTGTGTACTGTACTAACTGTATATGGTTGAAACGACAATAAAAACCACTTGACTTGAAAATCTGTATATTATTCCAAGCTTTTGGCAGCCAGTATATATATATATATATATATAAAAAGATTATGTTATGACCCATCTAATGTAAAACATTGTAAAAAAAAATTTAGATGTAAAAAGTATAATTTTACTGCATAATTAACGGTAAAAAATATATATAAGGAGGCAGTTATTTTTTTTCACATATATATTTGAAAACTGTATTTTGTGTTTACTCTGGTTGCCTTTGTATTATGTTATATCTCGTTAAAAGATCTAAAACAATTTAGTATGAAAAATACACAAAAATAGAATAAGGAAGGGACAAATATTTTTTTGTAAAAAAAATAAATATATATATATAT
The DNA here is from genome assembly GCA_032164185.1 of Moxostoma hubbsi. Lineage (NCBI taxonomy): Eukaryota > Metazoa > Chordata > Actinopteri > Cypriniformes > Catostomidae > Moxostoma > Moxostoma hubbsi. The sequence continues at coordinate 29,776,659 of JAVLUX010000031.1, read as the reverse complement.
ATATATATATATAGAGAGAGAGAGAGAGAGAGAGAGAGTATATATATATATATATATATATATATATATATATATATATATATATATATATATATACACTGAGGGGGTATATATATATATATATATATATATATATATATATATATATATATACACTGAGGGGGTATATATATATATATATATATATATATATATATATATATATATATATAGAGAGAGAGAGAGAGAGAGAGAGAGAGAGAGAGAGAGAGAGTATATGCCTTTTTACCTGCAAATTTAAGCTCAGAGACATCTGGTTTTACATGCAGGCAGGAAAACAAAGGTAGAGGAGCCTGTGCTTCACTGATCTTTTCTTGCAAATCACTCAACTTAGTGTACATCCTCTGTGAAGTAAGCATGAGAGAAAAATCAGGATCTGAAACTTTTTAAATCTACCAGAGAGCAAGCAGAAAGAGAGCAAGATCATGTATTTCTAACTAAGGGTAAAAGAAAAGATCTTGCTAAATGAGAAGATACCCACAGCTGGAATAAGTGTCTCGCCAATCAACATTCCGAAGATATCTGTGAAGGTTACGGGCTGCCCTGTGGCCTTCTTGCTCCACAAGGCATGCACATAATTTGTGATATGTTTGGGATGGAGAAGTCTGAGGGGGTTACTGCTGACACGATTCATCAGCTCCTGGTTGATCTGCTCTGGGCCTTTAGTGGGGAACTCTGGGTGGGAGTACAAGTTGGACATGTACCTGTGAGGCACAAAACAACAAACACAGGTTTGCAATGGATTACAATGCCTGGATGAATGGATGGAGGTATGGATGAAACAACCTCATACCATGTGGATCCAGAGAGGCCAGCAACATAGGTGACACAGTCCAGAATTCCGGACTCGTACAAAGCCTTCATAACCCCTGAAAATCCAACCATTGCCCTGAAACCTCCCCCTGATCCAAGCACAGCTATCACTGGAACCTATATATAAGTTATAGACAAACAATAATATTAAACTTTACAGTTTTTTATGTTAAGTACCATTAGTGAATGCATTAGGTATCATGTTCTAACACTGAATAATATTCTTACAGCATTTATTAATCTTGGCTAATGATAATTAATAAATATACAATTATTAATTATTAAGTCATCTTAATTCACAACACATTAACTAACATTAACATATGCAACTTTTAATGTTAAAAATGTATTAGCATGTATATTGAATATTTTTTTGTTGATTAACATTTTTTATTGATTCATATAAATAACAAAGAAAAGCAAAACATATATACACAGAATCAATATTTAACCCCACTATTAACTCACTATTAACTCTCCCTCCCAATCCCCATCCCCACCCTGAACCTCAACAACATTCCTGTGGTCACAAATGATTATAGACACACACACAAAAATAAAAAAAAAATATAATAATCACACAGATTTAAAACTAAACCTCTCTCCACTGACCCTCCCCGAGAGCCCTCCAAAAATGCCAAATAGCTAACCCATTTCCCATCAAATGAATTCCAACTCCCCAGCCTTCTACATAACGCTTCCTCGAAATTCACCACCCTCCCCATGTCTGTGCACCATTCTTGAAATATATATAAATATTGATAACTGCCCCATCTCCTAAAATACAGAGTCTGGGGCAAAATGAAATTTGAGTGCCCAATACATCACACATAAAACTCTGAACCTTTAATCAAAAGTCTTGGATCTTAACACACCACAAAATACATGGGATGTGTCTCCATCTTCTGATTGGCATCACTAGCAAGTGGGTGTGTCTTTAAGACCAAGCTTATACAATCTAGACGGGGTCCAATTGAATCGATGTAAAATCTTGAATTGCATAAGGTGTACCCTTGCATCTCTAGTTGCAGCCTTGACATTTTTTAGAATCTTTGCCCACACTCCTTTCTCCAATACCAAGTATAAATCTTTCTCCCATAATCTCTTGACAGAAGTTAAAGCTCCATCCCCAGACTCTGAATTAGCAGGAAATAATACACTGTTCCCTTTACAAAAAGCTTCACTTTGATGCTGCGCTGCTAAGCGCTATGGGGAAACAATCTTATTGTGAGCTGCTCTGAACGTGTGTAACACGTCAATGAAATTGACTGGAATTTATAGCCTCGGTCGGTGAGATCATTGGACGCACCTGTGGCCAGGCTATAAATAGGAGGTGTCACCAGAGTGTCGTCAGACATTTTTCTTCAGAGCTTTCTCTCTGTGTTTTCACAAAACTCTTGTTAGAAATTTGTTAAAAAATCTAAGTCTTTTCCTTCCTTCTCTCTTTTATATATATATATATATAAAAAAAAAAAAAAAGAAAGGGCTTTACAACCTCAGGGTAAGACCCCTTTTTAGACCTCTAGAGTCAGCGTTTGGTAGACTTCTGACTCTCAGGATGGTTTTTCTTATGGCAATTACGTCTCTAAGGAGACCTGGGTACCTACAGGCTCTGTCTCTTTTGCCGGCCTGTTTAGAGTTTGCCCCAGAATGACCAAAAGCATTCTTTGCACCCTCACCCTAACTACCTGCCCAAGGTGTCTTTAGCGTCCCTTGGCCGGTTATTTTCTAAGCCTTCTGCTCCCTGCCGTTTGTAACGCCGGAGCAGCTAAGACTTCTCAGACTCTGTCCAGTCTGTACCCTTCAGACTTATGTCCACCGCTTTTGCTAGTGGCGTAAAGTCAGGGCAGCAATTCTTCACTTGGAAGCCATGACCGGGGGCGGTCACTTCCTGGCAGACTATGTCACTTTGGGTGAGGTACATTTTTGCCCCGGCCTACGAGGCGCGCGGTCAAGCTTCGCCAGTAGGTTTTAGGGCGCACTCTACCAGAAGGCTGTCCTCCTTTAAAGCCTCGGCTAGAGGCCTCTCTCTCTGCAGCAAGTTTGTGATGCGGCAGGCTGGTCCTCCCCGCACACATTCATCTGGTTTCATGGTCATGTTTCTAGATGTTCATGCTACCCCGGGCTCTTATGCCCTTGGGTCGACATCTACGCTCATGTCTAAGCAAGTTTGTGATGCGGCAGGCTGGTCACCTCCGCACACATTCTTCAGGATCTATGGTTTGGCTAGATGCTCCTGCTACCCCGGTATGCCCTTGGGTCGACATCTACGCTAATGTTTAAGCAAGTTTGTGATGCGGCAGGCTGGTCCTCTCCGCACACATTCATTAGATTCTATAGTTTGGATGTCCAGGCTACTCCGGGCTTTTACGCCCTCGAGTCGACATCTCAAACTCATGCAGGAACAAGTTTGTGACGTGGCGGGCTGGTCCTCTCCACGCACATTCTACAATTTTCTACATGGGCTAGGATGTTTTTGCTACCCCGGACTATGTCCTTGGGTCGACATCCCAGGCTCATGCTAAATCCAAGTTCATGGTATGAACTTTTGAGTTAGAGCCCTTGGGTCGGCTTCTCAAACTCATCTTTTGACTTTGTGGGCTAGATGCTCCGCTACTCCGGACTCTTATGTCTTTGAGTCGACATCTCAAGCTCATGTCTAAACCAGGTTTGTGATATGGCAGGCTAGTCCTTTCCGCAACACACTCTTCGGATTTTATGGTGTTAGATGTTCTGCTACTCCGGGCTTATGCCCTTGAGTCGACATCTCAAGCTCATGTCTGGAACCTCTCGCGTTCTGTGAAAACACTTCACAACGATCAGGGGTCCGGACAGCCCCAGTGCGGCGGCGTGGGCATTTTGTTCCCCATAGCGCTTAGCAGCGCAGCATCAAAGTGAAGCTTTTTGTAAAGGGAACGTCTCGGGTTACTTGTGTAACCCTTGTTCCCTGAAAAAAGCGGAACGAGATGCTGCGCTTCTTTTGCCGCACTGGGACGTCCCAGGACCGCTCTTCAGAAAAATAATCTGACGACACTCTGGTGACGCCTCCTATTTATAGCCTGGCCACAGGTGCGTCCAATGATCTCACCGACCGAGGCTATAAATTCCAGTCAATTTCATTGACGTGTTACACACATGTTCAGAGCAGCTCACAATAAGATTGTTTCCCCATAGCGCTTAGCAGCGCAGCATCTCGTTCCGCTTTTTTCAGGGAACAAGGGTTACACAAGTAACCCGAGACGATACATCATGATCTTTTTCAAAAGCAGTAATCACCACTTCCAGAGTATCTGCCGCTTTAGGGGGGGTGTATGCTACTCCCAAAAATAGTACAGAGCAGGTGGCACATCTGTAAATACCTAAAGAACTGAGATCTGGGAATGCCAAAATGTTCAATCAACTGTTCAAAGGACCTCAACACTCTCATATAGGTCCCCAAGAGTATTAACCTCCCTCACAATCCACTTCGACCAGCAGAAAAGGGACTTATTAATACATAATTTGGGGTTCAGCCATATTGCTTGAGGCAACATTTAAATAAATGTCTGAATTAAACACTCTGGACAATTTTGTCCATACCAAGTGCAAATGTGAGGTAACGGGGTGTGACTCAACTTCTTCGGTTAGTTTGATAGTTTGATAGAAAGACTTTGCAATGGTGAAATAGGGGCAAGTACTTACTGTTCAATACAAAACCAGGGAGGGGCTCTCTCAGGTGGAAGTGACCAATGAGCCAAATGTCTGAGACTGAATGCATAATAATAAAACATTATTAGGTTGGGTAGGCCTAGCCCATCTTTGTCAATCGTAACTTGATGAAATGTAATCTTGGACCTTTACCATTCCAATAAAGGACTTCACTATGCTATCAAATTGCTTGAAATAAGAGAGGGGGACATCTACGGAGAGAGATTGTAGCAGATAGTTGAATTTTGGAATACAATTCATTTTAACATCATTAAACTTCCCAATCCTAGATAAATGTAAAGAAGCCCACCTACTCACATCACTCGAAAAACTTTTTATTAAAGGTTCAAAATTAAAATGCCAAAATAGTTAATTCTCTGTTTGGGGCCACTGGAAGGCACCCAGCTGAAAAGCTGTTACTGGACAAAATACTGTCAGAGGCAAAGCTTCGGATTTAGACCAACTGACTCTGAAACCTGAGAATTTAGAGAAGGATTTAATGATCCTGTGGAGGCAAGGCATAGATCTAATGGGGGTCAGAGATTATCAGAGTTATAATCTGTGTATCATGAATCTGTCTGACATTTGAATTGTAGATGTTTACTGTGACAGGGCAGAGGGTGGGGCCGGATCGTGATTATACACACTCGGTCCCATATCAGGCTAATTAAGCCTCCGAGAGGGATAAAGGCTGACTGCAGATGGTGGTACAAGAGAGAGAGATCGTTTATGGGCAGCTGACCGTCATGTGTTTATGTTTGTGTCTTTTGGTTTTAGTTTTACATTAAAATACTATATACTGTATATAGCCGGTTCTCCTTTTCCTTAATCCCCTTTACACTGGTGCCGAAGACCCAGAAAGGAGGAGGAATATGCCACTACCATCCACCCCAACGGAGCAGCCGCGGCCGTCTGCCAGCAAAAACAAAACAAAAAGCAAAGCAATAAAGGTGCTCAGTTCTTCAGACAGTCAAGGGAATGTTCAGTGAGTCAGGCTCACTTGGCTGTTACATGAGTGCAAAAAAGAGCTCTGATCACTCCAATGTTTTGCAATAAATATTCCACAGAACAAACTCCAACCAATAGGAGGCATAATAACAAAGAACAGATTCAAACACAACTGTCCCAAAGGAGTGTTACTCCACAAAACATACTCCGGCCACTAGGCAGAACAAGCACAAAAAGATACAAAGAAGGCGCCCAGCTTCCTCGAACAGTCAAGTGAATGTTCAGTGAGTCAGGTTGCGTTGGCTGCATCACACAATAACTCCATGGACTCTACGAGGGATAATGCTTGCTGTGGGCATGTGAATGTTTTATGGCCATCCTTAGTATCTATTCTCAATTTGTCCGGTAACATCAGAGCAAAAGCAACCTTCCTTTGATGAAAGAGATTCTTGCATTCTTTGAATTGATCACGTTTCTCTCTTGTCGAATTCGTAACGAAATCTGGCCAGAATAGACCGTGGCCTGTCTCTCTCAGCCGATCACCAAGCCGGAACTCTGTAAGCTCATTCAATTTCTGTTGGCCTGTTATGTCGAGCAGACTCGGGAAGAGCTTGTCTAGAAATTTCACCAATTCAAACAATTCGGACGTTGTTTCGCCAGCTACAATTCACAAGGTCTTCCAATTTTTCCAAAGCGCGTTCCAAGTCCGCCTTGGTCGCTAACAGATTAGCAGCTAATTTTCTCTCTGATGACTCCAGATAATCTATCAATTTCTTGACATCCTTGATTCTTGTAACCAACTCCGAGAATTAAATTTCCATGAAAGTGACCGATTTCTTCATATTACAGCAAGATCCTTCAAGTCTGTGATGACCTTTTCCATAATCACCGACATACTCACCAGTTGACGCTGAATTTCTCCCACCGCACCATCCAAACCAAGTCCCTGGTCTGCAGCCCTGTCTGGGGTATCAGCTTGAGCATGTAAGTGTCTTTTAATGTCTCCAGAGCCCGAGAATTTTTAATCCTTTGGCATATTGTCTTCATAGTAGTTATGGATCAGGGTGTATATCATCTCACTGGTTTATGAACTAAAATGTATTAAAAACGATCTAAGTGTTCAGAGCTCGCCATTCACACGTCCAACACTTGCATGGTGCCACGCCTCTCCCCGAAAATGGCTTGTTAAGGACAGAAGTCAAAGGAGAATGGCCAGACTTGTCCAAGCTGACAGGAAGGTGGCAGTAACACAAATAACCACACGTAACAACAATTCTATACAGAAAATCATTTCTGAACATACAACATGTTGTACATTGAGGTGGATGGATTACAGCAGCAGAAGACCCCTCCAGGTACCACTGCTGTCAGCTTAGAACAGGAAACTGAGGCTGCAGTGGGCACAGGCTCACCAAAATTGGACAGTAGACAATTTGAAAAACATCGCCTGGTCTTACAAATCTATATTTCTGCTGAGGTACACAAATGGTAGGCCCACTTCAGCCTCAGTTTTCTGTTCTTGGCTGACAGAAGTGGAACCCTGCTGTTGTACCCCATCCGCCTCAAGGTATGACATGTTGTGCATACTGAGATGCTCACTACAATTGTACATAGGGTTTATCCGAGTTACTGTAGCTTTTCTGTCAGCTCGAACCAGTCTGGCCATTCTCCATTAAACACTCTCAATCAACACAACAGGTACATAAATATTCAAACCAGCCCGTCTGGCACCAAAAATCATGCCATTGTCTAAATCACTGAGATCACATTTTTCCCCACATTCTGATGCTCCTGATTTCATTCATTTACATGACACTTTTATCCAAAGCGACTTAAAGTGCAATTACACAGGACAATCCCCCTGGAGCAACCAGGAGTTAAGTGCCTTGCTTAAGTATACAATGGTGGGGTGGGGATCGACACCACCACCACTCCCACCACATTACACTGCTGATTAGATAATCTTATCAATAAGTAGATGTTCAGGTGTACCTAATAAAGTGGCTAGTTATTGGATGAAGTATGTCCGGAATGTATTCATACTACTCATCTGCATACCCAAAGAAAGCATGGGTATCCAGCCCATCTAAGATGTATCTGAGTTTCTTTCTTCATCAAAACAGAATTTAAGATTTTTAAGATTTAATTTCAGGCCTCCTCCTTTAAAAAATGCAAGTGAATATTCTCTATTTTTTGGATGATCCAAAATGCATATTTATGATGCATCAAAATAATCCTCATGACTCCAGTCGACAAATAAAGTTCTTCTGAACCCAAACGATTGGTTATTTTTAAAAACAAGATAATACTTATATACTTTTTAACTACAAATGTTTGCTTCCATACATCTCTGTGATGCACGCTCATGAGAGGCACTCCACAAATGACCAGGGCGATATGATTGGGTTTTGTGTTCACCTCCATTCCGAGCTCCGCCCACTCTGAAACTACTATAGCCAACGCCACAGGGACTGCCTCCCTCCATAATTTCAGGAGGTTGAGATTGTATATTTGATGCTCTATCGGTTCATTTCACCTCATAATCAAGATCTCCTGCACGTCGTGTGACCTCAAAGGGTCCTTGCTACTTGACGAGTAATTTGGAGCTTGTTGTGGGGAGTAATATGAGCACTTAATCTCCAGGTGCAAATTCCAGTAGCCAACTGCTACTGTTATACAGTCGGCCCTGACGTTCCTGAGCATGGAGCATGTGTTAGCATGTGTTCTCCTGTGTTAGTTGACTCAGGGTGTGGAGTTTTGCTCTAAGATCAAGAATGTACTGAATTTTGCTTTTACTGGTTGAAGGTTCCTCCTCCCAAGTTTCCTGTATGACGTCGAGCACGCTGCACGGGCACCGCCCATACAGCAGATAGAATGGGGAAAACCCTGTGGAGGCTTGCGGGACCTCATGCACTGCAAACAACAGGGGCTCAAGTCATTTATACCAATTTCATGTATGAACTTACAAATCATATTTTTTAGGGTTTTATTAAATCGTTCCACCAACCCATCTGTCTGCAGATGGTAAACATGAATCAAATTGATACCCAATCATTCGTATTCACGTTGCATATTCCACCAGAACTAGGACAAAGGGATGTCTGCACGCTGTCCGCTCTAATGGCCCGACGACGTCCATGCCAATTCTTTCGAAGGCGACCTCAATTAACAGAAGGGGGCACAATGGTGCTCTTGGGGTGGCTGGTGGATTCACCAGCTGACTCTCACGGCATGCTGCACACCACCTACGAACATCGGCGTGAATGCCCGGCCTATAAAAATGGGCCATTAGTTGGTTCAGTTTATTCTCTCCCCTAAAAGACACGCCATCGGATTATAATGAGCCATCTGGAAAACATTTCCCGGCAACTCAGCTGTATAAATAGCTGGGTTGTATCCTCTTTTGTTTGAGCGTCCTGCGTCACTTGATATATTTGACTTTTATTATAGGACAATTGGGATATGAAAGTGTGATTGGTCAAGGGCATGCCTAAGGTTTTCATCTCTCGAATGATCTAGAGGGAAATCCATTTCGGAAAATCCTCTAAGCATGGGAGGGAACAAAGTCTCCCCCTCCCTCACGTCACCCCGATGTGGAGCTGATGAAGACGACACTGGCTCTGCCTCCCCTGCCAAAGCATCACACATTCCACATCTATCAGCCTTCTTGCGGGACCCATCTGCACATATTTCCTTTAACATATTTTTAAACTCTGGCCAATTAGTTCTATCAGGAAGACTCGCAGACTTTAAAATGACATTTATTTGATGTATATAAAACAGAAAATGAATGTCTCTCTTTGGTGTATTTCCCATCTGGCGGTCTGAAGAAGTTGTACTCGGAACGTCATATCCTGCCGGAGATAGGGGTCAGGGACGAGGAGCCTACCTCCGTGCAGGACGGGACTCAACTGGTGGTGGTGGGGTGGTGGAGGTTGCCATGCCACACTGACACAGCAATGTGATAGATTGTGAGCAGACTTATAAAGCAATGGCTTACAAGTGATTGGCTAGGAATTACCCAGCTAATGGTGCGATGATGTACAGCTGCTAGTCTTCCTGCTAGCACTACGCTGCGCTTACATTTCTATCAGGAAGACTTGCAGACTTGAGTGAAATTTAAGATTACATTTATTTAATGAATAAAAAACAGAAAATGAATGTCTCTCTTTGGCGTAGGCCCCATCTGGTGGTCCGAAGAAGTTGTACTCGGAACCATCATATCCTGCCGAAGATAGGAGGCAGGGGTGAGGAGCCTACCCCCAAAAGAGAGAGAAAGTAGAATACTATGCCCAAAAGAGAAGATCCAGTCAGGTACGAACCAGGTCTTGTGTTAGGCATTCATTTGGAGAAGAGGGGAAAGAAAAGAGATGTGAACGCCTAGATTTGACATGAAATGCACAATATCTCTGGCATGGTTGTGCAATACCTTTGCAATAGGAAAAGCGATGCAATAGGGAAAGCTTTTTTTTTGTTTTTTTTTGTCCTTCTCTGCGTTTTATTTGTCAGGGATTTGGACTAAAGTTCCCAGCTCCATCACGGGGCACGGATCCTAGAAGTGTCCCCGCAGATCATCGCAACTCCAGCAGGCTGGCCCAGGTGCTATGCCCACACCTGTGTCAGCAGGTACATCCACCTGAGGGGGGGCGATGAGGCGGGATTCCATGCCTCCGGGGTACTGGGATGGGCTGTTGGGAGAGAGCCGGGGGGGTGGGGAAAACATAGAGGGAGGGAAGAGAGAGTGGGAGGGCTCTTCCGCCCTCTGGTACGTGGACAAATGGTCCTCCGCCAGTTGGACGGCCTCCTCCAGCGACACCGGGCGGTGGTACTGGACCCACTCTGTCATTCCTTTCTGTAGCTGATGGATCAGCTGCTCCAGCACCACCTGATCGATCACTCCCTCGACATTGCGGTCAACCACTGGCAGCCACTTCTAGCAGGCGTCCCGGAGCCGCTGGGTGAAGGCAAATGGTCGACCGCCACCCTCCAACTTCAATGAGCGGAAAAGCTGTCTGTACTGCTCAGGGCTGTGGCCGACCTGCTGCAAGATGGTCTTCCTCAGGTCGTCATAAACCAGGAGGCTTGTCTCCGGCAGTTGTTGTGCCTTGAGGTCGCCTTCCTTGGACAACAAGGGAATGAGGGGCATGGGGGCTGCTGTGTCCAGGGTCATGGCCGGGCTTTTTCCTGGCTGAGGAGGCTCCGATCGCATCCTGGTCCTCTGCTTTAACTCAAGAGGATCTCATGGAAGCGACAATCTTGGTCTTGGCGTAGCTCAAGCAGGGCCTGATGTTGGGTGTGCTGCAGACTGGCAAGGGACTTGAGGACTTCGACCAACTACAAGGACTCCATAACAGCGTACTTCCTCCAACTTCCTGGGTTTCGGCACCAGTGTAAAGGACTTGATGTAGGGAGGGAAAGGAGGACACAGGAACTGGGTTCTTCCACTCAAAGGTATGATTTTTAATAACAACTCAAAAGGGCTTTTCAGCAGTACACATTTGCACTTTAAACACAACAGTCTCTTTCAGAAGGGTCTCTCTCCCTTGGTATCTGGTGTGGTCGCTCTTTATCACTGTCCCCAATGCTTATAGCAATTAGAAACAGGTGTTAGTCATTATCAGGCTCAGGTGTATGCATCCTTACTGCTTTCTCTCTCTCTGGACAAATGGTCGACCACGCCCCCACCACCACAAAGGCCAAATATCTTGGGTTACATAATAACTTTGCTAGAGTAATGTGGAAATCTGAGCTGCTATAGGGACTTCAAAAATGTAAATTTTTCTCATGCAAACCCAACCCTTGTGCCTCAGGACATGCTTACAGTAACAATAGAAGTGATAACAGAGCACAAACATATTTGAACCTGTGGTTCTCCTAGTTCATGATATTAACCCTAACCTCATGCTCTGTTTTAAGAGACTACGAGAGAAGGCAATCAATGCACGTGTTGTACCTCATGAGGTGAAAAAGGGAGAAATGAGGGTTTCTCCATGTGCAGCAATTTCTTAATGCCCAGCATGACCCTGTCACGTCGGTGTTGTCTGTACAGCTTTTCTTTAGGACACAGATCCAGATTGAATCGAAGGTCAGTTGCTGAACTGAGAACAGTGGAAAAGAGAAAACAGACAAGTGGCTCTTTAATTATAGCGTTATAATGAATACATTACACACCCTCAATAGAATAGTGCATTATCAAGAATTTGGGTATAGGTTTCAGAGAACTGAAATAAACTGATTTACCACAAGCAATGAGTTCTCTCTGGCATTTAACGGAAAATAGGATTGAACAAGTAAGCCAGTCGAGACTGAAGGGTAACAAACAAATGCAATGCCACACATGGCAAAATGGTTATCTCTGACAACCAATTGCATGCTGGACTTCAACTTTAAGCAGGGGACTTTTCCATGTTTATTGTTTGGCTATTATATTGAATTTAGATAAATGGTAATGGTGATGTTTGTGGCTATTTTAGAAAAACAAATAAAAAAATTATCAGTGACCAAGTCAACAGTGTAGCAGAGAGGTGAGACATACTTCTGAAATTGTTAGTTAAGATCATACTTGATCTGGCTGACTGGACCAATGTTTGACAACAGTCAATAAATTTGACGATACTTCTGTTTAATATGAAAATACATGGTTTCTACATTTTAGTTCTAATTATTAAAGTCCTATCAATAAAAATATGTTTCTTAAAAGGTAATTTGATATGCTTTCTTAAAGCATAAAACATTTTCTTTAAAAAAAAATCACCTATTCTTTACACAAATCCTCAAACATTCTCTAAAACTGAAGAGCGGCCGATGAGTTTTCAGATCGTTCCTATGCCCCTGCCTTGAAGACATCAACAAACACCAGCAGATGACAAGCTATTCTCTGAAATATATTACTAGTGAGCTTTTTTCAATAGCTTCCCAGCCAAAACTTCTCCATAAACTATGGATAAAATTATGGGTTTTGAATAGAGATGCACCAATTGCAATTTTCTTGGCCGATTCCGATTTCCGATTTTTTGCAAGTGTGACCTGCCAATACCGATTTTTTCCGATTCAGATTTTCTTTCTAAGAACTATTATTGACCGCATATACAAACAAAATCTACCTTTCTTCGATGTAAAATTATATAATAAAAATAATCAAATAAATTATGAAACATTACAATTTCCCCCAAACTGCAATAAGTTACAGGATCTTCTCTCACTTAAACAAATCTCAAAATAAAGTGCTCTGTGACTAGAAAGAGGTAGAAATAACAATTAACTGCAAATGAGTTGCATTATATAACAAAACAGATTTCATTTTCCACTATTTTTATACATGGAACTAAACAAAAAAATTGCAAATAGTACAAAGCCTATGAACAAAACTGAAGTGTCCAATACACTCAACATTGACATTAAGCTGACATTATATGTCCAACTATCAGTTGTAAAACTGATTGCTGCTTTGGGATAGGCTTGTAACTATACCTGTCAACACTCCCTTTTTTCCCAGAAATTTGTATGGCCCAAACCACACTATATGAATAATCACATCAATATATTATTCCAAGGTTGTCCAGTTGCCAGATCTTGTATGAAACGCATCCTACTCACACAATCAACACATCATACAAATTAGTAGACGTGGGAAGTTGAATCAAGCATCGCTGTAGATGGGAGGAGAAGACTCAGCTGGTGCTCCGGCAAATAAAAATTATATATATATATATATATATATATACACATGTAAATTTAACAACAACTGGACGGAAGAATTTAATTTCATATCCCGAAGCCATATCAACAATACCCACGCCTTTTGCAATGTGTGTTGCACTGATTTTAATATCGGACACAGTGGGAAAAATGACTTTACTCAGCACATTAAATCACAACGGCACAATTTGTATGTATTTACTCTTCCCCTCCCGGATTTGTGTACCCAAATGTTGACAGATAACAGGCTGCGTGTGTGACATGACACAAGATTAAACAACTCGGGCAACGTGACGTCGGAAAAGTACCACCTATTCTGTATCGAGGAAATTTATCCGATTTCTGAACCCTCTGTCCTCAACTATGGAGAACGGCTGGTCATCCAGAGCCATGAATTCCATAATTTTCCTTGTAATTGCTTTGGTCTTTTCGCTGCTCATACCAAGGAAAGAAAGGAGATGATGCTGACTTGTGGCTGGCTCTGAGCTCTGGCTAGCTTTCTCTTTTTTAGCTTCTTTTTTAAAATGGGCATTTTAAGCTGGGTGATGATGTTTTAAGTGTCTAATTAGGTTTGTTGTTCCGAACGTTATTGTGGTGGTTCCCCTACAGTTTACTTTAGCCTTACAATTATTACAAATTGTGAACTTTATGTATTCTTCCATGCCAATAACATGTTTACATGTAGCTGTGACGTTATTGCCTGCGCCGCTGGCAACAAAACAGACTGGCTTGGAATCGGATAGACGTGAGGCTGACTGGCCGGTCACCGGTCCGGGCCGAGCATGCGGAAAATCAGCTGATTCCAGTCCCTGGTCGGACGATTGGTGCATCTCTAGTTTTGAATACTACTAAAAAATGTTCCAAGAAAGATGATCTTGGTCCTGACAGTCTCTTATATTGTACACAACTCTCAGAACAGTTTAATTCTCTGTAATACATACCACTCCTCCAAAGACAGCTCTAAGAAAACATTGGTTGCCTGTAAAACAACAACAACAACAAACATAATTGATATAACACAGATCATGCCCACATTATTTGACAAAGGAAAGAAAGAAAGTAAGAAAGAAAGAAAGAAAGAAAGAAAGAAAGAAAGAATGATCCTTACTTTTCCTATAAGTAACGATGCAAGTTCTGTTTGTCCAACTTTGAGTTTAGAGATGTCATATGAGACTGTACCCAACATTTCATCCACAACATAGTTTGCATCCATTAATGTCACCTGGAAACAAAAGACAGAACCATATCACTGACTCACTGTCCCTACACTTGTAACTAAGCCTGATCAGCATACATAGATTTTAAGGAATGTTTAAATTACTACAGGCTTTTGATACTGCAAGATCAAAATAATTAAAAAAGGAGATCTTATTTAAGTGCCAATGTTCTTGAAAATGAAATGTCCAAATATTATAAACTAACAGGGATGTGAATATATTGTGCCAGGAAGTGCATAATTTTTAATTCAAAGATATTTGTAGGTTAACTTCCCAAAGAATGGAAAACTGTGTCTCTCTGGTGCTTTCTAAACACTGTTATTTTGTTTTATTTTTATTTTTTCCTTTCATTTAAACATTCTCTGCTGACCCAACATGTCAATTTCTGGATCAGTCAATGGTGTGAGTTTGGGGCTGGACTACCTGTTTGACAACAGACTGAGAATATTTGGGAAAAATGCTTTCAAATCCATTTGGTTCCACTAGTAGTGCAAAAATTATACACTTCACTTATATAATGATCCTTTAAAAGTATCTATAATTGAAAATGTGCAGTCAGTCTTTAACCACATAATTATTTATTGCATTTATTATTATTAATATCTCATTCTCTGCTGCAGTGTCAGAAATGAACTTGTACATTAAGGGGCAATATTTGCACCCTAGATTTGATTATCAGAGGCATTTTTAAGGGGGACATATTTTCTTTAACCATTTAAAACAAGCTGTGTCTCATCTGTTTATATCAAATATGTGAATTTAATAAATGAATTAATACAAATTCTCAAGACATAGAATTTATATTACCTCTTACAAAATAATTTAGATTTTATGCCATTATTTGTACAACTTGGACTAAAATGTTAAGAACTATATGAGATGGTACAAATAAAAACAGAAAAAGTAATTTAAAAACAGAAAAAGTAAAGGGAATTTTTTGCCCCATATATTTGTCATGATTGGTGGCAGTTTTGCCCCAAATCCCCCTTAATTTCTGACCCTGCACTGCTGCATCCTGAATAACAAATGATAAAGTCATAATGACACTGTAATATCTGTGATGTCTATAATTCGAAGGGAGCTTATAAACTGTTTAATTGTAATGTTATATAATTTTCTGTTTACCTTTAACACATTTTCTTGATTGGGGTCTAGGATGAATTCAAAGGTCTCATTCCACTCTGGATTAATGTCGTTGTCAATATGTCGTGTTTTCTTCTTGCTCTCAGGGGAAGTGGGTATGAACATCTCCACATATGGGTCTGGGGTGTCCACTAAGGGAATAAGCAACCTTTATGTTTTATTGTATAAAATCAGATCTCATCCATTAATCTTTTTATCTGAGATTAATTGCTTGAGACAGGTGATTGCAATGCATGATTGCATAATGTCTGGTATCTCTAAGTTCCACCAATTCTCCATTACAAAGTATGAGAAATAGTATAATACAATCTATAACTCACACAGGTCTCCGAAAGGTCCTTTGGTGACATTTTCAGCTCGCAACACTTTCACTTTGAATTTGTGTGAGATTTGCTGTTCAACCTGAGAAATGAACATAACACTTAATTCACCACCACTAGTGCTAGTACAACTTCCCCTACTCCTAATGCTACTACTAATATTTCTCATCATCATCATCATTATAAATAAGTTAATAATTATGCAGGAGACTTTAATGGGCTTAAGATATCTAGGTCATAATTTTTTGGATGATCTGGAAGTCTAAATGTCTAAAATATGAGAAATTTAAAAAGAAAATGAGAAATTTTGATTTTACTAAATATCTCAATTTCACATCAATCTAAATTTGGGGGGGAAAAGAAGTGTCAATAAACGTGACAATGCCTTTTTCATCAGCCTTGAAAGGTAGCAAACAAGTCTCAAAAGCCTTAAAAGTCAGCATTAAAGCTATAACTATCTCTTGTACACTTTAAATTTCACAGAAATGAATGTACAGAGAACGAGGAGTCAAAGAATGCATTATGGAGAGTAAACAAAGGGCTAATTGCTTTATGTACATACTGTATATGGCTGGTAGCATGTGATTTTCCCTGTTTCTGCTTGTATCAGTCTGCTTAAAGAATAGTAAAGAGAAGCCAAATAGGCATTACTTTGCTCTATACTTCAAACCTATAGGGAACCAGCATTAAGCACTCTAGCCAATGGAAAAAGAGTCTATCCAAAAAGGCATCATCCCTCATTTTAAACTTATGGTAAACACAAAAATAAACTTGTGTTGAGAAACTGCCTCAGCTTTGGCTGTTATTCTTAGAAATAAATCTAAGAATTTGATTCTACTTACAAAGATGTGATGATCTGTGAGTGACATGGTAGCTTCACAGCTAAAACTGAGAAAAACGGCTGAATATCCTTAGAGGTCTTCAAAGACCTTTGCTCCAAGAGAATTCCTCTAGTGCCACTGGACATCTAAATGCACTAAAAGGCAAAAAAATAAGGGGGGTAAACCTTCAATTTAAGTAATTCTAATCACAGGGTATCTTTGATTTGAAAGCAAATTAATTACTGGATCTATCATTTATATGAATGATGTCATGAATGATGGGAACTAAACGAATACAAAAATGGGCATAGGATGTGTGTGTGTGTGTGTGTGTGTGTGTGTGTGTGTGTGTGTCTGCACGTGCTTAAAAGAGCAAATGGGGGTGATTACAGACATACAGGTTGAATGTTGAAATGAGTGTAGTCTGTGGTGGAAACGGGAAGTGTGCAGTCAGGAAGGGAAGTGTGAAAGATTATAACATTCATAATCTGGGCCGCATTTTTGCACACAGTACATAACTACAGGACATTTATTATATTGACAACTCCATTAATTACTACAGCCAAACATATCATCAGCATATGTGCTTTGTAGTAACACAGTATTATGAATGGCTTGCATTATGATGTGCAGACTGTGCACCATTTAATAACAGATGAGAGTAGCATTTCTCTGATCAAGTAAAATAACATGCATGTCTTCAAAATAATTACACATGAAGTATATGTTGTTCATTTGTCATCCATTGCACAGTAGCCAATTTATGTATGTAAAGAAAGTAACATGAATGATGAATGATGGAATGCAACCACTTGCTTCTGAAGACATGGATTTAACAACTGGAGACTTATGGGTTACTTTTATGCTTCATTTTGGAGCTTCAAAATTTTGGTACTCATTCACTTGCATTGTAGACCTACAGATGTTAAATGTTTTTTCTTAAAAGCTTTGCACATCTGGAATGACATGAGGGTAGAGTAAATGATGAATGTTTTTTTTTTTCAATTTTGAACAATCACTTTAATCTCAAGCGCAAAAATATTTTTGCCAGTAACTGAGAAAAACGGCAATAACGCTAAATCATTCCCTGATCAAACTCGGACTGAACTGGTCCTTGGGACAGCTGATGGAGATTAGCGAAACAGTGCTTTTGACGAGCATCAATGCGTGCGATTTTAGCACTGGGACAGAGCACGTGCACTTCGCAGTGTGTGCTGGTCATGGTCACGTAGACACGAGTAAAGGCTCAACACTGTCAAAGACACATTTTTGCATCCGTCTGCGCTGTTTTCCAAATGTTTTTCTATGTTTTACATGTGCGAGAAAGACGTCTTTGAACGTTTCCACAGCGTATCGTACAGGAGGGCAGCGTTTTAAAGACGCAATGTCAGGTTAAAAAGAATTGTAACTTTTATAAAGTCTCGAGACATTGCGTTCTCCTACATGCGTTGCGCTACGTTCGCTCTGAACGCCCCCGGCATGCGGTTCGGGCGGACATTTTCAGAATCGGAAACATTATAGCAACGGCTGCATTTGATATTTAGTAGACACTATACTGTACGTAAACCAGACCATCAAACAACTGTGTAACACTTTATAATAACTCTCATTAGAAGTATACAAATATTATTACATTATACTATGCATTATTAAAATATGATATAATTATGTTATAGTACATTCATTAAGTTAGAAATGTAACTAAAGTTTTATAAATAGCGAGCTAGGTTTTATAACTTTTCTTTCTTTACAACAATAAAAATAACGAATTTTAAATAAAAGTATTATAACTAAAAAATAACCATATGTGTTTATCATTATCATCAAAAACACCGCTTGAACTACACAACATGAAGATCTCACACTTTTTGTTCTCTTATCTCCTGCCATCGCAGGGACTTCTCGGGGCGATTATTCTCATGTTCTCTGTTTGCCTTTATTTATTTATATTATTTTATTTTTAAACAGGCTACATTCTAAAACAAATTCATAATCATTTTACATCGCATTTCGCCCAGGCAATCGTCCTCAGACTGTGTCCGTGGACGCAACAGAACAAAACATTGCACAGTTACTTTCACGCCGTGAATCAAGATGTGAGCAAACGCTTACCTGTCGTTAACTAATTACAGCCTGTGTAATCGACTTCCAGTATATATATATCTCGCCCCGGACAGGAGAAAAGCAAAGTCAAAAATCCGGAAAAATATATAAATTGTCGTATTTCTTCTATCCAGATCTTCGGTCAGACTGTCATTTTAAGAAGAGGAGGTGCTAAGAAGTTAAACATGCTTCCTATTGATGATCAAGTCTCTACTAGGCTCAGCAGTATCTTCTCTAATCCTACAAAATTATTTTTTTCCCCTTAATGTAAAATTACACATTGCTCGTACACATTTAGAGTGTTTTATTTGTGTATTTATTATTATTTTTTTAAATAACAAAATGCACCGGAAATTATTTAAAAGAGTGAAAAGGTGCCAAAGGCAACTTAAATACATAAATTGTAAATTGCGTGCAAAAAAACGTATTAAAAAGTAAATATGCTCACGCTCTCTTAAGGTAATATTCTCTAGCAAGCGGATCAGTTGTGCGGTCGAGTCGTGTTTCATTTGTCCACAAGGGGGTATTATTACTTCGTCTCACGCCTGAACGACCATTATCATGCGTCATTTGGACCCTTAAAGCTGAAGTTACGTGATTATTAGGCTACTTGAGAAAGGGGGGCATAATTTCAACTGTCGTTTTTGTCAAATCACGGACTAGTTTAAGTCATAATAATCATAAAAAATAATAATTACATTATAATCATTATCACATTAGTTTTGGTTTGTTTCGTAAAGGTACAAATCATCTGATAAACAGTAGATATGTTTCATAGAAATAAACCAATACGCTATTATAATATTTCGGAATAGCCTAGAGGCTCGTCGAGATAGTTTATGGTATCCAATAATCCGATAATCAGCAGGTACTTCATACTGTACCAACCAATCATTATTATATCACTGTCTGCAATTCGTCCGTCATAGTTCTTCGCGCTGAGTCATCTGTATTGCGTAGGATAGTATTTCTATAATGAGTAGAGTTGTGCGATTGCGTCACTCACCCCCTCAACATATAACTGCACCTCTCTCACTAGATAGTTTGCTCATTCTCTGATCTGAACCTGTGAGGAAACATCTAAGGCCTATACCAATACACGCCACAGGAATGAAGAGTGTCGCATTGCTTATTCTTTTTTTGCTGCTGAGGCTCATGGTTTGCCAAGGAGGTAAGTTATGTACTATATAACATTTTAGGCTATATATATATGTAGATACTAGTCTTGCCTATATAGCCAATATTAAGTCTTGTAAAATTCAAATAAACTCAAATATCTATGTTTTGTTGCAGCCAACCCCTGTTGCTCCCAGCCATGTCAGAATCGAGGTGTTTGCACGTCTCTGGGATCTGACTCGTATGAATGTGACTGTACACGCACTGGATACTACGGCCAAAACTGCACAACACGTAAGTGAAACCTGCATGTATAAACATCTGTAAAATATGTTCCAAGTTCGATTTCAAAATCCATCTAACTTCTTACTTTAACGTTGCGTTTACAGCTGAGATTCTCACATGGGTGAAAGTGTCTTTGAAGCCTACTCCCAACACTGTGCATTACATTCTCACCCATTTCAAAGGCTTGTGGAATATTGTCAACAAATTGTCATTTTTGAGGGATGCCATAATGCGTTATGTGTTAACATGTAAGTTGAGACAAGCTATTTCTCACAAGATTTTAGTGTTTGTAAAATATGTATATTTTTTAAATCAAACTTTTATTTTGACTTTTATGTTTGGTGTAATTTAAACTAAATATAAACCATTTTAGCTATAATTCAAATTTGAAAAAGTGTATTTTTCCTTCTGAATCAGCACGTGCCCATCTGATCGACAGCCCTTCTATATTCAATGCGGACTATGGTTACAAAAGCTGGGAAGCTTATTCTAATCTATCTTACTACACCCGCACACTGCCTCCTGTTCCGCATGATTGCCCAACGCCAATGGGAGTCACAGGTGAGTCTTTTTCTCCACGGACCTGTTTTATCACATTTCTAAGCATTTGGCAAGAACCTAATTTCCCATTACATCACAGCTCGACAGAGCGTAGTGGAAGCATATGGACTCAACCTGCCAGTCTTCATGCTTCGGGTGTGTGGAGAAAAGTAAACAAGAAGCTCCACAAACATTTGAATAGTGAAGAGAATGAGCAATTGCGGAAAAGATCTGGAGCATTTCAAGCACTTTTTGGAGTAGCTGTCAGAAACGAAGATATATATGGTGATGTCGTTTTCTCATGATTTCTTCTTCTCTCTTGGCAGGTAAGAAAGAGCTGCCAGATGTGAAGCTGGTGGCTGAGAAACTGCTCCTCAGGAGAAAGTTCATCCCAGACCCTCAACGCACCAGTCTTATGTTTGCTTTCTTCGCCCAACACTTTACACACCAGTTTTTCAAAACCGACACAAAGAAAGGTCCAGCGTTCACAAGAGCCCTGAGTCATGGGGTGCGAAGCTTATAAATTACATATTCTGTATAAAGGTATGTACTGAATTAACTACTGGCACCAAAAGTGCTTTATTAATGGTTGCCTGGTGTTTTTAGGTGGACTTGAGTCACATATATGGACAGGACCTTGATCGCCAACACAAGCTGAGACATTTCAAGGATGGCAAGCTGAGATATCAGGTAAGGAATGTCTCCACCCCAAAATTATCTAAAATAACACCTCTTACAGTTGACTGAACTCTTAGTCACCACACACCCTCCCCATTAGGTATTTTTGCTCTTTCTCAAGATTTTTATACTTTGCTTCCTTTTATATTGCAAGTATGCTTTTTCAAACATAGATTGGTGTAGGAAATTGTGAAGTAACTAAATTCAAGTTCATTGTCTCAACCAGATTCTAGATGATGAGGTGTATCCACCAACAGTCAGTGAGGTTCAAGTAGACATGCACTACCCTCCTCATGTACCTGAGACCCGTCGCTTTGCCGTGGGTCATGAAGCCTTTGGACTGGTTCCTGGGCTCATGATGTACGCCACGATCTGGCTGCGTGAACACAACCGTGTATGTGATATTCTAAAGCAGGTGCATCCTGACTGGGACGACGAGAGGCTGTTTCAGACCTCTCGGCTCATCCTCATTGGTTAGTGCCCTATAATGAAAATTCCATTTGTTACAATTGGACAATGTTTCATACGAACAAAATGTTTGTGATAAGTGTACTGGGTGGTCAGGATTGATATGTTGCTTTTGAGGCTGTTACACAAAATACTTTTTCAAATATTCCAGATTTGAATGTTTAATGTCATGCTTTCCTGGATATTTAAGCAAGGTTTTTAATAGTAGGTTGTAAACTGGTTCTAATTGATTACTCTGTATTCGGACTCTCCAGGTGAGACGATCAAAATTGTGATTGAAGATTATGTGCAGCACCTGAGTGGTTACCACTTTAAGCTTGAGTTTAATCCCGAACTTCTCTTCAATGAGCGTTTCCAGTACCAGAACAGGATTGCCTCTGAGTTCAACACCCTTTACCACTGGCACCCCCTTATGCCTGATGATTTTCACATTCAAGATGAAGTCTACAATTACAAACAGTTTGTCTTCAACACATCTATATTGACTGACTATGGTGTCAACAGCTTGGTTGAGTCCTTCACCAATCAGATGGCTGGAAGGGTAAGTCAAGGGGTAATGATGGGTTTCTGTGTCATGTATTGAAATGTATGAAATAGGAATAAAAAGTTTGACTGAATTTGTTTGGGATTAGCCTGTTGATAAGTACTGTTACAAGGCACAGATTTTTTAACTCTTCACTTTTAATCCAGGTGGCTGGAGGGCGCAATGTTCCACCGGCTGTTTTGATGGTGGCCATGAAGTCAATTGAAGACAGCAGAAAAATGCGCTACCAGTCTATCAATGCTTATAGGAAACGCTTTAACATGAAGCCATACAAATCATTTGAAGATATGACAGGTAAAGGATTTTCTTTGATGCCCAAAGAGAGGCGATTTGATTCTCTAAAATATCTCTAAATTGGCAGCAGATTGAAATCAGATCGACACATAGTTCTCTTCTTATACTTCATATAAATTAAGTCTAGTAACATACCTATTTTATGTTCAGTCAATGTAGCTGTTCTAACAGCTATGTAATAATCATGTACAGGAACAACATCCTTCTGTTATCATAAATTATTCTTAGTGTCGGTAAACAATAAATGCAGATTAAAGGATTTAGATTCTCTAACAAATAAATTTGAAGAAAAATAGTCTAGATAAAAAATAACTCCCTCACATATATGCAAATTATGTATCTTTCTATAAGAAGAGTACATACAGTTGGAGCCAAGTCAGAAATTGGGCCACCTTGAATAACAAGGTTACATAGAAACTACACCTGAGTTTTGAAAGCATACCAAGCATTATTGAAATTTAACAAGAAGAACCTGTGGATACTGTAAATTCAGTAATAATTCAGAGGACAAGTTGAGATGACTGAGCTTGTTTTACATTTTAGGAGAGAAGGAGTTGGCTGCGGAACTTGAAGAGATGTATGGGGATGTGGATGCAGTTGAGCTTTATACCGGTCTGCTGGTTGAGAAGCCCAGGCTCAACGCCATCTTTGGAGAGACCATGGTGGAGATGGGTGCCCCCTACTCTCTTAAAGGACTTATGGGAAATCCCATCTGTTCACCTGAGTACTGGAAACCGAGTACCTTTGGTGGAAAAGTGGGATTTGAAATTGTTAATACTGCTTCTCTGCAGAGGCTGGTTTGCAATAATGTCAAAGGGCCCTGCCCCATAGCATCCTTCTATGTGCCTGACGTAAAAGATTCGGTACCAGCCACTATTAATGCAAGTACTTCTCACTCGGATCAAAAAGTCAACCCTACAGTTTTACTTAAAGATCGGACCTCTGAGCTCTGATAATTATATGCTGTTAGAAAATTATTTATTTATTATTTATTTATTTATAAATATTATATTTATCTTATTTATTGGCCCGAATTCTTTTTGTATTTGTAATTAAAAGTATTGTACAAAATTCATATGTTTTATTAAATATTTATTAAATGTTTGTGTTGTAAAAATTTTACATTAGACCTCAGATTTCAGCACTGCCATATGCTGATTATCTTTTCCAGTTTCATATTGTTTACAATGTTTACTGTGGTTTAAGATGTTTTGTTTGTGTTTACTGTCTGTTTTTTTTTGTCTGCTTTTGTTTCTCTTAATCTCCACAATTTAACATCAAGATCGCAACAGAATATTTCGTTTTCTTTTAAAATATCTCTATAATTTTATGCTTTTTTAAAAAAAATTAAAATCATTTTTCTCACCTGTTTAATCTGGAAAAATATTTATATTTTCTTGTTTTCATACCTGTACATTTGACTTTATAAACTGATAAATCCTAATAAATCTAATTCTTTAACCTTGTTTTCTATTTACTGTGAATTCTATTCTTGCCCCTTTTTGTGGTAATAAATTATATTGTATATAATTTAAAATATCCACACAGCTAATTTCAAAGCAGTATATATTGTCTCTATGATTGTGGATGATATCTACGGTGAATTATTTAAGATTTAAATGTGTATATACACATTTGGGATATACCTCTACACACACGCATACCAGAACTAACATGTAGAAACCAAATTTTACATTGACTTAAGTGATTTATGATTTCTAATGTAATATTAATTAGATCAGCTATTAGAACTTGTAAATGTGTCATTATCAGAGATTACAGAATTGCAAAGCACTGTCATTGCAATTCACGGTCTGTGATTGATATCTAGGAAACATACTTGTAAACTAATATAAATATTTTTATTTCTGTTAACATAAATACTGTATATTGAAATTTTACATATATCTCCCCATAACGGGGGCTACATATAATGCTTGACCACATATGACTAACACCACAAAATAAAGGAAAACATTTAAACACAACTAATTTTGCAGAATGAACATATCCTAACATAGAGTATATCTTCAATGAAAGGTCATAATATCATGACATAACAGGGTGCGCAATAAATCAAGGGACACACAAAAAACCTTAAAACCTTTAAAATGTGTTAATTTTAAACATTTACCACAAATGTATTGAGGACTTAAATGACACCGAATTGTAGGAATGACCCACATTTGCAGGCGTTCCTGTGCGAGACATTGCTTTACATTGAAAAACAGACACAAAAACGCATTCAGTGCGAACATCCCCTACTAAACTTAAAATGAAAACTGTAATACGACAACAAGGAAGAAGAGAGAAAGGGATACAAAAGGCTTAACATGAAAATAGAGTATTTCTCCTAGGATTAGTGTTGTTGTTTTGGCAGTAAATAGTGTTTATCATAAGGGAAATATAAGTGTTTTAACTAAACCTGTACTACTGATATTTTATTTTGAATTAATGCAGTAATGCCGTTTTCTTACCTCTCTCTCTCTACCAGAATGAGCTCTGACATGTCAGAATCAGAATCAGATTTATTGCCAGGTATACTTACACATACAAGGAATTTGTCTTGGTGACAGATGCTTCCAGTGCACAAAAATACAATACAGAAACAAGATAGAGATAATAATAACAAAAAATAATTAAAATAAATACATAGAAATAAAGTAAAAATTGGATAGAAAATAAAGTATATATACAATACTCAATAAAACAAAATGTATATACACTCACCTAAAGGATTATTAGGAACACCTGTTCAATTTCTCATTAATGCAATTATCTAATCAACCAATCACATGGCAGTTGCTTCAATGCATTTAGGGGTGTGGTCCTGGTCAAGACAATCTCCTGAACTCCAAACTGAATGTCAGAATGGGAAAGAAAGGTGATTTAAGCAATTTTGAGCGTGGCATGGTTGTTGGTGCCAGACGGGCTGAGTATTTCACAATCTGCTCAGTTACTGGGATTTTCACGCACAACCATTTCTAGTGTTTACAAAGAATGGTGTGAAAAGGGAAAAACATCCAGTATGCGGCAGTCCTGTGGGCGAAAATGCCTTGTTGATGCTAGAGGTCAGAGGAGAATGGGCCGACTGATTCAAGCTGATAGAAGAGCAACTTTGACTGAAATAACCACTCGTTACAACCGAGGTATGCAGCAAAGCATTTGTGAAGCCACAACACGCACAACCTCGAGGCGGATGGGCTACAACAGCAGAAGACCCCACCGGGTACCACTCATCTCCACTACAAATAGGAAAAAGAGGCTACAATTTGCAAGAGCTCACCAAAATTGGACAGTTGAAGACTGAAAAAATGTTGCCTGGTCTGATGAGTCTCGATTTCTGTTGAGACATTCAGATGGTAGAGTCAGAATTTGGCGTAAACAGAATGAGAACATGGATCCATCATGCCTTGTTACCACTGTGCAGGCTGGTGGTGGTGGTGTAATGGTGTGGGGGATGTTTTCTTGGCACACTTTAGGCCACTTAGTGCCAATTGGGCATCGTTTAAATGCCACGGCCTACCTGAGCATTGTTTCTGACCATGTCCATCCCTTTATGGCCACCATGTACCCATCCTCTGATGGCTACTTCCAGCAGGATAATGCACCATGTCACAAAGCTCGAATCATTTCAAATTGGTTTCTTGAACACGACAATGAGTTCACTGTACTAAAATGGCCCCCACAGTCACCAGATCTCAACCCAATAGAGCATCTTTGGGATGTGGTGGAACGGGATCTTCGTGTCCTGGATGTGCATCCCACAAATCTCCATCAACTGCAAGATGCTGTCCTATCAATATGGGCCAACATTTCTAAAGAATGCTTTCAGCACCTTGTTGAATCAATGCCACGTAGAATTAAGGCAGTTCTGAAGGTGAAAGGGGGTCAAACACAGTATTAGTATGGTGTTCCTAATAATCCTTTAGGTGAGTGTATATATATATATATATATTAGGGCTGTCAATCGATTAAAAATTGTAATCGAATGAATTACATGGTGTCCCGATTAATTAATCGTGATTAATCGCATATACAAATATTTGCTGAGAAAGCCCATCATATAACAATAATTCAATATATAATGATTATACATATTTATATCAATATATAATTATACATAGTTATCTTTAAATATTAAAAAAAAAATATATATATATATATATATATATATAAAATAAAAAATATTCAGATAATTACAATGCATTACATTCCTGTAGCAGAAGAGTTAATCATTGATAAGACAATACAAAAAGCGGCTTTAGAATACAATGTATTGTTTACTACCATATTATTGAACATAAGTCAATCATTGGCGCACAGTTCACAGCAATCCATTTCACAAGTCAATTTGTCAATCAGTTTGAGATTGATTATGAGGGCTTGTTTAAGGACCCATCAATTTACACCTATGTCAGACATGCCTGTGTAGCGTCTCGGGTGCGTTGTGTCATAAACATAAATTGTTTAGGTCACTGTGTCAAGTTAAATATAGTTTAATACTCAATCTTTAAACACAAATTGAGATCCCTTAGTTCGGATTTGCGCTCCAGCAAGGGTTTTGAACGCAAGAACATAACATGTTGTCCTGTCTACTGAAGTGTTTTCTTCACTGTATAAACTGCGCGTTGCTCATACAGCTGAAATTTCACTTACTGCCCTCTGGAGTAAACAGGTGGTACTACAAGCTTGCATTTCTCAGGAATCTTCCTTATTATAGTCCGGGGGCATGCGATTAATTGCGTTAATTTTTTTAACACGTTATTTTTTGTAAAATTAATCGCACTGAATTAACACGTTAAATCAACAGCCCTAATATATATATATATAATATGACGCTAAAATACGGGGCCAACGGCAATGCAGTTTTTTCCCTTAATTACGGGACGATTCCTCATTTTGCGGGATGTTTGGCATATTCTGTTAATTAATTTTATTAATTTATTAAGTCATAAATTCCCTCAGTTCAGTTGATGATGGTGGCGTCAACGTTTGTCAGGGGTGGGGAATGGCAGAATTCAAGTGATAATGCACCAATTACAACAACGAATCTCACGTTTCACAAAACAGCATCCATCACAGTTAAAGGGAAACTAACGACGGTAGATTATGGACTTCTGATGCAGCAAAACAAGTGGGTATACCAAGGGTATATGCAAATATTGATCCTTAGAATCATTCTATGCCCAGGGAAAAAAGTAAGCATCAGGCATGTGGCCCCAACTACACCACTGGTGTGAATAGCCCCTTAAAGCACACGTTCTTACATTCAAAAACAGTTAAACAGCATAAAGGTAAACTTTAACTCTATTAAAAAAGTAGAGCTAACGGCACGAGTTGTAACAGACAATGACATCATCAAATGCATGCTTACAAACTATCTAAAAATAGAGCAAACGGATGCAATAATTAATCCAGGGTGAATGGCCCCTATTCCTCTTCATAACATACATTGCTTATGCTATGCTGCGTCATGCACCTCAACATGGACATGAACAGAGGCACAATTCCAGCTTTCTCTCTGCTCTTGCTATACTAGCAGCTTGTTACCCTTGAGTTTTTGGGAAAAAAAAAGTCACTTGGCAACATGCTGATGTCATGTACTGTACATTAAAACCAACCGAAAAATGGCTATATGCTGCCAGAACAAACAGTTCCAATATCTTCACTTGAAATTGATTTAATAACATAAAGCCTTTGTATACCTCCCATCAAAGCCATTTCACATTGTTCCTACACACTCAGCTTTAGATATGTCATGTCTAATAGGCAAACTAAATCAGTGACCTCACATCAAAGTGAGAGATGGATGGCACAGATCGTGGGCATGAGTAAAGCTTCTGACAAGAGGCATCCGATTAGGCTTTGTAATTGTCCGAGTGATTATTACTTTGCATTTGTGATCATCAATTGTCTTGGGGGGGGCTCTGATTTTCCAAAGCTTTACTGTATAAGGTCCAACTAGCTCACTTCTATGGGAGGACTCAGGGACAGTCTCCTATTTTCTGTAATTAATTGGCATGAAATTGGCACAGCAGGCCAGAGAAGGGAAGATTGCGATGCGCATGTTTCCATTGCCTTAGTACAGACTGTCTTCTGTGATTGATAGTGTAGGCTGTTTTCCTCCCTGTTTACAGGACGTGCTGCTGAGTAAGCCTGTGTGGCCGTGATTCTCGAGAGGAGATACGTGCCATCTCACAAGTGATGAGAATGAGGGGCAGTTGGACTCAGTCCCTGGTCAGTCCCAATGTGAGAACTTGGCAGAGAGAAATAGATCCTGAGAAAGCGTACTAATCATCTGTCATTTTATTGTTAAATACAACAAATGGGGGGGGGGTGTATATAAAGAGAGAGAGAGAGAGAGAGAGAGAGAGAGAGAGAGAGAGAGAGAGAGAGAGAGAGAGAGAGAAAGAGAGCGAGCAAAGTCTTTCTATCAAGTTAGTCCTCTGGCGGCCATATTTGGAATGGTCCCGGGAAGCTATTTTCAGTCATGAAAGTGCAGCTCCTATCCACTTGAATGGGGAAAGACAGAAATCTCCAAAATATTTGGTCAAGATTACGATCAAAGAACATATTTCAAATTGGCAGAAAATCTGACAACAATGGTTGCATAAATTGTGCTCCTTTACCTCAGTTTATGATAAAAAAGGGAATTTTCCAGATCTTTATTGTAAAGTGTTTAAATTATGTTTTCCATGCTTGTTCAATGAACCATAAACAATTAATGAACATGCACCTGTGGAACGGTCGTTAAGACACTAACAGATTAGGTAGACAATTAAGGTCACAGTTATAAAACTTAGGACACTAATGAGACCTTTCTACTGACTCTGGAAAACACCAAAAGAAAGATGCCCAGGGTCCCTGCTCATCTGCGTGAATGTGCCTTAGGCATGCTGCATGGAGGCATGAGGACTGCAGATGTGGCCAGAGCAATAAATTGCAATGTCCATACTGTGAGACGCCCAAGTGCTACAGGGAGACAGGAAGGACAGCTGATCGTCCTCGCAGTGGCAGACTACGTGTAGCAACACCTACACAGGATCGGTACATCCGAATATCACACCTGCGGGACAGCTACAGGATGGCAACAACAACAGCTGCCCAAGTTACACAAGGAACGCACAATACCTCCATCAGTGCTCAGACTGTCTGCAATAGGCTGAGAAAGGCTGGACTGAGGGATTACAGGCCTGTTGTATGTCCTTACCAGATATCACCAGCAACAATGTCGCCTATGGGCACAAACCCACCTTTCCTGGACCAGACAGGACTGGCAAAAAGTGCTCTTTACTGATGAGTCTCGGTTTAGTCTCACCAGGGGTGATGGTCGGACTCGTGTTTAATGTCGAAGGAATGAGCGTTACACCGAGGCCTGTACTCTGGAGCGGGATCGATTTGGAGGTGGAGGGTCCGTCATGGTCTCACAGCATCTTCGGACTGAGCTTGTTGTCATTGCAAGCAATCTCAACATTCTCATCCCTCATGTGGTACCCTTTCTGCAGGCTCATCCTGACATGACACTCCAGCATCACAGTGCCACCAGCCATACTGCTCCTTCTGTGCGTGATTTCCTGCAAGACATAAATGTCAGCGTATTTCTTCAAGTTTATATTCCCATTGTTTTTTATTCAATGACATAATTCGCAATGCTTCATGGGATTGTAGTCTATGCCCTCATGAAACACAATAGGTACACAGACTTGTACCTTTGTCTTTATGTATGAATTTTTTGCCTCAAAACAAATTTGTGATGTTGTGATTCACCTCGGAGCTGGTTGGTTCTTTTATGAAGGATATTATTAAAAGTCTATTGAAAAAATTAATGTGGAAATACTTTCAAAACCCAGATGGCTGAAAAAGTGGGTGGTCACTGTAGGTCTGTGCTGAGTTTGGTATATGTAGCTTGAAAGCTCGAGGAGGAGTTAGTGTTAGAAATTTTGGTCTCAGTTTAGAGATTTAAAGGGAAACAAACAAATAATCTTTTGTTTGTCAAGGGAAACAAACAAATAATCTCCCCCAAAATCACACCATTGGTTGAGCCAATGTTGCTGTATACATATAACCTTTATATGACATAATATTAACAAATAGGCCTATTGAATGGCAAAAACATAATTGCAATCATAGCACAATGGCATTCTTTCATTATTTGGCTTCTTGAAATGCCAGAGCAGCATTTGTGTTCCTTTTCTGTGTGTGTGTGTGTGTGTGTGTGTGTGTGTGTGTGTGTGTGTGTGTGTGTTTGAATAAGGAAAAACGCGTAAATGGAAATGTTTTGTAAACTTTATCTTTGTGTCGCTTAATTGTGTTGTAAAGGTTGTAAAGGCAATGATGTAGTACTATGGTTAATGTCAAATGAAACTGGCAATGCTGCTCACATGCATGAGGTAATGATTGCAATGTTGCTTTCGGTTGGGTGGTGGCCATATGACGAAGAGTTAACTCATCAATGCTAAAACTCCATCCTAAAACTGGACCTCGATGTGCCACTTGCCTCAGGCCTCATCTGATCAAATGACACAATCTGTTGTCTCTGACTGACTTGTCTTTTGTTGTTTTGATTTTGTAATATCTTCGTTTGAATATGGACAGGAGGACAGTGAAGGACACAGAGAGGGAAAACCTGTGAACATGTAATAATATACCTCTCACATTCAAAGTGTATTTACATAGCTCTGTTGTTAATAAGTTCTTCATAAGCCTCTCTTTGTGTTTTTTTATATATATATATATATATATATATATATATATATATATATATATATATATATAATTCCCCGTCTGCCGCTCACTTCGACGTTGTGTCGAATAAGTACCTCCCTGGCAGACATATGTAGAGCAGCGGGTTGGGCAACACCTAATACCTTTGTGAGATTCTACAATCTCCGGGTTGAGTCAGTATCGTCCCGTGTTTTCTCAGGTCCGAGCTAGTAGAACTCGGTAACACGCTGACGTCTGGCCGGGTGGATCGCTTGCACCTGGCGCCCTTTCCCTCGGCTGACGTAAAATTGTGCGCCTTCTCTCCCAGGAGATCCCACTCATTCGGATCCCTGGTGATTCCTCCCTAGCCCTTTGGGTCTGCAGTTCAGCGGAGGAACTCGCCGACCCAATCCACTGCGGGTACTTAATCTACCCTGTACTGGAATAGGTGCTCCACAGGTAAGGACTCCTACGTGGACTCCCCCTGTGTGTATTGTCCGCGGTATGGTCTCCTTACGAAGTGGACCCGCGTCTCCCTTAGGCAGTCCCAGCTGCCCTCCGGTCGCCGTATTGTAGCAACTACCCCCTCTAACGAGGTTGGATCTACCACTGCGCCATTTCCACACGCCGCCTAAAAAACCCATGTGACGTATTCACCACTCATACCTCCCCTTCAGGGCAGGGGTGGTCTCCGCAGGGTCTTTTCCCCCTGAAAGAATAGGAAACTGGATAAGACCCCCTTCCCTCGATGCGTGTAAGGGCCCCGGCCATTCTTGCTCTATGCGGAGTAACATAGAGAGAAAAGAGGCCCAGCCAGGCTTGACCCATTCCCAGGTTGGCAAGCGTCGACTTGTTCCCCTGCCTAGGGTAACCAGAAGGATTCCGACTACTTTTTTTGGGGCATTGGGGAAGGCTACATGCAGTCTGACACAGCTGGTCGCCTCTGCACGTAAAATACCTGCCCACTCCTGTGTTAGCAGAACACATATACGGCTCAGCGCATGGCGTGATTTAAATTGGACACCTAGTATCGCTTCTTCGACACAACTTTGAAGTGAGTGACAGACGGGGAACATCTAGGTTACGTATGTAACCTCCGTTCCCTGATGGAGGGAACGAGACGTTGTGTCCTCCCGGCCACGTCGCTGAGCCGAGCCACTGTAATGGCCGGACCATTTCCGGCTCCTCAGAAAAATCCTGAATGAACTCAACGTATTTCCCCACTTTTATACCCGTATGTCCGGGGGCGGGGTATGCAAATACTGTCTGCCAAATTCTCATTGGCCTTTTATCATAGATCAGAGGCATATTCTGCGCTCAAGAGAGACCCCTAGTGTCGCTTCTTTGACACAATGTCTCGTTCCCTCTATCAGAGAACAGAGGTTACATCCATAACCTAGACGTTTTTTTTTACAATAATAATACAAATTATGTGTGTGTGGTCCATTGTACAGAAGATAAAGATTATCAGTATAATGAACAAAAACACTTTAACTAGGGTCTTTATTTTTCTATGCCAAAAAGTTTCACTTGACCTAATAATGCAAAGTTTAGTTTAGCTTGTTTTTTGTCATTTGATTTTGAACATCTAAAAATATTAAAATATATTTAAAGATTACACTTCTACACAGATCAACATCTACACAGTACACAAGACAAGAGGTCAAAGCTTCTCTTGTGAATTGTGATAAAACCATGTTGTGCACATTGTGCATTTATTTATTAAATGGATAAGGAGAAAATTCTAAGAATGAGGATATTAGACTCTGGGGAATTCAAACCAAAAGCATAAATTATATAAGGGTTTCTTTGATAAATATCTTCCTACATTCTGTAATATTCGTTTTCTTTCTTTCATTCACATGTTTCATGTTTCAACTTTTAGCAAGTAGAATTTTCATTTATGCCATATTCTGCACTCTTCACCTGATTAATACTATGTTTCCTTTTGTGTGGAGACATCAGTTCTAAGACCTGTGTAGCTTTTTAGTTAGGACATCCAGATCCACAATCATCAAGAACCACCTCTCAAGATCAGCCCTCAATTTTTCCACAACCACAAAAGGCTACTGATGAACTCACAGTCAGAGCATCTGGGTAATGTCTGGACCATGTTTGCACTGCATCAACAGATGAACCAGTTTTACCACTCATCATACCACTGATGGCTAATACAGTAACTATAGACAATGCGTGGCATCAGACTGCTCACGACTACAAATGAGTCATACTGGTATACTAATAGTCCAACATGAATGTGATCAGGCTTTCAAGAGTGGTAGAGAGGAAAAATGCAGCATTATATATATATATATATGGGTCAATGACATGACATGTTTTTTGTGTCCAAATTCATTATTTTCCTAAAAATAATTTGAATAAATACATGTCATATATCAAATGGATCTGCAATATCTCCTTTATAAGAAACCCTTTTCATTTTATTGAAATTCAATAGATTTTTTTAGTTTTGGTGTTTGAAAGACCAAAAATGTCAGGTAGTGCGACCGTCCGAACGTACAAGCAGAGAACAAAACTGAGATATAAATGTTCATTTTCTCAATAAAATACTTAATCAAATATTTTGGCATGATTTTATGTTAAATTCCTTATAAATGAGGGGAAATAGTGTATCGGTCCTATTTCAAAACTATCCTATTACTTAAAAAACTTTTGTCCGAAAAATTTACTTCTACTAATGTCAGGGAGGGCGACCGACATAAAAATGCAATTTTATGCAATGTTCCTTTAAGAAAACCATGTGACAGCATATGATATCACACAGAAGACTCCAGAGGACCCCTTTGATGCAGTAACAAGGTTAGTCACCCTCCCATAAATATTAGATAATTTGACATTTTTGAGTAATGATGAGGTTGATTCAACTTATCATGTCAGGTGGTATGACCCCTGGAAAACTTTGAAAATGTGTTGTTATTATAAAAATGTGTATTTGATTTAAAAAATGTATGTATAACCTTGAGCACATGGTCAAACATTTGTATAGGCATCCAAGTTAATGCCTATTAAATTCGAATTGAGTTTGAAATGTCAGGTGGTGTGACCAATATGTCAGGTGTCGCGACCAGAGTTACAGTTAAACCAACTAAAAAAAGTCATGTTAATTCATGTTTTTGAATATATTAAATACATTTGAATAAATATTTAAAGCTTTTAAGTTGTTTAAAGGTGCAATCTACACATATATATATATATATATATATATATATATATATATATATATATATATATATATATATTTATTTTATTATGGTATGAGTGACAATTTAAAGAGCACATTGTCCATCTTAAAGTCCTATTCTTCAAGAATATAGGACTGTATAATCAACATTGATACTAAAACAATTGCATCTTTAATCTATTTTAATTTGTTTTTGTAAATGCCATTATCAAGCAAGGAGAAAACAGCACGACATAGAGCGCGTTTAAAAAGTGATCCAGTTGCAATAGCAGAGTACCTTGCCAAAAGAAAAGAAAGTTATTGTGTTCATTATGTATATCTAGATACATTACAACTTAAGTTAATATGGTGTTCTGGTATTTTTTTGTGGTAATTGCAGTTATTACATACTTGATAGTAGTGTCATACAGCATTACAGAAAAGCATAGTTATTAGTCATGAATTCGAATGATTAACAAACCATTACCCATTCTATTAAATATTAAAACTAAAATAATGTATTTTACAAATGATATAGTACAGGTGAAACTCAAAATTTGAATATTGTGCAAAAGTTAATTTATTTCAGTAATTCAAGTTAAAAGGTGAAACTAATATATTATATAGACTCATTACATGCAAAGTTAGATATTTCAAGCCTTTATTTGTTATAATTTTGATAATTATGGCTTACAGCTTAAGAAAACCCCAAATTCAAAATTAGAATATTGTGAAAAGGTTTTCATAGCTTGGAATATCTAACTTTGCATGTAATGAGTCTATATAATATATTAGTTTCACCTTTTAATTTGAATTACTGAAATAAATGAACTTTTGCACGATACTCTAATTTTCAAATGTTTTTTTTTCTTGACTTACTGTTACTACTGAATCTATTGAACAGTAGATTGAATTCTGCCCTTAATGTTTCTGGGCTCAATATTTGCACTAATTCACTGTTCCATATAAAAGATGTTCTCATTTATTAAACGTGTTCCTTGAGGTTTCAAAGTTATATTTTTAAAGAAGCGATGATCAAATGTTATCATAACATGCAGTATTGTTTTGAACTTTCTTCTTAATTAAATTTAATTACATGATTGAGATACAGTATAAATTGGTCAGAGGATTAAAAAAAAAGCCAACTGAAACCTGAATAAAATTTATTGACATATCTTTCTTTTTATTTTGTGAATATCAATCATTATTGATCAAAACGTCAGGTGGTGCGACCGGTCATGGTCAGGTGGTGCAACCAGCAAATTTACATTTAAATGTATCAATTCCCACTGCAATCGCAAAATGAAGTAAGAAATATAACTGTAAACCTTTATATAACGTATACAAATCATTTTTACAGTTAAAAACAAAACATAAAAAGTCCTTATGGAAAAATGGGTGTTTGAACACACAGAAAAGCAGCCGTTTATATGATTTGGAATAAAAGGGCAATAAATAAAGAAATAAAAAGGGAATTTACCATGTGATATGCATTTTAGACACTACAATGATTCATATTTACAAGTCTCAGTAGTGTTAAGTACATTAAATGTATATTATTTTAAATTAATATATGGTCGCACCACCTGACATTTTCTGGGTGGTAAAATCAGAAATCTTGTTTAATAATCAATTAATGCTGCCTAAAATGCTGTAAAACCAATATGAATCAACACCATACATTTTTTTGGACATAAAAATGCATTTTTAAACTGTTTTGCTTAAAATATTTTTTTTTTCATCTTGAAAATCTTATTTGTCATTGACCCATATATATATATATATATATATATATATATATATATATATATATATATATATATATATATATATATTTAATGTAATGTAACTTCACCTCACCTTAAAAAATACCTCACAGTATGATGCTACAACCACCATGCTTCACTGTTGGGATGGTATTGTGCAGGTGATGAGCGGCGCCTGGTTTCCTCCAGACACTAAGTTGTGATTTGAGGCCAAACAGTTCACTCTTCTTTTTTCATCAGACCAAATAATCTGAACAGCTCTAGGAAGAGTCCTGATTGTTCCAAACTTCTTCCATTGAAGAATTATGGAGGCCACTGTGCTCTTGTGAACCTTCAATGCATCTGAATTTTTTTTGCAGCTTTCCCCAGATCTGTGCCTCGACACAATCCTGTCTCTGAGCTCTGCAGGCAGTTCCTTCGACCTCATGGCTTGGTTTTTGCTCTGATATGCATTTTCAGCTGTGAGACCTTATATAGACAGGTGTGTGCCTTTCCAAATCATGTCCAATCAATTTAATTTGCCACAGATGGACTCAAAGTGTAGAAACATCTCAAGGATGTTATATGTTATAAATATACTATGTTATATTTTAGCATCTTCAAAGTGGAAACACTTTGCCTAGATTTTGCAGAAATGTACTCTTGGCATTTTCTCAACCAACTTCTTGAGGAATCACCCTAGGAAGCTTTTTAAACAGTATTGAAGGAGTTCCAATCTATATGCTGGGCACTTATTGGCTGCTTTTCTTAATTATTCGCTCAAAGTCATCCATTTCAAAAACACCAATTTTTTTTCAAATAACATTTTTGTTTTGTAATTAATACGCTGGCACAATTATATTTTTGTCTACAAAACTAATTTCAAACATTTAAGCCTTCAGATCAAAAGATCAATATATATACTACCATTCAAAGGTTTGGGGTCACTTTCCAGAAAAGTCTCTCTCTCTCTCTCTCTCTCTCTCTATATATATATATATATATATATATATATATATATATATATATATACACACACACACACACACACACACATATATATACTGTACAAAATACTGTGTATATATATACACTGTACAATATAATCAATAATACATTCAAAATAATACAAATTAAAGACGTGGGAGCCAAACAAAACCTAATTGTTCCTGCTTTAACTTTTTTTTGTCCTTTTTGTCATTTCATTGGTTATTTTTTGTTATTATTATTATTATTATTAAATATCTAATTACTGCACTGGTAATGTAATGTTTCTCTTGCAAGTGCAAAGAAAACATCAATTACAGATATGAAAGAGAAGGTATGAAAGTGAAATGTCATAATCGGGCATTATATAATTATAGATATATACATACAAATAAATATATACACTAATCACACATCCATCCACTACACCTCTCACCACTGTCCCTCCCTGAGAGCCCTCCAAAAACAAAAGATATTTGCCCCATTTCTCCACAAACAGGTCTAGACTCCCCAGTCTTCTGGATACCCCTTCCTCAAAAGCTGCCACTCTGGCCATCTCTGCAAACCACTCTTGAAATGGGGGTGCTCCAGCCGACTTCCAACTCCTTAAAATAATCTGTCTGGAAATCATAATACTAGTCAGGACCCAGTTTTTCACATGCTTATTCTCCAAATGAATGACTGCCCCATCTCCTAAAATACAGAGCCTGGGGCAAAATAAAATTTGAGATGCTAAAACCTCACACATAAACTAACAACTAAAACCTCGCACCACAATTCTTTAATCTTAACACATCCCCAAAAGACATGGGTTGTGTCTCCATCTTCTGATTGACATCACCGGTAGGTGGGTGTATCTTTAAGACCAAGCCTATAAAATCTATAGGGGGTCCAGTAGACTCTGTAAAATCTTAAATTGCATAAGGCGAACCCTTGAATCTCTAGATGCAGACTTGACGTTTTTTAGAATCCTATCCCACTATCCCTCCTCCAACTCCAAGTCTAGATCTATCTCCCACAATCTCTTAAGAGAAGTTGAAGTTCCATCCCCCAGACTCTGAAATAACAGGAAGTAATACACTGATGCATCATGACCATTTCCAAAAGCAGTAATCACCACTCCCAGAGTATCTGCTGCTTTAGGGGGGTGTAAACTACTCCCAAAAACAGTACAGAGCAGGTGGCGCAGCTGTAAATATTTACAGAACTGAGGTCTGGGAATCCCAAAAAGTTGAACCAAACTTTGAAAGGATCTCAACACTCCACTCCAGAGAGGGGGACATCTATAGGGAGTGACAGTAGCAGGTAGTTGAAATTTGGAATATGGTTCATTTTAAAAATATTAACCTTCCCAATCATCGATAAATGTAATGAAGCCCACCTGTCAACATTGCTTGAAAACCTTTTTTATTAAAGAGTCAAAATGAACTAACTAAATCAGACTGTTTGGACCCCTGGAAGGCACCCGGCTGGAAGGTCGTTACTGGACAGCATGCTGACAGAGCCAAAGCTTCGGATTTAGACCAATTGATTTTTTTCCTGAGAACTTGGAAAAGGAATGAATAATTCTGTGGGGTAAGGCATAGATCTAATAGGGTCAGAGACAAATATTAAAATATCATCTGCGTAAAGCATTTCAACTGGTTTAGTAAAAACATTTGTTTCTTCCACTGCTACAGTGTGTCTATAAAGTAACTTAATCCAACCAATAAATGTACTCCCGAACCCATACATTTCCGAAATCTTAAAGACAATCCCATTCTACCATCAAACACGTTTTTGACGTCAAGTGAGATGGCAGCGACCAGAAACTGATCATTTGCTACTGACCACATGATATTGATGAAACATCAGAATGTTTCAGAAGAGCCATGGCCTCGAACCCCCCCCCCCCCCCACCCACCTGATCTATATAAGATCTATAAGAGATTTCATAACATTACTTAATTGGTTAGCCAAAATTTTTGACACAATTTTTACATCTAGATGGATCAGGGAAATTGGGCGGTTGTTTGGACCTTTGTCCTTTTTAAGAATCAGACTGATCCGGGCTTTCCATTCTTTAATGATTCTGTATAAACTTCTAACAAAAGTGGAGCCATTTCTGTAGCATAATATCTAAAAAAAATTCAGCAGCAAATCCATCTGGCCCCTAAGCCTTGCCTGTAGGTAAGGCCTTAATTACCTCGTCAAGCTCCTCCAAGGTTATCTCAGAATCAAGAGAATTGTTTTGCTCAGTCGTAAGCTGAGGGAGTTCTAATGGTTCCACAAATTTTCTAATATCTTCATCAGTAGACGAAGACGTGGATCTATAAAGATCAAGACAGAAAAGGAATTAATAATATCAATGGCCGAGGTAAAGATTTCACCACCATCAGATTTCACTGAGGAAATGGTAGAAAAAGACTCTCTCTGCTTTATATATCTAGCCAAAAGCTTGCCTGCTTTGTCCCCCAACTCAAAGTATGTGTCTTGCCCTGAATAACCAAAACTCTACTTTCCGTGAAAAAAATAGCATTACACTTTTAATATTCCCTTCCAACTCCATGAGTTCTTGTATTTTGGATTTTTTGGTAAATGAGGCATGAAGTATGATCTGACCCCTGAGAACTGCCTTAAGTGCCTCCCAAGCCATGCCCACAGAAGATACTGAAGACCAGTTGGTCTCCTTGTAAACATTGATTTCAGTCTTTAACATTAACATTTGTTGGATTTTGTACATTAAATCTCCAACTATAAGATTAAATATCTCTAAATTCACCAGGGTGTGATCTGAGACTAAGATGTTTCAAATTATGCAATCAACAACAGGTGAAATTAAGAAAAAATCTATTCTAGAATAAATTTTATGGACTGATGAATAAAAATATCCTTACCAGATAGGTTCAAAGGTATCTGTAAAATATCTGCAAGACCAAGATTTTTACACATCCTGTGAAGCGACAATGTTGCTCTAGGGGGCTTACACACTTTTGCTTCACTATGATCAAAGACTGAGTCCATCAAAAGATTAAAGTCTCCTCCCAATTTTATATAATGAAGGGTGCCAGCGGCTTGCAACATCCCTTCAAGATCAATAAAAAAGCCCTGATCATCACTGTTAGGCATGTAAATATTAGCCAAAACCAACCTTTGCCCCTCAATTTCTGCTAAAACAATAGTGATTTTCCCTAATTGATCTTTAATTTGTTTGAGAGATTTGAATTGTAGATGTTTACTTATCAATGTAATGACTCCCCTACTCTTACTTGAGCCAGCACTAAAGAAAAAAGACAGCTTTACCATTGGATTCTTCAAGTCTGGTGCTTCTGCACAAATTTTGTATGGCAAAATTACATAACAGAAAATACTTTGTAAAACAAACACCAACCAACAGGCAGAATAAACACAAAGAACGTTTAGATTCATTCACAGAACTGTCTCGAAGGTGTGTTCCTCAACAAAACATATTCCAATCGATATAAAGCCTTTTTGTTTCCTCAAACAGACAAGCAAGTGTTCAGTGAGCTGGCTGTTTATGAGTGCAGCAGATGATGTAATCATTCTAATGTCCCGCAAAAAGTATTCCACAAAAAAATCTCAAGCCAACAGGAGGCATAAGCACAAGGAACTAACAGATTCATCCACAAATGTCCCGAAGGAGTGTTATTTACAAAACAAACACCAGACGCTATGCAGAACCAGCACAAAAAGAAACAAAACAGGCGTCCCAGTTACTCAGATGGTCAAGAGTCAAATTTACTCGAAAGGCACATGAAAAAATACACCCTGACTTGCTCAGTCCATCAACTTGATAAAAGACATCCTTTGCGTGAGCATGTAGATATTTGTGACCATACCCAGCATCCACCCTCAATCTGGCTGGGAACCCCAGTGCAAAAGCGATCCTCCGTCAATGCAAAAGTTTCTTGAAGG
Organism: Moxostoma hubbsi; assembly: GCA_032164185.1. Taxonomy (NCBI): domain Eukaryota; kingdom Metazoa; phylum Chordata; class Actinopteri; order Cypriniformes; family Catostomidae; genus Moxostoma; species Moxostoma hubbsi. Next base: position 29,735,411 of record JAVLUX010000031.1, on the reverse strand, counting down.
AGAAGTGTTATTTCATAAAACAAACTTCAGCCGCAAGGCAGAACCATCGCAAACAGAAACAGTTTCCTCAGACAATCGAGTGTATGTTCAGCGAGTCAATCCACTCACATAAGAAACACCAAATGGCTAACTCACTTCAATGTATTTATTAAGGACAGTGCTTGTTTGGGACATGTAAATACTTTGCGGCCATCCTTCGCATCTATTCTCAGTTTGGCCGGAAACATCAGTGCAAAAGCGACCTTCCGTTGATGTAAGAGATTCTTACACTCGAATCGACCATGTTTCTCTCTTGTCGAATTCGCAAAATCCGGGAACAAGAAAATATTGTGATTCTTCCAAGAAAGCTTTCCTTTGCTCCTCACCTTGTGCAACACAAGATCTTTATCGGGTGATCTAAAAAATTTTTCCGGAATGGATCAGGGCCTGTTTTCCTCAGCCGATCTGCAAGGCGGGACTCTGTCTTTTAATGTCTCCAGAGCCCGAGGATTTAGAATTCTTTACCATGTTTACCTCAAAGTCCAAATATGTAACTGCATGTATCGAATCTCACTGGATTATAACATGAAAATAATAAAAAAATTAGCAAAGTTTGCAGAGCTGTCACTCACACATCTGCTCCTTGCATGGCGTCACGTGACCCCCCTCAATGAGCCATTTTCAAAGAATGTGTCATAAACTGTATTTATTGTCATTATTTAAATCTTTTGGCTAGTACTTGATCATTTCTTTCTGACATTAAGGTCACATGAGCAATAAACAAAAACTTGTCCGGTTCCCAAACATATACAGGAATGAATCAAAATCCCCTCCAGCTACGTAACACTTCCTGTTAAAATATTAACTGTGTGTTGTAATATCCATCAGTGTGTGGGTGTTTATGCTCATTTTAAGCAAGAATAAATATTTAATTTACAAGATTTACCTCTGAAAAATCTGCTTGGCTTGACTTTATAGTTTCTGTCAATCTTCCTATGTAATTTGTGATAATATTAATATTCACACACCTTGTCCTTATATTTTTTCAACTTGAGAAATGTCAATCAATTTGTCTTCTGACTAGGCTGTAATGAGCGCCTGAGTCACCTTAATTGCTCCAACCTAAACCAGCTTTTATTAGAATTTTCATTCTTATTTGTTTCATGTTTAAGTCAAGTATCAATACCTCTATTGCTCATACTTGTGGTAAGGGATTTAAATGACTCCCTGTCCATCACTAGGACCATTAATGTGCTATACAGCGGCAGTTCTAGAGGGGGCCCCACCATGTGAGGTCGTGTGCATCATATTCAAAGTCTTCTAAAGGCATATGTATGGGAAGAATATAGTATCAAAATTATTCACAAATGCATAAACACTTATCCATCAATTCGATAAATGTCATACATGCATCTTACTATACACACACAAATGACTTTCGACTTGTGTTTGTGAAATTATGAATTAAATGAATGTGCACCTATATGTACAAAAAGAGACATATTTGTGAATACAAATGTTCCCTTTTGTATAAATTTAACACAGTTTGCATGTCTAACCAAATGAAGATGTTCCAAATGAAACACAAAATAGTCTTGTGAAGTATCGAATGTTTATTTGTGGATCAAGTGACAAATGTGCATTCATTGAAAGTTTTTTGTCTATTCTGTTTTATTTATTTGAATTTTGAGACTTTTATTTTAGCTATTTTACCATGGCCGAGCCACACACAAACAACTACCAATGAATAAGTCCTGAATTCATCCATAGTGTGGTTACATCTATCCATCAGTTTGGGAAAACTTCCCAAATGCGTATTATTAGCCTTATACAAATGTCTTTTTACTTGTGTCTATGTAATTTATTAAAGGAATAGTTCACCCAACAATGAAAATTTGCTGATAATTTACTCCATCCAAGATGTATCAAGAGTTTTTTTCTTCATCAAAACAGAATTTAAGATTTTTAAGATTTAATTTCAGGCCTCCTCCTTTAAACTGAGCAAATGAATGCACTTATTTTGACGGTCCAAAAAGCATATTTAGGGTGCATCAAAATAATCTACATGACTCCAGTCAACAAATAAAGTTCTTCTGTACCCAAACGATTGATTATTTTTAGAAACAAAACAATCTTTATATACTTTTTAACTACAAATGTTCGCTTCCACACATCTCTGTGATGCACGCTCATGAAAGGGATGACAGAAGCTCGTTAGTAGAGGACAAATCAGGAAGCGCATTGTTGTTTACAAGAGAAACTTGTACAGACCACAGACCAAGCGCCGTTCACAAACCAAAACAAATATAAAATAAAAATAATTTCCAAATAATAATAAAAAACATTACTGCAGTAAATAACCATCCTTTATTACCCTCCAATATTTGAGAGAATGAAGGGGTGTACTGATATCCAGGTTCAGCATGATAAGCCAGAGCTTCAATCACTCATGATCATGTATCATTTATCATTTATATGAATAAACGTATAATTTTTTTTCGTAATTATTTATAAAACAAATTATACAAATATTTTCCCTGCATGCATTTTTTTTCTGGTTTCTGAAGATTGAAGCATCCAGGGTGCACACACAAAATGACCATTTTGAACAATACACTTGTACAAATACAAATCTACAGCAAAACAATTAAACTTTTGTACAGTGCTCCTCTTTTGAACAATGACGCGCTTCCTGCCCCCTCTCCCATGAATGAACCAATGAGTTTACGTCATCCCTCTCATGAGCGCGCATCACAGAGATGTACGTAAGTGAACATTTGGAGTTAAAAAGTATTGTTTTGTTTCTAAAAATAATCAATTGTTTGGGTTCAGACAAACTTTATTTGTCGAGTGGAATCGTGTGGATTATTTTGATGCACCCTAAATATGCATTTTGGACCGTCAAATTCACGTACATTTACTTGCATTACAGTATTTAAAGGCCTGAAATGAAATGCTAAAAATCTTAAATTCTGTTTTGATGAAGAAAGAAACTCAGAGCCATAGGAGGAAGAAGAGCACTTGGGGAGATCGGGGAGAAGGTATTGAGGATTCGGACGAAGGTCTACGTGAGTTTATGCACAGATAGACAGTAGGTAAGTCCAAGTGTTTTGTTACCCATGAAATGATAACATTAACTTGGATTTTGATATTGTCTTTTATTCCTCTTGTGCAGAACTTAATTGCTATTGTTGTAGTTACTTGTAGTTCAGAGTATTTATGTTCACATTCATGTGGTCAAACTGGAAACAAAACAATTTACAATTAATATCCAGTATTGTACCAAATAAGTCTATACAAAATTCTAACATCAGCCTTTTGATGGTAAACACTAAAGTATTTCCTTATAAATCAAAGATATCCCATACAATGCAAAATATCACATATTTGCATGAACCATTATCACAAATGTGATACAACCATCAATATGGAGAAACAGTCTCTGTATTACAAATACGTGTTTAAAATTTGTTTACCAACCAAATGCAACATATATTGAAAGAATATTTCAACAGGTAATATAAAACAGTATATATCTGCACAAACATCAAAAAACAAGTGTATAACATTAGTAGCACAAATTAAGGTGCTAATCACAAATAGCGATCTACATAGCAATACATCAAGAACCATCAATATACTTATAACAACAAAAGCATTACTCACCACACTGGGAATAGATCATTTTAGATTATAGTTTCATCTGGAATGTTACAGAATTACAGCAAGTCTAAACACAAGAAAAACGTGGCTTTTTCCCTCAGTTTTTGTTTTGTTTTGTGTGCCCTTTCTTGGGCAATCACATGAGCTCTCAGGCTCAATGTCCTTAAAGGGGCAGCACCCAACAGTTAATTGAAGAGACTAGACAATGACTGAATAGCAGGGGTGAGTATTTTATAGAGAGAACGTAATTGTGTGTGAGAATAAGATCAGGTGTGTGATTAATAGTCCGGGGAGAGAGAAAATGGAGTGTGGAATGAGTGGGGGAGTACGGTGTAGATGTAATATTACCCCCCTCTCCACAGGCCGCACCAGAGGCCCAGAACTCCCGATGACGAGGCCGACCCCGTCCACGTGGAGCTTGATGCTGGGGATGATTTGTGTGGAAGTTGGTTAGAAAGGCTGGATCTAGAATGTCGTCCCGAGCCACCAAGCATCTCTCTTCTGGGCCATACCCCTTCCAGTCAATGAGATACTCAAGAGGACCTCTTCAACATCGAGGGTCCAGGATCTCACGAACGGCATAGACTGGATCATCATCTAACAACGGTGGTTGGAAACCAAACATGCATTGAAATGGAGTTAGGCCGGTGGCAGGTTGGCGTAAGGAGTTTTGGGCATACTCGGCCCATGGGAGGCAGTGGTTCCAGCAGTGTTGTTTGTGGTGGCAGTAAGTTCACAGAAAACGTCCACTTTCCTGAATCTTCCTTTCAGTCTGCTCTTTGGTCTGCAATTGATATCTAGATGATATACACACTGACATACCTAGGAAGAAGAAGGAGGCTTTCCATTTTCTTGCGATAAAATGGGGACCGCTAGACATTATGTTTTCTGGTAGGCCAAAGTTCCAGAAGACATGATGGAACAGTGCTTCAGCGGTCTCCAGAGCATGGGAAGAGATTTCATGGGAACCAGATGACAAACCCTAGAGAATATGTCTACTGCTACAAGCACACAGGTGAAGCCATACAAGGAGGGTAGATCTGTGATGAAATCCACTCCTAGATGTGACCAGCTGCGAAGAGGAACAGGTAGCAGAAACAGTTTGCCGGAAGGAAGATGGCGGAGAGATTTCAAGATGGCACAGTCAGGGCAGGACTGGAGGAATCATTGGACATCCCAGGACATACATGGCCACCAGTAGTGATCCTTTAGGTGCAAGAGGGTCTGAAGGATTCCAGGGTGTCCCCTGCCAAGGGAGGAGTGCAAGCTTTCGAGTAGTTGAAGATGGATAGGAGCGGGAATGTAGGTACGTCCTTCAGGGCACCCCAGCAGAGCTGGTTCAGTGATGGAGACCTCAGCGATTTGATCGTCCATGGTCCAGTGAATCGGACTGACTATCAGGGAGGGATGTAGAATGGTCTCTGGATTAGTGGTGATGGGATCTGGAGCATGACGTCGAGAGAGAGCATTCGCCTTGTTGTTTTTGAACCCTGGACGATATGTAACGTTGAAATGGAACCTTGTAAATAATAGTACCCACTGGGCCTGGCAGGGTTCAACCCTCGAGCATCTTTAAGGTAATCCAAATTGCGATGTCTGTGATAACTTGGAATGGATGACGGGAACCCTCAAGCCATTGGCACCACTCCTCAAGTGCCAGCTTGATTGCAAGAAGCTCCCGGTTGTCAATGTCGTAGTTTTGCTCTGCCGGGGACATCTTATGGGAGAAGAAAGCACATGGGTGCAGTTTTGTGGGATTCCCCTGCCGCTGAGAGAGGACGGCCCGAAACCAGTGGTGGACCACAAACGGTAGATCAGGGTTAGGATGTATGAGGATGGATTAGAGGTGAAAGAACCTTGAGCTGTTGGAAGGTGATGGCAGCAGTCATGGTCCAGGACAGAGACTTGGACTTGGAATAAAGGAGTGAGGTGTGAAGTGAGGCAAGTGTGATGTAATTATGAATGAACCGGCTGTATAAATTGGCAAATCAGAGGGAACGCTGTCATTCCTTTACTGTTGTCGGTGGTGGCCAAGACTGGACTGCCTGGAACTTCCCTTGGTCGATCTCCACTCCCTCTCGTCTGATGTTCTATATTCTATTGAACAGTGGGTTGATGGAATGTGCACTTTTCTGCTTTGAGGAATAAGCGGTGTTCACGGATCAGTGTTACATGATGAAATTGTTCAGGAAGCTTTCGGGAGAAGATGAGGATATCGTCTATGTATATGATTACGAAGCACTGGAGGTATTCCCTGAAGATCTCATTCATAAATCCTTGGAAGACAGAAGGGGCATTGGTCAGGCCATAAGGCATTACCCTATATTCATAATGTCTGGTGGGCATGACGAAGGCGGTTTTCCACTTTTCCCCCTTCCGTATTTGGATCAGGTTATATGTGTATGCTACCCCTTAAGAAATTGTTGTAAATTTTAAAATTAAATACTTCTATCTGGTGCAATTTGAGAGCAAAATTAAGAGGCTTGTGTTGTGCACTTGTAAACAATGTTGTGCTCTTAAAGCTGCAGTAGGCAACTTTGAATAAATTGAATTGTGAGAAACAGTTCTGCCAATTCTTCCCCATTTACATGATGTTCTTCACCCCCAGCAAGGGTTTAATTGACAGCTGTTCACAAACAGAGCCAATGCCTGCCTCACCAAAAGTGATTGGCTCAGATCTCATCTGGTGTTTGATATCTCTTAAAATATTTTTGTATGTTCATTCTGAAAAGTATGGTACAAAATGTCAGTTGCAGCTTTTTATTTTTTAACGCTACCTCAGACTGCTAACTATGTCATATGACATATTTTAAATTTAGTGCTGTTGCACTCCGTTTGTAAATGCTTGATGAAGGTCGACCGAAACATTGCTTAATAAAATTGTATACTTTTTTGCAAGCTAGGATAGTGTGCAGGATTTTTTCCTTTTCGTTGACTTTGCTGAAGCTTGTGTCCTACACACCAATCAATTGTTCTCAGGTGTGCAAGGTAAGTCGATTATTGATTGCATTATTTATTTTATTCAAAAATTCAAATTAAACTGGGAAAAAAATAAGTACAATTAAAATGTGTGTTGTTCAACTTTTTGAAAGATTTTGAAAGGTTTTACAACAGTTGTCAACATCTCTCTGGCAAAGAACCTACTTCATCTGTGCATTCTCTACACATCATTTGTGTGAATAAATTTGTTTTGTTCCCTCCTTCATGAGATATATATATATATATATATATATATATATATATATATATATATATATATATATATATATATATACACACACACACACACACACACACACACACACACACACACACACTCACCTAAAGGATTATTAGGAACACCATACTAATACTGTGGTTGACCCCCTTTCGCCTTCAGAACTGCCTTAATTCTACGTGGCATTGATTCAACAAGGTGCTGAAAGCATTCTTTAGAAATGTTGGCCCATATTGATAGGATAGCATCTTGCAATTGATGGAGATTCGTGGGATGCACATCCAGGGCACGAAGCTCCCGTTCCACCACATCCCAAAGATGCTCTATTGGGTTGAGATCTGGTGACTGTGGGGGCCATTTTAGTACAGTGAACTCATTGTCATGTTCAAAGAAACCAATTTGAAATGGTTCGAGCTTTGTGACATGGTGCATTATCCTGCTGGAAGTAGCCATCAGAGGATGGGTACATGGTGGCCATAAAGGGATGGACATGGTCAGAAACAATGCTCAGGTAGGCCGTGGCATTTAAACGATGCCCAATTGGCACTAAGGGGCCAAAAGTGTGCCAAGAAAACATCCCCCACACCATTACACCACCACCACCAGCCTGCGCAGTGGTAACAAGGCATGATGGATCCATGTTCTCATTCTGTTTACGCCAAATTCTGACTCTACCATCTGAATGTCTCAACAGAAATCGAGACTCATCAGACCAGGCAACATTTTTCCAGTCTTCAACTGTCCAATTTTGGTGAGCTCTTGCAAATTGTAGCCTCTTTTTCCTATTTGTAGTGGAGATGAGTGGTACCCGGTGGGGTCTTCTGCTGTTGTAGCCCATCCGCCTCAAGGTTGTGCGTGTTGTGGCTTCACAAATGCTTTGCTGCATACCTCGGTTGTAACGAGTGGTTATTTCAGTCAAAGTTGCTCTTCTATCAGCTTGAATCAGTCGGCCCATTCTCCTCTGACCTCTAGCATCAACAAGGGATTTTCGCCCTCAGGACTGCCGCATACTGGATGTTTTTCCCTTTTCACACCATTCTTTGTAAACCCTAGAAATGGTTGTGCGTGAAAATCCCACTAACTGAGCAGATTGTGAAATACTCAGACCGGCCCGTCTGGCACCAACAACCATGCCACGCTCAAAATTGCTTAAATCACCTTTCTTTCCCATTCTGACATTCAGTTTGGAGTTCAGGAGATTGTCTTGACCAGGACCACACCCCTAAATGCATTGAAGCAACTGCCATGTGATTGGTTGATTAGATAATTGCATTAATGAAAAATTGAACAGGTGTTCCTAATAATCCTTTAGGTGAGTGTATACACACACACACACACACACACATACACACACCTTTCCATTTACCATCAGGCAAGAATCCATCTTAACATCATGGCGGAAAATTACTTACACAAATGAAGACATAAAAACAATTATAAATGTAAAAATAATAACTATAATGAATAATAATCACTGAAATATAAATCATGGTTCGAGGTGAACGTGTTTTATGTGTTATTTTATGTTTTAATCACAGATGAATAGGCTGCAGAGTTGTGGTCACAACGAACTGCTCTGTGGAAATAAAGTAAATTGAACTCAAAACACCTCCTGAGCTGAGATGTCTGAGGTCATTTGCAGCACTCATAGACAATACTGTTCTTGCAAAAAAAGACAGAAACAATGAGTGAGAACCTTTAAGCTGCGCGTGTTCCAGGAGACTACAGCCTCCGTATCAGCGCATCATATATGTGCATAGATGGCTTTTCTGTCATCTGTTCTTAATAGTATAATGAAATAATTTCTTCAAGCACGTGTCTGTGTGCCGCGGGGCAAATTATTTGTAATATTAATTTGATAATAATAGCCTAATAATAAGAATAACTTAATACAAGGGAAAACGAACCAAATATCATCTTGACATCAAAGGCATCAGTTTTTGGTTCACTCTGACCATCATCGATGCTCAAGATCATCATCTGTCGGCACAACCCTAATGTGCATTTCTCTCTATAAATTAACAAAATGTTAAGACAGTCTCCTTGCTGGTTTTTCAGACACATTCAGGATCATTACAGCTTTTGCCAGTGTCACTGTGGCTCGCTTCATGCGTGCGTTTGTAAAATTGATATTTTATGGGCTCATTATTACAGTTTAGTATTTCTCTGTAATGTAGAACAGTGCTAGCAATGTTACTTATAACAGCCTTTTACAATGTGACAGGACATTATCCTTGGTTGTAAATGAGAAACATTTTGACAAACCTTTGATTCTTTCTGCTGATGGTACATCTGTAAAATGAGACCGCAGTCTTGTGGTAGCTGCTTTTATTACACAAAGTTACAAGTTACGTGTGGATCGTGCAAGGCAAAACCAGTGAAAAGGAATCTCAAAATTCAAACAAAACAAACAGAAAACACACAAAAAGACATCAATGAATGCATACATGTCATTTGATCCACAAAACTTCACAAGACCATTTTGTGTTTCATTTGGAACATCTTAATTTGGTTGCATACACAAAACTGTTTATTAGTACAAAAAGAAACATTTATATTCACAAATATGTCTGTATTTGTACAAATAGCTGCACATTCATTTAATAATAAATTACACAGAAACAAATAAAAAGACATTTGTATAAGGCTAATAAAATGCATTTGTGAAGTTTTCCCAAATTGATGGGTAGATGTGCACCCACTTATGGAAGAATTTAGAACTTATTCAATTGTAGTTGTTTTTGTGTGGGTTAGCCATGGTGAAAACAGCTAAACAAAAATCTAAAAATTCTAATAAATATAACAGAATAGACACAAAAACCTGTCAATGAATGCACATTCAGTGCTTCACAAGACCATTTTGTGTTTCATTTGGAACATCTTCATTTGGTTAGACACGCAAATTGTGTCACATTTATACAAAAGGGGACAATTGTATTCACAAATATGTCTCTTTTTGTACAAATAGGTGCACATTCATTTAATTCGGAATTTCACAGAGACAAATTGAAAGGCATTTGTGTGTGGACAGAAAGATGCATGTATGACATTAATCGAATCGATGGATAAGTGTTTACGCAGTTGTGAATAATTTTGATACTATATTCTTCCCATACATATGATTTAAGTTTAAGAAATGTGAGTCAATTTTTACACAAGCGATAAAGCTTGTTCACAGTGGCGTTCATGTTCACAGAACTTGCGTTGTTTAATATTAAAAAAGAACTATAGAAGAACTGTTTAGAGCTATTCCTTTAAAATAATGAATAAATGTTAAAAGTTTGCTGCCTTTCACTAAATTAAACCCAGACATTTTTGTTAAAATGATGAGACAATGTTTCATTTATGTAGCTAAATTTATCTCCCAGATATCAGCAAATGTATAAAGAGTTTAAAAAAAGTTTACATTTATGTCTGCATGATAAAAACTTATGAGCAATGTCACTTGCTAGTCTCAGGTTGCATGGAGCAGAGAGATATAATGGTCAACTAAACCTTCTGACCTATTATTAACAGGTTGTGGAGAAATCATTAATTCTTTGGATTACGGTGCTTAAATAATTTTGTCACCATTTTGCAACAGTTTCAATTAGGCTATGCAGATATATCCATAAAATGACTTTTACATTAAACATTAAACTTCCATTAAGTTAATCTTTAACCTTCACTTCTCCTATACTTGCACTAGATTTGTTACATCAACATAACATTCTTATTAAATCCATTCAGCAGTCAATTAGCATATTCTTTTGTCATGAACTAACAGGACTTCTGTACAGAAAATCATTGTTAATTGGCATTTAAAATGTTCACATAACTACTGGGGGTTTCATCCAAACCATTATACAAACACCCACCCACACACACGTACACACTGAGATATGTGTGTTTAATTACTGATAGTTGGCTGGCATCTCCAATTTGAAACAAAGAGAAGGAAATGCCCATTCATAAATACATTTGGAGGTCACTTTTGTTTGGAAGTCATTTTAGGTAAACACATACACTTGTGTAGACCTCAAAGCTTCTTTGATTTAACCCCATTGCCTTAGCAGAGAACACTGAGACATATGTATGCACATACTTTTATATTAGTAGTTTAATGTGACTAATGTAAAAGTCTAACATAAAGGTCAAGCTTTCTCTGTCTTATGGTCTAACTGATTTTCAATATATTGATCAAATGGATTAGTTAGTGGCGACAAGGTTGTGTTATGTCATCAATGCATTGATTGGATCATTTAATAATTCCATATTTGATTATAAGGGTATAGTAAAACATGGAGCAGGTCGCCTTCATAGTCACTTGCAGTCACTATCATAATAAAGTTATCTGTAGGAATTTACTCATGTAAATACTTTACTCAATTTATCTCAGATACAACTGATACATCTGTCACAAAGTAAATTCTGAAACAAGAAGTCCTTGTTTGTGCCCCCATCATTGAGTGATACTTCCTGCACTCTGTTTGTATAAGGGGGGATGTTTCCATAACAATGAGCCATACACAGATCAACATGCCATCCTGACATAGTCATAGCTTGAGCTGCAACATTATGTACATGCTACCTGCATAAACTTCCTCTAATCGTCAGGTGTTTAAGTGTAATGAGTTAAGAGTAAATACATGTTAGAAAATTATTAACCTACTGGAAAATTTCCCCAACATTTGAGTTAAAGGGATAGTTAAAAAAAAGAACATTCTGTCAACATTTTAGACCACCTCCTTGTGTCCTTATATTATATGATTGGAAGGCTTAAATTATTTTCTTCAGATCATTTTCACCTGAACCAGCTGGGCACCAAAAAGTAATAGTGAGCTGCATTCCTGAAAATTTTAATGAAAACAATTGCATGTGATTTGCAAAAACATCATTCTTCATGTTTCAAATAACCAGGGTTGGAGAGTAACTGAATACATGCACTGGGAGTACATATTTAAAATACAAAATATAAGTAACTGTATTCCACTACAGTTACAAATGAAATCATTGGTAATTAGAATAAAGTTACATTCAAAAAGTATTTTGATTACTGAAGCGATTACTTTGCATTTATTGTCATTTGTTTAATTTAATATTTATTCCTTTCAGATGGAAAACATTTATTCATATAAATGATGTGATCCAAAGTGCATTTGAACAGCGGTGAAACACTTTATGATGTGTTACATTCATACGTGCAGACAGAGAAGTAAGTTTGAAGTAAGTTTGGAGCAGAAGAAATAGAAATAAACCTTGAGTAAATTGTCAGCTTTACAGTAAGCCAAAATGCCATTTCTAGCCATTTTACATACACACGTTACCAGGCACGATAATATTTTTTTATCAAGAAAATTCATGTTGGATCATACTTTCTTTTTTTCTAGTAAGACAAATTATTAGATATTTGTCTTCCATAGATATTAGGGCAAAAATCACATTCTCGATAATCGTTTTTTTTATTGTTTTCCTGTAAAAACATCTACAAATCCTTAAAATAAGATCAATTTGATTAATCTTGTTTTAGAAACAACACTGCATATGATATTTAGGTTTTTCAGAGAATGTATTTTTAACATGTGTGTTTTGTATTACTGTATTGACTGAGTTTTTAATAGTCAAAACAAGTGAAAAAATTTTACCAGTGCTGAAGATGTAATTCAAAGTATTTATAATATGTTACTGATCTTGAGTGATCTAACGGAATACTATTTTACAGCATGTATTCTGTAATCTGTCGTGGAATCCATTTCAAAAGTAACCCAACAAATATTGTACGAGTACTCAGATGCAAATAAATTAAGAAATAAAGGGAAAGAGAAAATAAATGGGATGTGTTTTCTTATGGGCACAGAAAATAAACTAATCAATTAATTTCCCTCCAAACTATATATATTCTGGGACTTTTTAGGAGATGGAATTCATGTTTACTTGTATTAAAATAGTGTCCTTTTTTGGTGCATAAATACAGTCTAGGCACAGCTCACATGTTTACAATAGGATTAAACTGAATTACTGTATGTAAACATTTGTGGTTTTAGATGAGATAAATTGTGTATTTAGCAGGTGGTGTGAATGCACCAATGAAGTTGTAGGAGAAGCAAATGGCTGGCCACTTCTGGAAAAACTGAACTTGACTCATTTTGTTTATTTATCATTGCAAACACAGCCAAAGGCATACACAAAAATACTAAAACCTTGATGTGAAGTCTTCCGGTAGGTCAGGTGCACACCACACACACACACGTGCTCATGTAAACAAATGAACACATAAACAAAAAACATGTATAAGTAATAGTGTTCAATGGAATGCTAATAACTCACATACGATAACCTAACTGGAAAATAGCATAGTATGTTCTAAAACAGTTCACGCTCACGGGCAAGGAAGAGGCGAGAAATCGGCTTGACATACAAATAATATTTTAATGATAAACTCAAAAGACAAACACATAGGACGACGGACATGTCCGTAAGGATCTCTCTCTCTCTCACCGCCCTCTGCGATCGGCCTTTATCCCTCTCGGTGGCTTGATTAGCCTAATACGGGACCGGGCGTGTTGAGTCACGACCCGGCCCGCCCTCCACCGTGCCACATTCCTCCCTAGTTCTTTCCGGCTGGGGAGCCCCTGGCCTGATGTACACCCCCCCCCCCCCCCTTTACCCAAGAAAGGTGGCGGCTTACGACCGATCTAGGACTTGCGAGTTTTCAACCGGGCCTTGCACAAACTCCTGTTCAAAATGCTCACGCAAAAACACATTTGAACTTGTGTCCGGCATCTAGATTGTTTCGCAGCAGTAGACCTGAATGACGCGTATTTCCACGTCTCAATGTTGCCTCAACATTGACCCTTTCTACGGTTTGCGTTTGACGGCCAGGCATATCAGTACAAAGTCCTCCCCTTCGGCATGTCCCTGTCCCCTCACGTCTTTACAAAGGTCGCAGAGGCAGCCCTTACCCCACTCTGGGAAGCAGACATCCGCATACTCAACTACCTCGACGACTGGCTCATCCTGGCCCACTCCCAAGAGTTACAATGCGCCCACAGGGACCAGGTGCTTAGGCACCTCAGCAGTTTAGGGCTTCAGGTCAACTGGAAAAGAGCAAGCTCACCCCGGTTCAGAGCATCTCTTTTCTCGGCATGGAGTTTGACTCCGTCTCAATATCAGCGCACCTCACCAACGAGCGTGCGCAGTCAGTGCCGAAATGCCTCATTGCATTCAGGCGGGGCACAGCGGTCCCTTTAAAACTTTTCCAGAAGTTCCTGGGGCACATGGCATCCTCCGCAGCGGTCATGCCGTTCGGGTTGATGCATATGAGACCACTTCAGCACTGGCTCCAGACTTGAGTCCCGAGACGAGCATAGCGCCATAGCCCGCACCGCGTGGTTATCACCCCTGCCTGCCGCCAAACGTTCAAACCAAGCGTGCCGCACAAGCCCTCAAAAGTGAAGCCAAAACGTCTCGATCGCCCCCCAGAGGCCGGTCCTAGTATAGGTCATAAACCCCGCCTCCCCATGTTATTCAACGGGACGTGAGACCAACTAAACAATTAAATTACACTTCACATATCTTTTTTCCAAAGACAGTTTCTGTCATTTACTGTAGTTTTTATCACGCTGATGTAATTTCAAGTGTTTGTTTTTAAAATAAGTTTGTTTTTAGTTAGTTATTTGATGCTATAAAAACGGTGCTGTTACGTCATGATTGACAGCTGTGATTGACAGGTTCTCTGAGCGAAGTAGTCACTGAAGCACCAACAGACTTTTTTTTCGGGATATTCGGAGGATTGAGGAGATTGGAGCTTTAAATTACATATCTAAATTTCTATAATTAATTATTTCACACCGACATAATGGGTTGTTCTGCAGTAGAATGTGCTAACCGATCTGGCAGGGGCGTGTGCTTGCGATTGATTCTGCGAGAGTGAGGGCGGGGCCTTGTTTTCACGGCTTTACTTCCTGCTCACTACTGCGCATGACTGGTCCCGAAAACGCAAGTGCGCAGACTCAAGTTCCAAGATGTCAGCGCCATATCGGGACACTGGCGGCTTCAGTTCTCTCCGATGGAAAAGAGCGAAGGGGCGTCGTCCATCTTTTTTTACAGTCTATGGTTCAAACCCTGGACAGACCTCTGCTTTTTAAGTATAAGAGTCCCCTTGCAGCAGGTGTCTCGACACGTCATGGTCACCACAGACGCCTCCAAATTGGGTTGTGGCACCGTGTGCAACGGGCACGCAGCCGCCAGCCGTTGGAAAGGGGCCCCGTTGCGCTGGCACATCAACTTCCTAGAGTTGTTGGCTGTACTTTTTGCCCTGCGGAGGTTTCTCCTGCTAATTCGGGACAAACACGTCTTGTTCCGATCAGACAGCACCACCACGTTAGCGTACATAAATCGACATGGTGGCATACGCTCCAATCACATGTCACAACTCGCCCATCGTCTCCTCCTTTGGAGCCAGCAGCAACTCAAGTCGCTGCGTGCCACTCACATCCCGGGCAACCTCAACGTGGTAGCGAACGCTCTATCATGACAACGCTTGCCCAGAGGAGAGTGGAGGCTTCACCCCCAGTCCAGTCGGTCCAGCTGATTTGGGAACGGTTCGGCAAGGCCGAGATAGACCTGTTCGCCTCCTGAGAGACCTCCCACTTTCTGCTCTGGTACGCCCGAACAGAGGCTACCCACGGGACAGACACGCTAGCACACAGCTGCTTGCACAGGTGTTGTGCAAGGTCAGGGAGGACGGGGAACAAGTCACTCTAGTGGCCCCCTATTGGCCCACTCGGACTTGGTTCTCGGATCTCGTACTCCTCGCGACAGACCCTCCCTGGCAAATTCCCCTGAGGAAGGACCTTCTTTCTCAGGGACGGGGCACGCTCTGGCATCCGCACTCAGACTTCTGGAACCTCCCCGTCTGGCCCCTGTACGGTATGCGGAAAATCTAGCTTATCTACCACCTGCTGTCATAGACACGATCAACCAAGCCACAGCACCCTCTACCAGGAAACTTTACGCCCTGAAGTGGCGCTTGTTCGCAAATAGGTGTTCTTCCCGGGTGGTGCGCAGTTAGGTCAGTGCTCTCATTCCTGCAGGAGGGGTTGGAGTGGAGGCTGTCCCCCTCCACCTTGAAGCTGTATGTAGCTGCTATCGTGGCCCACCACGACATAGTAGACGGCAAGACTTTGGGTAAGCACGACTTAATTATCAGGTTACTAAGAGGTGCCCTGAGGTTAAATCTGTCCCGGCCAAGCCTGTTCCCCTCCTGGGATCTCTCAGTGGTCCTCTTGGGCCTTCAGAGATCCCCCATCGAGCCGCTAGAATCAGTTGGACTCAAGGCCCTCTCCCTGAAGACGGCCCACCTGATCGCGCTCGCCTCCATCAAAAGGGTCAGGGACCTGCAAGCGTTCTCTGTCAGCGACACCTGCCTGGAGTTCGATCCGGCAGACACTCGCGTGATCCTAAGACCGCAACCGGGCTACGTGCCCAAGGTTCCTACCACTCCCTTCAGAGACCAGGTTGTTAACCTGCAAGCGCTGCCCCGGGAGGAGGCAGGCCCAGCCCCTTCATTGCTGTGTCCGGTACATGATTTGCGTATCTACTTGGACCGCATGCAGAGCCTTAGACGTTCAGAGCAGCTCTTTGTCTGCTTTGGTGGACAGCGGAAAGGGAATGCTGTCTCCAAACAGAGGCTTTCCCACTGGGTAGTGGACGCCATTACATTGGCCTATCACACCCAGGACCCCCCCCCACCCCCTTGCGGGACCGAGCACACTCAACAAGAATTGTTGCATCCTCGTGGGCACTGGCCAGGGGCACCTCCCTAGCAGACATATGCAGAGCAGTGGCTTGGGAAAGGGTACGTGCAGTCTGACACAGCCGGTTGCATTGGCACGTAAAATACCTGCCCGCTCCTGTGTCAGCAGTACACGTACACGGCTCAGCGCATGGCATGATTTAAATTGAACCCCTAGTGTCGCTTCTTCGACACATCGTCATCCAAATGACATCTTGAAAATTTGCTCATAATTTACTCACCCTAATGCCATTCCAGATTTGTATGACTTTCTTTCTTCTGGTTTTTAGAAGAATATTTCAGCTCTGTAGGTCCTCACAATGCAAGTGAATGAGTACCAATTTTGAATACCAGTTTTGAAGCTCCAAAATGCACATAAACCCAACATAAAAGTAATCAATATGACTCCAGTGGTTAAATCTATATCTTCAGAAGTGATATGAGAGGGTGGCTGAGAAACTATATTTAACATTAAACAATATTTAAGTATTTATTTGACTCTTTCCTGCCAAGTAGGTGGCAAGAGTGCAAATCACCAAAAATAGGGGGGCCTGGGTATCTCAGTGAGCATTGACGCTGACTACCACCCCTGGAGTCGTGAGTTTGAATCCAGGGTGTGCTGAGTGATTCCAGCCAGGTCTACTAAGCAACTACACTGAGGTAACCTCTTCGTGGTCGCAATTAGTGGTTCTCGCTCTCAATGGAGCACGTGGGAAGTTGTGCGTGGATCACGGAGAGTAGCATGACACATGCAGAATCTCTGCGGTGTCATGCACAACGAGTCACATGATAAGATGCACAGATTGACGTTCTCAGTAGTGGAGGTAACTGAGACTTGCCCACCACCACCCGGATTGCATTGAGTAACTGTACCACCACGAGGACCTACTAAGTCGTGGGAATTGGGCAATCCAAATTGGGAGAAAAGGGGATTAAAAAAAAAGAATGCGAAAGTGGAGAGTAATAGTAAAAAAGGACTTAAATATTGATCTGTTTCTCACCCACACCTATCATATCTCTTCTGGACATATGGATTTGACCATTGGAGTCTTTTAGATTACTTTTATGCTACCTTTATGTCCTTTCGGAGCTTCCAAGTTTTGGTACCCATTCACTTGTATTGTGAGGACATATAGAGCTGAAATATTCTTCTAAAAATCTTTGATTGTGTTCAGCAGAAGAAATAAAGTCATACACATCTGGGATGATATGAGATAATTTTACTTTTTGGGTGAACTATCCCTTTAAGCTCTGCTCTATACTGCTCGTTTTGGCAAATGTAGGTCATCTGGATCTTATATGCATATAGAGAATGTGCATACTGTACACAGCATAAAAATTACTGCAGCAATAATGAACAACTGTGGAATAACTTTGCTGATGAATATTTGAGTAGATTCAGGCTTTTTCGAGCATGTAGTGCCACCTATTGGCAAAAAGGGGACGATTCATAAATAATTATTTTTTAAGTGCGAGTAAAAGGGGGCCTTGTTCAAAACAAAGAAAAAAAATCTTGTTTGTAAATGTTTTTTAGGGTATAGGGGTTCAGTTGATAAAAAGGTTCGGGCACCCTGTGTTCTTTAAAATCCCCATTTTAACCATACCAGAGTCTTCTTTCTGTCACTTCACAATTCTTGTGTTTTGTCGGCATGTCTTTGAGCGATGAAAGATGCTGTATAACAGTTTTATTGCACATAGTTTCCTGGTAAAGATGAGACATATTTGTGGAACTGGCTATTGGGAGCATGACTATCAGTTCCTATCAGAAATACGTGTGAACAAATGTTTTTCAGTAGGGCTGGAAGAGTAGCTGGAATTCACTGGCTATGTCTGCTTTGTTTTAATGCACTATCAGACTTATAGATAGGTCAACTACGACTTCCTCTTCACTCTTAATAAAGAAGTTGGTGTATGATTGTACAGAGAGGTGTGACCAATTTCTTTTTGGGGCATTGTGATGTAGCTTCATTCATTTGAAAAGGAAAAAAAAAACTCCAGTGTTGACATCAGACTCTTTCTGTGTCAGTGGTTCTCAAAAAAAGAAAAAAAAAAGAATGACCAATAAAGTGTACTGAAAAGGTTGCGAAAAACTAAGCATATGTTTTGAAATATACCTGTATGTAGTGGCTTTCCTTTGATGTGTAGAAAAGCTAAGAGAGGGTGTCTTTCTGATACCTGTCCAGTGGCAGCACTTTACAAAATCCTATTGTTTGGAACAAAAGTGTGACATCAGAAAGTAATAGAACCAAAACACATGAAATATAAAAAAGAGACATATAAAGCTATCAATTCCAGAAGGATACACAGAATTTGAGATGACAGCAATATAAAAAGCAATACAAACATCCACATATGTAGCAGAGGAATGCTTACTATTATAAATACTGCTATATTTAAATACTGCCTTTTAAAACTGCAGTGTGTAATTTCTGAAGCCAGAACTATTGAACTGCATTGCAAAAATATAATTTTTCATAAACAGGTTAATCATTCCCCAACATTTAGGCATTTACCATTTTTCAGCTAAACAGGTACAAAAAAAAAAACTTAAAGAAATGTACTTGAGTATTCACTAACGTGAATTCTTTTTATTAAAAAAAAAATATGATAGTGTCTGGTAGCACATGCATGTAAAATGGCTAGAAATAGCATTTTAGCTTAGCGTAAAGTTGAAAATTTAAACCAGGTTTATTTCTATTTCTTCTGCTCCAAAATTACTTCAAACTTACTTCTCTGTCTGCTCATATGAATATAGCACACAGTGGCGGGCCATGCATTAAAAGTTTAGGCCTTCAGTTTGATTCATGCCATTAAGAAAACACAGCTTCACAATGAATAAGACACCCTGTGCCTTTGGGCATCATACATTATGTCACAGCTAACTAATAATACCAACTGACATTTTAAAAACACGTGCACACACGAAAGCCAGAACTTGAAACACACTTAATGCTCAAGCAAGCATCGTTTTAACTGCAGCATGACTGTTTTGTGTCTCCTGAACAGACATTCAAAAATCATGAATCTACCAAGGAGGTCTATAAAACCTGGAAAAATCTATCTAATAACATTTGGGCTTTAATGGTTGCTTGCATTATATTTCGTTTTGTCAGGGTACATGGTTATGCTGTGTTCCATTCAAGTTGGATGTGGGATATTCCTAATTGACATCTCAGACCATAAATGCATTCCATTCCCAGATATTCGGAAGATGACGTTTAAGGAAACTAAACTGCAACGCTCCCATTAGCTTAGCAGTGGTTTGAGATGTCTCCTAGCAACCCAACTGATAAACAATGCTGCAGCACTAGCATTTGTGCTTCCGGTGTACAATTATCAAAAGAGATTATAATGTTTTATACACCTGTTTCTGCAGGCGTTTGTTAAACAAGCTTTAATATCGGTCAATGTGGAAACGAACTTATTTATCGATATTACTTAAAGTGAATGTTTATCAAAAGTAAGATATACAACTTACTTTGTATATCTCACTAAGTGTTGACATTTTTGTGTGACATCATGCCCCTTCATCGTGACGAAATCAGAGTTGAGAATATCTGCACGAGCCAACAAGTTGTAATTCTGACTTTAAGATGCATTCCATTGCACTTTTCCTATTAGGAATTTGTAAAATCCGACTTTCCAGGTTGAATGGAACACAGCACTACTTAGTTAGGTAAAGTTGGCCATATATTCACAGATTCGAACTCAATCACTCATAAGCGAAACGTTCTTAAAACACAAACAACACCTCTTTCCAGTAATGTAGACATCGAGCTACAACCTCGTTTTCATCAAAACAAGCCTCCATCGCCGTCGGAGCTGGACAAATTACATTGATTTTTAAGCGCAGCCGGCTGATTGACAAATCCGCAGGGACCGTCTGCAAAGTGCAAAACCGAAATGCGATACTACAAAAATATTGAAAAAGCAAATTTCTCCTAACTAAGTGTAGTAGTATAACCAACAGGAGACTACTGATATGTGAACAGAATTTGGTGACACTACAATGAGTAACAGTTAAGTTATTGAATATTTTTCCCCAATTAAATTCCCAAAAATTATGAAAAAGCACATATCTCCAAACTAAGTTCTGTAGTATCACCAGCAGGAGACCACTGATGCATTTAATTCAATACTACAAGAGGGAAGAGGTCCTCAGAAAATTCAGACAAGGGGTCTGGAATCACAAGGGGAAGAAATTTCTTAACAAGCATTTCCAACAACTAACTAAAAAGCATAACATTTACCATTTCAGCACTGGGAGTGAATTGAAGGCAAGCGTTATTGAACGCTTTACTAGAACATTAAAAGGACAGATGTGGCGGTATTTAACAGCTATAAACTCTAAACGCTACATCAGTGTTTTACAAGACATTATTCAAGGATACAACAGTAGTTATCACACAAGTATTAAAATGAGGCCTGTAGATGTCAAAGAAAATGAACCGATCGTTTATGACAATTTGTATGGTAATATGTCTAAGAAGACACCTGTATTTAAATGCAAAATCAGTGACGTGGTTAGAATATCAAAGATGAGGGGGCCTTTTACCAAGGGGTATGAACAAAACTACACAGATGAGTTCTTCACTATAACCGAATGTATACCACGTCAACCACCAGTCTACAAACTATCTGATTATGATGGTGACGTTATCGATGGATCATTTTATGAAGAGGAGCTACAAAAAATTATGGTGGACAAGGACAAAGCTTTTAAAGTGGAAAAGATATTAGACAAGAAGCACGGTAAAAGAACCATAGTGCTCGTACGCTGGGTGGGATGGCCTCCGAAGTTTGACAGTTGGGTTAATGAAAAAGATATTGTAGATCTACAGAGCTATTAAAGCATATAAAAATATACATTTGTCACCTGAGTTCATTTCTGCAGTAAACGGCCATGGATGAAGCAGGGTTTATGTCACATTGCTATGCAATGCTTCATTAGCTCTTTACCCCGAAAACCGAATTTCAAATTACAGAACAAGATTAGCCAGACATATTAACTTAAAAGGCAAGTGGGAGGTCGATCTAGTGGAAATTGATTACTTAATGGGGTGGACATTAAAATCCATCTGACAAGAGGCAAAGATGAATTTTGTCTAATGAGGAGTGATGCTATAGCATACGAACTAAATATATTGTCAGCATCCCTGTTTGTCAAAAATCTGTATCACCAGGTGTGAGACTGGGACACGCTCAAGCACTACTCTCAACCACAGCCAAATACCCCATTGATGGGGTCTGCATGAAAAATTTCTCCATGCCAGCTGGAGGATGTGTATCAAACCAGGAAAACCTATTCTTAGGAACGCTCCCTAAATCTATCATATTGGGTATGGTCGACAATGATGCTTTTACAGGGGCATACAATAAAAACCCTTTTGCATTTAAACATTACAATCTGGAGTTTCTAGCCATTTATGTGGATGAGCAGCAGCACCCTGCCAAACCATTACAACCTGACTTTGGAGCAGGCACCGCCATGAGAGAATTTTAACAGCTTTCGCTTTCGTCTGGAAGACATCTAAAAAAAAACAACCGTTGGTAATTGACAGAGAAGATTTTCTGCAGGGTTATAACCTCACTTCAGACGAAGATTGCGGACAACACATATCGCTTGTTAAGTCTGGGAATATCAGACTAGACGTGCGGTTCAGACAACCGCTTCCAAGAACCATTAATCTGCTTGTTTAATCTGTTTTTGACAACATCATTGAAGTTTCTAACCGAAGGCATTTGCTTGTTGACTACTATTAATTGAAAACATGAACACCATACAACTTACCGCGGCTATAGACAGAATCACACAAAACACACATTTTCTTGGTGTACTACCGTGTGATCATTTACCGAAGGATCCGTTAAGAACACTACCCACATCTACCATAATCAACACACATCCTTCACAACTCCCCGTGAACACTGGCTGGCTATTTACATAAATAAGGATGGTTCAGCATTTTTCTTTGACAGTTTCGGTAATAGTCCTGATTTTATTTGCTTTCCTGTATCAATCATTGACTTTCTAAAAATGAATTCAACACGCATTCAATATTCAGCTAAACAAGTTCAGCATTTTATGTCTTTCACATGTGGTCATCATTGTGTTGGTTTCCTATATCATATGATTCAAGGTCATGATTATGATGATGTTATGATGCTTTATAGTGATGATTTAATTAAATTATGAATTTGTATTGCGTTTTGTGAAAAAACTAAGGATAACTCAATAGGATAATTGCAATAGTACTGCATTTGAGTGTATTCAATGTGTAAAAAATCTTTGTAAAACTGCGGTGTAAATCTTGGCCTTCTCATGAGTACCCAAATTGTCTTTTGTAGTGCGGGGTTAAGATGGGCAAGGAGGAGGCGAGAACCGGCTTGTCAACATAAATAATATTTAGCAGTTTTTTTCACATACTCAAGCCATTCAATAGAGAAGTTCGAGTATGTCTTATACTGACTGACGTATGCATTATTATGCGTCAGAGCCAGTGTATTTCTATCGCGAAATTGTGTCTTTAAAGTCCCCATATAGCAACTAGCAACTGTCACGAAGCTGAAAGGATCTACCTGTTTGCATCGCAGGAACACTTCTCTAAATTTAATAAATGCTTCACGTAATAAAACGACATTGTTCATGCCAATCTCTTTTCTGAAATCAAAGACTTTACCATCAACTGTTGCATACCACCGATCAAATTTTGCCCTGGAACTATCTGTCATGGTGTTGTACACTCATTGTAGTTTTTTGCAGGGTATGAACCTATAATAAGCCTGATTTTCCTGTATGTTGAAATACGTTATTTTGCAAATTTAACGCGGAAGACA
The DNA here is from genome assembly GCA_032164185.1 of Moxostoma hubbsi. Lineage (NCBI taxonomy): Eukaryota > Metazoa > Chordata > Actinopteri > Cypriniformes > Catostomidae > Moxostoma > Moxostoma hubbsi. The sequence goes on along the minus strand of JAVLUX010000031.1, from coordinate 29,711,940 downwards.
TCTTAGACAGAGCCATGTGGGTGGAGTAAGAATCAATAAAACAATGCCTAAAAATCTCAACATACATGAAAATGGTTCTACATCCTTGCATTACTATGTTAAGTTTGAGCCCTGCATTGCAAAAATACTCCAGTATTAAAGTTGTCGAATCTGCTTGCAATGTGTGCTTATGTGTAATTTTTGTATCTCGGTTGTCTAAACCTACAAACGAGTTGTCTCACACAACCCTCACCTCCAAATTCAAATGTCTCACCATCAAAAGTCATGGCACAAACATAATTAGCAACATGCTTTCCATTATCACAACGCGTTTCAAAAATCATAGAAAATGTAATGGTCTGTATATTCCTTGGGAGGGGTAGGCTGTATGAAACACTCGTGTTGATCTCCACAACTTACACATCAGCCCCGCAATATAAACACTTATCATTTGGACAGTTATGAGGTTTGGAGTTTTTGGCGGCATTAAAACAGTAGCTAGATCTGCAATAGCGCAAGCAGTCTGGACAGTGTATTGTGTTTTTAGGTTGCTTGTAGCACTCACTATCATTGCAAACAGAGCATACATATTTACAGTAATGATTCTGTCTGCTCGCATACCCCGTGTAACAGAAATCGCACACATATGCCGACCCTATAAAAGCTTTCAGATTCTTTATCATGTAATAATGAGAATCATGAATGTAAAGATATGCCGTTTTGGGGTGTGATTCATCAGAAGTTTAATATTTTTCTAACTTTCCATCGCTTGACCTGTGAAAGACACCAATTTTTATGTCTAATGGACATTCAAATTTTGCAATGTCTCCTAGACCGATTTTGTCCTGAGGTGTGAAACCGGCAGCATTCTGAATGATTTTACCCCATTTTCCTAAGATGACGTGTGAAATCTGCTGGTCGAGAAAATATGCTAGGCATATTGAAAAGCACAGGTTGTTAGACATATTGACAGGACAGAATAAATGCATTCGTTTTCTTCTAATTACATCATCATGTGCTATATCAACCAGCTTCCGACGAGCACCACTGTTCTTACTTCTGGCTATGGATACGTGTAATTGCAAACTGTCGTCGGCCATCACTTTCGTATTATTCTGCATAATTTTTTCAAATTGTTTTCTTTGTAGTCATTACTAGGTGATAATACACAGTTTACGTCAGATTTCAGACTGGGGCCTCTCTGTGAAATGTTGATAAAACTGCCCTCACTGCCCATCTGTCTGGAAAATGATACCATCTCAGACAACACTATGCACAGATGTAGTTTTGTACTGTATGCAGAAAAATCTGTAGAGGATAACTCTTAGATTTAGAGATCTGTGTATCTCTATACCATTGAAACGTGGTTTTGGTACAATTGTGTATTCATCTACAACACCACCGTTTCGAACCAATGCTTCAACATTGTTCTGACTTAAACCCACATGGGGTGCGTTCGAGTCTGTAGAAATATTGCTTACACCACCAACCTGTACTGTCTCAACAAACAGTTCATTCACATCATTATCATCATCATGCATTTTTATCATTTCGTCTAATCTTTCACACAGATTGGGGTTTGAGAACACCAGTTCATCATTATATATTTTTTATCATCTCTTCCAATCGTTTGCACACATTAGAGCGTGAGGGGTCTGATATTTGTGTCTCTGCAACGGTTAGATCATGCATTGTACTGTGTGATGATGGCTCTAGCGAATTATTTAACCTTTCACAGTCTTTGTCGTTATTAGAATAATTTACACATCTTCTCTGCGTTTGAATAATAGACTCTAATCTAGCATTTAAATCCAAACAGGTAGGGCATAAAACATCCACCTGATGATCAATTATGATTTGTAGCTGTTCAATATTTGACAAATGATCGTATCTAGTTATTGCAGAAGGGTTTTGTTCAAAGTCTGGTTGACAATCTTGCAATTCATCGTCTGAACGTAGTCTTTTACTAGCCATATTTGAAAATCTTTTTCAATTTAGGTTTATTCTCCACTGATTATACACCAACTACACAAATCTTAGATCAACAAAATAAGCCAAAACAAAACCCTTTTAAGACAAATCAGTCATAAACATGGCGTTATTGATGTTGGATAAAAGTGTTAGCATGAGTTGACGTTCTCTGTAGGCATCCTGGAGCACACGGTCATATATATTTAACACTTCTCGATTGTCACCAACCCAATCGAGGATAATCTGTTAACCACATTATCACTGTTGTCCGGAACAATCTCCTTAACGAAACTACCGGCGTCACAGCCTCTCATGAAAAATTCGTACTGTTTCCAGCAACAGGGGATACAGCATGTAATCTGGCACTTTGTGAATTCCTCGAAATACTATCCTTGTTGCATCTCCATGAACGAGGTGACAGTGAAAACAATGCGTTTGGTGAGACAAGTGATGACAAGTCAACAATTGAAATATCTACAAACACAGAAAATAATTTTTTTTTGCTTTGTTTTATCAATATTGTATGATCGAGATAGACCGCAAATAATGTATACATACCTTGCAGCGCACGTCTGTTGACAGATCTGGTTTGAGCCGTTGTTTTATTAATTAATGGTGCGGTCACTGAAAATAAAAGAATATAGTCACATAATATGTAAACACTTATACTAATATATAAATACATGAAAAAAATTATCTTTACGTAAACTTATACAGTTGATCAATGCGATCCAAGTTTTCATGATCGTCGATTTGTCCTGAATTACGTACAGACAAAATGTTGAAAATCCTGTTAAACATCAAGTTACAAAATGTAAGTTTTTTTTTTGTTTGTTTGTTTTTTACCTGTAAAGCACAAATATTTAAAAATCATTGTACAAGCAACACATACTTTTGAAAATAAAAGCCATTTTAAAAAGTACTGCTACGTATTAAACACCCGCCGCCGTCTCGTACACGATCCTGAATGGCGTCGCTGTGACAGATGATCACAAAACACTCAATATTCTGTTTTAAATAGGGAGGAGTTTTGGAGAGGCGTACTCAAATCTGAAAAGCACGTGGAATGTAATTCGTTTTTTTAACTATGGCTTAAAATAAAAACATTTTAGATCGACAACCGCTTAAATAAACATTTTGTAGGAAATAGGTCTTAACTAATAAGCTGTTTAACCAATACAGAAATAAAAGAACATATGGTTTGAAAGTGAAAACAACACACCGTTCAGCATACATTTTACAACGAAAAGAAGACAAAATAATTATATTGTTTGTTGCCATTTTTTTTTTATTACACTATTATTGATTGATTTTCTTTATTTTTAGTAGACGAATGCGTGTGAAGAAACGCACCCATTAAATTTACAATATTAATAGTACAACACGTTCATTGTGTAAACTGTTTCTTGGATGTAAGTGACTTTGTGTTTGCCAACTTGATACAGTTTGTTTAAAAACACATTTTCACCGTTTTGTTAAAGACATTTTATTAGCGCTACAGCTACATATTTAAATAATACTTTAAAAGACACACATGCTTCCTAAGAGAAAAGATGTGAAATAATCTTATCAGTGGGGTTAAACTCAACCCACCAGAGGGGTCTTGTCAACTTTCTTACTCCATTATCGTTGGATGAGGTTGTGATAGGACTTTGAACAGAAAATGTAAGTTACATACAGATACATTTTATAATGTATACTAGTTCAATTAAAATGTTGTTTTGTTGAAATAAAACTGTTAAACCCATTTATGTTAAAGTTCTTTTATCGGAATGAGTTTGCTTCAGTCAATATCCACTTTTTTAGAAACACATTTTCACCACTTTGTTGAAAGTAAAAAGAAAAGTCTTATACCATGCATTATTTTAACACCCCAGTTTTGTCACCAAGCATTGAACCCCATTAAATACACATCATTTAAACACAGTTTAAATGTAATACCACTTTTTATGTCTTACAATTATAATAAAAAATAAAATGACCCACATACATTACTTTATCATGTTTTTGAAAAACATCTCAATGATTACATCAATAAAATATTTAATCAATCACTATTTTTTAGCCTGAGTTGAGAGAAAACAAGTCTTATACCATACATTATTTTGTCATCTCAGTTTTCCATTAAACATTGTACATCATTAAAGATTAATAATTTTACACAGATGGTCTCGGCTACAACACGGGGATATCAGAACAGCTGACCAAACACGTCATACCACAGCCTGTACAACTGCCGGAGGGAGGGGAGGCAGGAATCAAAAGGTCAAATGTACACCAATTAGGTCATAAATAATTTTTGTCACAACGTATAGAATATTTACTACTCACTGATGTGTGAAATGAATTTGGTGACACTACAATGTGTAAGTTATTGAATATGTTTCATAAGAAAATTCCCCAAAATTATGAAAAAGAAAATTTCTCTGAACTAAGTGTTGTAGTATCACCAACAGGAAACCACTGATGTGTGAACTGAATTAGTTGACACTACAATGAGTAACAGTGAAGTTATTGAATATTTTATTAGTATCGCATTTCGGTTTTGCACTTTGCAGACGGTCCCTGCGGATTTGTCAATCAGCCGGCTGCACTTAGAGATCAGTGTAATTTGTCCAGCTCCGACGGCGACGGAGGCTTGTTTTGATGAAAACGAGGTTGTAGCTCGATGTCTACATTACTACGGTTGGAAAGAGGTGTTGTTTGTGTTTTAAGAACGTTTCGCTTATGAGTGATTGATCCGGGAAGTTCGAATCTGTGAATATATGGCCAACTTTACCGAACTGCACTACTTTTCAAACCTTGATCGGACACTGAATGCTCAAGCAGCCTAATTTACACTTAGAAAACTCCTGATGTTACGATAACAATACAAAAGGCACTTACCAAATTACTTGAAGTGTAAATCAGTCCTCCTTTCCTGATTAATTAATTAAGCAATCACACGGTCATGCAGAACATCTCCTGTTTTTAAAACCTTACGGACCTCTTTCTCAATGGCGATAGCGGCAGTGATGACAGTCGACTTTGCAGCTATAGATCTCGCGCTCTTTGCTTTCAAATCACGTACATCACTCAAAGAGATTGTTCACTCAAGGCCAGCTAAAAGGCCTCGACCTCGACATATCCTAAAGATCACACCCACCAAGAACAAATAAATCAATCTGATTGGCTGATGAATCTGACAATCTGACTTTAGTTGCCCACTCATTTGCCCTGTTGAGGGATTCTGTAGAAATTCTGAAGGCCTGATGGGGTGGAGCTCAGACTCACATGATGCTTCGGCTAAGGAGCATCTTCGGCCATGCGATTTGTGAAACAGCTTGTCACACACACACAAATATATATATATATATGTAAGTGTTTTGTCTTGACACCGACCCTTTCTATGGTTCACTTTCGAGGGTCAGGCGTACCAGTACAAGGTCCTCCCCTTTGGCCTGTCTTTGTCCCCTTGTGTCTTCATAAAGGTCGCAGAGGCCGCCCTTGCCCCACTAAGGGAAGTTGGCATCTGCATCCTCAACTACCTCGACGACTGGCTGATCTTAGCTCACTCTAGAGAGGCACTATGCGCTCACAGGGACCAGGTGCTTAGGCACCTCAGCCGTTTAGGGCTTCAGGTCAAATGGGAAAAGAGCAAGCTCTCCCCGGTTCATAGCATCTCTTTCCTCGGCATGGAGTTAGACTCAGTCTCAATGATAGCGCGCCTCACAATCGAGCGTGTGCAGTCAGTGCTGAATTGCCTTTCATCATTCAAAATAGGCATCGCGTTCCCTTTGCTTTGCTTACCTATTTGGACCGCACACAGAACTTTAGACTCTCTGAGCAGCTCTTTGTTTATTTTTGCGGACAGCAGAAAGGGAACGCTGTCTCCAAACAGAGGCCTGCCCACTGGGTAGTTGACGCCATCACATTGGCCTATTGGACCCAGGCTGTGCCCGCCCCCTTGCGGGTTCGAGCACACTCTATAAGGAGTATGGCATCCTCGTAGGCACTGGCCAATGGCACCTCTCTAGCAGACATCTGTAGAGCAGCGGGCTGAGGACATGTAAATTCTGTTCGCCAATTTTTCATGGGCCTTTTCTCATATTCAGAGGTATCCGAGCCTCTCGAAAGAAGCCCTTTGTGTCACTACTATCAACACAACATCTCGTTCTCTAGGGAACGGGGGTTACACTAGTAATCTAGACGATTTTTTGCAACAACAAAAAATGTGTTATATATAATAATTTTCAAACCTGTCTTTGGCCCTCTGTCTGAAACACTCAGTTTTAAGTGGCCTGGACCTTTAAGACTTGAAGACTATGTAAACGCCCACTGATGTGATTGGCTAACATCATGCAGCCCCTCCAATACAGGCATATTTGAAATGCAATCTAAAAAAATGTAACAAACTCCACAAGAACACAACATTTATACAAAAAACTAAATTTCAGGATTAAAATATAACCCACATTTTCAACCATCTCATTTGAATATATTAAACTGTTCACTGAAGCAGCATCATAAACTTAAATCAAACAGTCATGACATATGAAACATTCATGAATGAAACAGTTTACTTATGGGTTTGTGGTCCAGTAGTGTTTTGACTGGCCCATTCTTCAGTAACTGTTCCTGTGACTGGTTCACAAGTAATCTGAGCTCCTATGAGCAGAAAACACATACATCACTGAAATGTTCTGAATAAACAAATGTAACACAATACACGGTGATGTTGGGGTGCTTCAACCAGCTCCCACAGGTCAAAGCAGAGATGCTGGTCTTCACATCTCACATCTTCCGTGTTTGTTTACACACAGGACCGCGTGTTTCTCCAAGCCTGTGACAGCAGCAGAATGAAACGCCTTTATTGTGAATACTTGAAATGCAGTGCACATCACCAGTGTTGTGCGAAAAGGCATCAATACGATCAAATACATCCATATATACAAAATACCAACAATTAAAAAGCACTGATGCAGTCTAGGACGCCTTCAAAAAAGCACAACAGCATGACAGCGCAGCTGAATGAAACACAATGGGGGTTTCCATTTTAGAGTTATAACTTGATATTGCGCCTTTTAAAAGCAGCGTGAGATGTATAATAATGGTCAAGCCATTTGTCTACTGCATATTTATGTAGAAAAACATTTAAATCCAGATAGGCACATTAAGGTGTCTTCTGTATATCCACTTTGGATGAATCCCCCATGACAGGCCCATCTCTCACCTCTTCAGCTTCAGCTTCAGAGTTACTGACTGAGCACCAGTAAGTGGGGCCAAGGGTACAAGGACAAAAAATAGTTATTGATATCTTGCTGAAAAGGCAGTCAAATGCAGATGTGTCTGATCTTTTTGACGTCAGTTCCACAAATTCTCTTTTTTGATTAAAGAGGAATTTTTCAGTTCTGAAACTTACAGTATGTTTTTATTGTAAAATGACCTCTTATATGTCAAAGATCAAGGAAAATTTGATTCCTCATGTCATGACCCCTTTAAAATAAAATGTATTGTCTTGTTAAATATATTATAATTTTTACCATGTACATTAAGGTAACTTCCCGTTAACCAGCTTTCTCCGGCCATTTTTCACAGTGATAGTTTCACCCCAAACTCAAGCCATTGGTTGTGCCAAAAGTTCACAAGACACCCTCTCAAGTAAAATAAAAATTTTTGTTAAAATGTTTTGGTCTGAGTCTCTTAGAGAACATTCACAACAGAAGCATCCTTGCTCTAAAAAAGCTAGATACAGCGACGCTAATGCAGTTGTCCAAAAACATGGTTTAAAAATGTAAATGATTTTAAATGTGCAAGCCTTCTTAAAACACAACGTTGCTGCGTCAGACAATGATGAAGAAAACAAAACAGCGAGACATGGTGCAACGGTTCACTGAAATATCTGCACTAAAGCCAAGCAACTTTAATGAAATTTTCCTCAGATACACAGCGTTATCCCGGTAACTGGTTTTGCCTTTCTAGTGCAGAACAGTCCCATAACCTGGGCAAAGTATTTAAACATCTACAATTACTCATTGTTCCCAGTTTTTAAAGAGATCACCTGTATTTGCACATCTTATCATATTTTTTGCACAGAATCCTAGCTCAACTGGGATAGCTTCATGTAGTGGTTAGAATTCACCATTTTAACCACTGATACTGCACACCCTGTAGAAGTACAAAACAATTTATAATAGTCATGTCAATTCTTAGCTGGACTTCACCATTATCCAATATTCCTAAATACTGTTTGGTTAAAGATACTTTGTTTTTTGACAAACAAAAAAATTAATAAATTAATGACTCTCGGATGCTTTTCACACAGCAATGTCAACATTACACTCAGATTACAAGGATAATGTTGTAACATGAGGCATACATGACACAAATAATAGAGCTGTGATTGCACTTTTGACATCACAATGACCCAAAAAAAACAGAGACCTAGAACAGCTTTCTAACTACACAACTCCCTGTTGTTATTGTGGTGCCATAGCAACCCCTGATAGGAATCCTGAAAACACTGGGGTTTACCTACAATTGCACCACACCCAGTTACAATGAAGTGAAATTCCCTTTGAAGTGTTTTTCACTTTTTTGTGTTTCACTCTCACACACACACACACACGCTGACATGGGTGTTCTCTATACATGGAAGTCTCAATGAGCAGATAAATGCAGATAAAGACTTTTCAACTTCACATGAATAGTAATAAAATATACCCCATTGCCATGATTAAAGTAGGTTTCTGGTTTTTGTCTGAGCAGATAATTTGACTCATGCTGTCCAGTCCAGTCATTTCAAAAACTCTACTTCTTGGAAAAATTCTGTGGAATTACATTAATAAGAAATATAGTAAACTACAAATGGAAAATTCCAGTAAGGCTTTCATCATAAACCACAATGTAGTGAAAAAAGAATGAAGCTGTGCAGTCATGTCTAAATGAATCAACATTTATCATTTCCCACCTATTTTAAAAGAGGACTTTTATGGTGAAACAATCTACAAATGGCTTACTTACTGTAAAATTCTCATATTATGCTAGAAAGAAAGAAAACTTTGAAAAAAATTAAATTTATCACCTTTTTAAATCACTTTTGTTTGCGATGTTAGTAGAAGGAAAGAAGCTAGGAATAATAGTCAGTCTGTGAAGATGTGAGCATTTGTACAGTGATGAGGTCAATCCTATTTATGGACCATCTGTGCGTTAACATCCTCACTGAGCCAGAACTGTCAAAGATGCAATATCTCATCTCTTTCTTTCTTCCTCTTTCTCTCTGTCTCTCTTTCACTAACCCAGATTCACCTCATTCAACTGTCAACTCAGCCAGTCCAAATATTTATCTTTATTCATTCATCTACTATATTTGGGCAGAAACTGTACAGTCCATACCCTTAAAAGGGTGAACCAGGGTGGTTAGCTGGTCTTCCATCCTGACTAAGCTGGAAGGCTGGTCTTTTTTGCTGGTTTTACCATCTAACCATCCAAGCCAAGCTCATCCTAGTATGGTTTTTTCAGCAGGGTAATTAATTGAATAAAAATTCAGTTCACATTTCACCTCCTGGATTTTTTTTTTTTTCGTACAATAAAGCATGTTTTGACTGCTTCATAATTGCTGTTTGAGATATGAAATGTTTAAGATTCTTGTACAGGATTTAGCAAGGGATGATTTTTTCTGTGTCGCTATTAGTATAGGCTAAGCAACACAACATGTATACTTAACACAAGACATGTGATGAACTAAGAATTGTCTGGTCACCAAACCATTTTCACAATAATGGTTTACCCATTTTGTTGAAATGATCTGTTTTAGAACTCTGTTTTGCCTATTGTTATCTCACTCCACCTGGATTAAAACTGGTTCCTTTAATCTGTTAAGCCAATAAATGGCCAGAAATAGCATCAAGTAAAGCTATGAAAGTGACTTTGATGTAGAAAGTGGGAATGTTGTCTACAGCCTATACTTGTCTCTCTGAAGTTTGCAAACTTTCATGCATTGTGTGTTCTGTTCTGCATGATTCAACAAGACGTAAATATTCAGATGATACTTTTGAAAAACAAGTCCTGAGCTTTTGTTTCAAATGTAGTTGTAAAGAAACTGGGTTGTATCAGACCATCCCATATATTCAGTATTTGGTCACTAGCATATGTTGTGTTTTGGATGCTGGTAAGGAATGTTAGTATGCGTGTGTTCCCACTAGGCTTCTGAACTAGCTTTACCAGCAAGACCACCTTTGTTGCACGCATATGTCCATGAAGTTCCCAAGACCATAAGGTGTCATTTATGATTCAGAAGGGCACTTATGGGTGCCCCCTGTGTATTTGCAATGGACCCTTGATGCACTCTTTTGGCAAACCTGCACTGGTGCACACTTCTGACCTTTTTTTCCATCCAGAGTTTTCCTCCCTGCTAGGACCTCTGTCTTAAAGGAATATTCCAGGTATAATACAAGTTAAGATCAATCAGCAGCATTTGTGGCATTATATTGATTACCACTAGCATTTGAGCCTCTTTTTCTTTAAAAGAGCAAAAATCTGGGTTACAATGAGGCACTTACAATGGAAGTGAATGGGGCCAATCCGTAAACATTAAAATACGGTTTAGTCAGAAGACGTAAACATTATGCATGTTAAGTTGATTTTAGTGTGATTAAATCACTTACTAATGTTTTCTGTGTAAAGTTGTATGCAATTTTCCAACTTAAAAATTACGTAAAAAATAATACATTTAAAAAGCTCAAATAATACACAAGTTATAACTGAAGTATTACTGTAAGTGCTTTTATAAAATTATAAGCTTCCGATTTCTGCTGATAAACCTCCAAAAAGTAGCCCCATTCACTTACATTGTGCCTCACTATAACCTCAATTTTGGACAAGTCCAAATAATTTTTTGTGGTAATCAACATTATGCCACAAATGCTCTTGATTGAGCTTAACCTGTACTGATCCCAGAATATTCTTTTTATAAAGGGAACATGGTGAGGCACAATGTTCCAATCAGAGCTCTTAACCAGTTTTCCTTTTTACAATTTACCCATCTCTGTTGATTTTTATAATAAAATTGAAATTACTATGGTTTCAAAACAGATTAGATAGGATTGTATAGTTAGTATGTTTCTGTAATATGTCCTTTATAAATCAAGAAACGGGGCTAGGATCTACATGTGTTCTATTTATCTTGTTAAATCATAATTTAAAGAGATAGTTTACCCAATTTTTTTTTACTCACATTCATTTTGTTCAAACAGCCTGTATGACTTTCTTTCTTCCATGAAACATACAAAAAAAAAAAAAAAAGACGTTAGGCAGAATGTCTCAGTCGCCTCTTGCTTTTACATTGCATTTATTTTTCATTGAAAGTGAATGAAGACTGAGACTAACAATCTGAGACTAATTCTGAGAGCTAGCCACACAGGTTTGGAACAACATGAGGGAGAGTAAATGAAGACAGAATTTTCCTTTTTGAAAATATTATATTAAGATAAGATGTTTAATACAGCATTTGACAAATTACATTACAGAAACTTATGTTTAAATTAAGGAAAAACTAAGGAAAGACTCTTACATATCACACATTGCATATTATTGTGAGATATCCAGGGTTACCACAAAGTAAAAGTCCTAGGAGTTTATTGTTCTCAATATCTTTCTTTACCTCTTGCACTCTTACCATTCCTTTGTCATTGGTTGTGTTCTAACCAGTGTCTAATTACTCACTTAAATCCTCTTAAGATCCCTGTGCTATTTCTGCTAAGGAACACAGAGTTGTCTCTTGATTAAAGAAAGCTTCTTTGGGCCCACCCCATGCACACTCAAAAAGCATCAAGGAAAAGCTAATGAAGATAGTGACCACACAACTGCTCTTTCAAGGCTAGCTCACTGACGGGACATACTTGTTTGGACGAAACAGGTGAGCAGGCAACTGATTCCTTCTGATTAGGGACTTTCAAGTTTCAGCAGTAGGTTATTGTGGGTCCAAACTGATTTTATTCATTTACAGTAACTTGTTTTTTCAAAAAGCTTTTTAGAGAGTCACGTTGTTTTTATTACATTATCGACAGGCCGTGTAATCACAGGTCTGAATATACTTCTGACAAGCTAAGATGTAAAAGAGCCAAGTGGATTGTGTAAACATCATGGTACTTAGCACCTGATTTGCAGGTGAAGTTTACAGGAGAAATTCTTTTTCCAATGAATCTGAAGTAAACTTTGGCAATGAAACACAAGCTGGCAGCATTTTTTATTTTATTTATTTATATATTTTTTTGTACATTTTTAAGAGATTCGTTTTGATTTATTGATGCATATAGTGGGCATGTTGTCTACAGACAATACATTTTCTTAGAAGTATGAAAACCTTCATGCAATGTGTACTCTGCATGATTCAACAAGATTTAAAGATTCAGATCAGACTTTGAAGAAATCAGAGTTTTGAGGAAATTCAGGAAGACTGATAAGTAATAAAGATGCTTTATCGATGCATATGCATTATATATACACTTGATTTGGAGCATTTGTTATTAATATTTTATAAGATTTAATAGGAAAAGTTTGCATAAGAATTCCATCATTTAAATTTACAATTAGAAGTCTATTGGAGATGTCATGCTTCTAAAAGAGTACTTTCTAATCCTGTACTGAAGCAACCTCCAAAGCTGTCTGAGCTATGGCATTACATCATAGCTCTGATCTCAATTAGTAATCAGTATTTTACTGTAGTAGTGAAAGGTACAGGTGTTGGTGGGGATGTGAGGTCAGGCTGGACAGAATGACGAATCTGAGCTTTAGTATTAAGCTGGTAATCTGCTGCAGTGATGTCAATGTGTTTGTGCATGGGCTTTGTCTCAACCTCATATGAAAAAGATCAGTGCAGTGACAGTATACTGCAGAAAATTTACTGAGAATTAAATAACAACAAAAAACAAAACAAAAAAACAACATATTGAATCCCTAGATGTTTCAAGTAGTGTAATTTAAAAATAAGATTTAAATACATTTGACATTTTTTCAAATTTACTGTCAAATTCATAATCCTGTAACATATTAATGATTAACTTGAACACATCCAAATATGTTTTACAATGTGAATTATATTGTTGCCAATTAGATATCATCTAATAAGGTCTTTTCATCATAAATCATATGGCTTGAGATGGCAGTGGGGCACATTTTATGAATTACGTACAAGGACAGTTCAGTTCATTTGTCATTCCATGACATCATAACGGCCACGGCCACCTGTGCCAAGGAAACCAACAAATTGGATCAAGGATGATCTAATCTTCTTACTCCTGATAGACCTAATATCTTCCAAGAAAAAGTTATTGGGTCCACCGACAGAAACACTGTCCATGTGCCATCATTTTATTGCAGAAGTTTTTGTGCCATTTTAGCAAAATCAAACAGATTATTTGTATTTTCAAGGCCTGAAAATGACAATTAATGACTATTTTTTGGTCAGATAGGCTAAAGTTAGGTTGCCATCAAATTTTTTGTTAAGACACATAGAAGTAGTTTCAATGCAAACATTCAGATAATAACTTTTTTGTTGATTTGACTTTTTCCACAGATAATCAACAGATAAAAAAAATGTCTGACAGAATCGTTGATGAGGATCTAGTGACTGTAACTCACACAGGTCAGCATGGCTTTCATTCATTGGGAGACAGTAAATGAAATTCGCACTGTTTGGATACCTGTTAAAGGATAGGGAAATTGATCTAATGACTCGGAATGAGGATAGTAATGCATTACATAAACTAATGGCTGCCAACATCCTACCATGACTAGAATTGCTCTTGTAGAGAAATGACAGAGGACCAGAGAGGTCTAAATGTTGAACTTATTGAATAAAGCTGGAATAGCCATAGTAAAAGTACAAATATTAATGACTAATTAGTGACTGTTAAAAACAATGGGTTAAATGCAGACTGTCCACAGACATGGAACACCAAGGAAAAAAGGTTTTAAACTTGCGGTGAATTAATCCAGCCATCTATCTGTTAATTCATGCCATTTTCTTCTCCAACTATTTCTAGGACCAAAGGGTGTCATCAATGACTGGCGCAAATTTAAACTGGAGAGTATGGACCAGGAGGCTCTGCCTCCCAGCAAGAGAGAGCTACTAAGACAGATGTCCTCCCCGCAAAAATGTAAAGACATGTCTGTGGGTGGACTCAATCGCAAGGTTGCTTTGTGCTTTTGCTCCATTTCTTACTCTTTAGACTATAGTTGCAAAATAATAGTTATCACTTTATAATTAGGGATGGGATAATTACTTTGGAATTATAGTATGGGTTTCTGAATTAAAGGGATAGTTCACCCAAAAATGAAAATTCTCTTATCATTTTTTCATCCTAATGCCATCCCAGATGTGTATGACTTTCTTTCTTCTGCAGAACACAAACAACAATTTTTAGAAGAATATTTCAGCTCTGTAGGTCCATACAATGCAAGAGAATGGTGGCTAGAAATGTAAAGGTCCAAAAAGCATATAAAGGAAGCATATAAGTAATCCATATGATTCTATTGGTTAAATCCATGTCTCCTGAAGTGATATGATTAGTGTGGTTGAGAAACAGATCAACATTTAAGTCATTTCTACTAGAAATTCTTCCTGCCAAGTAGGTGGTGATATGCAAAAATAATGTGAATGGCCAAAAACAAAAGAAGAAGAATGGGAAAGTGGAGATTTAAAGTAAAAAGTACTTAAATATTGATCTGTTTCTCACCCACACCTATCATATCACATCTGAAGATATGGATTTAACATATGGATTACTTTTAAGCTGCCTTTGGACCTTCAAAGTTCTGGCCACCATTCACTTGCATTGTACGGACCTACAGAGCTGAGGTATTCTTCTAAAAAAATCATCGTTTGTGTTCAGCGGGATACATAAAGTCATAGACATAACAGATGGCATCTGAAAGTGAGTAATGAGAATTGTTTTTGTTTTTGGGGTGAACTATCCCTTTTAGCTACAACTAGTTTGTTAATCATTGGGAAAGTTGGTCTCACCCCAATCACAATTTAATATTTGCTGTATGCTGCAAATTCAGCACAGGAGCTATATCTGAAGCTGCATATATAACACAAAAAGATACATTTACCAAGTTAATATAATGCTGTCGCAGAGGCAGCATTACTGCATTTACACAGAAATTTCAATTGCAAATCTGTCTTATGGCTTTACACACCATTGTGTTTGAACAAAGCCTGCTCAAGACTCCTTTAGAATTACCCCTTCTTCTTTTTCACTTCTCAGATGAGTGCCCAGGAGTATGAGCTAATAAAGGAGGATGATGAGAAAAGTCTGCACCATTACCGTAAGCACTGCATGCAGGAAATGCACGAGCGCCTGAGCTTCGGGCCCAAATTTGAGGGCGTGTATGAGCTTGACAGTGGCGAGGCCTTTCTGGAGGTAATTGAGAAGGAGCACCGGCTCACGGTGGTGGTGGTGCACATCTTCAAAGATGGAGTGCAAGGGTGTGAGGCGCTTAACAATTGCCTGGATTGCATGGCCACTGAATATCCAAGTGTTAAATTTTGCCGCATTAATGCAGCCGCCACTGGTGCTGGCGAGCGTTTCTCAGATGAAGTGCTACCCGCTTTGTTGGTGTACAAATCTGGAGAGCTGCTGGGGAACTTCCTGGCTGTTACACAGCATTTTAATGAGGAGTTCTTTGCTACCGATGTAGAGGCGTTTCTTAACGAGTATGGACTGCTTCCAGAGAAGGAGTTAACCACTGCAGCTGATGAGGATGAAGCAAATGTGGAGTGATAAAAGATGGCAGAGCAGGAATGGATGAAATGAAGATGCGAGAAAGGATGATGAGAATACGTTTCAATATTCTTCCATGCTAACAGGCGCTGATGAGTTGCATAAATCTCAGCATAAACATCCCTTTGAGCATGATAGAGAAAACAAATGTTTTAAAGGCAACATGGAATGGCATTAAGTTACATCAATTGCACATCAATTCCTGTTATCACATGTAAATAATTAGACAAATTACAACTACTACATCAAAAATGGTGAATTAGATAAATATTAATTAGTGTTGAATACATGTGTGTTTGCATGTAGCGAAAGATGACGTTAATATGAGGGTTACAGAATGGTCCATGATCATTTAACAATTGTTTTTAGAGCGTTTACATTGGAATAAGTTTACAGTGCATCGCTCCACAAACTATGACTGCCCATTGTTCTGTGTCCATAAATTATGTGACTTTACAGATATACAATAACCCAAGTAATCTTTGGTACTAATTGGGTTGTGGTTAGTACGGTTTTCACCTATTTCTGATTTATGGGTAGAAGTGTGTGCACAAGCACAAGTTTTCTATAAGTCAGGCCATTTTAATGTAAACCATTTTAGGCATTCTTCAATAAATGCTAAATGGAAACTTTTAACATTTCCCATGCCTGTTCTTGATGTAGTCAATAAGTTCATAAATAAAAAATGTTGTAGGCCTTAAACACATGCTTCATTTACACACAAATTGCACGTCACTTGGAAGAAACATTTAAATTAAACAATCAATCAGGGGAGCAATAAAGTGAAATCTTGCAGAAAATATGCACCTTCACTTAATGTGGTTTGAGAAGCAAGACTGCACTGGCTGAAAACTTATCTCTGCTGCTGACTTGACTGTGACCTACAGGTTCAAAAGTTCAATATAAAAAGAAGAGACCTACATTGCAGACTTGCAAACTTTAAATAATTGTCCCATAATTTGATATAATTATTAATTTATGTGAATCTTCCATTTGATGAATTTGACAGTTTATATGTGTTATGCAGTGAAAGCCATGTTCAGGATTTTTTTGAACTCCTGATGAACTGGTTATGAAGAACAGAATTCAGAGCCAGCAGAACACACACACACACACGCTACTTTTTTTTTTTTTTTAAACATCCTTATATTAAAGAAGCCATTCTTGGTTTTTAAAGGATGTCCTATTTGTTGGGTTAGATTACAATGAAAACTGGCTATATTTTAAAATTGTTTGGTCTGCACTAGAATCTATAAACAAACAGTGTTCAGTATACAGCATAATTTTATCTGCAAGGTTAATCAATGCTGTAAGTGGCAATACACCATACATTATCATGCCTTTATGAGCACTGTCTTTGATAGTTGTGATCTTTGCTGATCAGCTTAGCCTATAATCTTCTTATTGGATTTAAATTTAAGCTCTTGTTTTGACTAGTGGTCAAATAAAGGATATGTGTAGAGCCTTTTTTGTGTCCATTAATTATTGAATATTGACACTTTTCCTTTAATGCAAATAATCAAACAATCAGTGTTTTTGAAAGTGAAATAAATATTTAAAATAAACAACACAATTTGCATGTGTAGTACTGAAAAAAATATTACTGTATGATTGAATCCTATAATTTGTCTGATTGTACCTTACTCAAAACTTTTTACATTTGATGATTTCATGAGTTTTTAATTTCTTATTAGTCCTGAAAAAATAACTAATTCAACAACGGCAATTGCAACACAATTGCATCAGCTTGTGGGGTCATGAAGCAACTTTTGTCTGTTACATATTTGAAATAGACATGCAAACCAATTTGAAACTAGCATATTTTCTCTTGAGGGCCAAATCATGTAGACACACCTACCGAGGGCCTGCAGGCTTTGGAGATTTTGAGGTAACGTTTTGCGTGTCTCACGCCAAGCTTATCGTGCAACGAAATTGTCTGTGCTTTGCGCGAACATGTTCTGACAGCATCTGTACCTGATATCACATTTAATACCATCCTCTCTGCATGCGTGAAGGAGTAGCCCCGTCTGGACTTAATTCCTCAGACATGTTGTTGCGGGTTCACGGCTCAAGCACACACTTGAAGATCAAAGACTCAGCGGATACTATAAGATTGTAGTACAGTACCTCAGCTTTGAAAAAGTTACACACAATATATATACTAAATGTATATATAATACAAAAAAAGTCATTTCATTTTGACTGTAGTCAATGCACTAACAGCTTTAATAACTTATATTATTAATAATTTATATTAGTATTATTATATAATAACAAAGCAAGACCATTCAGTATAGCAATAAACATGAGTTAATCTTACACAGCAGAAGTGTTGGGTCTAATCCAATTAAAAAGTAATTATTTACTGTAATTTAATTGCTTTATATTACATTTTAAATTCTTGTAATCAGATTACAGTTACTGACTTCTAATTAATTTAATTATTTTAAGTAGATTACATTATAGGGCTATGCTTATTTCATATATACTGCCGGCCAAAGGTTTGGAATAATGTACAGATTTTGCTTTTATGGAAAGAAATTGGTACTTTTATTCACCAAAGTGGCATTCAACTGATCACAATGTATAATAAGGACATTAATAACGTGAAAAATTATTATTACAATTTGGGGGAAAAAATTCTGAACTTCTCAAACAATTTCAAGGAGTTCTCCTCAAAAAATCCTCCATGTGCAGCAATGACAGCTTTGCAGATCCTTGGCATTATATCTGTCAGTTTGTCCAGATACTCAGGTGACATTTCGCCCCACACTTCCTGTAGCACTTGTGGCTGTCTTGTCGGGCACTTCTCACACACCTTACAGTCTAGCTGATCCCACAAAAGCTCAATGGGGTTAAGATCCATAACACTCTTTTCCAATTATCTGTTGTTCAATGTCTGATTCTTTGCCCACTCTAAACTTTTCTTTTTCTTTTTCTGTTTCAAATGTGGCTTTTTCTTTGCAATTCTTCCCATAAGACCTGCACCCCTGAGTCTTCTCTACTGTAGTGTACACCTTTGTATGAAATCTTCAGCTTTTTGGCAATTTCAAGCATTGTATAGACTTCATTCCTTAAAAAAATGTTTCTAGAGAAAGCTGTTTCCTTTTTTTTCTTCCCATTTTTGACCTAATATTGAACTTAACACATGCCAGTCTATTGCATACTGTGGCAACTCAAAAACAAACACAAAGACAATGTTAAGCTTCATTTAGCAAACAAATAGCTGTGTTTTATATAATGAATAGTAAAGTGATTTTCTAGTACCAAATAAGCAATTTATCACGTTTACTCAAGGATGAGGTGTTGGAGTGATGGCTGCTGGAAATGGGGCAGATCTAGATTTGATCAAAAATGACTTTTTTCAAATAGTGATGGTGCTGTTTTTTACATCAGTAATGTCCTGACCAGCCGCGGGCCGTGCATTTTAAGTCTAGGCCTTCAGTGCGATTCATGCCATTATGAAAACACAGTTTCACAATAAGACGCTGTATGCCCATCATACATTACGTGGTAGTCATCTAATAATACCAACTGACAATATAAAAACACGTCCACGCACGAAACCCACAACAAATTTGGTCTAATACAAAGAAAAAGCCCTCTAATAATATTTCCGATTTCAGTTTTGCTTGCAATAAATTTTGTTTCATCAGGGTACACAGTTACTTTTAAAACTTGATCAGACACTGAATTTTCAAGCAGCCTAATTTTCACATAGAAAATTTCTGATGTTGCTATAATGCAAAAAGCACTTACCAATTTGCTGTGAAAATCAGCCCTCCTTTCCTGTTTAATTTATCAATTGCACGATCATTCAGGACATCTTAGGTTTTTAAATCCGTAAGGATCTCTTTCTCAACGGCAATACCAGCAGTGATGACAGCCGACTCGTCAGTAAGATCTCGTGCTCTTCACTTTCAAATTATGAAATTTATCACTTAATTTATCACTTATTATCACTTAAAGCGTGACTGCATCACTCAAGGCCAGCTAGAAGGCCTGGACTGGGACATATCCAAAAGACCACACCCACCAAGAAAAAATTAATAATTCTGATTGGCTTATGAATCAGACAATAAGACATTAGATGCGCATTCATTTGCACTGTTGAGGGATGACGGGGTGGAGCACAGACTCACGCGCTGCTTCGGCTAAGCATGGATTTGCCATGAGCATGGCTTCGGGCATGCGATTTGCGAACAGTTGTCACTCTTTGCTTGTAAGCATCGGGGAATAAATTCTGGTTGGATACATTTTTGCTTCTTGGTATTCATTTGTAGATGAATTAGGAGAGGAAAGAGTTGAAAATACATATGCTAAAAGGTTAATGAGAATGAAATGATGACATTTTTTATTTATTTATTAGGCATATTATGCCAGCAGAGAAGGCTTTGCTGGCACAGAGAAATCGCCACTGTGATCAGTTGAATGGCACTTTCGTGAATTAAAGAGCCAATTTCCTTCTGAAACAGCAAAATCTCCAAACTTATTCCAAACATTTGTCTGCCATTGTGTATTATTTATGGCCCTGTAATGAGTCATTGTGAAAGAGAAATGTGAGGTGCCAAGTGTGTGACTGGTGTGTGACAATGAACAAGAAATATTGGCATTATTTTTAATTTGTTGAGTGGAAAAGTGTTTTTAGAAAGTAACTCAAATGTAAAGTAATAAGTAATGTAATAACTTTTCAATGAAGTAATTAGTTAAGTAATCCGATTACACATTTAGAGAAATATATACTAGTTTTTAGTGTGTAACTTACCCAACATTGTACAGCAGTATATAACATCTCATACTCAACAGTTTGCCTGAAGTTTTATTGTATAGATTATATAGAGTATCTTCCTATTAGACTGCAGTGCTCACAAATCTAAAGCAAAATATTTACTCTATGATGCTGGAAAGCAAGTGAGCTGTTACTGGATGAGTTTACAGTCCAGTGCTGTTTACATTCTGCTGTATTCAGAAGGAACATCACATGGAAATGATTGCCATTTGTGATGCTCTGTTTCTCCTACACAAAGACCTCCTTCATTCAGCAGATAAGACAGACTGATCATTAAACTTGTCCCCAGAAAAATCTCAAATCATTGTTATATGAAAGCTGTGTTTTTTTTCATGATAAACACAGGGTCACATACAGTCTAACATGCTATATGCTTTTTATGGGGTTTTCATTTGTGAATGTTATATGTCAGCAAAAGGTGATTTTAATTTTTCAAAATAAAAATAATAAACTTAAGATGTTGACAATGGCTTCAAATATCAACCATTTGTTTGCATCCATTGTTTTTGATTCATTCAATGATAAAATAATGAGGTAGTAATTATTAAGTCTATAGTGTAATCTGTGCAGGACAGAATATTTAATATGGCATATTATTTAAAGAGCCAGTCTAATAAAAATATAGGTATGGACACTGCAAACATTAATATAAAATAAATGACACTTCAATTCCCTCATTGCAGCCATTTGGAAAAACTCAAATGTTATTTGTATTAAGATTTTATTCCATCCATCCATTCCGAAAGTTCTGTTTAATATATATATATTTTTAGTAGAGGCATTTAGTCATTGTAAAGGGATTAATGGAAAGCAGGAGGCAAGAACAGGCTTGACAATATAAATAATATTTTAATAATAAACTGAACCAAAAAGACAAACACACAAGATGTCGGACAGCTGTCCTTAAATTTCTCTCTCTCTCTGTCGCACTGCAGCTTCCAGTCGGCCTTTATCACTCTCTGAGGCTTGATTAGCCTGATTAGGGGCCGGGCATGCGGAATCACGACCCGGCACCACCCTCCGCCCTGCCACAGTCATTATTTTAAACACCAAAAAATAATTAGTGAACATGGGTGGGGAAAAAAAATAGAGGGGTGGAATACACCCAAACACAGTTTTCATAACATCATTGTGGTCTAATTTATCACTTTGTAAGTAGCCCCTGAGCTACTGTAAATATAAAACCAAATATCAATCAAATCAAATCAATTCCATCCAAATTCCATCCATCCATTCCGAAAGTTCTGTTTAATATATATATATTTTTAGTAGAGGCATTTAGTCATTGTAAAGGGATTAATGGAAAGCAGGAGGCAAGAACAGGCTTGACAATATAAATAATATTTTAATAATAAACTGAACCAAAAAGACAAACACACCAAGATGTCGGACAGCTGTCCTTAAATTTCTCTCTCTCTCTCTCTGTCGCACTGCAGCTTCCAGTCGGCCTTTATCACTCTCTGAGGCTTGATTAGCCTGATTAGGGGCCGGGCATGCGGAATCACGACCCGGCACCACCCTCCGCCCTGCCACAGTCATTATTTTAAACATTATTTTAAATAGTGAACCTAATGGTGGCAAAGGTCTTACCGGAGTGATGTAGGGGATGGGAGAGGAGGAGTAGGGGATGGATAGATACTGTAGGTGAAGAGGTGGGGATATGGGGTTTGAATTGCAGGGGATATGAGGTCACAGTGTTTAAACACCGCTTTGTGTGAAATTACCGCAGCATTCACACCCCCACAAACACATACTTCCTACCCTCTTCTTACCACACATCTCATTTAGCTTTGTCACGTATTATTACATATTATTATTTTTCCCATATTTTACTACGGAAACCAGGATTGGGGGATAGAGAAAAACACATAACATAAAAACACACATAAACATGTACTAGGGGTCAGCTATTGCTTTTATGTGGATATTGAAAACAGGAAGCTATGCACTGTCTACACCCACCCACGTACAGGGTTGGGGAGTAATGGAATACATGTAACAGGATTATGTATTTAAAATACAAAATATAAGTAACTGTATTCCACTACAGTTACAATTTAAATAATTGTTAATTAGAATACAGTTACATTCCAAAAGTATTTTGATTACTGAAGAGATTACTTTGCATTTATTGTCATTTGTTTAATTTAATATTTAGTCCTTTCAGATGGAAAACATTTATACATATAAATAATGTGATCCAAATTTAATTTGAGCAGCGGTGAAACACTTTCTTATGATGCGTTACATTCATACGAGCAGACAGAGAAGTACATTTGAAGTTTGGAGCAGAAGAAATAGAAATAAAGCTTGTGTAAATTGTCAGCATTAGGCTAAGCTAAAATGATATTTGTAGCCATTTTAAATGCACGTAACCAGCCACGATCATATATTTAATTCGCCAGTTCTCCGATACGCAGTAGCTTGGTCCTCGG
This sequence comes from Moxostoma hubbsi, assembly GCA_032164185.1. Taxonomy (NCBI): domain Eukaryota; kingdom Metazoa; phylum Chordata; class Actinopteri; order Cypriniformes; family Catostomidae; genus Moxostoma; species Moxostoma hubbsi. The sequence continues at coordinate 29,689,000 of JAVLUX010000031.1, read as the reverse complement.
CCACTCCTCCACCCTCTATAAAGTACATTTTCTAGTAAGACCTTTGATATTAGGGCAAAATTCGTATTCTTGACAATAATTTTTGTCTTGTTTTCCTGTAAAAATATCTAAAAATCCTTAAAACAAGATACATTTGATATATTTTGATTTAGAAACAACACTGCACAAGATATTTAGGTTTTTCAGAGAATGTATTTTTAACATGCGTGTTTTGTATTACTGTATTGACTGAGTTTTTATTGTCAAAACAAGTGAAAAAAATCTACCAGTGCTGAAGAAGTAATCCAAAGTATTTAGAATACGTTACTGACCTTGAGTAATCTATCAGAATACATTACCAATAACATTTTACAGCATGTATTCTGTAATCTGTAGTGCAATAAATTTCAAAAGAAACTCTCCCAATACTGCCTACGTATGAGTCTGAAACAATTGTTAGAATTAGAGATGGAACGATGACAAAATGTTTGGCCAATACCGATATCGATTTTAACAAAAAACCTATAGGCGAAACCGATACAGATATTTTACCACTTACCTTATTTTGTCATCAGATTATTGTTTTAATAAGAAATGCTTCAAAAATGCACAAAGAGGTACAAAAGCTTTTTTACTGTTCTAACAATAAATAATTTCCACTGAACTCTGGATATGTTGAACACTTAACAGGCCAAAATTTTAAAGAGAACCACAATGAAAGATAAATAAAATATCAACAGTCGATACATCAGTGCATCCCTAGTTAGAATCATAAACTAGCAAGAAATCACAAACAGGAAGTGACTAGTGACTATTAACACATTGGCCTCCATCCTAATTAGAGCCCGACCGATATGGGACTTTTCTATGTGGATATGACTATGCAAAGGTACTCAGAAGGCTGCTTTCTATAACACATTTTTTATCAAAGAATATTTGACATTATTATTATACATTGTCAACAAATTCTATAAATGAACACTGAGAAAATAAAGAATAAAAATACAATAAATAGCTAAATAAATATCAGTACTGTATGTTTAGTCAAATGTTGACCATTTTAATACTGCCAGTCAATTAGGGGCAGGTTGTAAAACAAGAAGCATTTACACCTGCCGAGTCAAGAGATAAACAGCGGCAGCGGTGTTACACCGTATTCTGCTATAGAAGTGCGCTCTGTTGGACAAACTACATTATGACACCAATTCTAAAGCATTGTTTTCTACATTATATGTTCTGAAAAAAGTTTTCATATCTGAGCATATCGGTAAACATATATGCCGATACCGATGTATCAGTGAAAGGCTAATATCGGTCGATAATATCGGTCGACCAATAAATTCCCATGGGTCTTTGTTAGTGTTAACATTTGGAAGAGGTGAAAAAGAGAGTGTTGTTGCCTGACTTAGGTTAAGGCTGCATAGCAAAGAGAGGCGAGGTAACACTATATCTCTAGCCAAGGCAGTCTTACTGTAAATAATATCCACTGCCTGAGGGGCCACTCACTGCATTAGCAATCATTATATGCTTTTCTGCTTCCAATTGGAAATTCCATATTGATTAATCACCTGTGGTCACAATGTGTTATGACTGGTATAGACTGAAAGAGAATGGAAAACTGCAAAAGACAAAAAAATTAAGAAATGGAAAGAGAGAGGGGAGAGACTATTGTGGGGTGGCTGTGGCTCAGGTGGTAGAGCGGGTTGGCGGTTTGATTCCTTGCCCACATGACTCCACATGCCGAAGTGTCCTTGGGCAAGACACTGAACCCCAAGTTGCTCCCAATGGCAGGCGAGCGCCTTGCAAGTTAATTGTGCCTTTAAGCAGCTTGCAAAATTCCAGAAAATTATGTCATGCCTTTAGACAATTAGCCAATTAGCTTCTGATATAAGGTGTACTGAATTGGAGGTGTACCTGTGGATGTATTTTAAGGCCTACCTTCAAACGCAGTGCCTCTTTGCCTGACATCAAAGGAAAATAAAAGAAATTAGCCAAGACCTCAGAAAAAAAATTGTAGACCACCTTTGTCTGGTTCATTCTTGGGAGCAATTTCCAAATGCCTGAAGGTACCACGTTCATCTGTACAAATAATAGTATATAATAGTTTAAAGTATAAACAACATGGGACCACGCAGCCATCATATCGCTCAGGAAGGAGACGCATTCTGTTTCCTAGAGATGAATGTAGTTTGGTGTGAAGTATGAATCAATCCCAGAACTACAACAACCTTGTGAAGATGCTGGAGGAAACGGGTAAACAAGAATCTATATCCACAGTAAAACAAGTTCTATATTAACATAACCTCAAAGGCTGTTCAGCCAGGAAGAAGAAACCACTGCTCCCAAACCGCCATAAAAATGCCAGATTACAGTTTGCAAGTGAACATGAGGACAAAGATCTTCTACTTTTTGAAGAAATGTCCTCTGGTCTGATAGAAATTTTTTTTTTTTTACTTTTTGGCCATAATGACCATTGTTGTGTCTAGAGGAAAAAGGGTGAGGCTTGCAAGCTGAAGAACACCATCCCAACCTTGAAGCATGATGGTGTCAGCATCATGTAGTGGGGGTGTGGGACTGGTGCACTTCACAAAATAAATGACATCATGAGGAAGGAAAATGATGTGGATATATTGAAGCAACATCACAAGACATTGACCAGGAAGTTAAAGCTCAGTCGCAAATGGGTCTTTCAAGTGGTCAATGACCCCAAGCATACCTCCAAAGATGTGGCAAAATGGCTTAAGGACAACAAAATCAAGGTATAAGTCCTGTCGTCAGTCTGAATGAAAATTTGTGAGTAGAACTGAAAAAGCATGTGCGAGCAAGGAGGCCTACAAACCTGACTCCGTTACACCAGTTCTGTCAGGAGGAATGGAACAAAATTCCAGCAACTTATTGTGAGAAGCTTGAGGAAGGCTACCCAAAAAGTATGACCCAAGTTAAACAATGTAAAGGCAATGATACCAAATAATAACAAAGTATGTAAACATCTGACCCACTGGGAATGTGACGAAAGAAATAAAAGCTGAAATAAATAATTCTCTCTATTATTATTCTGACATTTCACATTCTTAAAATAAAGTAGTGATCCTAAAATACCTTTATTCAGTTTTTTAATGCCTGATAGAAAAGTATCTACCTTTGTAGAGCAATACAAAAATGTAGGCAATTGCAGAATAGTCCCATTAGTCACAGATACACTTCAGAAAATTGAGTACACAACTATTTCTGGCCTTAAAAGTTACAAAACCCAAATCAATGCAGACCATTGTATCTCAAAAGAAATACAATGTGGCCCCCCATGCACTACTTAAAGCCCAATGTGGCCACTTTACCAAAATAGTTGCCCACCTCTGGTCTAAACAATCAACTAAGACAAAAGTTGCCTACGAGACGTTTCAACAATCCAGCTATCAAGGTTGGCTAAACTTACGAAAATCACGAGTTATCTTATCTCACTCTCTTCAACTAATTTCGTAATTGACCTCAATTGTGTATTATAGCTCTTTTATAGACGACAAAATGCTGTCTATTTTTTACAGGGAAAGGGGGTTTGTGATGCTACATCACCCTCTTGTGTTCCATAGACGTCTATGTTCACTTCCATCAAAGACTAAAGGAAGTCCCGCCCTACAGGAAAAAGAGCCAATCACATTTTAGATACAAACATCGCCTGTCAGTCAACTCGTGAATACGCATGTGCATTAGCTGGACCAGCCTGAAAAATAGCGTTTTTCATTCGTGATCTGAGCTAAAGAAACACGATTTATGATACCATTGCTGTCAGATCTTACTGCTGGTTTGAAATATTTTATTTGATCGTAATCTTGACCAATATTTTCGGAGATTTCCCTTTCGTATTTTCGGCATTTCCCCGTTCAAGAAGATGTGAGATGTACTTTCAAGCCGACTGTTTAAAAATAAAATAGCTGCCTGTTCAAAGATGGCCGCCGAGTGGACGGAGTTGCATTTAAAGCGACTTTGCTTAATTTTTTTTAAAAATATAATAATATATTTTTATTACAGAACAAGAACACTTACAACAAAATATACATACAGAGAGAGGGTCACAATGTACTCACTGCTACAATCATAGTAGCATCAAAGAGTATAAATAAACTATAAAACAAATACAACAAATAAAGCCAGGGGATAACTTAAAATGATTTTACAAAAGAAAATGTTTAAAGTATTCTAGCCTACATTAATTTTGCCTTTTTATTTCTTGCATTATTTTAGAGTCAACAACAAATAATAAGAAAACCAAATAAAACCAGGGATAACTTAAAATGATTTTACAAAAGAAAATGTTTAAAGTATTAGCCTATACATTCATTTTGCCTTTTTATTTCTTGCACTCTTTTAGAGTCTCAATATAATGCATCAGTTCAGTTTTAAATGGTATGATGTTATTGTTTGGCCATTTTTGTTTGTGTATATGGTATTTTCCATATATAATTAACAGATTAATCACACACATGTAGTCTCCGTGTCTTTAAAAGATCTTGAGACATCTTGTCTCACCGGGTAAATTAAATGAATAACTTTATATGTGACTTCTTTAACTTTATTGGTGAGATTTACTAGGTAACTTCCAGACCGCTTTCCATTCAATCTGATTATACAATGAATTCCATTATGGTTTGCATTTAGGTAATACTGTATTTCTGCATATTGTTTTTATAAATAAGTTGTTAAAATGTTTTATCTAAAATCTCCACACCATTAATACTTAACCGAGTATTATATACGGGGATACACTCAAAGGTATATCACCTGATAAGAGTTGAATAAGGCCACCAGGAATGACATCAAAAACGATTGCAAACTCTTTAACAGTTACCGGAATCTTATAGCAATTAAGGAATTCACAATAATTAAAAAGTTGTCTATTACTCTTAAATAACGGTCTCACCAGTACAATGCCGTTATCGTACCAGTTTCTAAAAAAATAAAGATTTTTATAAACACAATATGCTTGTTATTCCAAATTACAGATTTGCTTGGAGAGATGTTATGTTTATAAATGAGTATCCATAATAAAAAATAATAATGTCTATGAAAATAAGATCCTTGATAGGAGATAGGAGCCTTGTTTACATCAAAATTACATTTAAATTCCAAACATCCCAACTTTTCATGTCAGGTCAGGGATGACATTTTGTCTTTAAAGCACAAATCATTATTTATCCATTTATTCTTAAATACGCAATTAGCAGTATTCAAATCCAGACCACCTTCTTCAATTGTATTGCATAAAATCGTCTTTTTCAAATAGTGCGTTATGTTCTCTTTTATGACTTATTGTGGAACGTTTAATGCGCCATAAACCTTCAGTTAAAATCCCATCCAATTACTAATTGCATTGCTTAAACTTTTCTACTATTTTTGAATATACCTTTTAGGTATATATTTAGGTTCTCTTTGAATATATTTTTGAATGTACCTTTTAGACTGCAACACCGGCTGATCGATTATTCCCATATGACATCCACAAATCATCCCCCCATTGATTCTTCCAAGAATTATAATCTGACAAAGAAGCATGTGTTTCTTGAATATATTTGAAGTCACATTTAAATTTCCTGCTAAATAAAAATACCGCTTTCCTTTTCAGCAAATCACTTTTTCCTACATTTTCTGACAATGTGCTGTAACAATAGCTACATTATCAAAGGGGAAAAAAACATGTTCCCATCACCTCAATAATGTCACTTCATCCCAGATTAACATTAATAATACTTAACTCAAGGTTTTTAAAAACTCTGATACAACATATGAAAATTTTGGATATATTTCAATAACAGATAAATCGAACATTTCTGTCCTCAACGTAGTCTATTGCCAAGTAATGACTACTTGTTAAAGACACATATAGTCCATTAAAATTGTGACCATATGCATTTCTTATTCAAGCTACTATACATGCACGCAATCGTATTCAGTCGTTAGGCATATCTCTTTTCCATCAACGAAGGCTCGTACGCCGACGAAAGACTTTGCTTAAATGCATGAACGTCGCTTCAGCGCTATGACGCGTGATGGTCGTGTTACTCTTATCCGCGCTGTTAGGCTGGACCAATCACAGTCGTTTGTGATAACTCCAATGAATATTTTTAATCTTTTTACAGATATTGCATAATCTTATGGCATTTTGATTTCAAGACACTAATTATTCTACTGTTGATTTATCGTACTGTTAAATAAAATACAAAATGAGCACGCGAAGCATTTGCTGCCCTCTTAACCGGAAGAGGAGGAGCTGTTGGAACGAAAAATGGCGGCCGCGTTGCAGCAAATATTGGAGCGGTCTGAGATATCTAAACTCCAAAAAACTGCCTTGACTAAATTGGAAAAGTACATTTCCGAACAGCAATGTGAAATTGATTGTCTGAAGGCACAACAGGAGCATTATCGAGTAGACAGTGGTAAGGTTATGTTGTTTAATAACCACGACAGTAACTCTCAAACGAGGCCTGAGTTTAATATAAAACACATATTTCTAGTTAAATGTAAGCGGTCACTTGCTACATTTGTTAACTCGCTTGGTTGTTGGAGTTACATCTTAAAGTAAATGTTACTATAAATGGTTTCTATTTCCATTTATAAGCATAAGCTTAAATTGAGGTTTATAAGTCCTGATTAGACTATCTTTTTGTGTTTGGTTTAGAACAACAGTATTTTGACATCGAGAAAAAGTTCGCAGAGAGCCAAGCTCAGTTTTTGTCCCAGACTAAAGAGCACCGGATACTAAAAGAAGAGTATTGCAATCTGGGTAAGCACATGGGAATCAAATATATATATATATATATATATATATATATATATATATATATATATATATATATAAAAACACTGGGGGCCAGAAGTTTGGAGTAATGTAAAGATTTTGCACTTATGGAATGAAATTGGTACTTTTATTCACCAAAGTGCCATTCAACTGATCACAATGTAGTCAGGACATTAATAACATGAAAAATTACTTTTACAATTTGATTTATATTTTTTTTTTTTGGAACTTCTTAAACAATTTCAAAGGGTTCTCATCAAAAAAAATCTCCACGTGCAGCAATGACAGCTTTGCAGATCCTTGGTGTTCTAGCTGTCAGTTTGTCCAGATACTCCGGTGACATTTCACCACACACTTCCTGTAGTACTTGCCATAGATGTGTCCTGTGGGGCACTTCTCGCACACCTTACAGTCTACCTGATTCCACAAAAGCTCAATGGGTTAAGATCCATAACACTCTTTTCCAATTATCTTATGTCCAATTTCTGTGTTTCTTTGCCCACTCGAACCTTTAATTTTCTGTTTCAAAAGTGGCTTTTTCTTTACAATTCTTCCCATAAGGCCAGGACCCCTGAGTCTTCTCTTTACTGTTGTACATGAAACTGGTGTTGAGCGGGTAGAATTCAATGAAGCTGTCAGCTGAGGACATGTAAGGCATCTATTTCTCAAACTAGAGACTCTAATGTTCTTATCCTCTTATTTAGTTGTACATTTGGCATTCTACTTCTCTTTCTGTTCTTGTTAGAGCCAGTTGTCCTTTGTCTTTGAAGACTGTAGTGTACACCTTTGTATGAAATCTTCTGTTTTTTGGCAATGTCAAGCATTGTACTGCATTCATTGCTCATAACAATTATTGACTGACAAGTTTCTAGAGAAAGATGTTTATTTTTTGCCATTTTTGACCTAATATTGACCTTAAGACATGTTGGTCTATTGCATACTGCGGCAACTCAAAAACAAAGACGATGTTAAGCTTCATTTAATGAACCAAATAGCTTTCAGCAGTGTTTGATAAAATGGAAAGTGATTTTCTAGTAACAAATTATCAGTTTAGCATGATTACTCAAGGATAATGTATTGGAGTGATGGCTGCTCGAAATGGGGCCTGTGTAGATTTGGTAAAAATGACTTTTTTTCAAATAGTGATGGTGCTGTTTTTTTTACATCATTAATGTCCTGACTATTCTTTGTGATCAGCTGAATGCCACTTTGGTAAATTAAAGTACCAATTTCCTTCCAAAACAGCAAAATTTGTGCATTATTAGAAACTTTTGGCCCTCAGTGTTTATAAAATAAAGAATACTGGAATGTACTGGAATTCATTTGTATTTGTACTCTTTTCACAGACGATGAGCTTAAACATCTACGGGAGAAAAACAAGGAGCAAGAGTCCTCATACTCTAAACTGGAATCACAACAGGTATCAAAGGATCATCTTTTCATTGTGCCTTCACATTTTGAATCAATATTGAATCGTGTGATGTTAAAGAAAAGTATTAATGTACCTTATTTATGCAGAATGAACTTTCTAAAGCCAAAGATGAGCTTGAGGTGGAGAAGAGAGAGCTTGTGCGGACCTTGGAAAGAAGATCCCAGGAGATGAGAAACCAGAGTGGTATATGTTTTAAATAAGTTCTATCATTAAAATCTAAAGAATCTGCATTACACAGAAGTTATACAGAAGCTTTACTAAATTTTTCAGAGGATTTGAAGCGTCTAAATGATAGATTGGCAGAGGTCAGTGCAGAAAAGATGCAGCTTCAGCTCAAATTGGATAAGTCAGAATCCTCTGAGGTTTCGGTCAAGGTAAGATATCAACATATATTTATTTATCATTCTAGGTAGATGCATTATTTGGAAGTCCTCAATTTCATTTCAACTCTTCTTGCCAGAATTTGAGCTTTGCTAATTTTTAGCTGACATTTTTATACCAGACTTTTAATACTGGGTTTTGATTTGCTGACACTGCGTTTATCATCAGTATAAAGAGAAGCGAATGGAACAGGAGAAAGATCTACTCCAAAGTCAAGTGACCTGGCTGAACACTGAACTTAAGGCCAAGAGTGAAGAGCTGCTGTCTATCTCCCGGCAGAGGGGCAATGAGATCCTGGATCTGCAGTGCTCTCTTAACAACAAGGAGGATGAGGTACTATATGAGCATCTCGTGTTAACTAATTATAAGACTTGCGATCTATACCTTTTTCAAGCTTCAATAAACAGAAAATTTTCCCTGTGAATATCATATATATATATATATATATATATATATACACACACACACACACACACAGTATCTCACAAAAGTGAGTACACCCCTCACATTTTTGTAAATATTTGATTATATCTTTTCATGTGACAACACTGAAGAAATGACACTTTGCTACAATGTAAAGTAGTGAGTGTACACCTTGTATAACAGTGTAAATTTGTTGTCCCCTCAAAATAACTCAACACACAGCCATTAATGTCTATACTGCTGGCAACAAAAGTGAGTACACCCCTAAGTGAAAATGTCCAGACTGGGCCCAATTAGCCATTTTCCCTCCCCGGTGTCATGTGACTCTTTAGTGTTACAAGGTCTCAGGTGTGAATGGGGAGCAGGTGTTAAATTTGGTGTCATCGCTCTCACACTCCCTTATACTTGTCACTGGAAGTTAAACATGGCACCTCATGGCAAAGAACTCTCTGAGGATCTGAAAAAAAGAATTGTTGCTCTACATAAAGATGGCCTAGGCTGTAAGAAGATTGCCAATTCCCTGACACTGAGCTGCAGCATGGTGGCCAAGACCAAACAGCGGTTTAACAGGACAGGTTCCACTCGGAACAGACCTCGCCATGGTCGACTAAAGAAGTTGAGTGCACATGCTCGGCATCATATCCAGAGGTTGACTTTGGGAAATAGACGTATGAGTGCTGCCAGCATTGCTGCAGAGGTTGAAGGGGTGGCGGTCAGCCTGTCAGTGCTCAGACCATACACCGCACACTGCATCAAATTGTCTGCATGGCTGTCGTCCCAGAAGGAAGCCTCTTCTAAAGATGATGCACAAGAAAGCCCACAAACAGTTTGCTGAAGACAAGTATACTAAGGACATGGATTACTGGAACCATGTCCTGTGGTCTGATGACACCAAGATAAACTTATTTGGTTCAGATGGTGTTAAGCGTGTGTGGTGGCAACCAGGTGAGGAGTACAAAGACAAGTGTGTCTTGCCTACAGTCAAGCATGGTGGTGGGAGTGTCATGGTCTGGGGCTGCATGAGTGCTGCTGGCACTGGGGAGCTACAGTTCATTGAGGGAACCATGAATGCCAACATGTACTGTAACATACTGAAGCAAAGCATGATCCCCTCCCTTCGGAGACTGGGCCGCAGGGCAGTATTCCAGCATGATAACGACCCCAAACACGCCTCCAAGACAACCACTGCCTTGCTAAAAAAAGCTGAGGGTGAAGGTGACGGACTGGTCTCCAGACCTAAACCCTATTGAGCTTCTGTGGGGCATCCTCAAACGGAAGGTGGAGGAGCACAAGGTCTCTAACATCCCCCAGCTCGGTGATGTCGTCATGGAGGAGTGGAAGAGGACTCCAGTGGCAACCTGTGAAGCTCTGGTGAACTCCATGCCCAAAAGGATTAAAGCAGTGCTGGAAAATAATGGTGACTGGTCACAAAATATTGACACTTTGGGCCCAATTTGGACATTTTAACTTAGGGGTGTACTCACAGAGTTGCCAGAGGTTTAGACATTAATGGCTGTGTGTTGAGTTATTTTTAGGGGACAGCAAATTTACACTGTTATACAAGCTGTACACTCACTACTTTACATTGTAGCAAAGTGTCATTTCTTCAGTTTTGTCACATGAAGATATAATCAAATATTTACAAAAAATGTGAGGGGTGTACTCACTTTAATGAGATGCTGTATATAATGCATTTATTCAGATACAAATATGGCTTCTCATTACACAATAGTCTTGTCTCTTCAGACATTTTTCGCAACATAGCTTTGGTAAAGTGTGAGCGGCAGGTAAAATTGAAGGGGTTCGCACACCTTACGTTTAACGGATGACACGGCGCGTTCTAAAATTCAAAACAATTATTTTCTAAGAAGGTACTCTGATAACTTTAGTTTTTCATTAAATTAGACTCCAATTGTTATCAAGGCACAAATGTTATTTACTTTAGACAACACTGGATGATATATTGAGTATATGTATGTAATTTGACATTTGGAATGAAACCTATTCAAACCTACACACTGAGAAATTGCATAATTTCTAATAGTTCAGTTATACCAGTTTCAAACACTATTGATGCTTCCTCCGTTTAGATGCAGTATCTGTGCCTTTTCTGCTTCTCATTAAATGCTATATCACCCTCTTGTGGTCTCCCAATGCTATTACACCAGACTACATGAAACAATGCCAACTGAGTGAATTGGAAAGCACCAAATACGTTTTCTGCTTTAAATTTTGGCAAATGTTAATATATCGAAAAAATAACTTGCTGATCTATAATCGATATATCGATGTTTTGTGACATGCATACTAACTGTTATCAATTTATTGACTCAACTGCTATGGAACATATTTAAGTTGTTAGTCCACATGTTAATCTCTGCATGCCTGTTTAGATTACTCGACTCCAAGATCAGGTGACCAGTCTGAAGGCCTCCAGTGAGAGCCTTCAGAGGCAAGCAGAGGAAATGTGTACCAAGCTAAGAGAGGTGAGCCACTGCTAGTGTTCTGTGCTTTGATGCAGATATCAACAGCAGAGGGATGGTGTTTCAGAATTCTTCATAATCTGCTGGACATTCTATTTTTAGGCAAAGGAACAGCAAGCCAGATTGGAGGAGAAGTTCAGCAGTGAACTCAATGCAAACATCAAGATCTCAAATTTGTATAAAGTAAGTTTAATTTGTCTAAACTCTTGTCTTGAGAGATTGAAGATGCATGAGGGAAGGAAAGAAATTTTCTTGAGGATAGATCATTTCATACTGTAGTTGTAAAAGACATTTATTTCTTTAAAATAGTATTGCTAAGAACTTTGACTTTTGTGCTGATAAATGACAGGGAGCAGCAGCTGATGCCGAGTCCAAGAGTGAGGAGCTCAATAGAGCTGTGGAGGAACTTAATAAGCTGCTTAAAGATGCTGGAGAAGGTAAGAGACATGTGCAGTAATGGTACTCCTGTTGGTCAACATGTCAGTGTCTGATCAGTAATGAAATCTAGAAGAATAGAAGGTGCAGGGAATGTAAATGTATTTTTCTATGGTGGATAGTGATAGATGATAGTGTGTGGGTTTTTTTTTTTTTTTTTTTTTGTGCGTGTTAATGGTAATTTCCTGTTTACTGTGGACAGCACATAAAGATCTGGAAATGAAGATGGCAGAGCTGGAGAGTTGTAAGGATAAGGAAATCGCTGAATTGAAAGAGAAAATCAGCAGCCAGGAGAAAGAGCTGGACAATGCAAATGAGCTACTGTCTGACACCAAACACAGAGGTTGGGATCGCCAGTTTATCACCTGATATTCTGACTGAAATCGCTGCTGCAGTTTACTTTTTGTATGTGGTTTGATAACGTGTGGCTGGAAATATATTGGTTTTAGGATGAGTTTTTGACTTTCAATTTTTTTTTTTTCTGATTGTGCACTGTTAGTTCTCTATGCAATGGCTTATGACTTATTAGTGAATGTCAATGGAGTTGACTCTGGTTGTTGCAGGTGCTGCTTCAGTTTTTACAGATGAGCAGGTGACCACCATGTCCCCCACCGCAGCTGTAGTCGCCAAAATCATAAAACCAGGCATGAAACTCACAGAGGTACTAAGCCACTCTGATCGTATAATTTTAATGTAAAGTGATTTTTAATTTAAAAATATTGATGTTATTAAAGGTGGCGTTTGTATGTTTCGCTGTCAAAATACTTTACATATCCCAGCATAATGTGCAGAGTACATTCCCATGAAACGTTACCTCTGTGGTCAAAACATTGCTCTGTTTATTTGAGCATTTCAGCCATCCTGATATAGCAGTTGAAATTGAAAATGCAGGGAAATCTCTTTGTAAATAGTCTTTTTTTTGTATCTGCTATTTGCTCTGAAATTACACACTTCACCTTTTAGAGTATGCATTTTTGGATATTAGTTCGGAAATATGATGGTCAATGAACTTGAATATTATGCATGTTTAAAGGAATTGTTCTCCCAAAAATGAAAATTCTCTTTACTCATTCTCATGTTATCCCAGATGTGTGTGACCGACTGACTTCTGCAGACCACAAATTAAGATTTTTAGAAGAATATCTCAGCCCTGTAGATCCATTCAATGTAAGTGAATGGGGTCCAAAACAAAAAAACGTCTGCATAAAAGTCATCCATGTAAAACCAGTGGGTTTAATCCATGTCTTCAGAAGCGATCCAACCAGTTTTGGGTATGAACAGACCTAAAACGAACCACATTTTCACTATAAATCATCTGCAGTCTCTTTGGCAATCATGATTTCAAGCTTGAAGCACTAGGAAGTGTAATTGAGATTGAAATCATGACCGTGCCTTGAGACTGCAGTGGCAAGATGTACATTGAAAAAGGGATTACATTTCGGTCTGTTCTCTTCCAAAATTTTGTCATATGGATTACTTTTATGCTGCCTTATGTGCTTTTTTTTGAGTTTGTGTTTGGACCCCATTAACTTGCATTGTATGGACCTACAGGGCTGAGAAAATTACGAGAGAATTTTCATTTTTGGGTGACTGTTCCTTAAAACTGTGAAGAGTAAAATACAGGAGGCTTAAATGGTCTCTGTGTCTCTGTTTGTGTAGATCTATTCAGCATATGTTGAGGGGCAAGAACAGCTGCAGCGGGAGAAGCTAGAGAACAAAAGACTGCACAAGTACCTGGATGACATTGTGCAGGAGATGGAAGCCAAGGCACCCATCCTGAAGAGGCAGAGAGAGGAGAGTGAGTGCATGCAGAAGTCTGTTTCCAGTCTTTCTGCTAAACTAGAGCAAGCTGTCTTGGTGAGGAGCCCGACAGAATAAAAAAAGCTTTACTGCATGTCGCAGCCAAAATGGTCTGAAAAGTTGCTGATTTAAAAAATGACTTCTTGCATCTTTCAGGAGGTCCACCGCTTGCAGAAAGAAGCAGATGAAGCCAACAAACGTTCCTCTGTGCTGGAGAGAGACAACCAGAGGTTTGAGGTGCAGCTGGCTGATATGGCTCAACAGGTGAGGCTTAATGGTAAACTCTTCTGCACATTTTAAGACCTTGTCACATTAAACAAAGTGAAAATATATATTTTTTTTCCCTTAAAAGGAATTGAATGTTTTAGGAATTAACTACCAAAAAATGAATGCCAATGTATATATTGTCATCTTTTGACTGCTCTTTTTATTTAATTAAAATATATATATATATATATATATGCAAATGCTATGAAAATATATATTTTTGTAACACAAATGTTGATGTGGCAAATCGATGTTCACAATCATCACAATTCATCACAAGTGTAAATAGCCAGAATAGAGACAAGAATATTGTATATTATTTCTCAGATATGGCAAAAATGTAAATGTTTGTGAAATTCGCTAATCCCTTTCAAATATACCTACATTTTCTAACTTGCTGGAGGAACAATGAATACTTATGGAAGAAAAAAAAATCTTTGTCATTGGTCAAATATGTGTTCCAGGTGTGAATAGCTTATTAGCAATGCATTGTTTCAATTCAAAATCTTGTTTACACTTATTTACGTTTGGTGTAAAAAGTAAATCTGTGGCAACATTTGGCCAAAACTAATAGTGTCTCTAAGTCATTGCTTTTAACATTGTTGTCTCAGGTCCGTATCCTCCTGATTGAGCTGGAGGAGGCACGCGGGAACCATGTGATGCGTGAAGAGGATGAAATGTGTTCAGAAGATGTAAGCAGCACTTCTGAGGTGATCTCTCAGCACCTGGTCACCTTCCGTGGTGTTGAAGAGCTGCAGCAGCAGAACCAGCGCCTCCTAATGGCCCTCAGAGACCTCAGTGAGGCTAAGGAGAAGGATGAGTTGGATGGAGATACCATGAAGTAAGTGTGGAAAAATCTTATTTTAGATTCCAGATGGCTTGGGTTAGATGGAGAGAGCAAAATGCTGAATGTTTGTTCAGACGCAGTGAGGTGGAGCAGTATCTAGAGGAGTTGCAGCATGAGATGAAGCAGTTGAAGGAAAAGCGAGCTCAGGACCTGCAGAAGGTCGATGCCGTTGTGCGACAGAGGGACATGTTCCGAATGCTTCTGACCCAGGCCACTGGAGTTGCCTACCCACAGCTGGGTGAGTCTAGGCAGCATTCTTGTCTCTCTGCCTTATGAGACATGTTGATAGGAAGTTTCATGTTTATTGGCCCAAATTGTGTAAGCAAATATTACTGAAACAGGTGCTGTTACTGAGGAGCTTATGCTGACCTCCACCCCCCGCCGATCTCCAGCCGTCACACCCACAGCAGTTACTCCTACAGGACTGGTTGCATCAGCAATTGAATCCACAGAGTCAGTAGAGGCCAAGGCTGCCCTAAAGCAGGTATGCCAATGAGAGCTAGACTTCTGAAGGCATTTATCGCTGGTATTTCAGGCTTTCAACAGGGCTGAGAAACTAAATTTTTTTTATTCAACATATCAAAATTCTAAATAAAATTTTAAAATCACCAGATTTTGAAATTGACGTTGCTTGCTTAGTCCACAAGATGGTGCAACAAGTCAAGTCAAACAGCACTGTTCTATTTCAACATGGTGTTGCACTGGTGCCACAGTACTACCCCAGGCTCAAGCTTCAGTAAGACGGCAATACCATAGTGCTTTTCGTTTATTACAGGTGTATGTACGGTAGTAATATTCCGAGATAGTAGTGATATTCGGCTGAACTCGGTACTGAAATAGCTTAAACTCTGACCCCAGGCTTGGGCTGTTTTTAAAGCTGTATCACAACAGAATATAACAGAACGTGAGGATCTCGAGACACACATTAAATTCTAAATTAAACTCCTTTCTTAATAGTGTTTAAAAACCTAGAGCTGTTGGAAAAAATGGTTTCAGCAATGCATCATGATTCAATACTCAAAAGAATCAGAATCAATTCTGAGTTCAGTTTATATCACGGCAGAGCAGTGGTGCGCACCAAAGTCAGATGTGGAAACAAAGATGCAAGTTAAGTGCATACAGTGTTTGCAGACCAGCTGTATCAAACACGTGACCATTTGTGCCCGAATGAAACTACGATCATGAAATTCTTTCACAAACCCACGCACATGGCAACGGGAGAGTTTATTCGTGATAAAGAAGCTAGGGCTGGGTGCTATGGCCAAAATTGTTATCACGATAATCTTTTTCATATTGTTCGATATTTATGACGATATACATTTACACTTTTTTTTTTTTCAAAGTTGATGGAAGAAAAGAAGAAAAAATGTATTCTAAACAGTCAAAATAGTCTCTACAAAACTGCACAGGGGTCCAGAGACTGCCAAAGCAGTGGGGTCTGTGGGATCTTTTACCAATTTTACCATCTTTTACCGTTTATCAATTGAAATGAAATATTTTTTTTTATATTTCTTTAGATTCAGTTTCCCAAGTATTGGGCATAGAAGCCCTTGTGACTGTGCAATGATGCCAATTGTGGGTTCAAGGGTGTCCCGGGAGAAAATTTAGAAAACGTTTTTTAAAAAATTAAAAAACATTTGTATATTTTCATTAAAGTGAGACTAGTCTACCAACTAGTAATTTTAGTCTTTCATATCATTCCTGACATTTAATTAATTTTCACAAAATTAGAACAGAATTCAATTTGTTTATTTGATTTGTTTATTATTAAAGTGGTCCAGTAGTTAAAGTGGTATTATTAAAGTCGTCCGGTGTCCGACGTTACCTAATTGTTCTCAAGGCATTAGCAAGTTGATCCATTCTGACCGTACGTTACCACTGTCGCGTTGTGTGTGAAGCTGAGAGCGTTTTCAATTAATTCCTATGAAAGCCAAGCGTCCTGCTCGCAAGGTGGATGTTAGGATTGGCAGCGGTGTGGAGCAAGCTCTCTCCTAGTGCTGTGAGCGCCTTTTGAATAGATTTCATCCGCCCCAGTGGAAACGCAGCCTGAGAAAGCAGAACTGCTTGTGTTTTAGCAGTAATTATCAAAAATTCCTCAAAAGCTTATCGTGAATTTTCTTTATTGTGATAAATATCAATATCGTTTTATCGCCCAGCCTATAAGAAGCCAACAAACAACATTAATGTCGAGCTTGCACCCATAATTGCACTGATTTGCACACAGCGGGAGAAAACACAGAAGAAATTAATTACGAGGCTGCGGTTCGGTAGATGTTGATGTTTTCATTTATCCCCCCCCCCAGTGCAGAACAGTGCGCACACCTGATGATGAAGGTTTTATCTTCTACTCGCAGAGCAAACGTTTCTGAAGCAACATCTGTGCTAATTAAACAGCTTTACTATCACCTGTGCAGGTGAGGAGAGCAGATGCTGACAGCTGCACTCCCATAGAAGCAGATATATATCTCACTCTGGACAAGCAACTTTCATTTGTTTTAAAATTCAAATGAATAGCATGGCATAGATTAATATTAAGTAATAATTAAATACTATTAAATGATTTACAATGCTTAAACAAATATAACAATTATATAATCAGTTGAAGTAATGGTATTCAGTGTGTTTTGATGGAGAACCAATATTTTTTTTGTGCTTTTAAGAGAAGGTCCTCAAGAAAGAAACTGAAAAACTAAGATACACTTTTAAACTATAGAACCATTTATTTAATCATGTGGATGTTCCATGTTTTGTTCACAGCTCATACTGAATGTAAAAGGCCAGTTTATGTAATGTGACTGACATATTGACAAAGATGAAATGGAAATTTTTTTATTTTTTTTTAAATATTATTTTGCAGGAACTGAAAAAGATTGAAGGACAAGATGCACCGAGAATCATTTTAAAAACAACTAATTACCCTTTGAATCGTAATCGAATCGTGAGGCCAGTGAAGATTCACACCTCTTTAAAAACCCCATTGTTCAATCTGAGAAATGCTGATAAGAGAGCAGGATGCAGCGACCACCACCTAAGGGGCTGTTCACACTGAATGCTTATATGCCCATATATGTAAATGTGTGTGACACAGAAGTTTTTGTCCATTTTGGCAAGTTTCGGATTTAGCATCTTGTGCAGGAGCGCTGTGTGTTTTAGATGTTGTCAAGTTAAAAAGGTCTTCAACCTTTAAAAGTGCATCTTGAGACACCTGCTTTCTGTTAATTTATTTGTTGTACTGCATCAAGCCTTTTGTAGCACAAGAATGTGATTTGGTCTGAAGTCATTGACAGTGCTTGTTTTAACATATGAATATGCATTTTTATCTTGAATATTTGTAGAATTTAAATGTAAGTTTTATTTGACAGCGTTACTGATATTATGTCAGAGTATACAAAATATCCTTATAGAGTAATTTTTCTGCACAGAATACTGAAAAGAATACTTGGAACATTAAAGAAAGATTAACTTGCTTTATGCCTTAGGACAAGCAAAATATTTACTCTGGCTTGGTAGGGCACTTGGCCTAGAATATGTCAAATATTTGCTGTGGGTTATTGACCCTTGAGAGCAGATTGTAATCTGGTGTTGTCTAGGGTTGCAACGGTATGAGATTTTTGCGGTATGATAACCGTCTCAGAAAATATCACGGTGTACGGTATTACACAATTACTATTATCAGTGAAAACAGAAGGGTTATTTTATTTTTGAGCAAACACTTTATTATAATTGAAACTTGAAACCA
This sequence comes from Moxostoma hubbsi, assembly GCA_032164185.1. NCBI lineage: Eukaryota > Metazoa > Chordata > Actinopteri > Cypriniformes > Catostomidae > Moxostoma > Moxostoma hubbsi. Next base: position 29,670,424 of record JAVLUX010000031.1, on the reverse strand, counting down.
TTTAAGTATGTGTAAAAAAAAAAAATAAAAAATTCTCCCTTTTTAAAATAAATAGAAAAAGAAAGCTAACAGAATTATAATAATAAACCGAATTATAAACATGATAAAAATGGCATGTAACTATAGCATGTTATATAACTAAAGCATGTTAGTTTATTTGTTAAATTAACTACTAAATGAAAAATAACATCAGCTGTGTGAGCTTTTGAAGTAATATCTTATGATTATTAATAATGAACATATACTGCTCCTGTCTGTAGCTTTAACTCAGTGCTTCTCAACTGGATTTGAAGTAATGTCCTATGATCATTAAGTTAGCATATACTGCTCCTATCTGTACCTTTAACCTGCCATAGATTAAACATAACCTGTATTTAATGTATCCTGGGTTGCATTTCCTTTTATGTTGCATAGTTTTGTTCATGGTTTTCCAGTACAAGGACATGCATCAAGTGACATTTTTGTTGATGTCAAAATCTACAGGAAGTTTTCTCTCCACCTTTTAAAAATTGAAGAACATATTTACATATGAGCCCATTATTATCATGTTTGTTACCTAATATTACATATTTATACACATATTACACAGGAGGAAAGGCTCCTCAAATTTTTTCAAAAGGGATAGCCAGATAGAAATAGTGCACTTGCGTGCATGGTTGCCAGATTGCACAACATAAATATTACATTAGGCGGAATATTTCCATTCAATTCGGAGATGTATAAATCTCAAACTGGGGGTGTTTCATCTCTTATCTGGCAACCCTGAGCAAGTTAAATGCGTGTGGAGGCGCGTTAGGTCCCAATGCAAGTTAACTGAAATATCCAATGAAAAATAAAAACGCTTTTACGATAAATGAGCCGCGGGCCGTATGTTGCCCATGTCTGCTTTAGCTGTTTGCGAGATTATCATTAAATCTGCCTCGGCAGTCCTAAATAGTCTATCACTTGGGCGGCCGCCGAAATATCTTCAATGGGAGAACCATGGCATTGCGCTCTCCCTGCTGTCCACAACCCAGTCCGAATAGACCAGTTGAGAAACATTGCTTTAACTCACACACACAAACTTATGTCAGACCCCTTGCCTCACTTCTTTCTGACATTTTCTCCACTGCGCGCGTGCATATCGCAAGTTGACGAGTCTGACAGGCAGACGAGGAAAGGAGATGCGCAAGCACATGTGAGATTCTCCGTCCGGTTGCATTTTTTTCTCAATACCTTAGATAAGCAAATGTACATGTATGATAACCGTCAATTTTCAAACCGTGGTATACCACTGCAACCCTAGTGTTGGCACAGCGGAAACGGGGTTACAGATGCAGTGAGACTAATCGCAAGATCTCATCATTGAGAAGTGATATCAAGTAGTGACCTTGCAGTTATGCGAGTTAGAATTTTCTCTGTGGAGCATTAAAGTTTAATCAAAGGTATTTATGTGTGTGAGCAGCTTCAGGAAGTCTTTGTGGCCTACAAGAAGGAAAAAAATGAATCTGAGAAGGCCCTGACACAGCAAAGTGAGAAGCTACAGGATCAAGTGACCGAACTGCGCTCTGAGAACACCAAGATCTCCACACAGCTGGAATTCACCTCCAAACGGTGTGTCCTGCTATATCATACTGTTCCTTTGGTCCTCTTAAGTTTGTCTCGCATATAGAATATTTCTTTGTGTTTTTATTATAAATGTTGTGTGTTTGTCAGGTATGAGATGCTTCAGGATAATGTAGAGGGCTACCGTAAGGAGGTTGCCTCTCTGAATGAGAAGAATCAGAAACAGGCTACTGCCATTCAGAAGAGCGATCAGATCATACACACCCTCACCCAGGACATGAAAGCAGCAGCAGAGAAACTCACCATTGCTGAGGTGTGTAACTTTTTATCTGTTGTGTAGTGGTATTTTGGCATCCTAATTATTCTTTGTTCAGTCTGAATTCAAATTAATCACATAGATGTCTATGTCAGTCTGAGGCAGGGAACCTGCGTAAAGAAAGAGACATGTTGAAGATGATTGAGACCAGACTGACCCAGGAAAAAGAGTACCTCCAAGCTCAACAGCTTGGCCAGAACGTGCTGCTGACCAACCTCAAATCAATGCAGGTAACAAGCGCTGTTATGAAATAACTCCAAAAATGTGGTTGAGATGTTGCATCTGTTGTGTCATCTAAATTCTGGTTCATTGAACAATTAAATCCAGCTGTCCTTTTTACCAACTCAAAATACTTTGATAATGGATGTCACAACTATCGACTATTGTGTGAGTCCTGCCACTTCTCACTTGCTGGTCTGGTGCACTTTTTAAAAATAGAAAAGGGCATTCTGTTGGTGATATTGCCGCAGAAATGTCACACTTCACCTTTTAATGGTTTTATTTGCAAATGTATTATGCAGTCAATTCTAGAGCGCTCTGAGACTGAGACTAGGCACCGGCTGAATGCCCAGATTGAGAAGCAGGAGAGAGAGATCACTCAGCTTCAAAAGAGACTTGAGAATGAAGTGGAACAGAAGCACCTGCTGGCACGCAGTCAAGACGTAAGCACCCCATCTCTTTCTCTTTTATTTTCCTCACCTCTTTCTTGGCTCATGATTCTGCTCTCTTTTTTGCATCCTCCTTGCGCACAGATACAGTTGATGGATGCTAAAAGACAGCTGGACACGCAGACAGCCCAGCACCAGAGGAACAGAGATCAACTGAGTGCTGCCCAACAGGAGCTCAACAACCTGAGGCTGCAGATGAGCAGTGGTGAGAGTCGGCTAGTGTCTCCCACCACACACACAGGTGAGAGGCTTGAACCACAATGAATCCAGACTTGCTATGGAATGCATAGAATTTTCTATGACGGGTTTTCACATTCTGTGGAAATCTGCTAAGCTTTATGGTTAACTAGCACACTCCTCAGATGCTCCATGAATGTAAAGGAGTTCACTTAAATTACTTTAAGTTATAGTGTAACTTGGATTACCAACTTTATTAAGCTTTGAGTGCATGAGTGAACATTTTCCCTCTCTAGGCCTGCATAGCAGTAAGGGAGACATGGAGGCTCTGCGTGCCCAGCTGAAGCAAGCTCAGAACAGGGCAGAAGAGCTGGCCGAGTGCCTGAAAAACACTACTGCCAGTATGGAACATTACAAGGCCATGAGTCTTAGCCTGGAGGAATCTCTGGATAAAGAGAAACGGGTAAGGAAGAATGCTGCATATGATGCTCTCCCATAATAAAAATATATATATTGAATTAGACAATTGAAACGGCACTCACAAATCATTTAACTTGCATTATGTGAAGTGTTTCAGACTGAAACAGAATACTCTGAAAAATTATGTAGGTTGGGACATTTTATCCATTTAGGATTTAATTGGGACAGGAGGGGGTAAAATGTTAGGCTAATGATATTATTGGTTAATGTTATTTTAATGAAAGAGTATGATAAACATTTTTCTTTATGACGTGCTCTAGTTAGTTGTACAAAATAAGACTGGGAAATTTTAATATTGATGTGTTTTAATAATTACATAAATTTATGCTCTCCATCTCTCCTCTCAGGTGACAGAACAGGTGTGCATATCTGTTGAAACCCAGGTGGAAGCGGCTCATGAGCGATACAAACAGCTGGAGCAGAAACTTATGGAAGTAGACAAGGAGAAGCAGGGTTTGCAAGAGGAGAACAACAAAGCTGTGTCTGCTCTGGAGCAGCAGGTAATTAATTACTATCTCCTCAAAAAAGGTCTTTGACTTTTCCGATTTAAAGGCTCTATTCTATACACTTTTTATTTCTTCTTGAAGCCCAATTATATCAAGGTTTCTTGCATCAATAAACTCCAGATTTAATTTTATTGATCGTTACTTTACTATCTCGTTCCCTTAACAGGAAGTTGTTTATTTTTTTGGGGCTTTTAAGACCAAGGAAATGAAATTATAATGGGCTAAACTCTGCATACTAATATAGTTCATCAGGCTGGGCCAATTTCATGAAAACTGAAACTAGGTGTTTATGTGGGCAGGCAATGTTAACAACACATTGTTTACAACTTTTATTTCAAAACTGGAATCCTGTTATCCATAATGTCACTTACCAATTCTAAGTTTTGTGTCTTTATAAAGCAAAATTCAACTTAACCGCTCTTGTGTCCATTATCCTGTAGTTGAGCGAGCTGAGGAAATCTCTGAGTAGCCTGCAGGCAGATTATCAGACTGCCCTGGATAGAGCCGCTGTTGCCGCAGCCCAAGAGCAGCAAGCCATCCTGGACAGTCAGGAACAGGCCAAGCTGGCAGCTGAGGCACAGGATAAGTATGAGAGGGAGATGTTAATGCATGCGGCTGATGTAGAGGCCCTTCAGGCAGCCAAAGCTCAGGCTCAGCAGGCAGTTCTTCTCCGACAACAACTGGAGGAAAAAGCTCAGAGCACCAGTGCACAGCTTCTTGAGGCTCGCATCTCCTGGGAGGAACAAGAGAAGATTCTTAAGGTACACACTTGATAATGCTGAAACAAACATCTGCCAAACAAATTAATAAATCTAATTGCTTGTCTAATATAGATTTTTCTAGGGCTGTCCGTATATTTTGAATTGCTGAAATTTTCAGATATAAATTTTTTCTTGTAGTTTAGGTTTAATGCCTTTTTAGTTCCTCTTAAGGGAATAAAATGGATTATTCAAAGGTGTTTTGTAACAGGTTTTATTGCAGCAGTCCTATGGTGGTCCCTGTTTAACGTTAATCATTTTGATAATTACTTTGGATTTGATTTAAATAGTTTCTCTCTCTCTCCACACTAGGAAGAGCAGTGTATGTTAGTATCTCGTTGTGAGGATCTGCAAAAGCAGAATTCTCTCCTTCATGAACAGATTCAGAGTCTGAGTGGACAGATGGCCAGTCAGCTGCAGCGAGCAGCCAATGAGATTCCACTCAACATCTCTCTGAATGAGGAGGGCAAGTCTCAGGATCAACTCCTTGAGATCCTCAGGTGAATTACTGTCCTAGTCTCCAGCTCTGCCCCTCTCCTTTGATTTTAGTGATTTCACATAGAAAATGCGTAATAAATGAGGGAAAGAAAAGATCAAATGGAAATGAATATGTAGAAATAATAGGAAAGGTGATAAACTAATAGCAAAACACACAGGATATGGGTAGAAATTATACATTTGAAGTCAATTTACTTTTTCACCCATGCTTCCTTTGAGAATTGTTGTTTTGTATTTTATCCTCATGAGCAATATCTCATTGCCAGTTTCTGTCCATTTATTTGAAGGTTTGTGCGACGGGAGAAGGAGATTGCAGAATCTCGATTTGAGGTGGTTCAGGGGGAGAGTCTGAGACACAGGCTGAGAGTGGAGCATCTGGAGAGAGAGTTAAAGGACCTACAGGAGAGTCAGAGTGCAGATAGAGGGAGGATGCAGGTCAGCATGTAGATCCTACTACAACCTTACTACAGTTTTGAGAATTGTTAGAACCTTCCCTTTAGGAACATTATTATTTTTCTAAAGGTGACTGCAAAGACTCTGGCTCAGCATGACGAGCTGATGAAGAAGACTGAAACCATGAACGTGCTTATGGAGACAAATAAGATGCTGAGAGAGGAGAAAGAAAAACTGGAGCAGGAGCTGCAGGAGACTCAGACCAAGGCAAGGCTAAGCTGATCATTTTACATAAAGCAGGGATGCGAACTGCTCACCTTTCATTGAAATTCGCTGTTCTGAAACCAAAATGGGTCACCTTTGTGATTCGTGCAGACCTGATTTATTTAAAAAAAAAAAAATTGGGGTGGGGGTGGTTAAATTGAAGCTTGATTCAAGAGTGGCTACAGCAGCGTGTGCCACAGTTTCAGTTTGCTGCTAAATGTGCTAATTTCCCAAAAAACAACCCATTTAGTCGATGCCAAAAATGTACAGAATGAAGCCATTCCAATAAGGACAGCGCTTTGTAGCTTCAGAGGTTTGAACTTTCCTTAGAGCTTGTGAAGTCCTAATCCACATATCCTGCTCAATGGCAAAAGCAGCCTGCGCTTTTCTTGTCTTGCATGCGCACAGTGAGGAGCTTCTCACTTCAGAGTCGCATTACACAGCCTTGCGTTGCTGTTTTCTGGAGGAGAATGACACCAGGCTTCTCAAGCTGCAAAGAAATGCTGCACAGATTTGACTTCACATCGGCAGCAAAATGCTTCTTTGCAATGTAAAATCAGAGAATTTTTTTTACAAAAATAAAGAAATTAGCTAAATTGAGAAATGATGACATATCCTAACTATTTTTGTTATTTTAGTATTTTTTTATGAACTTAAAGATATATGGCAAATTGCAGTTTAGCATTTTGCTTTGCCCTCGTTTTTTGTTTTGAATGATGTTTGAATTACTTTTTTTTAAATGGAAAAGCAGCTTGTAAAGGGAACAATGGAAAGGAGGTGGCAAGAACCGGCTTGATGATATAAATAATAAATGTCAAACTGAAACCAAAAGACACAAACACACATAGGACGGACAACTGCCCATAAACATTCTCTCTGTGTCGCACCACCATCCGCAGTCGGCCTTTTATCCTCTGAGGCTTGATTAGCCTGTTAAGGGACCGGGTGTGTAAAATCACGACCCGGCTCCGCCCTGTCACACAGCTATAATCATTTTAGTTTTTTATTTGTTCATTTGACTTGCTTGTGTCATTATTATATTGCATAGTACATCGCATTACGGCGCAAAATATACAAATGAGATGACCGGATTTTTTCCAGTTTGTCTGCTGAACTTTATAATTCCCGGTCCTAAAATGTCTTGGCAGAAACACTGGCGTGTGCACAGTGATATTGCATCTGATAGGAATGGAGTGTTTGTGCTGAAGGGCTATACTAGGATAATTCAAAATAGCTTGAAATGGGTGCCTTTTTTAGCTTTTTTTTTATTTTTCCCTGGAAAACATGTTCTGTGATTTGTCTCACCTTTTTCACATGAGTTTGCATCCCTAATAAAGGCTTTCTTGTGGAGTCAAGTTAGAGTAAATCAACACTAACATTTCATTCTTGGCGCAACTAATGAGATTTCACTGTGGGTGGAGCTACCCAGTGTTACATAAATAGAAATCAACAACTGAGAAAATGGCTTGACTGTTGCGTCTGGTTGGGGCATGTTAGAAGCATTTTCTTGGATTTATCCATATAGGCAGTATTAATGGTGTGTTTTGATTCACAGGTGTGTAAACTGGAGTCAGATATCTTGCCTATGCAAGAGTCCAATGCAGAGCTGAGTGAGAAGAGTGGCATGTTGCAGGCAGAGAAAAAGCTTCTGGAAGAGGACATCAAACGCTGGAAAGCTCGCACTCAGGTCAGACCTTTACACTGAGTGGTGTTGCCTTCGTATGAAAAAAAAATTGAATTCTCATTTCTGATGATTCCTGTATCTTGACCATTTAGTTTTTTCTCTTTGTGTGCAGCAACTGGTGAGCCAGCAGAAAGACACTGATCCAGACGAGTACAAGCGCCTGCGTTCTGAGAGGGAGGGACACCTCAAACGCATACAGCAGCTCACAGAGGAGACGGGGCGACTCAAAACTGAGGCTACCAGGTTGGAGAATAATAATGTTTTATCAAGCGACTTTCACTCAGCTTAAGGTTGCTCTACAATAGAATGAAAACAAAAAGAACAATAACAGAGTGACAACTTAAAAAACAGCAATAAAGAGCTAATCTCAAACAAAACATTAAGAGGAAGAAATGCTATGCAGATTCAAAGAGAATGAGTTACACAGTTTCAGTGCCATGGCACTAAAGGATCTGCCACTCGGAATCTAGGGAGAGCAAAAAGTAGAGAATCGGAGGACATAAGAGACCACACAGGTGTGTAAGGCTGCAGTAGCTCCGAGAGATGGCAAGGTCCAAGGCCATTTAGGCATTTAAAAGTTAGAATAAAGATGTTGTAGTCGCGGATGCGAGAAGAGCCAGGCAACCAGTGTAATTTGCAGGGAATGGGAGTAATGTGGGCAGATAGTTTGGTGTGGGTGACTACACTTGCTGCTGAATTGTTTAACATGCTGCAATTTGGCCATGATTTGTGGGTGGGTGACCCAATCAAGGAAGTATTGCAATGATGCGAGATGATGTAAATGTATAGATCAGTGATTCAGTGCACTTCTATGTCCACTGTTAACCCTCTGGGGTCGACGGACGTGCCGGCGTGTCCTGCTGGATTTTTTTCGTCATTACAGTGGAAACAACATAAAATTCTCTGTCATTTTGGGCATACAGATATGTGTAAGACATCATTAGAGACTATAAAGGGTCTACTTTTATTTGTGTGCACTCACAATAACAACAAAACCTTGTGCTTTTGTAAAATTCATATTAAAACAAATATTCTCCTGCAATATAATCTGTATGAAACAAAGCGATGTACAGTTTTCCTGGCTCAGCTAATTTACCTCTGTGATCCCACCCACCAACAGCGCACGCCATTCATACGCTAATGTACTGAGACGATCAATGCAGATGGTAAACGCCCCTAACTGTGCCTTTAAAAACGAGACTTCTCTGTAGAAGAGACTTCTTTTAAACTGTAGTGTAGGTCAAAAATTAAGTAAAGTCTTTATGTAAAGAAAATATATAGTCAGATTACTTTTAATTTAAAACTTGATTTTGATAATTTAAGTCTCCTCGCATTCATTCTCTGTCACATTCCTCATTTATATGCCCAGGGGAGAGGGGTCTTTTTTGTCTCCTCATGTGTGAAATACATCCATATTCATGATTGTTCACACCTCGTTGCATATGTCCTTTCTAACACAAAGTGTCTTACAAAAGTTCAATTACTATATTGTTTTGTATGAATGAGTGATCAGGATGGTTTTCACATTTTGTAGCAAAAACTCTAGGTTACAAGATCCTGTTCTCAAAAGGCTTGTGGACAAATGTTTAGTATGTTATATGGCTTCATTTCAATGACTTAAATTTATTTTTTATTTTTTTCCAAAAACAATGCATAAACGTTGTTTTCTCAAAAATACAAACATGTACACATGTTGCTCACATATTATTGTACCCAGTTTGTGCTGAATACAGTGTTATCAGACTTTAGCCATTATGTGTTTTTAAACAACTGAAAAAAGCACAAATGTCAAAAATTCTCCAGGGCTCAAAACACCCTCAGACCCCAGAGGGTTAAGACCAAAAGACAATGTTACGAAGGTGAAAGAACGCGGCCTTAACAAAAGAACCAATGTGAGCTTGAAATGTTAGGAACCCTTTCTATGCCAATGCTCATGTCAGACTTTTTTTTTTACTAGAGACATTCTTCTGCCTGCACTGGATATTTCTTTTGAAGTTTTAAAGGCTTAAACATCTGTTTTCTTGCTTGCTTCAGGAGCAGTGGCTCATTGACTATGCTGCAGTCTCAGGTGCAGAACCTCAGGGAGACACTGGGAAAGGTAATGGTGGAGAGAGACAGTTTGAAGAAAGACACGGAGGCCAAAAATATGGACATCCAGGAGAAAATCAAAACTATCACACAGGTCAAGAAGATTGGCCGACGTTATAAAACCCAGTATGAGGAGCTTAAGGTTGAGCATGACAAGGTGAGAAATCACTTGTTATTGCTAAGAAAATTGTGAATTCGCAACAAGAGCTTGATATGATTTTGTTTTTTGTGCAGATGGTAGCATCAGCAGCCTCCGCACCAGCTCAGGATCAGGAGGCCCAACAGGAAACAGCTCAGGCACTTCAGGGCCTCAGAGAGTCCTTAATCCAGTCAGAGAACAGGACAAGGGAACTTGAAGGCCAGCTGGAGAATCTCAATAGGGTGTGTGCATTTTCTGGATTACATCTGCACTGCTTATCAAATAATTGCCCTAATTTCTAATGATCTTATTTGTGCTCTTTAATAATACTGTTGTATTTCTGTTGTGTGATTTACAGACTGTTGGCGAGAGGGAAACAGAGGCACGCAGTGCACAGGAACAAGCCTCTCGTCTGCAGGGAGAGCTAATTCGCCTCAGACAGGAGCTTCAAGACAAATCCTCTCAGGAGGAGCGACTCAAACAGCAGCTGGCAGAAAAGGAGGAGAGGACCAAGAAGGCCATAGTAATGGCCAAGCAGAAAATCGGCCAGCTATCTAGTAAGAATTACCCCAATCTGATGTTTTGTTTTGAGTGATTTGTTTTCTAATCCTTTCTGTTTTGAGACGGGAAGAAATATATTTTGACAATGTTTTTCTGTTGGGTGGTTGGACACTGAGGTTCATATGTTGTTCTTTGCACATTTCACATTTACTTTGTGATATGACACTTTGACCTCTGCTGACAGATGTAAAGGGTCAGCTTCAGATGGAAAATGAGGAGCTGAAGCAACAAAAAGAGGAACTGGAGGTACGGGTGAGCGCTCTAAAGTCTCAGTATGAGGGGCGTCTTGGCAGACAGGAGAGAGAGCTGCGAGAACTCCGTGAGCAGCAGGAGAGACATGGAGAGCAGAGGGATGAGCCTCCGGAGCAGGGTTCCAGCAAGGTAACAAGGTCTTGCAAGTGCAAACTAGCAGCTAAACATCTTCAAATACTTGGGTGTTAATCTAGTTTTTTTTCCTCTTTCTTCAGACGCAGGAACAGCAGAGGACAACTGAGCAGCGACAGATCTCTTTGAAGACCACACCAGTGGCAGACAGAGGAAGGTATGTTAATTTTGCAATATAACATTCACCAGCACTTGTTTTCCAGGCCAGGAAAAGTCATGGGAATTAATAAGATTTTATTATCTTAAAACTGTCTCATTGTTTCTTTTGATATAGTGCAAGCACTTCAGAACCTCCAACAGCTAACATAAAGCCTACACCATTGGCGGCAACCCCCAGCAAACCTCCAGCCATCCCAGGGAACAAATCCACCCCAAGAGCCAGCATCAAACCAATGATCACTCCTGCCCCCATCCCCACCCCTACACCTACTGCTACAGTCATGCCCACCACACAAGTGGAGAGCCAGGAAGGTAAGAATTGAACAGAGATTGATTTACATTTGTTCAGGGGAATCTTTCTGGAAGGTCAAAAGGAAAAAATATTTAAAAACAAATCTATTAATCTTTCCCTTCACAGCTATGCAGTCATCCGAGGGCCCACTAGAGCATGTGACTGTGTATGGCAGTGCCAGCGGCTCAGTGCGGTCAACCAGCCCTAATGTTCAAACTACGCTGGCACAACCTTTGCTGAACATTCAACAGAGCCAAGCCACTGCATTCATCCAGCCTACCCAGCAGCAAACCCAGCACCCTGCTGAACCATCCAATCAGGAGCCAACAGCTGCTGTTATAATACCAGCCTCACAGTTAGATAGGCCTCTATCTACATCCACAAGCCTCTGGAGTGCCACTGCTAGCACAAGTAGTGCTAGTGCAGGTAATGTAAATGATCAATTAAAGTATAGTTCACTCAAATGTTCCACCTATTTGCTGAACCTCATGTTGTTCCAACCCCAAATTACTTTTTTCTATAGAACATAAAAGGAGATGTTTGGTAGAACAATGGAATCATTCAGCATTCATTTACATTAGGGGGTAAAAATGGTCTCCCGAGGCTAACGTCTCTTTGTATTACATGGATAAAAGTTAGATGGTTTTGAAACATCATAAGGGTGATTGAATGATGACCATTTTAATTTGGGTAAACTATCCCTTTTAAACAGTTGCACCCAAACAAACTGCACTCTACAGACAAGCCCAGATCATTAAAACGTGTCCTTTTCCTTCAGTGGCAGCTTCTCCTTGTAGTGCATTTACCAAACGCACCCGTGAAGAGGAGCAAGATAGCATGACTGCAGACACGCAGTCCCAGGATGAGCACAATGACAGTCCCATTTGCAAGAGGGTTTGCATCCATGGAGTGGGATTGGAGGTGAGTCTCATGCGCCTTCATCACTTTTTTTCCCAACCTTTATTTAAATAAAGGATAACATTTAGGATGTGTGAGGTTTTTCATAATATATAACTAGACAAAAATAAAACAAGAATAGGTTATCAAAATCAGGTGGAAGCACAGTATTATAATATTTAACAAAACATCCAGAGCATATACAGGTCTACCTAGTTTTGGCAAATAAATGATTAGTATTTAATTTTAGAAACGGTCTTTACCCATGTTGAGATTTGCATTAGGCTACTTGTGCTGTGCTTTTGGGAGTTTTTATGGCGGGCATAACACAGATGATGTTTTCATCTGTTGCAGGAAGAGAGGCTGGGTGAGGACAGCACAGAGGCTGAGAGTGTTGTACCAGGGGAGATCCAGGAAGCCCCTGATGCTGGTCAGGTAACGGCAGTTTGATAAGTCCTTTTATGTCTCTTAAGGCTGGTTTATACCTTTGTCAAGCCTATGCTGTAGGCTTTGTGTTGTGGCCAAATGTGGTGGTTTGCATTTATAGTTCTGTGTTGGTGTGTCTGCATTGTTCTGTGAGTACACAGCCAAGTGTTAGTAGACAGAGAAAATGCCTTAATTTCTGAAATAACTGTACATTTCATAAATTAAAGGCAAAATAATTTGTGAATTCAGAAGTGTTCATTAAATTATTGTTGCATTAAAACATACGGTCAAAACATACAGATCAGAAAGGTCTAGAGTAGAATAGAATGACTATTGTGTCAGTCACATACCAGAGAGAGAGAGAGAGCGAACCCAAAGTGGGGAAAAAAAGCACCATTTATACGTTGAAAATACATGTGACTTTGTTGTAACTTCATGAAATATGCACAGAATATTAAAACCGCTGATGCCCTTCAAAAAAAAAAAAAAAAAAAACATTGATCATGATTAGTGTGTACGATGCAAAGATCTTAAAATCATACTACCTCATCATCTTTGTAATTCTGGGTGACAGTCTGGTTACAAGGTGGACAAATCACAGATGTTGTGGTCTGGTTTGGAGAGGTGCACGTCAGGCTATGCAAAACCTACGTCATAGGTTTGATGCTTTTTTGATTACCTTTAAAGGGTAATTCAGAATGTAGAAGACCAGGCAAATATTAAACAAGTAGAATTTGTTTTGTGTATCTGTGCAAAGGAGTTGGAGAGCTACTCTACTTTGGAGGTAATGGATGAGGAGCCTGGACCATCTCAATCTGTCCCTGGGGATCAACTTCTGCCCCAGTCCTCCGAGACCCATCGAAGCCCTGAGGGGCCCGATCAACAAATCATAGTCATCGTTAGTGACACAGACAGTGAGGAAGACCACGAAGAAGAATCGGAGGAGGAGGAGGAAGAAGAGCAGGTATATGACCATTACACAGTGGTTTCAGTTTTAATATACTCATTGGTCAATGATTTTGACAAACTTGACTTAGTTTCTTCTAATCTTAGCTGAGGATAGCTACTTTTAAGTAGCTAAAGATAGTTTTGAATTTTATTGTAATTTATTTATATATTTTGTCACTACATAGGTCCTATACTTTTTTTTATTTTATAGTTGTTCACATAGTAGGCATCTCTCAACGTTTTACTGGTAGCTTAGTATTAAAGACATGAAAAATTACATCTGACCTCTTATTATATTAAATAGACCGAGAGCAGCTTCCTTCATGAGTGGTATTAGTTTAACCTTTTTTTTTTTTTTTTTTTTTTTTTTTTTTTCCTCTTTTGTTCCACCTCAGGATTATGAAGATGAGGAAGAAGAGGAAGATGATGATGATGATGATGAGGAGGATGGTGGTATTGGAGAAGAGGGAGAAGACAGCAATGAAGGGAGTGGCAGCAGAGATGGCAATGAGGGCTACGAGGGAGATGACACAGAAGTACACCTACGCATACACATTTCAAACCCAAGTGTACTGCATGAACGCCCATGTTTGGACTAGGGTGTGCAGGGAAGCAATTATCTGTAACTGTGTCTGTTGCTATGGCAAAATTATCTGTATCTGTATTGGGATAGTGCCGGATGTGGTTGGGGCATAAACCGGAAGTGCTTTAAAGCTAAATGAAAACCCCATTTCCAAATGTACCTCCAATACATGTATAGTTCTATATATAAAATTTGCCTCGTAAAGGCCTATTAATAAAATAATAGTAATTATTATCATCATTACTATTAATTATATTATTTTTTGTTTTTCTTGCCAGATGAAGATGAATATGTAGGCTACATTAACTGTGGAATATGTTGTTATTCGGATCCCCTCTTTTTTCTGACACATTTTGTTTCAGCAGATATCATTTATATCTGTGCATGAACAACAATGTTATGGAAGCATGAGTTGTCAAGCATTTGAGAAATATCAAGCACTCATTTTGCAGTGAACAAGGCACATACAAACATTAAAAGAAATGAAAATAAATCAATATAGCCTACAAACAGGTAAAAGCACAGAGTCTATCAGAAGGTTTTACAATAGTCTGGGGCTGATTTTGTGCACATTTTAACAATGTGGACAGGGTTCGTGCGTGAAGTACTTTTAATTTGGCTTTTTCAGATTTAAGTCCTGGAAAACCCTTGGAAATAGCCATTTTACCAATAGGTACTTGAAGTTAATGAATTATAGAAAATCGTAAAATACGTTGCTTAAATCATTTAATAAATGAAATGTATTTTATTTAATTTCGGAAAACACAAAGACAGACCACGGTCGCTACTGAAGCTGGCAGCACATGGACTGTGCTGTCAAGTGGCACGTGCTACTTTTGGCAGAATTGTTCAGAATGGGCCAATCACAATCAATTGTTACTAGAGGATTTTAAAAACAAATATACATTTTATAGACAATGCTGTGGTGGATTTAACAAGTATGAATTCTTGTAACTATCAGTTTTAATTACAAATTACTCTCCAGAGTGAAAACCTTTGAGATGCGAAACGAGATTTGAATGCAGATCAATGGAGAATTCTGTTTTGCGAGCCGTATAGCACCCCCTTGTCTCACAAAATGGATTATTTTTTGACAACATTTGGTTCAATATCAAAATTGTTGACCAAACATGTCCTTTGACTTTTTAAGTCACGAAAAAGCTTTCAAATAGTGAAAAAAAATTAAAAGGTATCATTCTATAACCTAACCTTTAATGATATGAAATGGCTTTACTGGGTTTTGCAAATTTGAGGAAAATATATTTGAAATTGTCAATTGCCTGAAAGAAATCCTTGTCCCCTTCATCTGGTACACCACTTCTATATGTAAATGCTTTTATTTTGTACTTATTTTTAATAGAAGCATTAGTGTACAAAAAAGCAAAACAAAATTATTTTTAATAATTAAATATTGTTTGCCCATTTGATGTCATGGCATTGGTTTTATCAATGTTAAAACCTTTTTTTTGTTTAACATTTATTATTATTTTTTATTTTTTTTATATATATATATAATTTAAGGCCAAAGTTCAGAAGCTGCTTATATATGCATATAGTGATTTCCCCAGCATGTTAAAAGGTTATTAATTCACATTTTAACTAATATTTTCACAAAAAAATATTTGGTGTTGTAAGCCTTTTAACCCCCATTAGAGTTAATTTAGAGTTAACTTGCTTCGTTCGTGAAACAAAATTAAATGATAAAAGAGAGACCAACAGCCAAGTTTTCCTTTTATGAATAATAATGTCAGCATGGGAAAAAAAGTTGGTAAGTCAAAAATTGAGTGACCCATTTGCAATTTGGTCAATTCCTCACATAAATCTGTTGTGTGATTTGAGAAAACATGGAACACAGCACACGGGTCATAAGGACTACTGTTTACGGACACAGTTATTCACTTTTGTTGGAAAGCAAAGTGCATTTTAAGGGAGCACACTACAATTGCACAACAATTTCATCATGAGTGAACCAAGAATTGTTACTGAGAATATGTAGTTAAAGATGCTCATTGAGATATGTTGTACGTGTAAAGTGTCGTTTTATAAAAATATAAATAATATAGGGTGAATAAAATATTTTAAATGAACAAATAAATAATTTGTTTTAATGACATCTCGAGCATAGTCCTTGTGAAAAAATTTGCTTAAAGTCCTTGAATTTAACTTTGATGCATCTGTACGAACACTGTGTGGAGGACTTCATTATTTACAGTAACTAAATTACATGTCCTGAATTGTTGAAATTCAGTGCAATTAAATGGCAGGAGCAAGAATCTCCATAAGAGAATGGCGGGGAAAAAACAAACATATTTTAGCTTTCCATAATGTTGTGTGCAAGAATAAATTAATACTATGGAGCATTTAAAATTTGTTGGAATAAAGGCTTAACCAGATAATTGCCTTAATCTGTGATGTGGATATAAATGTGGACAGATGAGCTTCGCTGTGAAATCATCAGGTCAGGAATTCAACTTCACTCAGGTTGGTTTGTGGATGCAGGCATGTGAATCCTTACATATGAATCATGTGAAACAACAGACATGTAAAGAAAGGAAAAATTTGTGATATTGTATCTTAATATCTCTTGACAAGATCTGATTTCTGAGAGACGCACAATAAACGGAAACTGCCACGCGGCCATCCGATTTTAAACTTGAAATCACACTGCACCTTTTCATTCTTAAAGTTTAAACATCAGTAATATTGGCTTCACAGACTCACTCTATACCTGTGCTTTTTGTTGGCTAATCAGTCTAGCTAATAATTTTTCCATTCAGTAGAATTCGTTTTTGATTTCAACATCATTATTCATGCCTTTCCGATACAGTATTTGGCTTAAGACACATCTCTAGTTTTGACTAAACATTAGAGGCCTCTGTGTAAGCATGTGTTTCTATTGGAAGCTGTAATGCTTTTTTTTTATTATTTTTTTTAAATGATCTATGCCCAACTTGCCATTATGCCATGTTTTTATGAATGGATTATTAATAGTGCAACTGGCTCATTTTGACTGCCTACGGTATCACCCTTTTCATTTTTCTGGAAGGATATTTTTCCAAGGACAACAAGTCTTTAATGCCCTCTGATGTTTGCCTTCCAATCTCATGGGACAGACAATTTATGTGTACACAAATCTAAATGTTTATACATGAGTCAATGTTTTTGCTAATTTTTTTTTTTCCTCTTTTCCTCAATCCTTTCCAAGGGTCCTGATCCCACAGATCCTGGCACTGAGACTGAGGAAAGTCTTGGTGCGACAGACTCCACCCAATGTATGGCAGACTCCCAGAGCACTAGCTGTAAGTCAGAATTGCCTAACCTAACTGACTGTCTGTGAGGGCGTTTAGTAACATCTTCCTTTTATATCTCACAAATTGTTCCATTTAATTCTACAGTAAAGCGTACTGAACACCAGGGATTAAAAACTAAATGTTTTTCGATTTTTGTTAGGTTCAGAGCTGAAACTATATTACTATCTTGTTCCGACATTATGCTGCCTCCTTTTCAAATTGTAACCATTTAGAATAAAGTAAATTAAATAATGGTTACAAAAAATCTTTTTAAAATGAGAGAATGCTGTGAAAAGTATGCTGAATACATTTTCAAAAAATAATGACTAAATGTTATAATGGTACCTTGTTTATTTTTCTTCTCATCTGAATTTGATGTCTCAGTTGAAACTGGTACATTGGAGGCTACTGCAGATCCACCTGTCACCAGCTCCGTCCCCCGCCTTCCACAATCACCCAGGAGACCACAGCACCCTCTGCCACCTCGACTAAACAACTTGACCCCATCTACTCAGGAGTTGGGGCCACCTGCTCAAGTCCAGGTGTGTGCAAAGGTCTTTGTACAATGTGGCATAGCCTGAGGAGCTTTTTCTGTGTGTTTTGGAATGAGGGGCCATATAGTGGTGTTCTATTGTTATGCATTGACTCGAGTGAGTATTCATCACATAAATTGCACGTGTCTGCAGCGCCTCCCAGTTCGACGGCAGTCAGTGGGACGAAGCCTTCAGCTTACCCCTGGAATGGCCAATAGTGCAGTGAGTTGTATACTTGGTTTTTCAATCCCATGCATACTTTCAATCCTGAAATCACAATTTATTTTCTATTTGTCTCCCAGCAGCAGCATTTCTTTGATGACGATGACAGGATGGTCCCCAGCTCCCCTGCACTGGTCCTTCCTCATCGCTCAGACAGCTTTGCTGAAGCAATCCAGTATGTATCCATGTTTTTGGGCTAAAGATTTTAGACTAAAATGTATAAGAAATAATAAGGGAAAGTGTACATTTTAGGTCACCATTTTCTTGTAGGTTTTTCTCTATTTTTTAAACAACTTTTTGCCCTCTAAATTTTAAATGGTTATCTAGTGTGATAAGTACAAATACTCCATGTTGTCAGTTAATTTGAGCTGCTTGTATAATAATTATAAAAGAATTGGCAAAATTATTTTAGACTAAGTATAGCATGTCACACCACGTGTGTATTGACGTTGACTTCTCCAAGTATTCATGACAACTACTTAGATGCAGTCTTGGCTGTGTTTGTGTCTTGCTTGATCTTGTTTAATGATTGGGTTCCTCTGTGGCATTGTGAAGTTCTCCACAGGTTGCAGGTGTAACACGGTTCCGTTTTGGGCTTTCAGATGATCTCCCACAGACCAGCTCCTCCCATTCAGACCTTGACCAGCTACCTTCACAAGGTAGTACCCTCCGCCTGCCTCCCTTTTTACATGGTTTCTCTGAAATAATATTGTAAAACAACTATTCATAAAATGCTCTTTCTGTCACAGGTAATGGTTGGTTATTTTGAATGGTTTTCTCTGTGTGTGTGTGTGTGTGTGTGTGTGTGTGTGTGTGTGTGTGTGTGTGTGTGTGTTCGTTCTGCAGGTTTAGGCATGTATGAGAGTTCAGTTTTCCTTGGAGTTAATGAGGAGTCAGGCAGCCGCAGTGTGCCCACAGCCCCACTACAGATTGCTGCTCCTGGTACATACAAAAACTCTTGAGTTTTCTTATAATATTTGCACCATTCTGGCACATTGCTTTGGAACATCATAATCACCTGGTCATTTTTGGGACATGTCTATTATAAGCATTGCCTGTTTTACAAAAGCTTGTTTCATCACAGAATAAAATCATGGAAATTCTGTATTTGAGATATTAATCAATCTGTACAATTTTGGAGTATTATTTAGCTGCCTTTTCCAATGTTTAGGTTAGAATCTTTGTTGCCACACAGCTCAAAAAATGCAAAATTCCACCCTCAGATCTTAAACCCATCATAATATTTTACATCAAGTGGCACACTGAATGGGATCAACAATGCATCACAAACAAACTACAAAAAAAATCAACCCTGCAGCTGGAAAAGTCTAATTTTCCACTTCAGGATTCGTTGGGACCAGATCATTTATACCCACTGCTGAATTGGACAAGTTTTTAATATCATGAGAAAATTCATCAGTATGTGCCTCGTGCCAGAGTCCACTGTCTCTGAAGCATTTTGTATTGCATTGTGCTGGCTTTAATTCCTTGAAGAAATTGTTAAAAATATTTTCAAATGTGAGGGCCTGTGTAGCTCGGCGAGTATTGATGCTGAATACCACCCCTGGAGTCATGAGTTCAAATCCAGGGTGTCCTGAGTGACTCCAACCAGGTCTCTTAAGCAAAAAATTGGTCCGGTTGCTAGGGAGGGTAGAGTCACATGGGGTAACCTCCTTGTGGTCACAATTAGGGGTTCTCGCTCTCAATGGGGCACGTGGTAAGTTGTGCGTGGATCACAGAGAGTAGCATGAGCCTCCACATGCTGAGTCTCCACGTTGTCATGCACAACGAGTCACGTTACAAGATGAGGGGATTGACTGTCTCAGAAGTGGAGGCAACTGAGACTTGTCCTCCGCCACCCGGATTGAGGTGAGTAACCATGCCACCACAAGGACCTACTAAGTAGTGGGAATTGGGCATTCCAAATTGGGAGAAAATTGTAAAATATATATGTATATGTATATGTATATATGTGTGTATGTATGTATGTATGTGTATGTGTGTATGTATGTATGTATGTGTGTGTGTGTATGTATGTGTGTATGTATGTATGTGTGTGTGTGTGTGTATGTATGTATGTGTGTGTGTGTGTGTATGTATGTATGTATGTGTGTGTGTGTGTGTGTGTTTAAATGTATGTGTGTGTGTGTGTGTGTGTGTGTGTGTTTAAATGTGTATATATGTGTGTGTGTGTGTGTGTGTGTGTGTGTGTGTGTGTGTGTGTTTAAATGTATATGTGTGTGTGTGTGTGTTTAAATGGGTCAGCTGAATAAAACAAATTTAGGGAGATTTTAGTGAAATAGATCTTAAACTTTTTTCATTATACCTTTCATTGTATTTCAACCTGTTTTTCGCCATGAAAATTGACAGGGAAACTGGTATCGCATTAAACCACAAACAGAAAGTGGACATTTTTAGTTGTTTACACAGTTTGTCGCACTTAATTTAGAGGCTTCTCCAAAATTGCTGACACAAAGACTGTTAATTCAGGCAATCTATTTCAGTGTCCCTTTTTTATCCAATTATTTCTGCTGTGCTATGTTTATATTGGAAACATTTTTGTCTTCATCCATTCAGTGACTATTTTATCAGAGACCGTGCCTTCCGACATGACTGAACATGCTTCTCAGTCGGTCCCCATGGTGAGCACCTCCACACCAGGCTTTAGTGCTGCAGTAGGCTCTAGTGAAGTGGAGGAGAGAGACGATATGTTTATGGAGGCAGTTGGAGAAAGGTAAGCGTGAGCCTGCACTGTATATTCACATTATACAATTTCACTCTGTTATGCCATAAGGAGGTTTTTGCCTTTTTTTTTTTAATTACTTGAGGGGACCACAGAGTCCATAATGGACATGGAAGGTGGTAGAATGTTGTGTATTTGAAGGTGACCGTTTCTGATGTTCGGTTCTGCAGTGCCGAAGCTTCACTTGAGTCTGTGTCTCAGGCTGAGGGGGACGAATCGGCCCAGCCTTCAGATGAGGCCAATCTGCCCTCCACTAGCCAGGAGCCTTCCTCTAGTTCTGCAGGTACAACACAGTTATGTAGGAAAGAACTAAAATTAAACCACCTGCACTATCTAACAAACATTCTCGCGCTCTCTTTTTCTCAGATACAAGCAGTACTCGGCCTGTCAAAGCCAGAACAGGGTCTGGCAGACAGTGGACTGGTGGTCGTGGTACCAGAAGCTTTGTAAAGCGAGGTAAGATGATGTTTTAGGCTCTCCAACTCCGGCAAGTTTACATAAAATTTAATAAATTTAGTTATCCAGTTACAAACCGAGCTGCATGTGATGTGTCATTAATGCAATAGGATTAAGTCTTCTCTCTCACTGTAGATGGACCAGGCGTCATGGGTGTGAGGGGACGGTTTGCCAGGTGAAGCAGTTTCTAACTGTGGTCATTCTTCCAGTCCCTGCAGCAACACAATCTAAACTAATGCAGTTCTAAAAGAAACAGCCTGATCTTTGTTCTGTTTCAAGGCTTCGTTTAATGTATTATAATTGTTTTGTCAATGTTGAGCAACTCATTTATTTGAATGATTTTACATCAGTACAATAAAAATAATTTTGTTTTGAAGAAAATTCTGAGGTCATTGGTCTCAGAATATGCAGCATTCCCATCAAAGGCTTTTTTCCCCCACTGCACATAAAACAAGTGTCTCAGTTTTTCAGGGTTTCTGGACATTTGAAGAAGCTGTTTTCTGAGTTTTCCTTTGGGCCTTTAGCAGGTTTTAAGATGACTGGTTTTTCCCTTTCCATTTTCATGCTGTAGTACTTTTCTGTGAAAGACAAGAACAGAAGTATGAATGGTCATTTATTTATTTCAAATTTTCAATAAATCTAGCATGCAGTACTTGATGTTGAGACTGCATTAGAAATATACAGTTTACTTAATGTGGTCTGAAAAATATATAATCTTTAAGTGATACATTAGACAGATCAGTTGTCCAGACAAATTAAAATGACAAATGTTGCTAAACATAACTCACTTTGAGAAAATACATAATATTTGTATCCCTCTTTCACCCTTGAGGGCACAGACACAGCCGAGGTTACCACTGTTGGAAATCCTATCCAGCTCCTTGTGATACTAATTACTTTTCCCAAAGCTTCGGCTGTAAAACAGAACTCTCAAAGTGAATCAAAATGCTTTGATTTCTGCTTATTTATTTTCATAAAGGATTAAACACGTTATGATAAATTACACATTCAATTAATAAATAAAACCAACAAACAGTAAGGAATTTTAAATAAGGAATTTTTCCAAGCCTGTATTTCCAGGCTTGGAAAATGGAAAGCATCTATACTTTTGTAATTCTGCTCAGCTCTAAAGTAGTTCTTTGTTTTTTTTGAGTGCCGTCTCTATAAAATGATTTTTAGAAATCCTAATATCCAGTAATCATTAACTATTAGGAAAGGCATGGAGAATTATTGTTCAAAAGCTGTTGAAACCCTGACCAAAGCTTTTAACAAAGTAGAGGTTTAATTTTTAAGATAGTTATCTCGTCTGTTATCTGGTCAAAATAAGAATCGCTTGTTTGAGGCTATCATGGCAAAACATCTGTTCTAGGAAGTACTGAACATAGTGCTGTTTTCACTTTTCTACAGAACATGTTTACACAAAAGCTTATCTGCGCACACACCTTGCCAACTACATAAAATATTCTCCTGCCCCCCTTCCTTGTATTATTTCCTAGCATTCTCATTTAAATGTACCATCTCAAATGTTGTGGACCTCAAACTTGTGATTCCTTACCAGCCGCTCTTCTTGCTCTTTTTCTCACTGTGAATACTGGAATCCTTGGCTTTCCCCCACATTTTGGAGTAACTTGGTAGGTGTACGTTTGGGCCATACCACCTGAAGAAATCGATTTGAATGTCAGCGGGACTTTTGTGGTGCATGCCTTATATGAACTAGCACTGCATTGTGTTGTTACAAAATTAATCTATTTTAAAAGCAATGTTTATTCAGATGCCCACTGATGTTATTTGTGTCTCAAACCTCTTTTAAAGAAGATTACAGTCTCCTTTCTGCTTCTGTACTCTGGTATAGATAGGGCAGCCGTGATATGACCAAGTCGTCCAAAGCCCTGACTGATGGGTTTAGGAAAGCCAGGATCCATCATATCATTTTCAAACCTCCAATAGTTATTTCCCTGTGAAATATGCACAGGCACAGTTTTCTTAATTGTTTGTATTTCAAATATGTGGTGGAATGACTGTTTTGCTTTGTATAAACCTTGAAGAAGTAGCTTTTGCCCTGGCAGTTGCATCGGGTGTAAACCGTGTCGATGGGAGACGGTATTCCCCACACGCTTGTTATTAACTGAGCAGGTTCAGGATTTCTGTTTTTGTTTAGTGTCCAAAAATAGTGTCCTACAGAGGAGAAGAGAATGTGATATTCACATTTAACATTTGCTTTAGTTCCACAAATGAAAGCAACACACACACACACACACACACACACACACATATATATGATAGTGTAGGGTTCACAGTTTCCGTAAACAACCTGAGTGTGCTGAATATCTACCATCTGGCACTGACCTCTGAACACCACAATGGTCCCATTTTTAAGTGTAGTCACACCACTGACTGGACGCCCACTGCAGAGATTAGTGTCATAGTCATCTGTAAAAGGAGAATACGTTTTGTTCATTTTACATCTGCTATTATGATTTAAAGATACATGATTATAAAAAGATGGGATATAAGTGGCATGTGAAATATTTATGCTAGCGTGAAAAGAGTATTGTAAAAGCACAGTGATCGGAAGTATAAGGGCACTGAGGTGGACACAAAATTTGACACTTAATATTAAGCTTTAAAGACCTGAACCTGGTCTTACCAGCTTGATAATCTTTTGTATTTATTTTGTCATCCTTGTCTTTGCTAGGTTTAAGAGGTTTCTTTGTTGGTCTGACTGGAGCAGGAGTGGAGGTCGTCTTCTGCGGTAGAGTAGCACTAGAATCCTTAAGAGATGAGGAGTCCTTTGGGTCTTCACCCTGTTCCTTTGTAGTCATTTCATTTACAACATTTTGTTTTGGTGCTGCAATTGTAGGACCATCTGTAGGAATTTCAATTGTTGGACCCTCTGTTGGTATTGCGATATTAGGACCCTCTGTTGGTATTGCGATATTAGGACCCTCTGTTGTCGGGGCTGCACTTGCGGGGCCCTCTGTTGTCGGGGCTGCACTTGCGGGGCCCTCTGTTGTCGGGGCTGCACTTGCGGGGCCCTCTGTTGTCGGGGCTGCACTTGCGGGGCCCTCTGTTGTCGGCGCTGCACTTGCGGGGCCCTCTGTTGTCGGCGCTGCACTTGCGGGGCCCTCTGTTGTCGGCGCTGCACTTGCGGGGCCCTCTGTTGTCGGGGCTGCACTTGCGGGGCCCTCTGTTGTCGGCGCTGCACTTGCGGGGCCCTCTGTTGTCGGCGCTGCACTTGCGGGGCCCTCTGTTGTCGGCGCTGCACTTGCGGGGCCCTCTGTTGTCGGCGCTGCACTTGCGGGGCCCTCTGTTGGTGCTTTGCTTGAATTGTCTTCAGATGGTGTGTTGCTGACTGGGGATGTTGTCTCCTCTTGGGACTCTGGGTTGGAGGGAACAGTGTCCTCTTGGCGCTGATTTGTGCTGGAAGTTGTTATCTCAGATGGCAGTTGTGTGGTAGACTCAAGATTTTCATCATCAGGGAGCATGATGGGTGTGTCTGAAAATGACAACACTATTACAGTTATAATATAATACCCATAGACAATAAAAAGATCACACAAGAAAACGGCATGTTGCTTCGGAAAGTTCACGTACCCTTAAAATCAAACTAGCTCTACATTGCGCTAGCAACCTCCAAGACATTGGTTCTGCTCCCATGGGAACCAGGAAGTAATTACAACCACAGAAATAATGTTAAGCAAAATTCTAAATTTTCACACCACTGACAGTTAGGTTTAGAGTTGGGGTTTTGGATAGGGGTAGAGTTAATAGAATATATGCTCTCATATGCAACCAAGTTTCATGCTATGTGACTCAAAATATGTCTGTTACTAGCTAGTAAATGTTCAAATTACACCCACCGGTGGTTGAGTTGTGAAATGGAGGAGGACTTTATATCGAGATCCTTTTACTGTGTGACTTGTTAACTTATTTGGCTGTAGTGGGTCCTGAGGTGTCATGGTGCCACCATCACTTTAGTCGAACCATGATTTGTCATTCCAAATGATGTCAACTATGGTTTTGGTTAAACTTTTTCACTGTCCATTTTCACAGCATCCTCAGTTTTACAGCATCTACAGACCATTTTAACAACATTTTTATAAAATTTTAGCACTTTTACTTTAAATATTTGTACACGTAAGCAATGCACATTATGCAAGTAAAAATCTTGCTTGCCTTGCTCTGTGTTTCATGTGTCCAAAGATGAGATCCACGCATATATATATATATATATATATATATATATTAGCCAATGGAGGTTCTTGCTCCAATATGGAAAGAACCTACATTGGCAAATTTATTTTTTTATTTTTACTCCAACTATTTACACAGTGTGATCAGTCAAAGACATGCAAAATAAAACTGCATGACCAGCAGTATTTTGTTAAACCCTGTTGAGACAGTACTGCAACACCTTGAACCACTGACCGCACGGGGAGAGCATAAAATGTTATTTGATTTGCTGATCAGGCATCAGTTTGATCAAATAATGTGTAATTATTACATTTATGAATGCACATAATAGTCAACAAATTAGCTGATTGGCAAATTAGCTGTTTTCCTATTTGACAAACAGAACTTTGACTTGATATTGCTCACCAGTGGCATCAAAAGGTGTGGCCCCACTTTCCATTTCATCCTCAGGAATGTGTAACTCTTCTGCCCCTGAATAAGAAGACATTCATTTTAACTGAATTTAATGATGTCGCTTGATGGTCAGGAACATGGGAAAAGGTTGCAAATATGATATTAAAGGAAATTGTGACTTGCCAAACAAAAAAGTCTTGCTTCAGGTACATTACAAAATTATAACATTGTAACAAAATGTGACTATGCAGATTACCATTATAATCATTGGCACACTTAAAAGGATAGTTCACCCAAAAATGAAAATTCTCTCATTTACTAGTTTGTACTTTAATCCCAGATGTGTATGACTTCTGCAAGAACATTTTTAGAAGAATATCTCTGCTCTGTTGGTGACCAGCACAATGGCAAGCACAATGCAAGTGAATGGGTACCAACAATTTTATGGTACAAAAAGCACAAAGGCAGCGTAAAAGTTATCAAAAAGACTCCAGTTGTTAAATCCAAATCTTCAGAAGTGATATGATTGGTGTGGGTGAGAAACAAATCAATATTTTAAGTCCTTTTTTTTTTTTTTTTACTATCTCCACTTTCATATTCTTTTGTTTTTGGCAATTTGCATTCTTCATGCATATCGCTATCTACTGGGCAGAGAGGACAAATTATTGTAAAAAGGACTTAAATATTGATCTGTTTCTTACCCACACCTATCATATCACTTCTGAAGACATGGATTAAACCACTGGAGTCATATTGATGACTTTTATGCTGCCTATGTGTTTTTTGGAGCTCCAAAGTTTTGGTCAACATTCAGTTGAGGATATACAGAGCTAAAATATTCACAAAATCTTTGTGTTCAGCATAAGGAAGAAAGTAATACACATCTGTGCACATAATGAGTGAATTTTCATTATTGGGCAGATCATTTGTATGTACTGTATGTGGTCTGCTTATTTAATTTAACCACACTTTAATTTAATTGTCATAATTAAACCTGTTTTTACTTACTAAATCCGGTTTAATTATTATGTAATCATTAATGCAGGAAACAAAAAGTTTGACATTCTTAAAGGAGTTTTAATTTAAGGATTATTGTGTTCATAAGGAGGTTTCTCCCATATAACAGACAGCATCCATGAAAGTAGTTTATTAATACTATTTCAATAAATGTCCTTAAGGAGATAAAAAAAACCAAAAAGATATGGACAGACAAAGAGACGGACTCACCTGCTATCCCTTCCTCGTTGGTCATCTCTTCATTGGAAGATTCTGCGAAAAATGTAAGTCACAACTAGCTCTAACGACAGCAATCAATAGTATAGTCGGTGCACTGTGATTAGCAATTGTATAATCGGTACACATTGATTTGTTTAATTGTTACATATATACATACACACCAACATACACATATATATATATATATTTACATGTCAAGCTTCTGTAAGTAACTTCAGCAAACACTAAATATTGTTAATATCAAATGTTGCAAATCTACTTACAATCACAAGTGTGTTTGGAAGGTTACCAAGGATAATTTATTTAACAATAATTTGCAAATATGTTAACACTTTGTTAATCCACCCAAATGCTCTATTTAGATTAGATTCTTACCTTCTACCAAGCAGATGCTTTCATAATCATGGCAGCACTGGTTGTATCCGACACAGTCAATATCACAGTGGCATGGATTGCCTCTATTAAAAGGCTCACCACATCTGCCTTTACATGAGTCCTCTGTGGGCATAAATAGCAAATCTATCCACAAAATCTATCCACAAAATCATTTACACGTTTTCTGTAGAATATTACAAAGAATGCAAAGCAGATCCATGGCACTTTTTGTCACAATCATACAAGAGGGACTTTTACGATTGGATAAACATAAGAGCTGAACTTATAGTTGGGAACACACTGATAATTAAAAAGTTTAGAAGTTCATAAGAAACTTACTTGTAGTACACATGTCTTGAAAGTCTGTACAGCATTCATTGAGGCCCAGACATTCATAGTCACACTGGCATAAACTTCCTCTGTAGTACCCTTCTCCACAACGTCCCTCACAGCTTCCTGACCAGAAAAGAATGTTGATTTTATACAAAACATTAAGAATAAAAAATATTGAGAAACATATAATTTGTACATTTAGAATAAATAGGCCTAAACTGAAAATATGATGATTTCTTAGAAATTAGTCAATTATATACAGTGTCAACAAAAATCAGTGCAGTTTTATTTTATATAATCCTTTCCTCATAACGCTGTTCATGTATTTATCACATAGATATATGCAAGTAAACACACACATGAACAAATTTGACTTACTCAGATCTGAACAGCTTGTGAAAGTGGCATATGCAAACACCAGAAGAAATGACCGATATGTGGCCATCTCAGTTGTTTTCTGTTGGAGTCATCACAAAATTAGAAGAAGAAAAAAACCCCACTGCAAAGCAAATATTTGACAAAATGAATGATAAAGCGATACCATCTCACGCAGAATAACACAGCCTCTGTTGTTTCACCTGCTTTGAACACATTTGAATACAAACAGACGTTTATATAGATGCAGAATGCGTTGGTGTTCTTCAGTTGGGCCGGATCTCATCCGGTCCAATTATACAGCTAGTGCAGAATTAGTAATCGTCTAGTTTGCCAGGGTGTGGTGATCCAGCGTTGTAGACAGACTTGAACATGACCCACTCAGAGTGTGTGCTGGACATGTGTCAGAAAATATTTATTTACAAAGTCCACTGGATGACATCACAGACTATTCCCACTTAAGGGACCTCTGTTGACAAGAATATAAAAATAATGTAATACTGTTTGTTTGAGGCTTTTTTATTATCAAAATAATATTTTAGAGTTCCAATGGAAAATTATGTAATTAAATAGTTAATTATGAATTGTCATTGTTTCATTTTGACACATTTCTTTCTGGAAAATAAGCATCAGGTAATAAAAACACATGGCAGGAGTGTTTGTGAGAGAATATTGTCTTTATGAAATAATATCTGTTAACCTTTACTAGAAGATTAGTATGTAGCCTATATTGTTTATTTTGAGAATAATATTTTCAATTTCAACCTCTAATAAGACAAGTTAAACAGAAAAATATTGGACAGCAAACATTCTCACATTCTATTTTCAGTCTGATTTGCTACAATCGGTGTGTATTTGTATATTTTTATTTTTATAATAAATATCATATAATATAATTTTATGCTCTAATAAGTAGCTAAAAAAAGAATACCTGCTTTTACCTTAGGAATTTCTCAAAAAATTAGCTATTGTTTACTTGCTTTTGAGCTTGCTTGGCTGAATAATCCAATGTTATATCTTAGATGTAGAGAACAAAATATGCCATCCTGAAGGAAAAGCATGCAAAACAAATCATCAGAAAGTGTTTTCTACTTTTGACGATACAATTGTCACCGCAAAGTTCTAATGACACATAGATTGAGCTTCTAGTCCACTCAGAGGCTGAGATATTCAATGAAACAACAAGGGTGGTGCATAAACTGAAAATTACACTGAATGTCTATGGACGAGCACGTCTGAGTGATAAAATGCATTAGAGCGCCACCTACATTTCAGATCTGTTTAATATGATAGAGAGAAAAATATATTTTTTCGAGTGCTTTCTGCCACTTAGTGGAATAAAATGAGACTCTTCAAAGTAAGAGTAAACAGAACCACAATGTTTACAAATTTAGGACAAAAATAAATAAATAAAAATCTGTTTATCATAAGATTATAAACATGAACACTATTATTTATGAATAATTGGATTCTTTTTGTTTCAAGTGGGTGGTTCTCTGAAAAATGTGACCAAATTTTTGCAATTTGTTCAAAGTATTTGTGAATGGGGAGCTTTTAAATGTGGGCAGCCCAAAACTGCACCAGAGTTTAAGAGGTTAAACAATCAAATCAATATATTCGTGCCCAGTACTCGACCTGCGTTATCTCACACCACCGAAGGTTAAACCATTAACGATATTTCAGTATACTAATCCGTTACATTTATGCACTTAACTTTCAAACACCTTCATATGCAACCACGTCGAACAAACAAGCAACAATATTGTAAACGAAAATGTAAACCTAAAATGTAGTCTTGTAAAATAAACAGACACACACAAACACACTGAGAGAAATGGTTTCGTCCAAATCTATAACAGGAAGAGCCGGTGTTTATGACTCGTGAACAGGAAGTATAGTATCGTTCTTGGTTAAAAATATATGATCGATGCAGTATGTCAAAACTACTAATTTGTTGAAGAAAAAAATATGAATTCGGAGCGCTTGTTCGCTGCGCCAAAGACCTGATCGAAGTTCACGGAAAGCAGACGCAAGTGGGGCTGTTAATGTTTCTTTTTCTTTTTAATAATGGTTTCTGCTGGAAATGAAAACTGGTTTTCCTAGTCAATTGGCTTCCTACTACCCCTGCGAAGGTAATCTATTCGCTGTCCAGCTCTCACGTATTAATTACATCCAAACACAAAAATAAATGATCCTCCCGATAGCTTGAGGACCATATAAAATGTGTACTGAATAAGAACCAAGTATTAAACAGACAGTTTGAGTCTGTCGGTGTAAATTCAGTATAAACGTGCTTTGTTTGTCCTGGCAGGAATTTCTGTCATGATACGTTGATTGAAAAATTGTGATTGGATATTGAAGATCGTATACCTATATACCATTGCTACCATATGCTAAACATTACAGTGACTGTCCACTTAGTGTGATCACTGATCAGTCTCATATTATTTGTGTGTCCTTGAAACCCAGGTTGGAGGACTGACTCATTGTTTGACTGCTTTATCTTATATGTGTGTGTGTGTGTGTGTGTGTTTGTGTGCGCGCGCGCGCATGCATGTGTATATGTATGTTTCTTGACATTGTATGGCGTTTATCATTTCAAGACACATTATACTGTACACAGTGTTGTAGACAAAAGGTTACTGTATTGTTACACAGTAACAGTACTATATAACTATGATGTCTGTAATATGCTTGGATATCAAGACTACAGAATATTCAAAATGTGCAATTTCTCTATATTACATGTTGTTTTATCCATGGGACAGTGTGATAAGACAAAATCCCTGCACTGTAAGGATGGGTGCTGAGAGCAGTGCCCTGCCAAGTTGTGTGCTGGAAGAGCCATTGCTGACCCTGCCTTCTGGTCTTACCATGTACTCGGCCCTCCTTCAGGATGGCAAGCCTGCTTCAGTTTTTGTACATAAGCAAGACAGTGAAGATAAAGTCAATAAAGCTGCCAAGGTATATGTGAACAGCTGACATATAACCTCAGCATTGGCATGCGCTACCAGTCAAAAGTTTGGGCATACCCTGTCATTCCTATTATTACTGTTTTGCACATTTTAGAACAATAGTCATAAAAATTAGGAAATAACTAATTCTTTATTGTAGCCACCCTTTGCGTAGATTAAAGCTCTGCAAACTTTCATGAGGTATATACCTGGGATGGTCTTTAAACAGTTCCCAACCGTAATTTTTTAAGTTAAGAGAGTCATATGTTTGTGTACAAAGCTAATGTCTAGAATTAAAGCAAAAGCCTTAATAAATAAATTCTGTCAAGTGTGGCCAAACTTGAGTAAGTGAGACTGCTGGCATGGACAAAAATAACAAGATCTGCAAGATTTAAGTTAGATGGAAAAAAAATCACTCAGATGTCTCAGTTACGGACACAACCTGTCATGTGCATTGAAAAAAAAAATGTATCTGATTAATTCGCCTTCCTTTACAGCACCTGAAGACATTAAGGCATCCATGTCTGCTTCGCTTCCTGTCATGCTCAGTGCAAGATAGAGGTATTCATTTAGTGACAGAGCCAGTTCAGCCATTAGAACGGCTGTTAGAAAATCTTACGCCAGAGGAGATCTGTGCAGGCCTCTACGATCTGCTGCAAGCGCTAGTCTTTCTGCATGACAGGGTAACAGTCCGTTAAGAGTTAACATGAGGGTTTTTATTAATATACTTGATTTATCAATGGCATAATGTAAACTTTGTTTATCCCTTTTCGTTAAGGGCAAATCAAGTCACAACAACGTGTGCATGTCCTCAGTGTTTGTCAGTGAGGATGGTCATTGGAAGCTTGGGGGGATGGAAACTGTCTGCAAGTTTTCAGAGGCGACACCAGAGGTGAAATTATTGGCCCTGTACTTACATGCCTTAAAGAAATCATATATTATACCTACAGGTCAAATATTTTGCACCAAAACAGTCAACACTTTTATCTGCTGTGCATTTAAGATGTCTGTCTTTGCATGTGAAATGAGCAACACTGACTACGTTTACATGTATGGTTTATTCCAGGGTTCTTGATTCAGGTTTTTGAATAGTGCGCATGTGCTTGACCAGACAGAATAACAATTGTCATAGGATGGAGCACAACAAGAAGTCAACACAGCTGAAATAATTCAGCATTTTGGGAGTACAGTGGGAAAAACACAAACTATAACCATTTATACACACCATTGTAAAATATCATCTGTCCCTCAAGTTAGCATATATGCGCTCATTCACTGGGGGAATCCTAGAGTTTTACATAAGAGGAAAACCCCACTACTCCAGCGCAATTCCGCTGCAGATTGCAATAGAAAGTTAAGGAAACCAAAACATCAACAACTCTGGAATATCTTGAAATAAAGCAAAGCAACTGAGAATGAAATGGCCAAGTCATCCTTAGATGCCATGTTTTGTTATTTACACATGCATTGCAGGGAAATTCCATTGCTGTGGAGCTGCTTACTGACAGAGCAGCATGTATTCAGGATTAAAGACTATGCTGCTTATACAGTACATGTAAACTTGAACACTGATTTCTCTCGACACACCGTTTTCTCTCAATAAGCTGCTTTCTGGTGTCCATTTAAATGTAGTCAGTGTTTACTCATCGGCTGCAGGTTTGCAGTCGGACACTATATAGCTGCCATTGCCCCATCCTTCATTAATAGCCTCATTGTAAACCCTGAAATGCAAAACTATGCAAAAAATGGGGGCCTGGATAGCTCAGTGAGTATTGACGCTGACTATCACCCCTGGAGTCGTGAGTTTGAATTCAGGGCATGCTGACTCCAGCCAGGTCTCCTAAGCAACCAAATTGGCCCGGTTGCTAGGGAGGGTAGAGTCAAATGGGGTAACCTCCTCGTGGTTGTGATTAGTGGTTCTCACTCTCAATGGTGCGCGTGTAAATTATGCGTGGGTCGTGGAGAGTAGCATTAGCCTCCACATGCTGAGAGTCTCTGCGGTGTCATGCACAGTGAGACACGTGATAAGATGTCTCAGAAGTGGAGGGAACTGAGACTTGTCCTCCACCACCCAGATTGTGGCAAGTAACCACACCACCACAAGGACCTACTAAGTAGTGGAAATTGGGCATTCCAAATTGGGGAGAAAAGAGGGATTAAAAAATCACTGACAAGTAAATTTGGGCGATAATGAGTTCAAAAATCCCAATAATTCTGAATGAAGAATTAATCATTTTTGGTTGGTCTTTTTTGGATTGGATAGCAAGTTTTTACTTAGAACTTACAGTATTTTTAACTCTTATTTCAAAAGATGAAATAACATATTTTTTTTTTTTATTGTCATGACTCCTTTAAAAATGGTTGTATTCTTTAAACACGTCTGTGAACAAAGTTCTCTTTTCTAACTCTTTCTATGACTTCCTCTCTAGTTTCTCAGAAGTGTTCATAATGTACGAGAAAACGGTGCCATTCCTCCTGAAGAAAAGGTTCGGGAAATCAGCAATTAATCTGTTGATTTTAATTACATCATAGTGGCTAGTAATAATATTTTGTTTTCTTTGTAGCTAGAAGGATTCAAAACACTTCCCGACAAGCAAGCCCACTCCCGAGACGCTTTTTCATTTGGTGTGATGGTGGAGGCTCTCCTTCCACTCCTGACAGGACATGGTTAGTAATGCTCTTAATTCAACAGACCCATGTAAAGCTGGCTGAGCATGTCTACGATTTATCTGTGGTGGCAGTTGCTAAGCCCTTACTGCTTTTGAATTATGACTCTTTGAGTAATTGTTTTTCTTAGACATTGTAACAGACTTGTTAATAGACTGACAAGAACATTCAAGATGGTATTACACATCAGCAGCAGTGTAAAGACAAGTTTTCCATTCAGGGATGGTTATGAGGTCTTCATGTTCAAAGAACAAAATGATCCAGAGGAGCACTGACTGTAATGTTGATGCAACATTTTGGCTTTTATGTTGTTTTTCTTGGAGCAGAGCCTTAATAAAACCATATGTGCTGCTGTTTGTGTGCTATAGTTTTGTTCACTCACTATTACTTGCTAAATGGTGGTATGTTTTCCATTGCTTCTCTTTCTTATGTGTAACATTTAGTTTTCCATGTCTGTTCCCCATTTTTAAAACCGGGTCCTCCTCCCAAACTTTCTGTCTCAGTCTCAGATGATTTGTTGGCGAGTCTAAAGAACACTCTGCAGGTCAGCCTCTTGACCCCTGACCCAATGTCTCGCCCATCTCTCAGCAGTTTGCTGACTCATACATTTTTCAGGTTTGTCTCAAATTTCTTTTGAGAAATATACCTTAGAAAATAATTTTTTTCTGGTAATTCCAGGTAAAGACTTTTTTTTTTTTTTTTTTTTTTTTTTAAATCAACTTTCATTTGACAAATACACACTTCAGCATTATTAAAATTGAGGCAGAACTATCTGTTTGACCCAATGAATGGTAGACAAGGGCTGTGTTCATGAAACCGGTTTGAAAACAATCATTAATTTTGCATTTCCATTAGTGTTGCTGAAATTACACACTTCACTTTTAATTTATATTAAGTTTAAACGGGGTTGGAATACATATCATTAACTTTGCAATATTTAACTCTTTTAGAAATGACTTCCTGGATATCATGAATTTTTTGAAGAGTTTGACCCTGAAAACAGAGGAGGAGAAAAATGAATTTTTTAAGTAAGCTTCCCTCTCAAATGCATTTTTTTATTACTCTAGAAGGATGACATGTAGTAATTAAAATACTTGTGCTGTTTGTGCAGGTTTCTTTTGGATAGAGTTCAGAACCTCCCAGAGGAATTAATTGCTACCCGTCTGGCTCCTAAACTGCTAAATTCTCTGGTGTTTGCTGAACCCATGGCTGTGAAAAGCTTCCTTCCTCACCTCTTACAGCCTAAACAAGGTAGAGCCAATCAGTAAACATTTAGAGCTGGACATTACAACTAATAGAAAATATTTCAAGATATTTTTAGCTTTTTGACAACATTCAATACACAGTACTGTCTTAGGCACATTAGATGTTTCAAAAACAAATTTGTCTTAAGATGGTGTAAAGAAGATCATTTCATGGGCAAGGAAGAGGCGAGAAACCGGCTTGACAAATAAATAATAATTTAATGAAGAACTTAAAACAAACATTTAGGACAGCAGACGTCTGCTGATTAAGCTCTCTCTCTCGATCACCGTCTGCGAGTGGCCTTTAACCCTCTTGACGGCTCAATTTAGCCTGATACGGGACCGGGCGTGCGCAATCACGCGCCGGTCCCGCCCTCCACCGTGCCACATTCCTCCCCCGTTCTCTCAGGCTGGGGACCCCCCGGCCTGACGTACATCCCCTGGGGGGGGGGGGGGGGGGCGCCTCCTGTGCGGTCTGCCGGCGGGTCATCCCCATCAGCCTGGACGAGGGAGGGGGCAAGGGGAGGGAAACAACAATTACAAATGGGGGGGGGGGGGGGGGAGGGTTCCTGCACTGGGCAGTACCTCCCCTCCCACAAACACCATAATTTAAAAAAGAGGGAAAAGGCCAACGCAGAGCGGTATCAAGAGAGAGAGGAGAGAGAGATTAAAGGAAAGAAAGAAAAAAAACGTACTCGCCGGTTCTCTGATACGCCGTAGCTCGTTCCTCAGCCACTTCTCCACCCTCTTCAGGACAACAGCCGCGCCTCTCCGGGCAGATCGGAGGCAGTCCTCAGCCCCTGGCGGACGGAACGCCCCGCCGCGTTCCCGGGGTGTCGAAGGGGCCGCCCCTGGCAGCGGTTCTCCCGCTCCAGGCAGTCGGCGGCGAGCCCCTCCCCGCACGCGGTCGGCAGTCTCCAACCCCGCCGCGTTCCAGTGGCTAGTAGGTGACTCCCCCGCCCCTGGCAGCGGCCCTAACCGCTCCAGGCGGTCGGCCAGGAGCCCCTCCTCCCCTCGCGGTCGGCGGCCGTTCCTCCGCGTCCAGGTGGCTGGGCTCCTCCGTCCCCCGGCAGATGGCCGCGTCTGCTCAATTGAGAAGTGGCGAGAACTCCGCTACGGCGCATCCCTCTTCCTTCCCGGGCTTTCGGCACCAATGTAAAACAGATCATTTCATGGGCAAGGAAGAGGCGAGAAACCGGCTTGACAAATAAATAATAATTTAATGAAGAACTTAAAACAAACATTTAGGACAGCAGACATGTCTGCTGATTAAGCTCTCTCTCACGATCTCCGTCCGCGAGTGGCCTTTATCCCTCTTGACGGCTCAATTTAGCCTGATACGGGACCGGGCGTGCGCAATCACGCGCCGGTCCCGCCCTCCACCGTGCCACAGATGGTTATTTATATATTCAGCTTTAGTGTGTCAATAGGAAATATACATTTTAGACACCCAAACATAACTTTTGCAAATAGAATAGAATTGAAGAACAGGGAGCCCTGCAACAGATGCCCACTGAACACTGAGTCAGTTTGAGATTACATGAAGAAGTTGAAGCTATTGAGACTGTGGACTGTGCCAAATTCTTCAAGAATATTGAAACATCCTATCTGCCAATAACCAACAACAACTGTGTCCAGGTGTACCTAGGAAAATTGGTGATGTTTTGATTTTGCTTTCTTTTTATGATTACTTTGTATGACGTTGTAAAGGGATTAATGGAAAGGAGGAGGCAAGAACCAACATAAAACAAACATAAACAAACATGTGTAGCCATGTGCGGCTCACTCCCTCTCAAACAGGCGTCTAAGGCTCCCCTTTATTTCGCTCTCTTGTTGATCAGCTGATTCAGTGCCGACCGTGCACCCTTAAGTCCCGGCCATGCCCTCCTCCTCGTCACACTCCTCCCCCGCCCATGGCAGACTGACCTACCACTCCCATCTGTGGACGGGAGACACTTCCCTTCCAGATGTTCTGTAAGCTGGTGGTCCACGCTACCTCCTGGGAACCTGGGGGAGAGACTAGGGGAGGCGTGTGGAGAGGGAAAGGTCAAGTGGGAGACACACAGAGAGAGATAGAGAGAGAGAAATACTTGCCCGCCTGTCCCCGGACGTGCTGTCGCCCGGTCTTCAACCGCTCATCTGCCCCCTGGCAGGTGACAGCTCGCTCCTCCCCAGGTGGATGGTAGCGAGCCCTCCGACCCCTGGCAGAAGGAACCGCTCCTCCCCTTCTCAGCGGTCTACAGCGGTTCCTCTGGCTCTCGGTAGCCGGCAACGTCTCCTCCTTCCCAGGGCAGATGGCCGCGGCTGCTCCTCTGGCGGACGGCATTGGCAAGGCATTCCTCCTCCTTCCCGGGTTTTGGCACCACTGTAACAAGTAAAGGATGGGCAAGGAGGAGGCGGAAACCGGCTGAACAGTAAATGTAAGATTTAATGTCAAACTCAACATAAAAAAACATAAATAAACACACACACATGCACCACAGCCGCGTGCGTCTCACTCTCTCTCGAACCGACGTCTCCGACTCCCCTTTATCTCGTTCTCCTACTGATCAGCTGATTCAGCGCCAGCCATGCACCCTCACGGCCCGCCCATGCCCTCCTCCTCGTCACAAAGGTCAATACCCAGTAACAAACAGCAATATGTGACTTGAACTGATTCATGGAAATGAGTCAAACTTAACCATCTGTGGTGTTTTGATAATGATTTTAATTCAGACATGCTTACAAAAAGTCTTATAATCTTGACTCACAATATAAGGAAAGATCATCAAAAAAAAACTTAAAGGAATAGTTCACCCAAAAATAAACATTTTCTCATAATTTATTTAACCTCATGCCATATGAGATGTGTATGACTTTCCTCCACAAACAAAGATTTTTAGAAGAATATTTTAGCTCTGCTGGTCCATACAATACAAGTGAATAAGTAAGAAAAGAAGCCCCCAAAAAGCACAAAGGCAGCATAAAAGTAATCCGTAAGACTGCAAAAATGGTTAAATATATATTTACAAAAGCAAAATGATAGGTGTGGGCAAGAAACAGGTGAGAAAACAAATCTGCAAAAATAAAACAAGAAGAATGTCAAAGTGGCGATTTATAGTAAAGAAGGACTTAAATATTGATCTGTTTCTCACATACACTTATATCGTTTCTGAAGATATGGATTTAACCACTGGAGTCAGATGGATTACTTTTATGCTGCCTTTATGTGCTTTTGGATCTTCAAAGTTTTGTTACCCATTCACTTGCATTGTATGGACCTTCAGAGCTGAGAAATTCTTCTAAAGAAATCTTAATTTTCTTCAAAACTTTCTGTGTTGATGTGGTCTGTCCATTTTCTGATGGACAGACTCGGGTGTAAGCGCCAGTGAGGAGTGTCTGCTGTCTGTCTCTCTGTATCGGAGATGTGTGGTTCCTCAGCTTCTTAAGCTCTATAAGGTGAACGAGGAACATGTCAGGATGGTTCTCCTCTCCCACATTCACATCTACGCTGAGTTCTTTTCTCATGAAGAACTCAAAAACCAGATTCTTCCTCAGGTACTGTGAGAATTCTGTATTCCGATCAACTGCTTAGTAATACTGAATTCTTTCCACTAATGTTTAGTGAGTAAATGCAGAATGTTTTTCAGATGATAACTAAAATGTGATTTGTTTCAGAGTTGTTTCCCTTGCTTTATCTCGCAGGTTTTACTGGGAATGAGAGATACAAATGACTCACTCGTTGCCATGACGCTACAAAGCCTGGCTGTGCTGGTTCCGTTGCTGGGTGCCCAAGTAGTTGTTGGTGGGGAGAGAACAAAGATATTTAAACGGACTAAGCCGAACTTCACAAAGTCCACAGATGTCACACCAGAGAGTAAGGCACTGTCTGTTAATGCATTATTATAGGGAGCATTATATAGAGTCACTGTTAATTATTTAAATATATTTATGTGTGTGTCAGTTTGGTATGCTTTGTACAATTCTCTACACATTTATCTAAAAGTGGCAGATATTCAGTGATGATCATAATAAGTCATCTTGATTGACTTTTTGCATATTTTAATAATTATTTACTTTGCAATCCTCTTAGGAGATTTTTGATATTGTTATATTATTTGATTATTATAGAAGTTTGACAATATTTGCCAGCCAACGTAAACAGTAGGTTCATTCAATTTAATGCAGTTAAACATGTTTATTGACAATAACTTTTTAACATGATTTGACATTATAAACGTTTTTTTTTTATTCTTTGTGATTTGTGAAGACTGGTAAAAATAATTCTTGGTCACTGATCAAATAGTAAATATTTGTGAAACTGACCATGTTAACACCTTTGTACAAAAGGTCAGATTTCCTTGTTTGTAGCTCATGGTAAGTGGTCTGCACTTATATAGCGCTTTTTTCTAACCTCAGAGGTTACCAAAGCGCTTTACACCGTGTCCCAATCACCCATTCACACACACTCATAAACACATTCATATGCCAATGGCGGTAGAGCTGCCATGCAAGAGCAACTTGGGGTTCAGTGTCTTGCCCAAGGACACTTCGGCACATGGAGTCGTATGGGCTGGGATTCGAACCACCAACCCTGCGATTAGTGGCCGACCCGCTCTACCAACTGAGCCACAGCTGCCCCATGCTGTCATTAAAAGCAAAATGGAGACATGCAAAATACTGAGAAAAATTCCTGCACATTTTTCAATTAAACTTTTGACTCAAATTGTCATGCTGATAATAAAAATGTGTAATAATTTTTTTTTTTTTTTAAATAAGTGGAATTATCCCACTGTTTATATGTACACATATAAAATGTAACTCTTTCCTTTGCAGCATCACCTGTGCATATTGTTGGACCATCACGCCCTCATATCTCGCAACCACCAAAGATCCTGAATTTGCTCCCTAAGGGCCCAGAGGACAGAAAAGTGGTTCTAGAGAACATGTCATCTCTACAGTCAACTGAAAAGACCACTTTCCAGCACACCATTGCAGAGAGAGCAGGTATTCGACAATAAAGATTAGCAATGATAATTTGAAAAGGTTGGATTTGTCTTGTCTCAGACATTTATATGCACCCAAGTGGTATATTGTGGTTTTTGAATGTGCAATCCTTCTGAATCAAGTACTCTCCCCAGTCCTTGGCAGGACTTTTCCACTGAATGGCTTCAGTTTGGGCAAGCAGGCTGGTGACAGTACAAAGACCAACAGATCGGTAAGACCCGATGAAGACTGGCCTAACTGGAGTGACACAGAAGAGTTGGAGAAAGATAGAAGTCAATCAGTCCAGATCAGCATTCAGACCACAGACATCCCAGGGCAGAGCAACCCTGCAATACTAGCTGCCAATGGAGATGAGAGCGAGGAACCCTGGGATGATTTCGAGGACTCAGAAGTGATCTCAGACCAATCGCCCACCACTCCTGTACCAAAGACATCAACAAAAATATTATCTTTGTCTGAACCTAGCGCTGGACCTCAAAGACAAACTAAAGCACTGAAACTGAACTCTAGTTTGAAAAGTGCTCCTGAAAATAACCATACCTCATGGGACACAGGTTGGAACCAGGCAACTGACACCCTTAGCTTAGCATCAGAGCCCAGGCCAAAAAACACAATCCAAAGCAGTGGAGCTGGTGTCCTTGGGGAGGAGTTCACCATAGTAGTGAAAAAGAAACCAGAGCAAGATCCAGAGCTAGACTTCTTTGCTGACATGGTCCCAGATATAAAAATGTCTTTCTCATCTATTCTGCTCCCTGTGGAAAGCTCGGTCAGTGAACGCATCATGGATGGACCACTGGGACACGTGACACCAGACCCATCGATAGACACTCTGAGTCTCACTGCCAAGTTTGCTGCAGCTGATATGACTGAGGTTAGTTTGATTTGTCTGTTTCACTACTCATTTGGTCTGCAGAACAAAACTGTTCAGGGTAAAAATAAAATAAAAATATTCAGGGTTGTGGAAAACCTGGACGTACAGTATCATGTATTTAAAAAAATGAATAACCTTAAAAAGTCATGTAAATTTCTGAAATTAAATTGAGCATAAATAGTTATGCATGGGGCAGCTGTGGCTCAGGTGGTAGAGTGGGTCGGCCACTAATCGCAGGGTTGGTGGTTTGATTCCTGGCCCACACGACTCCACATGCCGAAGTGTCCTTGGGCAAGACACTGAACCCCAAGTTGCTCCCAATGCAGGCTAGCACCTTGCATGGCAGCTCTGCCGTCATTGGTGTGTGAATGTGTGTGTGTGTGAATGAGTTCACAGTATAAAGTGCTTTGAAAACCGCTAAGGTTAAAAAAGCGCTTTATAAGTGCAGACCATTTACCAATTATGCTCCGCTATAAAGTATTGAATTGGCCAGAAATAGTTCTTAGTGCGTGCAGTCTGCTGAATGACTTTTTGTCTTCATTGGCCAAAAGGTTTTGGGAATCCGTATTATTGAAAGAATGACTCATTACTATTACCAACATCCAACATATGGACTAATTTTTATGCTGAATAATAGTTTAACTGAAGGATTAGCTGAACATTTATTTTGTTTTTCACAGACTGAAGCAAAAGGTTGGGGTGATGATGACCTCAACTGGGAAGATGAGAACAGCTGGTGATCAGTTTGGTCCTATACAGAAAGCTATATGAGAGAATGTCTAGAATAATCCATACAAAATACACTGTTACATATGCCATCATGTAATTATGATGTACAAATTTTTTTAATTTTAAGCACTACATTTTTAGAGGGTAGTGTTTATTTTAAGTCCCCATGCAATATGATAATCAAGTCACTGTTGCCATAAAAATGGTTCAGCTACTGTTGACAACCAAGTTGCCATTTAGTTGTTTCAAGATAGCATGGTGGACTTAAACATGCCAAATCCTATTAGGAATCCTTTTGCACTGGTGGGCTACATGATTCTATTTCCACCCAGTTTTTGTTAAATGAGAAGAAATATATAGACTCTTAACTTGTGTTCACTAGATTTGGATGAGAGCCTGCCATAATTTATTTGTATCAGCAGCTGCTAAAATAAAGATTGTATGGTATTTGACCAACTTTGAGTCTGTAGGCTTAATGTGTCAAGATTAAATCAAACATTCCATTAAAACTTTTTGCACTTTTTTTTTTTTTTGGTGCTAATTCTGTTATTTACACTTTTCAGTCCACATGAAATGGTGTTCCCAACCCATTTTACTTCTGTAATGTGGCTTATCAGAGCAATAAGTGACATTCAACAAGAAAAAAGGGATTTTAAACAATTGGACTGAAAATTGGCATTACATGTGGTTGAAGGGGAGGACATGGAATTGTCAATGTTCAGCATTCAAAATCTTACCAACAGTGAATTACATCATCATAATATTTGTAAACTGAATTTTGACTGAACATCTTTCTTGCATTTATTTCTATACGAAATTATGATTGGTCTTATTAGCATAATGAGATGGTGGCCTAATTAGAGGAAAGTCCCATGGATAGGTTCCCAAATGTTAATTCTAACAGCCAAAAACACAAAAATAGCATTTGAACCTTTTAAATCTAAAGAACACTAATTATCAAAGTGGCATATGGGCTTGTAATTTCAAAGTTTAATAAACAATTACATGGTCTTTAAAAGCAACCCGTTTCCATATAAACTTAAAAACAACTTTGGTACAAATGTCTTAAATTTTGATAAATGAACAAAAAAAGGCAGTATGCTTAAAGTAGCCAGGAGGTAGAGCTGTGGTGGTGGGCTACTCAGCTGTAGTGGTGTTTATTTGAGTTATCAGATTCTGCAGCTTGAAGTCTGGCCATGACCCAGTGAGGAGGAAACAGACCTTTCTATTGACTGCAGGGCTGTCAAGGCACTTTCAGATATCTGGAGGTGCTGCTCGTACTCCTCTTCTGCTTTGGTCTCCTGTCTTGCCCTTTTCGGACATGGCTGGCACAGGAAAAGAAAAGGCCAATAATAGAATTACTAAAAATTAGTTCCACAGACATGTCTGATTTCTCTGGCCAAAATGACTTATTTTACTTAAGGTTACTCACCTCAGCAACAGGTGTGTGTAGAGGTGAGCTGACTCTGTCCAGTCATTCATGGTGTTTTTTTATTATATTCCTCCCGTCCTTCAGACACTCTAATCTCACTTCCGCAGATTCATGCTGTGAGACAGGCTGTAGAGAATAATGCATTCCTTTATATACCCAACATACTTGACAATAAGAAAAAATTATTCTTAATGTACTATTTAAATCAGAAGAATGCATCTCATACATCTTATTTCCTACCTTGCTGAGGAAGTTGAAGATACAAAAGAGACATGTGCGCTGGATTTAACCTTTAAACTTTAACCATGATCCTACAAACAAAAAACATTTAAATAGACTGAACTATTG
Organism: Moxostoma hubbsi; assembly: GCA_032164185.1. Lineage (NCBI taxonomy): Eukaryota > Metazoa > Chordata > Actinopteri > Cypriniformes > Catostomidae > Moxostoma > Moxostoma hubbsi. Next base: position 29,627,277 of record JAVLUX010000031.1, on the reverse strand, counting down.
AGAATTTTACCAAATCAAAATTTCATAGAGACCTGGTTAAAAGAAATTATCACTTTAGTTTACGTAACAGGATACACCTTTTTTCACCTTGTTGTACCTACATGTTCAAATGTAAATAGACCCTTGTTTGATTAGATCAATGTTTGTTTCATTTTCAGTTGTTTCATAGGGCCTCAACCATGAAAATTTTGTAAATATAAGAAATAATTAAAGAGTAATTTCCGAGGGGCCTGGGTAGCACAGCGAGTATTGATGCTGACTTCTACCCCAGGAGGCACGAGTTTGAGTTTGACTCCAGCCAAATTCAAGAGGGTAGATTCACATGGGATTACCACCTCATTGTCACGATAAGTGGTTATCGCTCTCAATGGGGCATGTGGTAAATTGTGCGTGGATTGCGGAGAGTAGCATGAGCCTCCACATGCAGAGTCTCTGCAGTGTCATACACAATGAGCCATATGATAAGATGGTTGGATTGACTCAATTGCAGAGGCAACTGAGACTTGTCCTACCTGTCCCGGATTGAGGTAAGTAACCGCGCCACCACGAGGACTAATTAGTGGGAATTAGGCATTCCAAATTGGGAGAAAAGGGGATGAAAAATACTTCCTTTACAAAAGTAACAACCTACAAAGAAATTGATAGAGCGTTTCGCTCAAAGTCCTTCAGGCATTCTAAGATTACAGATTTAAAAGCTATACGACAGTGTTCAGGCTTTTTCTTTTTGTCCCTGTTGTGTTGTTTATGCCTTTGCCCACTATGTGTTCATTTGTGGTTTTACTACTGAACATATGTGAATGTGATTATACTAGATTATGAAATCTAAATAATAAAGCTTATCAAATAAAAATAAAAACAGTCCAGCCAGTCAGGTTAGAAGGCATTATTTATTTATATATCTTTTAAAAATCAAACGCAAACCCATGTCAAGAACTTCAGCATATATAGGGAAAAACCTATACTTTGAAAAAAATTATATAAGCAGCAAAGAATCGTTTCTAAATAAAAGCTGCTTTGTGTTATTATTTGATATTTTTTTAAGGTTAATTTCACTCATTTAATTATTAATTTCATTACTTATTTAATTTTACTTCTATCAAAATGTAGTCATGGCAGTCTGCCTGAAAGAACACAAAACATTTATATGTCTTACAACTTACACATGGTCGAAAGCTGGTGAAAATTTTGTTCGGACGTAGGCCTACTAACGTTTTGAAAATACAAAAATAAAAAATTCATAAATCCGAAAAGTTACATCAGACCGGCTTTACACAAAAATGAGATCTGCTCGTATTTCGTGAATGAGGCCCATAGAACGTATTATCACTTCTGAAAAAAAAAAAAAATAATTAAATAATGGGGAAATTATAACCGCTCTCCAGAGAATGTTGGATTATCAGTCAGGAGACCATATAACAGAGCACTGATTCTGAGTAAAACTTGGCACTGTGATCATGTACACAAACACGTAAATGTTAAGCACACAAAATAAACGGACCAGATGACTAATTTTCCATCTTAAAAACTCCAAAATTTTCCACTCATACCTGAATATTGGGAGGAATAAATAATTTTCCCATGGGGGCTAGAAAGTCCAAAGCAGATAAGAGCAGGTTATCAGGGGATTTCTGAATAGTCAAACCACCCAAACAGGAAAGAGCCTGCGTTGTGCCAAAAAAAATAAAAAATAAAAAATAGAGAACCATGAAGAAAGGTTATAAGAATACACATAAGAAAAGGTAGAAAATTATCCAATGAATGGCAAGTTAGATAACCTGAACGATAACACGTGGGTTCTACACATTTGATCAAAACAGCTGATATTGATAGGAGTAACTTCACAGCACACTGGATCAATCTGAATCTGTAAACAGAGATAAACATAAATCCACTACAAAAAATTTGAATTGAAATGCTCAACATTTGTAAAATTAGTTTGTGTAAAACTATAGGATCACCTGGTTGCTACACATGTGACTCCACAGTTGAGAGATAATCTTCACAGAAGACCCCACACATTCAAGCTGCAGGTTACTCCCTCCCACCACAACCACCAGCACACAATCCAGTATCATGTTCTGAATCACAGACAAACAAAGGAGTTAAAATGGGTTTGGTATAAGGGCACTTAAGATAAGGGCACAATAAAATGCTTACGTGTTAAAAACATACTAAATAAAGCCTGAGTGCAGGGTTTTGTTCAATGTCTATATCTAAACATTAATCCCCTTAACAAAATATATTCAGGGTCAGGGTGTTGTATAAAGCACATTTACAGCCTTGGGCCTTAAATCTGGATCAGAGCTTTTCCGTTTCCTTTAACAATTGATTGACATGCAATTATGTTTGTCTTGTGCAATGCTACAAGAACCTTGTGAGAAGACAACTTTCACACAAGTCTGATTAGACTTAAAGATTAAAAATTCGTTCACTGATGCATCATGTTTCTTTCTCAAATACCTCTTGATTGGAACTTCAAGTTTTTATTGAAAAATCATACAGATCATAAAACATTACAGATACAGATATGTATGATAAAATTGCATGGAAGGCATATCTGAAGTGGCATTTATAACACAACAAAAAATAAATGGGTATAATAGCAACAAGCCAATGTCGCCCACCAATGATTAGTGTTCCTTGCCTGCTGTCAAAAACATTATGCACTGAGAATCATTTTGGAATCAAACAGAGACTTTACCATTTAAAAAAATGTAATCTCAAAGGTTTGCTGTGGTTGGTGGCAGCAGTGTTTCTCCAGTTCTCTCACTAGTCTTGCTACATCTGCAGCCACTGTTCTGCCAATCCTGCAGTACAACAGAGGCCCTGGAAAGCTTCACTTCCTCCACCCGCATATGTGCCTCTGCACACAGACACCTCAGCAGAGTGTGACGCCACACATACATGTTCTCCTCCTGAGAAATCTCCACAAAATCCGCCTGACACAAGTACACCACAAAAAACACTTAATCACACATCAAAGATGCAATTTTACAACTGTTAAAACACAGAACAAGAACTGTGTGTATAGAAACAATAATAGGAAGCCAAAAACAAACTCAATGTTCTGAGAATCATGGTGATGTACAAAGGAGCGAAGGTGATGTTCTTTGCAGAGTTAGTGGTCTAGTCATATGCTATGGTGCTATATCTGGAAGGAAGAGCAAAAGAAAACTGATACTGACCTGGTGTTTTGGAGTCATGAGAAAAAGCAGGCATCGAAGCAGCAGGGCCAGGTGGACCAGCTGATAACCCTCACCAGGACATGACCTTATCTGGACAATACAACAACAATACAGGTTACAGAAGCCGCTATTTTAGTGCTAAATTCCTTAAATTTGATTGAATGTTCTAACAAAATGTTCAGACTGAGAGGACTGAAAGACTAAAAATGGTAAAGTTTTGGACCCTAAAATGCTCCCTGTCCAGTAGGACAGGGGCAATATGCACAAAGAATGCAAATTGCAAAAAAAGCAACAACAACAAAAGAGATCTCTTAGGATGGCTGCTTGTATGTGGAGATTTATAGTAAAAAAGAATTAAATATTGATCACTCATAGCTTCTGAAGATAGTGGTTAAACCCATAGGGTTATTTGGATTACATTTATCCTGCCTTTATGTGCTTATTGGACCTTTAAAGATCTGGCCACTATTCACTTGCGTTGTATAAAATCAACACAGCTGAGATATTCTTCTAAAAATCTGTATTTGTGTTCAGCAGAAGATACAAAGTCAAACATCTGTGATGGCAGGAGGGTGAGTAAATGATCAGAGAATAATCATTTCTGGGTGAAATCTTACTTTAAAAATATATGAACATCATTATAACAAAGTCTAAAACATGTGGCATTTCATTTACAGAAAGAAATCACATTAAAAAAAAAAGAAATTTGAGAAAGCTAAGAATTTTAGTTGTCAACAAATTTTTCTTCTTTTTTCAGAAGTCACTAGGTTAGAATTTTTGCCATCTAATCCTATGAAATGGACACAAAAAGTTTTGGGGCCACCGCAGGGCTTTTCTTGGACACCTTTCCTGATGACTCAAGAATGAATCAGATCCACACATATATAATATTGTTGTGTCATTCTAATCAATAATATGTTTCCCAGTAATAGCAAAACTGGTGGTCTAAACCCACACTATGGTTCAAAGACAATAAGGCCGAGCACACGAGAGAAGAGCTACAAGAGTGGTGTGACAGACAGGTGTGTTCTTCCCCCATGTTCATTTGACACCAATTATCAGCTCAGTCAGGGTGTAAAAGAGAAAGAGGGTTCCCTGTTGCCCCACAATCCAGACAGGTTTCCAGAAATCGACAAAAGGTTGGAGAAGGTCACATTTCAAACTGATTCCACTCACCAGGTTAGCAATAAGGAGAATATGATGAAAACACAACTCAGCCATGCCATACCTGAAGAGAGAGAGAAAACACACTACTCTGATAGTGTATAAACTTGTTATTCACAAATGTTTAGCATTTTTTCAGGCCATTTTCAAGAACTGTTCATGTTTGAGTCTCTGCAACAGCTTTGTACATTTGTAGACATTGGTTTCCGCTCGTGGGTGTGTCTGTACACTCACCATGCCAGGAAGCACCAGACATCTGTGGCCAAGATAGCCGTCTGCATGTCTGCCTGCAGTATGGCAGTTAACAGTCACTGCTCCTAAAAGAATGGAACATAGTGGTCAGCAAAATGATATGGTAATTTCTGACAACACATGAGTGCCAGTTACTTCTGAACTAGAAAATGATCTCAGTGTTCAATATCTGACACCAGTTTGAGTTTAAATAGGAGAATTTATTGGGTTATGATATACTTATCTTTTAAAGGTAAATCATGTATAGTACATTTTATGCATGCAGTAGGAAAAACAATCCTTAAACCTGTGGAGATGACCGTGGACTTCAGGAGGAGCCCCCCCACTCTGCCCCCCATCACCATACTCAACAGCCCTGTGTCTGCTGTGGAATCCTTCAGGTTTCTGGGTTCCACTATATCCCAGGACCTGAAGTGGGAGCCCAACACTGACACCATCATCAAGAAGGCCCAGCAGAGGATGTACTTCCTGCGCCAGCTTAGGAGGCTCAACCTACCTAAGGAGCTGCTGATCCACTTTTACACAGCCATCATCCAGTCTGTTCTCTGCACCTCCATCACTGTCTGGTTTGGATCTGCCACCAAAAAGGACAGGAGCAGACTACAACGGACAGTCAGGACTGCAGAAAAGATCATTGATGCCAACCTGCCCTCCATTCAGGACTTGTACATTTCCAGAGTCAGGAAACGGGCAGGAAACATCACTGCAGATCCATCTCACCCCGGACACAACCTGTTCCAGTTTCTCCCCTCTGGTAGGCGCTACAGAGCAATGTACGCCAAAACCAACAGACACAGAAACAGTTTCTTCCCACACACCATCACTCTGATGAACAGCTGATTCTGACTCAGTGTCAGGAACAATTACTGTGCAATAACCCAGTAACTCTGTCTCTAATAAGCCACCTATTTACTGGTTACTACTTATTATTTATTCATCATTCTCTATTTCAGAGCTGTTCATACTGTTCATATTGTTATATTGTCATATTGTATATACTGAATACCAATCCACCTACCTCAAGTCACAACCCCTGCACAAAGTTACTTATACTATTTATTCCAGCATCCTTTGCACTATGCTTCATTGCACTGTGTACATGTATGCATGTATGTGTACCTGTATATCACATCCACCTCCGACATGTACATAATAATGATAATTATCATTTTACTCCTGCATCCTTTGCACTCTGATCACTGCACTATTTGTCAATATATCTATATCGTTTTTGTTCATAGTGTGTAAATTTGTGATGTCTACACTGTAGCCTGTGTCTGATTCTATTTTATTATTGTGTTATTGTATTTTTGTATGAGTAAGCACATCGTGAGCGATGTACAATCCTGAGTCAAATTCCTATAAAGCTGATTCTGATTCTGATTAATTTCCGCTTTATTGTCTGAGGCATGTCAACTTATCCAAAATGAGTGAAACATGAATCTATATTAGAACAATTGTACATGCTTAGTGGATTAGAATGAGAGAGGGTTTTCAATTTATTCTCTTTAGGAGCTGAGTGGTAGGCTTACACGAGGGGACGTGGATTCGACAGCAGAGCGGACCAAAGCAGCGAGAGTCAAAAAGTTGTGAAATGTTCATCTTGTGAAAATAAGAGGCAAAAAATTATCGGCACCAGCGACGTCCAGGGTTTCTGGTGGATTTAGTACTTAAATATTACTATATTTCATTCAGATTTCAAAACTGCACACATTCATTGTGGCTAGGATGAGGCAGGTTTCTCAAGTGTATTTAATTGCCACCATTAGAATACTTTAGGCATTCATAAATAACATTTACAGTTGGCCAACTGAAATCATGAATTAATGATGTCTTGATGAACCATTGGTCAGGAAATTTGCATGAATTGATCATATAGATAAAGTAACTTAGTATGGAATAGTTTTTTCCTTAGATTTCTTTTAATGTTTAAGCCTTGTGAGTAAACTTGCAGACATCTTTTTATAGAAAGAAGAATCAATGTTGTTCCACTCAATGTTGGTGGCTTCAAACAGTTGATGAGTAGTTGAAAAACATTTTCCCATTCAAATCTGGACTCTGACCAGGCCAAAACATTAGCCTGATGGACTTGTTCTCAAGCCGGTTCTTGGTGGTCTTTGCAGTGTGGGCAGGAGTACTGTCTTGTTGAAAAATAACAACTTTAAAAAACAACTTTTCAATCGTGGGACGAAAGCCTTTCTGCAATATATTCTCCTGTACTCCAAAGCATTAACTGACTTTTCACAGTGAAGCAGCTCACCAGTCCCAGTAGCTGAAAAGGCTCCCCACACCATGACACTTCTTCCTCCATGCTTTACTGTGGTAGAGATGCATTCACTATTGTACTTCTCATCAGATCTTCGAAAGCACATGGAGCATCACCATGCAACTTCAATCGTGATTCATCACTCCACACAACTCTGCTCTGAATCAAACTTGACATATTCTGCCAAAAACGTCATTTCATCTTTGATACAATGGCTTTTTAACACATCTTCTAGACACAAAACCTGCTTTAAATAACCTTCTGATATTGTTCTTCTTAAAAGAGACTTGTTTCCTGAGGCCTTGAATTCTGTTAATTTCAGCAGGTGGTCATCTCTGCATGAAGAGGATTTGGGCCTTCCAGATACTTTCTTTCTGGCAAAATCACCTGTTGTTTTAAAGCATTTAGAGTGCATGATTTAAAAAAGAATTCAGAAGTACTATTCATTTCTTGCTATGCAAAACATTTATATTGATGGAAAAATTTGTGTGCAAAAAAAAAAAAAAACTATTATGGAAACCTTTGGAAATGGTAATAATCTGTGGTAATTTTGGCAAAACTGAAGGATTTCCCCACAACTACAAGCCTGTATTTAGTCTGAAAAATTCCATTACATACAATCTGCATTCTTCACCTAATCACTACAATCTATAAAATGGTTGCAGAAGCTACAGAAGACATGTTAGACACAAGCACTGCTCTGCAATAACGAGAGGCCACAAACACTCATTCACTTACGGTGACCTGGGATATCACAGGATGCACACTCAGCAATGTGTCAGTGCAGTCCGTGGACAGTCAGTCTCTCTGCACTCGTTATGTAACCATGTTCTTGACATGAAAGTAATTAATCTCCCATTCTTTTCACTCTCCGGAGACTTTTGGTAAAATGTGCAGTTTTTGTAGACAGTGACTTATCACAAATTGAGTGAACTCTGACCTTACAAAGGACGAGCAAAACATTTTTAGGAGGAAATGTTAGCATGCGGACATGTCAGTCGAGGCCAATGATGTCCTAGTCAAGTTTTTGTTAAGGCAGTTTTAAAGAGACTAGGGGAATTGATCATAAATCAGTAAATAATCAGGAACTATACACATTGATCTGCTATCTAGAAATATGCAAAAAATAATAAATTAATTTTTCAAACTTGATGCACTGGGCTTAAATTCAGCAGTATGTCAATGGGTGTCAGCAGAGATGATAGAGGACAGGCAGTATAGTATTTCTTAATAATAAGCTCACTTATATCAAAATATATTTGCAAACAGTTTACACAATTTGTTCTGCTTGTTTCATGAATAAGGAACATTGGTTGTATAAAAAACGAAAAACTGTTTCTGTATTGACCTCATGAGAAATGTTGTTGATTACCTTTGGATATACAATTGGTAAAAAATGATGGCAAGACTTAGCAAGGAATGGTTTATATCCCTGTCAAAGAGTCATAATAAAACATTATTCAGCTACTATTTCAGACTAAATTAATATTTACTTTTTTCCATCAGTTACCTTTGTAACCTACACATCTTTTTTTCTTTTTGGAAAAGCTTGTATTCTGAACAGTGCACAGCTTCCTATGAGAAACAAAGGGAGGAAGGAAGGTATGACCTACAATTATAAAGAATTAAAGTGAAAACAGATATTACATTAAAACACTTTCTTATCATTACTATCCAACCATTGTCAAATTTTCCAGAGGAGAATGGTTAACCTTATTAATCAGTAGAAATTCCCTTTTGAATATCCTGTGGAAATAGTAACATGTAACCACTATAAGAATCGTCCAAATACAATGACCCATGAATAACTATCATCATATTTAAAAGTCATAAAATCCTGCTGGATAAATAATGAAGACCCTGTTCTTTTGAGAACTACGGTAACTGCTGGTCTACTGTGCATGCTGACCTGCCTGTTGGATCTGTTTGCTCAGCTCAAGAGAGTTCTAGATGGACGTACACAAGTCTTCACACAATGAGGAAGCTATGTCAGTGTGGTTAAGCAGATCCTATATGAGAGACTGGTACTTCATGCTCTGTCTGGAATCAGACACAAAATCGAGCAAATTTTCACAATATAAAAATGTATACATATCTTTCATATAGCCTACGCAATGTATTTTCAGTTACAAGTATAACCTGTTCAGTGCTACATACAGCAAAATTGCATAATAAACTGTCTTTTTTAAATTTCTAAATGTTCAGTTTGACTAGTTACCAAAGTTTCATATACTAACATGCAAACTCATAAACGTCAATTTGTTCATTCATGAGTTACCTTTAATAACTTTGGATTGCCATCAGCTCTTATGTGTGTGATGCCTTGTTCATGCCTTGACCGGTTTCAGTAAATGTTATGTCACCCCCTTGTGGTCTCCCAAAGCTATTACACCAGATTGCATTGAATTGCATTGAATGGAATGCAACTAACAGTGAATTGAAAGCACACAAATTAGGCTTCTAATTTGTCTGTCAATATCGATGCCTCAAATATGTATCGATAAAATAATGTGCCAATCAATAAATTTATATTTTATGACATCCCTAATATCAAATGTTAGACTGCAAATAAACAGGAATTTAGAATTTAGAATAAGGGCATTTCCCCCCCAACATTTAAAAAATCTGCAGCATCTTTATCACTGGTTAATTTCTGACCCTGCAATATATGTGTATTTACTTTGAAACAAATAAGGCTTCATGTAGCACACGTCTTACTTGACTTACTTGATAATACATTTCCATGTGTTGGCATGTAGAGCGATGTTCAAACTGGATATCATTGAGCATATGCAGGAGAATATGAATCACTACAAGTCAAATCACAAAATTCAAAACAACTCTTAACCAGAATTTGTATGGAACCTCGCTCTCCGTCATAGATAAACAAACAAAGCACACACCTATAACGATGTCTGATAAATCCACCTCAGATGCTGTGATGTCCAAGTTAATTTTGTCCAACTGTTCCATCAGACCCTTCTGCAAAGATTAGGCCTCTTTATACAGGCCCTGAATGGGATTGCCACCATAGACAGCCTTCCACTGTACATGACCTCAATGTCCTATAATCACATCCACAACACTCACAAAAATCTATACTGAAATATACAACGATGACAGTTCTACTCAATACCACTACAGCAGTACCTTTTAGGTAAAATTTATGAATTTACAGTCCACAGCTGACTAAGGGCTGGTTATCACAATACGAAACAAACTGCATTACAAATTTAACATTTTGATACATTTTGTGATGCATACCAAAACCACAATTATTAGCAAAACCATTGCAATATATCCATATATAACTTTACAGGAACATCCCTAGCTGACTGTCCCAAAATATGGCCAGTGTTTTAAATATATATATATAAAAATCCTGTACCTTGCAGTTCTGGAAGGTTTCTTTTTAAGATTCTGAGGATGCAAGAGGGCAGCGCGCGGATGGTGACCAAGGAGACAGACTCATGAAGGAACAGACATGACGCACACATCCAGAGAGAGACTCCAGCATCTGGACCATTATCTGGCCACAAACACATCAGCAGAAACTGTACCACCAGCAAATGAAGCAATATTGTATGCTGTACATGAGCATAAAAAAGTCCTTGTAGAAAACTGTTTATTGTAAAGTGCTGGAGAAGTTACGTCAAACCTGCTCAGACACACACACACACACACACACACACACACACACACACACGCAAACACTTGTTTTCAAAGTTACAGGCTTTAGAACATGCTATACATGCAATAACATGATAGAATACCATTTCAATACCATTTGAAGCACCACTGGTCCTTAAAATTGGAGTGCTCTGTGGTGTCTGTGGCCTATACTCAAGGGTAAAGACATACACAGGTTCATCCTCAGTTGCCTGTGGAGGAAAACAGTTTTTAAATCCACTGAATACTGCAGGACTTCTTCCATCCAAGCAAAAGGTACAGCACTTTAAATAGGCGACATAAAAACACACCACAAGCTGACTGCCACAATCCTGAAGTTTGGAATAAAAGACCAGGACTTGGGCAGCTGCATCTACATTTACTACAGCACAGCCTCCTAGAGATAGAAGTGAGGGCTCAATCAGCTGGCCAGTACCAAACATGTCATGTTTCACTTCCACATGCACAAGGTCCTCCAAACATTGGGCTACTACACTGTTAGCAAAAGTAGGCTGCTGCAACTGAAAATTAACATCTGCCTGTGCCATCTCTTCTAGGACCATTTGATATTTCCAGTTTCGTTCCATGACAGGGCCCTGTAAATCTTGCTTGTACTCAATACTTGAAGGTGCATTTGCTAGCCCTGGAGTCATAGGGGACAATTGGGGCATCTGGAACTGTGAATCATATGGGGCAGATGTTCCCAACCCTGTTCCTGGAGGCCCTCAACACTGCACATTTTGGATTTTGGTTTGTTAAAGGAGACTCCAAGACCTGAATTGGATGTGTCAGAAAAGGGAGATATAAAAAATGTGCAGTGTTGGGGGCCTCCAGGAACGGTGTTTGGAACCACTGATATGGGGCTTTCAACTGATCCCTCAGTAGACATGGTTGCATCAGTGCATGAGGAAGCTTAATTGTTCTCTGGACAATTCAAATGATTACATCAACACCTCAGTTTTACTATAATGAGTTGATGTGGGGTGTATTCCATTCAAAAGTGATTATCACTAAGACCTATTATCTTTGATGACTTTACCAACCTCTGTGAGCTTTGGAGGGTTGAAAAGAGTGGGGCATTTTTATTGGAAATTCTGTTAGAAATGACCTTACAGCCTGGCTATCATGAGTTCTCTCTTTGAAATTCCATCCAAAGGCATCAGTTATGTTGTTTTGAACACAGGGGTGATCACTAAAAGGGGATTGCTGGTAAATGCCATAACTGCTCCATCATTCAGCCCAAAATATTTTTCTTTCTATTTTTTTTTAAATAATAATAATTATCTTCTATGAAGGGCTCTATAAAGTACTACAAAGACTTACATGTTGTTACTAATATACTGCAAGGAGTTCTCCTTTGGGAACACTAACAGATAGCTCTCTCCTACTGTATTTGAGCTACTTAGTTTGCTCATCTTGCCCATAGAATCAAAACCAAAAGAAATTTTTTTTTTTTTACTTTGCTTCAGTTGCTCCCAACTATTTTGATAGACATACAGTATTTGACCCCAAGGGTTGCACACCTTGTACACCAAGAAAAAAAACTATTAAAAAGTATACATTGTTTTATTTCTTCTATCAGTTTCCACCACTTGCAACAAACAACTTTTGGATGATGCAAGTCCTCAAAATACTGTATTTATCTCTTTATTATTTGTAATATAGCAGATGCTTTGGGTATACAGTAACATACTTGGGCATGGTTAAAGAAATGGTTCACCCAAAAAAGCTAATTCTCTCATTTACTCCCCCTCATGCCATGCCAGATGGGACTCTCTTTCTTCTGCTGAACACAAACAAAGACTTTTAGAAAAATATCTCAGCTCTGTAGGTACATACTATACAAGTCAACAGGGTCCAAATCTTTGAAGCTCAAAAAAGCATATTAAGGTAGCAAAAAAAGTAATCCATATAAGACTCCAGTGATTAAATTAAAGGGTTAGTTCACCCAAAAATGAAAATGATCCCATAATTTACTTCCTTCCACCATCAAATTCCACCAATTTACACCATCCTAGTTGTATATGACTTTCTTCTTTAAGCCATTCTGAGTTAAAGAAAAATAAAGAAAAAAAATATCATGGCTCTTTTGAGCTTTATAATGGAGTATATGGTACCTTAGATTTTGAAGCCCAAAAAAGCGCATCCATAAAAAAAGCAATCCATACAATTCCAAGGGGTTCATAAAGGTCTTCTGAAGTGAAGCGATGCGTTTATACAAGAAAAATATCCATATTTATTACTTTATAAACTATAATCACTGGCTTCCGGTAACGGCCGTCCACACGTTCACGAGAGAGTTGAGTTCTGGCGTAGCATAAGGTCCGGTGAGAAGTGATGAAAGCGAAAGCGCAGAGGATAGAGGAAGCTAGTAATTATAGTACAGTGATTATAAAGCTTGGAAGAGCCAGGATATTTTAAATATAACTAGTACACCTAGCATGTCTTGAGGGTGAGTAAATTATGGGATCATTTTAATTTTTAGGTGAAATAACCCTTTAATATTTCCAGAAGGGATATGGGTGAGAATATCAATTCTCAGAAGATCAATATTTAAGTCCATTTTACTGCAAATTCTCCACCCTGCCCAGTGGGTGGTGATATGCACAAAGAATGTGAATTGCCAAAAATAAAAGATGATTGCTTAGGAGAAAAGAGCACTTTGAATTGCTGTTTGAAGTGGAAATGTATAATAAAAAAGGACTTAAATATTGAACTGTTTCTCACCCACACCTATTATATCATTGAAGACATTAATTTAATCACTGGAATCATATATGTATTCATTTTATGCTGCCTTTATATGCCTTTTTAGTTTCAAAGTTTTGGACCTTGTTGAATTTAATTGCATGGATATAGAGCTGGAAAAAAACCCACATCTTTAGATACTAACTTTTACTAAAAATTACATTTTCTACAATATAAATACAAAATAATAATAATATGAATAATAAAAAATAATAGTAACAGAGTAATTTAAAAATACATGCAGAAATATATCAAACTTTAGTCTGCCTGCCCTGTAGGTCTATGCATCTGTATTCTTACAGCTCATGCAACATGATGGCAAAATGTTGTGAATCTCTCCCAGTAAGAGACTGAATAAAGAATTCAAAAAGGATCCAGTGTTCCTGTAAATGAGTGCAAGAACAGGGAGCTGATGGTCAAGTCTTCCAGCACACATCAATGAAATTACCAGAATACAGTTGATGTGTTTTCCACCATGGGTGTGTCGTTATTGTTCTTGTCTGGAGAATAGGATAGGTAAGAATGTTGGCTCTCAATACTGTTTCAATTCCCTGTCACACATCTTTGCATATAACATCCTTGACAGTAAGTGTGAAGAAATGCGCCAGCCACATGCTGGGGAAACAAAAGACCATTAATAAAAGGCAATGATGGTGATAACATCAACAGGAACTTCCAAATTCAGCACTATTATGTTTAAATGGACTCTAAATGTGTCACAGGTAGATGGGAATTTCACAGGGAAAAATGGGACTCAAATTACAGCATATTATCTTGTTCAGACTTCCTGCAAAATTATCAAATACAAAACAATACCTACTTTAAATTATTTATGAAGGCTGAGGCATTGACACAGATCCAAAAATGATTCCAAAGTTACACCAAAAGACAAAAAGTTACATACAAATGTATGCAAGTTTGGAATCAGTTTTGGAAAACACTGATGTTCTCCAGTACCTACTGTATAAAGATACTGTAACTTTATTAGGACTATTTATAGGAAAAACACAATTTAGTACAAAAACAGAGCCTTTGCACAGTTTATAAAACTTGCCTAAATGCACATTTGATTTTTTTTCTCCTCACTATATACAGTATCTCACAAAAGTGAGTACACCCCTCACATTTTTGTAAATATTTGATTATAACTTTTCATGTGACAACACTGAAGAAATTACACTTTGCTACAGTGTAAAGTAGTGAGTGTACAGCTTAACTCAATAACTCAACACACAGCCATTAATGTTTCACTTAGGGGTGTACTCACTTTTGTTGCCAGCGGTTTAGACATTAATGGCTGTGTGTTGAGTTATTTTAAGGGGACAGCAAATTTACACTGTTATACAAACTGTACACTCCCTACTTTACATTGTAGCAAAGTGTCATTTCTTCAGTGTTGTCATATGAAAAGATATAATCAAATATTTACAAAAATGTGAGGGTTTACTAATTTTTGTGAGATACTGTATTTCTATAATGCACAAATACATGTACGTCTCTCTATTTCATATTAGTTATTGTTTCCCTTTGTTCTCTTTTATTACCAATGTAAATACTAGTATTCTTACTTGTACAGCACTTTGGTTAAACTTCTGTTGTTTGTAAATGTGCGCTATAAACAAAAATTTCACTTTACTTGACTCTAGCTTACTCATACTGTCATAAGTTTAAGTAATTACACAACCAAGGTGCCGGTAAAAATGTCAGTGAATGACTAAAGGTGCTTGAGCTCTCCTTTAACCTCCTAAAGCAAACAGACAATAAGGGGTCATGTTCTTTTATTTAGGGTCTCAGGATACAAGAAATTAGTAAAGGCTTTAACTTCAGAAGCAGTATGGGGAAAATTCCTTAAACAGAACATACAAGGTGTAAGTTATATGTGTTAGATTATTTAGTTTCAATGTGTTCTACTGAAAATTGCATATGCAACTATATAAATGTAAGCATTTGCACAATAATAGTCCTCTATTCTAACTTAAAGAGGATTTGTTATGGGAAAAAAGTCAAAATGAAGACCAGAAATAAGTTAACAAGATATCCCATGAATCATGCAGATGCTCTTTTATCTGTTAATGATCTCTAAACAGATACATTCCGTGTTGGAGACAGGATATGTTTTTCCACTGTGCATAGCACATGCAGAGTTCCTGTGCAGCTTTGACCTAGCACTATTAAGGTCAATCATCTAAGGTCCATTTTAATCCTACTGACAAAGGATTTGTTTGAGTCAAATGATCTTATAGGGTAAAATTTGTCCACATAAAAACATCTCCTAAATAAATTGTAAACTTTCAAACAGTCTCAAAAGGATGAATCTGAAGTGCCTAATTTAGACTTTTATTCCATAGTGACTTCATAGTCTTTGAAGACAGATTTGAGCTTGTCCACTGTCACAGCATGATCAGCCTTGCCATATCCCTAGAAAAAGAAAAGACGCATGAGACCATGTCTTTAAAAGCAGGGTTCGACTCCAACTTATACTAGATACTGTTGGTTAATGATTTTTCATGTATTATCACCATGTACATGCAAAACAAACACAAATTGTAGAACACTAATTTTGTACTGATTTTTGTGTAATTTATATAGAATGCATTTTGAATTATTAGTAATTAAGCATTTTTTATTTTGTAATGAGGGTGTTTATTTAAAAATATCACTAGACTGTCTAACTTTTCCCTCAAAGAGGAATATGTTAGTTATTTTTATATATTATACAGAATTTATTCTTCCCCTACAACATGAGTGACATAAAATTTCAAAGAGCCTGTGTGCATGTCACACTATCATGGTGCAGCTATAACCCCCTACCGCAGCCTTATTTTATGTAACCCTCCATTCCTTACAGCTAAATGGTTTTTAATAATGTTAAAATGAGTTACCGTAGACTCCCCAAACACTCTAAGTTTCTTTTCTTCGCTGTTGTGCTCAATCTTGCCCCCTCCAAGACAACTACACTCCAGTCCCAACGCCTCCATAGCAGGATTCACTTTTTCAAAAATGTGATCTAAATCAGAAAAGGTTAACAAAAGGTAAAGTAAAAGAAAGATTGATAGACACGGCAAATGGCACATTCATCTAAGAACTTGCTGGAACTGCAACAAGGCAATTTTGTTTTCTAATTTTATTGCCCTATTACTAAGATTATACATTTCTTCATTAACTAAAAAAAGCCACAAAACTGATGGCACCTGTCAGTCATCTTCAGTGACTAAGTTGATCTCTGCTGACAGTGCTTTTGCTCATGATTTCTCAATGCCCTTTATCACGGAAGACAATAATGGATTTTATAAACTTATTTTCAAATGCTTATGAATTTAACCAAAAAGGATCATGTAAACTCGCAGGCTTGCAGAGAGAGACATTAAATTCAGGCCATGGCACTAGCAAGCGTGCACACACTTACTGTGGTATTCGGCACTCTTAGTTCCCCTTACTATCACTTTATTATCCGTTCCATCTTTAACCTTTATGCTCACTAAAATGTATTTAAACTTTCCCTCCGGATCAATATCAACGTCGCGCACTTTGTTCAGAGTGTCTGCCATTTTAGCTGTGACATAGCAGCAGAGAGCAGGCGAGCCTTATCCAGTCATTACCCAGTTTCTTAAAGTAACATCAACAAACTTTACAAACCGGAAGTAAACAAATGTAACCATTAAAACGAAAATATAAATGTGCAAAAAAATAGCTATATAAATGGCAAAAAGTCAGTTAAGTATGGATATGCAATTTTTCTTTTTATAATACAGAAATTATTTGCGAAGTAAATTGATATAAAATCAAATTAAATTTATTTATCCACCTTTTTTCCTGAACGAGGAAGTGTTCCACGATTATTATTATTATAATTTTTTTAACGCATGTTTTTAGCTTCCGGTCTCCAGTGTTTAAAAAAAAAAATACTTCTGAGTGGAGACAACCATTTTTTTATATATATATATATAGACAGTAACTCACCTGTGTGTGTAGATGACATGAAATGATGGTCCGAGATTAATTACAGTTAAAGTCAGAAGTTTACATACACTTAGGTTGAAGTCATTAAAACACATTTTTTAACCACTCCACAGATTTCCTATTAGCAAACTATGGTTTTGGCAAGTCATTTATGGCATCTAGTTTGTGCATGACACAAATAATATTCCAACAATTGTTTACAGACAGATTCTTTTACTTTTAATTGACTATATCACAATTCCAGTGGGTCAGAAGTTCACATACTCTAAGTTAACTGCGCCTTTAAGCAGCTTGAAAAAATGGCAGAAAATTATGTCAAGCCTTTAGGCGATTAGCCAATATGCTTCCGATAGTCTAATTGGAGTCAATTGGAGGTGTACCTGTGGATGTATTTTAAGGCCTACCATCAAACTCAATGCCTCTTTGTTTGACATCATGGAAAAATAAAAAGGAATCAGCCAAGACCTCCACAAATCTGGTTCATCCTTGGGAGCAATTTCCTAATGCCTGAAGGTACCACATTCATCTGTGCAAACAATAGAACGCAAGTATAAACACCATGGGACCATGCAGCTATGTTCATGAAGGAGATGCATTCTGTCTCCTAGAAATGAATGTAGTTTGGTGCAAAAAGGGCAAATCCATCCTAGAAAACAGCAAAGGACCTTGTAAAGATGCTGGAGAAATAGCCACAGTAAAATGAGTCCAATATCAACATAACCTGAAAGGCTGCTCAGCAAGGAAGAAGCCACTGCTCCAAAACCGCTATAAAAAAGCCAGACTACAGTTTGCAAGTTTACATGGGGACAAAGATCTTACTGTTTGGAGAAATTTCCTCTGGTCTGCTGAAGCAAAAATTTTACTTTTTGACCATAATGACCAAGTCAAGTCATTTTTATTTGTATAGGCCTTTCACAACACACATTGTTTCAAAGCAGATTGACTGAAGATCATGCATTAACGGAAGATACAAATTTAATATCTATAATGTCTTAGAGACATCATTGTGTCATTTTCATGTTCATCATTGTGACCATCGTTATGTTTGGAAGAATAAGGGTGAGGCTTGCAAGTCGAATAACACCATCCCAACCATGAATCTTGGGGGTGGCAGCATCATGTTGTGGGGTGCTTTGCTGCTGGATGGACTGGTGCACTTCAAAATAGATGGCATGATGATGAAGGAAAATGATGTAGATATATTGAAGCAATATCTCAAAACATCAACCAGGAAGTTAAAGCTCAGTTGCAAATGGGTCTTCCAAATGGACAATAACCCCAAGCATACCTCAAAAGTTGTGGCAACATGGCTTAAGGACAACAAAGTCAAGGCATTGGAGGGGCCGTTACAAAGCCCTGACCTAAATTCTGAGTGCAGAACTGAAAAAGCGTGTGCGAGCAAGGAGGCCAAACCTGACTCGGGTACACCAGTTCTGTCTCGAGGAATGGGACAAAATTCCAGCAACTTATTGTGAGAAGAATGTGGAAGGCTACCCAAAATGTACGACCCATTTTAAACAATTTAAAGGCAATGCTACCTAATACTAAGTGTATGTAAACATCTGACACTCTGGGAATGTGATGAAAGAAATAAAAGCCTAAATAAATCCTTCTCTCTACTATTATTCTGACATTTCACATCCTTAAAATAAAGTAGTGATCGTAACTGACCTAATACAGGGAATGTTTTCTATGATTAAATGTCAGGAATTGTGAAAAACTGAGTTTAAATGCATTTGGCTATGTAAACATCTGACTTCAACTTTATGAATTTTGTCAGTTTTTACTTAGCTCAGGAAAACTGTGGATATATAAAAGAGAGAAATTAACAAATACTGTTTCTCTGTTATCTCACACCGCCACATTTCCTTTCAGCAGATTAGTGGACTTTTCTCTCAGCTAAGCGTGAATAAACAAAAAAGTGTTGCTAATAGCAGTACTACATTTTTGTCTACCTAAAATAAATTATTACTGGACTTCTGAAGGAAGAAAGAGCTTCTGCATGTTAATACAGTCGGTTCACTTTATTTTCTGACATGTACTGTGTATAGACCTTCACTGTCTTTGGCACTATAGAACAAATATATATTTGTATTTAATCCTGATCAAAATCTTTCAATTTTACCCCAACAACTTTACAAAAAAAACAAGAACAACAGTAATCCTCGCAGAATTAAATAAATGTAAGTGGTCGTAAAAAAAAAAACGTCACTTGTGGTGTTTAAGGTCAAAATTGACCCACCATAGGAAATTAATGGGAAATATTAAAATACAGAGATTTTTTTTATTTATTTGTCAAATAAAAATCCATAAATCAGACTCAATGCAGAAGACAACTACATGTTAATGAAAAGGTGAGTCTATAAAACATCCACAATGGAGAAAACACATGCACACACCCACAAACACTACATAATATATATATATATATATATATATATATATATATATATATATATATATATATATATATATATATATATATATATATATAACTATAATATTAGTGATCTCTCATTGACTTCCATTGATTTTTATATCAGGCTAATGATATTTTATATTTCCAAACTCTACCCCTAAACATAACCATCACACAAACACGTACACATCACTAGACATGAAGATGAACATCATCTGACCTATTTAAGAGCTTTTTTTTTTTTTTACTCATATACTGATGAGGACTGATTTGCCCCTCACAAGTGTCAACAAACCTGTCTAAATATACCAAACATACCACACATGTCAAAGTCTGAGACTGACCCCTGTGTGACAACGTTTATGCAGAAATGTTGATGTTTGAAATAAATGACAGGTAACAAAATTATCTTTTCTTTATAATACAATCAGATTTCACTGTGGCAGCATGGTCAGGTGTGACAGATTCCTGGAGCATCATTGCTAAATCTGACACTTTAACACTAGTGGCTTAGAAAAAATGCAAAACGTATAATACACATGATAATATATAGAAATGAAGTTTGTTACAACATAGAGATCAGCCAATCCATAGAGCACTGAAGCATCTGGACATAGTTGCAATTTCGTGTTATTTATTTATTTATTTTTTATTCTAGCAGATGTCTCAAGAGACCCCCAATGCATGACAAATTGTGATGTTTTGACATTTTTTGAGTACTGTTATGAAGGATTCATTGAAGTGAAGATAACATAAAATGTGCTTATTTTATTATTTTATGTTTGTTTTAATGTTTTGGTACCATTTAGTCATTTAGAGCTAAATAAGGTCTAAACATCATAACCCCCCACAACTTTAAATGCACAATTTTAGTGTTTTTACTTTAGTGAAATTAGTGGTTTACATACAGTAATGTCTTTACATACAGTAATATCTATATAGGGCCAGTGGTGGCTCAGCGGTTAAGGTTCTGGGTTACTGACCAAAAGGTCGGTAGATACCACTCTTGGGCCCTTGAGCAAGGCCCTTGACCCTATTTGCTCCAGGGGTGCTGTTTCATGGCTGACCCCAGCTTAGATGGGATATGTGAAAACAACTCTATTTCATTAGCTCTGTAAATATACTCTGCACAATGACAATAAAAAGTTGAATCTTAATAGGATACTACTTACAATGTGTGATTCTTTGCTTTATTACTTTTAAATTGAACACAATAAATACTCTGAATTTTTTTTTTTTAAATATTACGATTATACCTACATTACAGGGCATTAAGTTAGTTTCTTAAAAATAAATAAATAAATAAACTGTAAAATGCAAATAATCACATTTTCATGAAATTTGGAATATACTGTAAAGAAGTCAGTTGAATGTTTACTGGCATCATGCCAATTTCTAGACATGCCCCTAACAACCCATATTGTCTTTTGGTTTCCTTTGCAAACAGAGCTGAAGATAACAGGAAAGATAACAATTTCTGACATTATATCTCCCTGGTGAATACTTCCACCAAAAGGGTCATTCTTCAGAATCATCCACTTTTGAGATGTCACAATGTCTGTAAATATATTTTATTTTTAAACATTTATTGGATAGCCCCTTGGCTATGAATCAGCATACATTTTTTTATGGATTTAATTGGAAATAAATTGATTTCAAAAATGCTTTATCTTTTTGTCACTGATTTTACTTTATAGCTTTTGGAACAGTAGTTTAATTTGATACAATGATACAATCCTCAAAATCCTTACTCTTGAATGAAGCAACAGTCAATTATCTTTACAGTGATGTGTGTAATCCAATTACAAATTAATTAGTTAATGTAACTAGTTAAATTCTTGTAAGCAGATTGTGATGCCACACACCGAATAGGCTAATCAAGCCTCAGAGAGGGATTAAGGTTGACTGGGGACTGCAGTGGGACAGAGAGAGAGATTTACGGGCAGCTGCCCGACACATTTTTGTGTTTGTCTTTTTGTTTAATTACCTTATTAAAATGTTATTTATATTGTAAAGCTGGTTCTCGCCTCCTTCTTTCCGGATTACAGCACCAGTGTAAAGGTATTAATGGAAAGGAGGAGGAGAGAACCGGCTTGACAATATAAATAATATTTCAAGGTGCTCCATCATGAACTTCCAGAACCCTTGCTCAATCTGAACTGATCACTTGATCAGTGTCAGGGGCTCTAGAATAAAGAAAATAATCTGTTTGTCACCATTTCAATTGACCTAGAGCTTGACTAGAAGAACTTTTATACCATGTTTGGACATTCCTGATCAAAGTGACGTCAAAATCTGGATATTTTTTCCAAATAAGAGTGTGTTTAATATGACACCAGGCGACAACTATTTCCACATATTATATACATATAGTATTTAATTGGAAGTTTATTTAGTTATGTCATCCATATAATAAATGTGATATTAAGGTATACATACATTTTATGATAGGTCTAAACCCCTAAATCGCGATACATGACCTTTGGTTACAAGCACTTTATGGTACTTGGAATTTTATATAATTTTTCAAAGGATATCTTATATTATTAAAGTAGGCAAACAAATTGTGCCTATACAATGTATTGCTTTCTTCAAAGGCTGGGGACAGAAATGTGGACCTTTCTGTAGAATGACCCAAAAAAATGTGGAAAGTTGGAATTGTTCTTCAAAAGTTACATATTCAATTGTTGAATATTGGACAGTTAAAAGCATAGGAAAATTATAAATTTGAAGAGGGATGCTTTTGAAAATTGGTAGTCGTTTTCGGTTTCTGTACATAATTTGTAATTGGTCAAATAAAAAGTATGTGCAGTAACACTTTACATTAAGGTTCCATTTGTTAACATTAGTTTACATCATTACTTAACATGAACTAACAATCAATAATACTTTTACAGCATTAATTGATCTTGGCTAATGTTAGTTACAACATATATTAATACATTTTTCAAATTAAAAGTTGTATAGTTTACATTACTAAGAATGAGCAACTGTTTTTTTTTTTTTTCTTAACTAACATTAACTAAGAATATAATGTTCATTGTTTGTTCTTGATACCTAATACATTAACTAATGTTACTGAATGGAACCTTATTGTAAAGTGTTGCCTAAAGTGTTTTATCTCTGAATATAGAAATACACAGATACTCTGTTGTGGCCATTTGAGTGTTTAAACTTTTCACCCCAAAGCTCTACAAAATTTCCAGTTGCTTCTTGGACACTAACATCTTAAGAATGTGTTAGAAAAAAAAAGTGGGCAGGGGTTTCCTACTCTCTCAGCGAGAGAGGGTATTGAGCAACCATATAAATGCCCCATTCCAGTGATCCTCAGATCAGATTCCTAAATTGAACAATCATATTAAGAAACAACTAGAAAGACTACCTTTAAAAGGATCACTTCTGTGCATCAATAACAATGGTAAGTAAAAGGACAAATTACATTTGTGTGCCTATCTATCCTACTGAAGCATTTTAGTGTAATTAAATCTGATGTTTTATTTAATTTTGAAGGGCTTTTACAACAACGTATCACTACACGGAGCCAAATATTTGCAGTTTTTTGCCTCACTTGTTCTTATTTCTTCAGGTAAGAAGGATAAACATATCTTTAATACAATTAAAATATACTATATACTGTGTTGTTATAAATTGAATGATGTGAAAATGCTTTTATTTAGCATTTTTATAAATTAAGGTAGTTTTTTAATAAATTATCTTATCAACCTTACAATTTGAGTGAGAAGTTGAATGAAAAAATTTACATGACTTTCTTAGTATTTGATAAATATTTTTTTTTTTTTTTTTTTTGAACTGGTAGTACAGTATTCACTCCAGAAGTTAACATGGTTAACATGGTCAAGGTCACAAATTTGCTTAGTTTATTAGTGCAGAATCTTACATATTATAGTTTATATTTAGTAGTTTAAAATTATTCAAAATTCGAACTTTCCATTTGTAGGTTTAAATTACATTTTGAACCCCAGATTTTTAATGCGGACTCAGTCTTTTGAACGGCACTATACATTCTATTGTATTACAGTTGAGTGTAAACCATCTGTTCTAAGATAATTCAAAGTTGCATTGCTTTGATACTGCAGTGCTTAACGTGTGGAGAGGCACTGAAGGCTGGTCATACCATCACTCAGAGAAAAGAATGAACTGGGAACATGCCAGAAACTGGTGCAGGCAGCACTTCACAGACATGGTGGCCATCCAGAATAAAGAGGAGAATTCTCACCTAAACAACTTCTTTCCATTAGCCGAAAAAGGATATTACTGGATCGGGATTCGTAAAATTAATGGCAACTGGACCTGGGTGGGAACCAATAAGCAGCTTTCCCAGGAAGCTGAGAACTGGGCAGAGAGTGAGCCCAACAATGGAGGAAATAATGAAGACTGTGTGGAAATATACATTAAAAGAAGTGTTGATGCGGGCAAATGGAATGATATGTCCTGCAGAAAGGAAAATACTGCACTCTGCTACACAGGTATGGCATGCATTTATGTGGTGAAAATAGAATAACAGTGTCTAGCCAAAACACTCTTAACAGCAATTGAAAAAAAAAAAACATTCTATTGTATCTGTGCATGGAAATATTTGTTAATAGAAACGTCATTCCAAACCCCTATGTCTTTCTTTGGTGGAACACAATAAGAGCTGTTAGACAGAATGATAGCCTCATTCATAATTTACCTTCATTGTATGGAAAAAAAATTGCAGTGAAAGTTTGTGCTTCACAGAACAAAGAAAGTCAAATGGATTTGCAATAACATGAGGGTGATTAATGATGAAAGAATTTTAATTTTGGGGTGAACTGTCCATTTAAAGAAAACTTACACAAAATCTTCTCTCTGTTTAGTGTCCTGCAAAGATGACTCCTGCATCAGTGGTCATGGAGAGTGTGTGGAGACCATAAACAACCACACATGTTCATGCTTTGAGGGTTTCTGTGGAGAAAGGTGTGAGCATGGTGGGTAACATTTATTTGGATACTGCTGACATATGACCACACCTGTTGTTGTGATACTGAAATGTGTGCAATTTAATCATTGTACATGTATTCTGCTTTTTCAGTTGTAAAATGCAAACCAGAGGACATCACCACACCAGATCATGGCAGTGTCCAGTGCTCTCATCCTAATGGACAATTCTCATATGACTCTGAATGTGAATACTCCTGTGAAGAGGGTTATAATGTAAAGGGATCTACTACAACAAGATGCACTTCAACAAAAGAGTGGTCAAGCAAACCACCGACCTGTGAACGTGAGTTGAATTGATGTATATCTGATGTACATTTACAAAACACTGCAAGTAAATCTCTCACCGTGCTCACATTTTCCTTTGACATGTCTGTTCGCCATTTTTGCAGTTGTCCAGTGTCCAGAGCTGACTAAGCCACTGGGAGGCACAATGCAATGCCATGATCCTAAAGGCAGCTTCAGCTTCCAATCCACCTGTGAGTTTGTATGTAAAGAAGGATACATATTAAGAAACCCCAGCTCTTCTACACTATTTTGTGGAATCACGGGACGCTGGAATGATTCGCAGCCCAACTGTGAAAGTAAGAAGTCATAGAACGTTTTACTTAGAAAAACTATGTTTAAACTCTTTATTGACAGTTCTGCTCTTAGCTATTGGAAACTAGCCATGTGGATATAATAATGGTACTGTTTATTGCTTTTCAGTTGTAAAATGTGAACCAGAGGACATCACCACACCAGATCATGGCAGTGTCCAGTGCTCTCATCCTAATGGACAATTCTCATATGACTCTGAATGTGAATACTCCTGTGAAGAGGGTTATAATGTAAAGGGATCTACTACAACAAGATGCACTTCAACAAAAGAGTGGTCAAGCAAACCACCGACCTGTGAACGTGAGTTGAATTGATGTATATCTGATGTACATTTACAAAACATTGCAAGTAAATCTCTCACAGTACTCACATTTTCCTTTGACATGTCTGATCACCATTTTTGCAGTTGTCCAGTGTCCAGAGCTGACTAAGCCACTGGGAGGCACAATGCAATGCCATGATCCTAAAGGCAGCTTCAGCTTCCAATCCACCTGTGAGTTTGTATGTAAAGAAGGATACATATTAAGAAACCCCAGCTCTTCTACACTATTTTGTGGAATCACGGGACGCTGGAATGATTCGCAGCCCAACTGTGAAAGTAAGAAGTCATAGAACGTTTTACTTAGAAAGACTATGTTTAAACTCTTTATTGACAGTTCTGCTCTTAGCTATTGGAAACTAGCCATGTGGATATAATAATGGTACTGTTTATTGCTTTTCAGTTGTAAAATGTGAACCAGAGGACATCACCACACCAGATCATGGCAGTGTCCAGTGCTCTCATCCTAATGGACAATTCTCATATGACTCTGAATGTGAATACTCCTGTGAAGAGGGTTATAATGTAAAGGGATCTACTACAACAAGATGCACTTCAACAAAAGAGTGGTCAAGCAAACCACCGACCTGTGAACGTGAGTTGAATTTATGTAGCAAAAGTTAAACACATCTGATGTATGCAGATGTCTTTTTAGAAAATCTCTAACACTGGACATATACATTATTCACACTTTCCTGACTTTTCTATTCATCTTTTTTTTTCAGTTGTCCAATGTCCAGAGCTGACAAAGCCACAGCAAGGCAATATGCAATGTCACCATCCCAAGGACAAATTCAGCTTCAAATCCACCTGTGAGTTTGTATGTGAAGAAGGATACACATTTGGAGACTTTAGCTCTTCTACACTCTTCTGTGGGGCCAATGGACACTGGAATGGTTCACAACCCTATTGTGAAAGTAAGAAGATTCAGGTTTTACTTTGAAAAAACAAACAAAAAAACATTATGAAAGTAGTTTACACTGCTGAAAAGACCAGCTTAGACCAGCATGAATTTTCATGCTGGCTCAGGCTGGCTAGTGCTGGTTTGGTGCTGGTCTAGTAGGTGGAAATAGACAAAAGACAATGGTCCAACCTGCATGCTCTTTCTGGTTAAGATAGTTAAAGGAATATTCTGGGTTCAATACAAATTAAGCTCAATCAACAACATTTGTGGCAAAATATTGATTTTCACCCAAAAAACAAAAAAAAAAAAACATCCGACTTGTCCCTCATTTTCTTTAAAAAAAGCAAAAATGTGGGTTAAAGTGAAGCACTTACAATGGAAGAGAATGGGGGCCAATCGTAAACATTAAAATACTCAACGTTTTAAAAGTATAGCCACAAGACATAAACAACAGGAGTGTGAACATGATTTTAGTGTGATAAAATCACTTACTAACCGTTTCTGTGTAAAGTTATATCCAGTTTTAAACTTCATTACCATGATGACATAATGTTGTAAACCCTGTAATCCCAGTAAACAACGATTTAAACAATTTTACAACTCAAATAATACATGAGTTTTAGTAAATGTGAGCGCAGCGTAGTTCTAGCGGGAAGACTAGCAGCTGTACATCATCACACTATTAGCTGGGTAATTCCTAGCCAATTGCAGGTAAGCCATTGCTTTATAAGTCTGCTCCCAATCTATCACATTGCTGTTTCAGTGCGCTAAGATGGCAACCTCCACCACCCCACCACCACCAGTTGAGGAACGTCCCGCATGGGGGTAGGCTCCTCGCCCCTGCCTCCTATCTCCGGCAGGATATGATGTTCCGAGTACAACTCCCTCAGACCACCGGACGGGGCCTACGCCAAAGAGAGACATTACTTTTCTGTTCTACATTCATCAAATAAATGGCATCATAAACCTCACTCAAGCCTGCGTGTCTTCCCAATAGAAAATAATTTATGTGAATGTTTTTATAAAATGAAAAGCTTCGTATTTCTACTTTCAAAACTTAATAATTCTGGTCTTTTCGGTGAGGTATCGACAGTTCTTCTCTTTTCAGTCTGAGGGAAGACAAATGGATTTAATCTTGGTACATATTAGCACATCTGTTATGGCAGTAAATAGTGTGAAATGTGATAAATGTTATGTGCTTTTCAGTTGTAAAATGTAAACCAGAGGATATCACCACACCAGATCATGGCAGTGTCCAGTGCTCTCATCCTAATGGACAATTCTCATATGACTCTCAGTGTAAATACTCCTGTGAAGAGGGTTATAATGTAAAGGGATCTACTACAACAAGATGCACTTCAACAAAAGAGTGGTCAAGCAAACCACCGACCTGTGAACGTGAGTTGAATTGATGTATATCTGATGTACATTTACAAAACACTGCAAGTAAATCTCTCACCGTGCTCACATTTTCCTTTGACATGTCTGATCACCATTTTTGCAGTTGTCCAGTGTCCAGAGCTGACTAAGCCACTGGGAGGAACAATGCAATGCCATGATCCTAAAGGCAGCTTCAGCTTCCAATCCACCTGTGAGTTTGTATGTAAAGAAGGATACATATTAAGAAACCCCAGCTCTTCTACACTATTTTGTGGAATCACGGGACGCTGGAATGATTCGCAGCCCAACTGTGAAGGTAAGAAGTCATAGAACGATTTACTTAGAAAGACAGTTCTGCTCTTAGCTATTGGAAACTAGCCATGTGGATATAATAATGGTACTGTTTATTGCTTTTCAGTTGTAAAATGCAAACCAGAGGACATCACCACACCAGATCATGGCAGTGTCCAGTGCTCTCATACTAATGGACAATTCTCATATGACTCTCAATGTGAATACTCCTGTGAAGAGGGTTATAAATTAACAGGTTCCAGTACGACAACATGCAATTCTACCATAGAATGGTCAAACAGACCACCGACCTGTGAACGTGAGTTGCATTTATATCATTTAAGGCAAAAGGTGCACTCAGTAATTTGTCCTCTTTAAAAAAGTTTTACTCACAAAGAAATGAATAGTAATTTTGATAAATATGTAAAAACTATGAGCACTCGCATGAGGTGAAGAATGCAGTTATATCATTAACCTTATAAAAGGAGTTTTATTCTACATGAAGAGGTCCCCTCCTGGAGGTTGCCATTTTAGAATCACATGACTAGCCTAATACTATTAGTTTATTCTCCGTAATCCTGTTATTAGAAATTTTCACATATTAAATAAATTAAACATGACTAACTGTAAATAGTACATTTCTACAGTGACATTGGTAATGGAATACTATTGCATTTGAATTATGTTGCATCCATACCCCTAGGTGTCAGTACAAGTTCAACACTTTTAAAGTATTGTATTTGAAATAGAGCTATAACAATTTACTCTTTAACACATGTGATTAATTCAAAAAGTTTAGCACGTAAATTTTT
Organism: Moxostoma hubbsi; assembly: GCA_032164185.1. Classification (NCBI taxonomy): domain Eukaryota; kingdom Metazoa; phylum Chordata; class Actinopteri; order Cypriniformes; family Catostomidae; genus Moxostoma; species Moxostoma hubbsi. Next base: position 29,598,328 of record JAVLUX010000031.1, on the reverse strand, counting down.
CTTAATCTCGATTAACGCATTAATTGTTAATACAGTGTAAACCAGCATCAACACTGATTGGAAGGACCTTTGTGAGGAGTCATTACACTGTGACATGACATTGCAGGGATTCAGTGTCAGTTATAAAGTGATTGGGAAAGGAGCTCTTATCACTATTTGTTGCACAAAACAAGCCTAGATAGAAATTGTGACAGAATTATTATTTTTCAGCCTAAAAAAGGTGAAATTTAGTTACCACAGAAGCACGTCAAGTCTTAACTTTCACCAAAACGCAGAATGAGACGTTTTTGTCTGCAAGCGCTTTTCGTGTGGAATTCCAATTGGCACTTGATGCTGTCACTGACACCCTGATGTGAATCATGAACATGGTTTCACAATTGCTTTAACAAAGTGGATAGCCTCATTCTGCTGACTGATTAATATTTTTGAGGATGAGATTTTAAGAGATTTAATGCCCATTGAAATGAATATGCAACCTATGTGGGAATTCTGCGATTAATCACGATTAACCACCAAAAATATGCGATTAATTGCGGTTAAAAATTTGCTGACTGACAGCACTAATTTTAAAGCAAATTTTAAAAAGTAAAGAGATTTTAATCATATATATAGCACTCTCTTTTTTCCACTCTGTAGCTGTGGTATTCCCACAAATTCAGGAGCCAGTCAACGGCCGCATGAACTGCTCAACTGCAGAACTAATCTTTGGCACTATCTGCACTTGTTGTCTGTTGTCAGCTGTCTTGATAACCACCAACTTCAAAATAATTAGATAGTGTTGTGTAATCACACTGGGAACTGGTCAGGTGAAGTGGCGGTGTGCCAAAGTAAATGGCTGACAATGACTGTGGGATGCAGATATAGCTGTTTGATGATCAACTGAAAAATGTATTCTTCCACTGTAATGATAATGATTATCTTTTATTTTCTTTAACCTGCTTTTTTCAGCTCATCCTGAGGCCTTGGTGACAGAGGTTACTCTTGGGGTTGCAGCTGCTGTCGGTGGCTCTAGTCTGTTTTCAGTCCTCTGGATACTAAAGAAATTGAGGCGTAATGGTGAGCCAACACTCTACAGAGTTTGCTTTTCAATTGCTACATACAGTATATCAGTATTACAGATACAATTAAAAAGAATGTCTTATTCTATATATGTCTTTAAAACCATAACAAATATGACACAAGCACTTAATTGTATAGCATATTCATTTGCATAACAGTCACCTGTATATGCTAATCTGAAATTATAAAAATATATGTTTTTTTTGTACAGCTAACAAGTTTGACCTAAACAGGTAAGTTCTGGCTTTCTTTCCTATTGAATATAAATATTTCTATTTGTATATATGTATATGACTTTACAGATATTACTGTCAGTTTATTGGTGTGTCTGGTCTTGGTTTGTCTGTATAGGACTGTGCATATTCTATTTCATAATGCTTTTTTTCTGCTTTCATTTTTAGTATCTCAGAATCTGAGGATCATCCTCAGGTATATAAGAACAGTATTGACAGTCTCATATAGAGCAGAAATGCATCAGAATACACAGAGGTGAGCACATATTCCAACTACTGTAATAATAATGAAATCTTATGACATATGTATACAGGCCTTTATGTGTAATGTTAGTGGAACAGTTTTTTTTTCTGCAGTGTCACTGAATATTATAAATGATACAAAGATTCACCAATGCAACCTTCTTTTTTCACAGGAGCATTGCTGTATTGTTGGACAACTGTTGGAAATATACTGTGTTATTGCATTCCCAAATAGAGCATTTCACAAGATCTTCATTAGAGAACCACACTGATGGGCATTAACAGGCAATTTTCATTGAATGTGATTTTTACTTCCCAATGGAAGCGTTTATTATTTACTTGATTGAGCATATTGTTCTTCAATGTGTTGTGTGTACATTTTACATATACAGTGTGTATACAATTTTTTTTAATGTTATTACACTATTTTATTGTACTTATTTATTTATTTTTAAACAGGGTTTGTCTAATTAAACTGTTTAACACAATAAACCCAATATATTTGGACTTTCTTAAAGAATTGTGACTTCAGTGGTGTTTCAATGCTTTTTACACCTTTACACGAGTGCCTTACATTGCAAAAGAATACGAATAAGAAAAAGGTTAGTCAAAATGTATAAGCCTTTTTTCTATTTCATAATTTTGTTCATCATTATGAAGGCATTTCAACGCCATTAATCCACACCCGTTATTGATGCTCGCACGCGCCATAGAGTAAAGCCGCGCAAGGAAAAAGGAAGAACTGAACATTGAAATACAGAGGAATTTACAATGTATTTAGAGACATTGAGTGGAATGAAAAGTCCCTAACAATAAGCCTACAATTTGCATGAAATTAATCGTATAATGTAATCACGCCTGCTAAAACACATACATCTGAATGATCATTCGTGATGTTCATGTCTTGAGCTCAAAACGCACTTACAAACACCAACAAGTGTTTGAAATAACATCCGACTTGGATCTGATGTGGCTTCCGATCACAGAATGAAGCAGAATTACATTCATTATTGAGTTATATGTGATGCTTACTCTTACGCATACTAATCACTTTCATACTAAATATACTTTATACTAAAACAAATACCAGAGACCACTTAGACAAATGTCTCATGTGCTGAGAATGTGCTAATGTGCTAACCATAAAAATATAAATCAGAACTGTTTAAGAACCACTTCATTATTGCACCTCGACCTGCAATTGGCCAAAATGCTCTGTTTGACTTTTCCGAGACCTTCTACTCCTCCCTGTGGAACACGGAAGCTTGACCTCTGACCCACTTTCTGTAGAGCTGAATTTCTGTGGTTTGAATTTTAGAATATTGAATTTGGTGTTCTGAATTTCTTCTTCATCTTGAAAACTTGAAGCAGTATTTTTTTTAAAACAGAATATTTACGGTGTAAGAATTCAGAACAAAAATTTGCTGTTTGAAAATACATATTTATAAAATTGTGCCATAAAAAAACTATTCAATTTGGTTAAATATGAAATGTTCAGGATTGGAGTTTTAAAAAATCTAATTCAAACCTATTTAAAATACAACGATTATTTAATTTGGCAAAATCACACTTAGAATTCAAATTCAAAAGTCTATAATTCAAATTTACACAATTCAAATTCAAATTGTTTTGTCGCATTTCTGGCTCCATACAGGTGGGGGTGTGGAAGGGGCTCTTCAGCGCCATTTAGAACATGGGCATGTTCGGGGGGCTGTCTAGCACATCCCTTTTGAGGTACAGTCACCAAACTTTGTACCCATATAGATCTCATCAAGCCGGACAACTTTCGTGCTCACTGTCACAGGCTCTGCCCACAAGGAAGTTGGCCATTTTGGATTGTTTGAAAAAGGCATACTGAGGAATTTGAAATACTCCTCCCAGGGATTTAATGGTACAGGCACCAAATTTTGGCGACATCATGCCAAGACATTGACGATGCTAAATTGCGAGTGTTTTCTGATATATCGAACGGTGTTGCCATGGCGAAACGACAAAATAACGTTAAAAAATGAAATAAGGAAAAGTCTCATATCTTCTGCGTGCAGAAAATTAAAAATATCAAAATTCTATTAGTTCTCTGAGTGGCAATTACAAGAAATGTCCAATAGAGGGCATCCAATCTCCATTGTTGAATGATTTCCAACAGTTCTGAGTCTGAGTTCATGAGTTGGTTGAGGTCTTTTGCAGTCGAATTCCATAACAAAAATAAATACAAACAATGTGTCCCCACTCAATATATACATCAACTGAGGTGCGGATGATTGAGATGATTTTGACTCCCGCAGATTCTGCTGTTTTAAGTGGGTATATATGAATGTGTATGTATTGTTTGTTTCTATTTCTCATATGACTGATACTCACAGTAACACTAACATTGTTACTCTTATTATTTTGGGTATGGCTGGCCATTCTCGCACTGGTCCCCAGTCAGCTAGAAAGCGTAAACGCTTCACTGATTCTGTTTCTTATCCCTCGTACCCTGACATCGATTCACAGGCACCAAAACCTCTCTCATTTAAGCCTAGCCGTCCATTCGGTATTGACCTAAGTAGCTTGCGCTAGGCTGTGTGGTCAACCTCCAATATGATAAAAATGCTCAAAATGGTGGAGATGATTGTGGACTTTTGGAGGAACACCCCAACATTGTCCCCCCTCACCATTCTAAACAGCACTGTGGCAGCAGTGGAGTCATTCAGGTTCCTGGGCACTACCATCTCACAGGACCTAAAATGGGTGACACACATTGACTCCATTGTGAAAAAGGCCCAACAGAGGTTGTACTTCCTTTGCCAGCTAAGGAAGTTCAACCTGCCACAGGCGCTGCTGATACAGTTCTACTCAGCAGTCATTGAGTCTATCCTCTGCACTTCAATAACTGTCTGGTTTGGTGCAGCTACGAAATCAGACATCAGAAGACTACAGAGGACAGTTCGGACTGCTGACAGGATTATTGGTTGCCCCCTGCCCCCCCTATACACTATACACTTCCAGATTGAGGAAAAAGGCTGGTAAAATCACTCTGGATCCCACTCACCCAGCCCACTACCTTTTTGAACTGTTGCCTTCTGGCCATCACTTCAGAGCTCTGAGCACCAGAACCGTCAGGCACAGTTTTTTTTCCCTCAGGCTATCCATCTCATGAACAGTTAAATTGCCCCATTGAGCAATAATTATGTGCAATACACAGTTAAGTCTATTTATATTATCCAACATATCCACTTCTGCAATTACATACATTGCACTGTACATTATATACGATATTTTTGTTCTTTATTTAACGGATTTGTAATAGATTTGCACTACATGTGTGTATGTGGGTATGTATGAAGGTGAGTGTGTGTACATACAGGTGCTGGTCATATAATTAGAATATCATCAAAAAGTTGATTTATTTCAGTAATTCCATTCAAAAAGTGAAACTTGGATATTATATTCATTCATTACACACAGACTGATATATTTCAAATGTTTATTTCATTTAATTGTGATGATTAAAACTGACAACTAATGAAAATCCCAAATTCAGTATCTCCGAAAATTAGAATATTACTTAAGACCAATACAAAAAAAGGATTTTTAGAAATGTTGGCCAACTGAAAAGTATGAACATGAAAAGTATGAGCATGTACAGCACTCAATACTTAGTTGGGGCTGCTTTTGCCTGAATTACTGCAGCAATGCGGCGTGGCATGGAGTCAATCAGTCTGTGGCACTGCTCAGGTGTTATGAGAGCCCAGGTTGCTCTGATAGTGGCCTTCAGCTCTTCTGCATTGTTGGGTCTGGCGTATCGCATCTTCCTCTTCACAATACCCCATAGATTTTCTATAGGGTTAAGGTCAGGCGAGTTTGCTGGCCAATTAAGAACAGGGATACCATGGTCCTTAAACCAGGTACTGGTAGCTTTGGCACTGTGTGCAGGTGCCAAGTCCTGTTGGAATATGAAATCTGCATCTCCATAAAATTGGTCAGCAGCAGGAAGCATGAAGTGCTCTAAAACTTCCTGGTAGACGGCTGCGTTGACCTTGGACCTCAGAAAACACAGTGGACCAACACCAGCAGATGACATGGCACCCCAAACCATCACTGACTGTGGAAACTTTACACTGGACTTCAAGCAACGTGGATTCTGTGCCTCTACTCTCTTCCTCCAGACTCTGGGACCTTGACTTCCAAAGGAAATGCAAAATGTACTTTCATCAGAGAACATAACTTTGGACCACTCAGCAGCAGTCCAGTCCTTTTTGTCTTTAGCCCAGGCGAGACGCTTCTGACGCTGTGTCTTGTTCAAGAGTGGCTTGACACAAGGAATGCGACAGCTGAAACCCATGTCTTGTATACGTCTGTGCGTGGTGGTTCTTGAAGCACTGACTCCAGCTGCAGTCCACTCTTTGTGAATCTCCCCCACATTTTTGAATGGGTTTTGTTTCACAATCCTCTCCAGGGTGCGGTTATCCCTATTGCTTGTACACTTTTTTCTACCACATCTTTTTCTTCCCTTCGCCTCTCTATTAATGTGCTCTGTGAACAGCCAGCCTCTTTAGCAATGACCTTTTGTGTCTTGCCCTCCTTGTGCAAGATGTCAATGGTCGTCTTTTGGACAGCTGTCAAGTCAACAGTCTTCCCCATGATTGTGTAGCCTACAGAACTAGACTGAGAGACCATTTAAAGGCCTTTGCAGGTGTTTTGAGTTAATTAGCTGATTAGAGTGTGGCACCAGGTGTCTTCAATATTGAACCTTTTCACAATATTCAAATTTTCTGAGACACTGATTTTGGGGTTTTCATTAGTTGTCAGTTATAATCATCAAAATTAAAAGGAATGAACACTTGAAATATATCAGTCTGTGTGGAATGAATGTATACATTATACAAGTTTCACTTTTTGAATGGAATTACTGAAATAAATCAACTTTTTGATGATATTCTAATTATATGACCAGCACCTGTATATGTAGAATTATTTATTTTTATTATTCTTTTTTTTAAAATTATTATTATCTATGTCTTGCTGCTGTTTTTGTAATGTTTTTGTATTGTTGTGCACTGGAAGCTCCTGTCACCAAGACAAATTCCTTTATATGTAATGTATATGTAAGCATACTTGGCAATAAAGCTGATTCTGATTCTGATGTGAGAAATTTACTTTTTCATGTTGTTTTTACTGAGACAACATCACCTTGCATTATTGGCGATAGAATCAATAGAGCTATCCATGCAGACCTCAACACTTTGTGCACAAAACACGATAACAGTGACAATCAGCAGATAATTTCTTTGATCATGAATTGGTAATTTTGAATAGAAATTTTATTTCAGACTGTACAAAACAAAGATTTAGCAAATGCACAACATAATTAACTATATTAAATGGTGTAAATAAACGTGCAAATAGTGAAACCATTAAAAGAATATGCTTAAAAGAAACTAATGCGCAGCTCATATCCACCATTGAAATCTGCTACTCCGAAGAACCACACGGTTGCTTACTTTGTTACGTGACAGTAATTTAATATTGTAATGGACATTAATAATCATGATTACAATATCAAGGGCAATAATCGACAATTATGATTTTGGCTAAAATTATGCAGCCCTGTGAGAAATTTACTTTTTTTAAAATGCTCTTTTTACTCAGGATGTAGTTGCTGAGATAGGAAGCTTTATAAACTATCAGGGGTGGGAGCTCATCCTAAACTGTAGTGCCACCAACTGGTGGAAGGAAGTGAGTCACTTTAATAGTGTTGTCATGGCAGTGGATAAAATTACATGAAGTTGTAGTCAAACTGGAATGGTGGCATATATCTATTACACATTGTATGTTTAGGGTCCATGTTTACATTAATGTTGAGTTGCTGCTGTGTCCATCTTGCTTTGTTTTCCGAAAGCCACCGAGAGGAAATGGACCCATGGTGCTTGGGCCCGTCATCGCTGCTTGCAGCTATATTTATTATTATTATTATTATTACTAGTATACTACTACTACTACAACTATTATTATTATTATTATTATAACTGATTATTCCATATCTATCACTCAGCTAGGTTAAATCTGTCTTTCATCACCAGAAAAAAATTCATTAATAATAATAATGATTACTATTATATGCCATTAAATTAACCTACTCCTTAAACTTATCACAGTACCTGTAGACACTACTATATCTATACACCTATAATTGTTTTTTTTGTTTGTTTTTTATGTGATAGATTGTGAGCAGACTTATAAAGCAATGGCTTACATGTGATTGGCTGGGAATTACCCAGCTAATGGTGCGATGATGTACAGCTGCTAGTCTTCTTGCTAGAACTACGCTGCACTTACATTTACAGCACATATTTATGTTACAGTAATAACCTTTATGAGTATTGTGAAATAATCTCATAGACATAAATACTGGGTGCTTAAAGCTTAGTTCACTCAAAATTGAAATTCTGTCATCATTAACATAACCGTTATGTTGTTCCAAATCTGTATGTTGATCTTTCTTCCGTAGAGCACAAAAGGAAATTATGTCGCCTCAGTCACCATTCACATTCATTATACTGAAAAAAGATGCAACAAAAGTGAATGTTGACTGAGACTAGCAACTCATACAGGCTTTAAACAACATGAGGTTGAGTAAATAATGACAGAATTGTAATTTTTGTGTGATTTATTCCTTTATAGTATATGATTTTAAACAAGAAAGAAAAATAGAAAAGCACATACAAATTGTATTTCTTTATTTAATAGTCTGGAAAAAGGTGTCTCCTAAATCTGTATATTTTTTAAATATTTTTTTATACTGTTTTGAACAAGTCAACAACTTCACCTGTGTGTGTAAGCCAGGTTTGTCTGGATCATGGTGTGAAACAGGTCAGAACAAACTATTTCAACAGGAATCCAAATGTTCATACATTACATTTATTGATAAAATGAGAGCCAGCAATTGTTACAATCCAAATTATCACAATGTTGTAGATAATGTTAATTTGACCATGACACATTTATGGTTTCAAAATATATTTTTTTTGTTACATACTGTAGCATTAAATCTTTATTAAAATTATTTGATGTTAAGCTCTTCCCTCTCTCCAGCTGTATCATGTGAGAAGCTATCCACTCCGCAGCGTGGCCAGATGGATTGTTCTGGCCTGTATGCAAATCATTCCCTCAACTCAACTTGTACATTTACATTTATTTGTACAGTGTACAGTGCTGGAGGTTACAAACTGATTGGCACACCTGAGAACAAATGCAATTCCTCAGGTGCATGGAACGCACCTCCACCTTCATGTGCAGGTACATATTAAGATCCTGTGTTTACATAAATATTCCTATTATGTGAATGTATTTTACTGTATGCAGTGCTGGGTAGTAAATGATTACATGTAATCTGGAAAATGCAATCAGATAAAAAACACGTACTTGTTATTAGATAAAATTACATTTTTAAATACTTGTAATTGGATTAAAGTCACTTTTTATGGATTACATGATTACATAATAATCAGGAAACGGCAGTAAATTGTTCAGAATTTATTGATCCCCACCAAATATTTTTTTTTATCTACACCTTTTTTGCATTATAAATCAATTTACCACTGATATACAATCAAAAAACCCTCAAGAGATTTTTGGAAGAGGACTTAAGGGAAGTTTGTTGAATTACACATACAGACCTGATACTATAGCCACTGGCCGGGTGACTAATTACACTGAAGATGTTTTACAAAAATTATTTCACTTTTAAGGAGACACAGTACACAAACAACAATTGTCTTCTAAATCAAAATAATTCACACTATCTTCAAGAGTTAGGTCAGAGGTAATCCAAAAGTAATAATAGTCAGATTAGATTACCAAAAATATAATTCAAGAGATTAGGTTACTGATTGCAATTTTTGTTTTATAATTTGTAATCAGTACCCAATTACAATTCAGAAGTAATCTACCTAGCACCAACTGCATGTATACAAGTTTTTTTGTGCCAGTCCCTAAAGCTTGACCTAAAGATTTGGCAATCTTGTGTACTACATTCAAATTCAAGTGATTAGTTTCCCAAATTTCTTATTGCAGCAGAATGTTTTCCCCTCTTTTTGTTTGGTGGTGGATTGATGAACTGCTCAGAAAGGCATGACACCAACAGCTCTCCCAGTAGAGTTCAGTGTCCACCTGGTCATTTTCTGCTGGGATTTGCAGAGATCTCCTGCAGAGCTGACGGCACATGGGTGGCTTCCTTTTCGCTAATGTGTACAAGTGAGGAGTTTTTTTAATATTGAAAAGTATATAATTGTTACTGTTTAATAGAACGAGAGTTTCCCATTTGCTTACAGTAAATTGTTGTCCTGTCTCTACTCAGATTATGTCAAACGCCTAATGGCACTTATGGGATATTTTATCCTCTCAATGTTCTGTTACTGTTTATTTTACTGTTCCAACTGCAGAACGAGTTGGAACAGTGTAAAGTCTATCTGTCTGTCTGTCTCTATCTATCTATCTAGACATGCAGTCAGATCAAGGTACTGTACGTTTTCTTGCAATTAGTTTCTTATTGTACTTATTTATATTTTAAGTGTGTTGGAACATCTCTCTTATTGCACCATGTTTCTATCAGAACTCAACAGGAGACGAAGAATCGAGTGTATGAAGCAGAACACACACCATTAGAGGGCCCCCTGTCTGTTCAGTATAAAATGTGTCTAATCTGGCAACAATGCTATAGATTCCACTTATTCAGAAAATGTATCTGCTTAAGTTAAAAAAATGTTTTATATAAAGATTAAGCATAAAAGAATCTTTGTATTTGATTGTAAAATATGAAGTTAAGTCAACAATAATCTTCCTTGTCTTTTACTCGATTGTATTATTTTGTTTATTGTTGCTGTACAAATATAATATAAATGATTGTCATTTGTCCTGTGAGATATATTCTCTCTCTCTCTCTCACACACACACACACACACACACACACACACACACACTTTAATTTTCTGGCATATACACTGTGTGCCTACTTATTCGGCAAATTGTATTCCTCGGGATACATTTTATTTGTTGAACAAACTCAATGCTCTCAGTCAATCCAAAATGTCATTGAACCTCAAACCTGAATGTTTAACAAAGATTTTTAACAAAGATTATTTTTGTCTATCTTATGGGAATATATGTGTTATTATTAGGCAACTAAATTACAAAAATAATTTCTCCCAATTAAATTGAGTAGGTGCAACAAATAAATAACACAAAATGACAATTAAATAACATTTTTGGCTTGAAGAAGGTACTTTCCAGAAATTGTCAGTAGGTTTGAGAGATGAGTTTCACTCCATCTTCAACTCGAAAAGGTCAAACAACCTCATCCTTAATAATAGCAGCCCATACCAGTACTCCTCCTCCACCTTGCTGGCACCTGACTCGAAGTGGTTCCCTGTGTCCATTAGTGATCCAGCCGAGGGCCCATCCATCTGGTGCATCAAGATTTACTCTCATTTCATCGGTCCATAAAACATAAAAATCTGTCTTCATGTATTTCTTTGCCCAATCTTGACGCTTCAACTTGTGAATATATTCAGCGGTGGTCGTGTTTCAGCCTTCTTGACCTTGGGCATGTCAATGAGCACTTAACACCTTGTACTTCTGGACAATCCAGGTAGGTTGCAGTTCTGGAATATGGTAGCATTGGAGGATAATGGGTTCCTGGTAGCTTCACGTTTAATTCTTCTCAAGTCTTTTGCAGTTAATTTGCGTCTTTTCTTCTCCATGCGTTTTTTGAGCCCCAGTTGACTATTCGCAACAAGAGTTCAAGAGTGCTGCATTCACCTAAAAGGCATTTTACAATATTTGACTTTTCAGTGTCAGTTAAATCTCTTTTTTGGAAATGGGAGGAAATGAAGATGCCTAATTATTATGCACACCTTGATATAAGGTGTTAGTCACTTTCGCCACATCCTCCCTCATTACACAATACATACCCAAATTATTGAATAAAATAAGCATTCAAGTTTATATGCTTTGGAATTGGAAAATGTGCATGGAAATAATGACCATATTCTGAATGAGGATCAGAATACTCACTTGCCTAATAATTGGGCATGCGGTGTAACGTCAGTTTCTGGCTTGCCCCTTTAATGTCAGATGAGAAAACAGAACTATTATTACACAACTTTCTACCACTTAATTCCTGAAAGCTGCCTGCATAACTTATCTGCAATTCACAATAATCAGTATTTTTTATCTATTTAAATAAATAGCACTGCACTGTTGCAATGAAGGTAAGATGAACTATGTGTACCAGTACTTGCTTTTACATGTTTAATACAAATAGTGGCTAAATGTAACTATTTAGAGTATTTTAATTAATTTATTTATTTTTGGGTGTAAAGATTATGAGAGTGTGTAACATGTATTTGAACAGATGCTTCTCTAGACCCTTTTGGTAGGTGACATGACTATAAATGAGAATGCAAAAGTACCTTCATAAATGCATTTGTATACATTTCTTACATCTATCAGATGGTTTTGTGGGTGCATATTAGCCTATTTTCTGGATATCTGGCCCTTATCATGACAGGAATGTATGGTATGTTCTACTTTCAATTTTTGTACATTCAATCACATTGCATGAAAAAAATTATTTTATTTTTTTTTAGAAGTTTTTTCTCATTCCTTTTAATTTTTATAATTTATTTTAAATTGTATGTATTCATTTTAATTTGACACCTTTTACAATGTAAAAGTTGTTCACAGCAGCTTCTGATAAACAAAATAGCAAATCAAAACATTTCAAAATGGACTCAACAGTCCTGTAGCTACTAATATTTCTGATGTCATTTAACTGAGAGGTGTAACTCAGCCTTTGTCTATCAGTGAAGGCCTGGACTTACCACTACAATAACGCCACTAATTTGAACTGGATAGGAGCTCGCCAGTGGTGTCAAAAGCATTACACTGATTTGGTGGCCATCCAAAACCATGCAGAAGTTGTGTACCTTAACCAGATCTTGCCCTACCATAAGCAATACTACTGGATTGGCATTAGGATGATAGATGGTCACTGGACGTGGGTAGGAACCAAAAAGCGCTTGGTCCCAGAGGCAGCAAACTGGGCACCAAATGAACCCAACAATAAAGGAATTGGAGAAGACTGTGTAGAGATCTACATCAAGAGGGTTAGTGACACAGCCATGTGGAATAACGAGAAGTGCATCAAACAGAAAGCAGCTCTCTGTTATTTAGGTGAACACTTTTAATAATTCTTTGTCAATATAGAACATAATGTGCTGTGCAGAATATATTTTGGTTATTAATTGTAGAAACTTAATGGTGAAGTATGTCATTCCCCTTCTGTTACTCACTCGACATTGTGTCGAATATAGTTACACAAGGAGTCTTTCTTGAGAGCCTCGTGTAAATCTGAACATGAGAAAAGGCCAATGAGAAATTGGCAGACAGAATTTGCATGGCCTGCCCCCGGACATACGGGTATAAAGGGAAGCAGGTGTGCGTCTCTCACATCATGCTGTCTGCCTGCCGAGGGCGCCCCCCTGTGTCCAAACAACAGGCAGCTCCATCTCAACCTGGCTCTCGTCATATGTCACAACTCGCCCACCATCTCCTGCTTTTGGTCGCTGCATGCCACTCATATCTCAGGCAACCTCAACACGAAAGTGCATCCACGACCAGACCTCTGGAACCTCCACATCTGGCCCCTGGACAAGTTGTAGAAAATCTGAGTGACCTACCACCTGCGGTTGTAGACGCGATCAACCAAGCCAGAGCTCCCTCTGCCAGGCAACTTTACGCCCCAAGAGAGGTAGGGCGGGCTGTCCTCCACCTTGAAGGTGTATGTAGCAGTGAACAGCAAGTCCTTGGGTAAGGCTGAACCCTCCGCGGCAAAGCCTGTTCCCCTCCTGGGATCTCTCAGTGGTCCTCTCGGGCCTTCAGAGACCCCCCTTCGAGCCGCTTGACTCAGTTGAACCCAAGGCCCTCTCCTTGAAGACGGCCCTCCTAATAGCACTAGCTTCCATCCAGCAGGTTGGGGACCTGCAAGCTTTCTCTTCTCTGTCAGCGACACTTGCCTGGAGTTCGGCCCAGCAGATACTCACGTCACCCTAAGACCATGACCAGGCTACATGCCCAAGGTTCCTACGACCCCCTTCAGGGATCAGCTGCAGGCGCTGCCTCGGGAGGAGGCAGACCCAGCCTTTTCATTGCTGTGTTCGATACATGCTTTGCGCATCTATTTCGACCACATGCAGAGCTTTAGATGTTCTTTGTCTGCTTCGATGTATGGCGGAAAGGGAACGCCGTCTCCAATAAGAGGTTAGCTCACTGGGTCATTGACGCTATCTCTCTGGCCTACCAGACCAAGGCCGTGTCACACTGGATGAGAAGTGTGGCATCCTTGTGGGCACTGGCCAACGGCACCTCGCTAGCAGACATCTGCAGAGCAGCGGGCTGGGCAACACCCAATACCTTTGCGAGATTCTACAAACTCATGGTTGAGTCGGTCTCGTCCCATGTTTTGTCAGGTCCAAGCCGGTAGAACTCTGTAAAACAGAACAGCTGACTGGGTTTTCAGCTTGCACCTAGCTCCCTTCACCAAAGTGATCCAGTGCGCTCTCTCTCCCAGGTTAGCCAATAAGCTCTCGCTTTCTGGATATTCTTCCTCCCTAGCCTTCTGGCCTGTGAATACAGTGGAGGAATTTGTGACCAGACCCACTATGAGCCACAAGTGCTCTTTATTCCCTCTTCAGGCAACTCCCTGTGATGTTTTTTCCACGGTACGGTCCCCCTGTCGGTGGACCCACGTCTCCCTTTGGCAGTCCCTCTGCCTCGGTTGCTGTGTTTGTAGAGCTCCTCCCTCATCAGGTAGGACCTACGACCGTGCCACTCCCACGTGTGGCTTGAAAACCCATGTGGTGCATTGGCCACATGCCACCTCTCCCTAGCCTGGGCAGGATGTGGTCTCCGCAGGGTCTTTTCCCCCTCAAAGAATGGGATCAGGAAAGATTGCCTTCCCCGATGCATTTCATAGCGTTAAGAAATTTATGCTCTATGTGAGAAACATAGAGAGAAAAGGCCGTGGCTGGCTGGCTTGCTCCCATGATAGTCATGTCACCTGTTCCCCCCTTAGGGGTGCTGTGAACCTAAGGTCTGTATATGACACCTTTTTCTGGGGGCGTTGGGGAGGGATACGTGTGGCCGATACAGTTGCTTCTAGCACGCAGCAGCCTGCTTGCACCTGTGTCAGCAGGTCACGTAACACGATCTAGTGCATGACGCTTTTAAATGGGACCCCTTGTGTCACTATATTCGACACAATGTCAAGTGAGTGACAGAATGGGAACGTCATGGTTACTGTTGTAACCTCTGTTCCTTGATGGAGGGAACGAGACATTGTGTCCCCCTTGCCACAACACTACACCTACCACTGTAAATGGGTGTACCCTATTCTCGGCTCCTCAGTGCAAAAACCTGACTGACAGACGCACGCCCGCTTCCCTTTATACCCATATGTCCGGGTGTGGGACATGCAAATTCTGTCTGCCAATTTCTCATTGGCCTTTTCTCATATTCAGAGGTACATAAGGCTCTCAAGAAAGACCCCTTGTGTCACTACATTTGACACAACGTCTCGTTCCCTCCATCAGGGAACGGAGGTTACAACAGAAACCATGATGTTTTTCGTTATTACAATTCTCATATCCCAGCTTAATATGTAGAAACAACTATGTGTAATCCAGTTGTGCTTTCAACATTACTCTGTTTCCAATCAATGGTGTGAATTTGGGGCGGGACTATCTTTTTTTTCAACCAATGTTTGATTATATTAGAGGTTCAGAAACTCCTCACATCACCATTAACTTTATCATGATTTATATGAGTTTTCTGATTGAAAATACAGCCCTCAGTGCTGTTCCTTGTTTGCTGTTCACTCATCATGATTTGACATCCTGTCCTGTGTCGATGCAGCATCTTGTTCAAATAAGTCCTGTAGTGAGCATGCTGAGTGTGTGGAGACTATCGGGAACTACACATGTCAGTGTAACCCGGGCTTCACGGGCCCACGCTGTGAGGAAGGTATTGTAGAACCCACCCCAGTCCAAACACATTGTCTTCCATGTGTTCGTGCATTTAGTTAATTCCTACTCTTACTCTTGCAGTAGTTGAATGTTTACCCATTGGAAATCCAGAACAAGGTTCTCTGAGGTGTGATGGCATCTTTGGAGAGTTTCATTTTAACTCATCATGTCAGTTTCAGTGTGCCACCGGGTACAAACTGGAGGGAGCACAGAGGTTACACTGCTTGGCATCAGGACTTTGGAATAATGCCCTTCCTGTTTGCCAGGGTACTTACTAACATACACTTTTATCTCACTGCCACTTATGAATACTGCAGAGTTGGCAGTGTTGGATTCTGTTCACTTGCTTGTTGAGGGAAAAAATAAGTTATTTGATTATTATTATTTGATTATTCATATATGTACTTTATCGGTTATTTAAAAAATATATATGTTTTACAGTTGTCCAGTGTCTGCCGATTAGTGGTGTCCCTGGTGGTTGGAGGGTGAACTGCACTCATCCCCTTTCCATGAACAGCTACAACTCTAGCTGTGAGTTCAAGTGTGAGGAGGGTTTTGTGCTCGAGGGCTCAACTACTGCCCGATGTGACCAGAATGGCCACTGGACGGACAAAACTCCCACCTGCAAAGGTACAGAACATTTGCAGAACAGATGTCAATAAATCACAATTCAAATACATTGAATATGTTTGTTAATGTAAACTTAAATTACATAAAGGTGCACTCCGTAATTCTAATCCAATGCATTTTTTGTCAAATTCTGCCAATATCTGCTAGCTGTACGTTCTGTGAGTGGGCTGAAAAAAATTCTAGTATTTGTACACAGCCCTGGCTCTGTAGGTGGAACAAAAATAAAATGCATCAGACTGATCCACACAACACTACTCCAGCCAGTTAGCAACAGGGGGTGGTTCTGGCATGTGTGTAAGATAGGGGGCATAGGGGGTCAGAGCGAGAGGGAAATTCATCATGAGAGCGATGGCAAATCTGGTTGATGCGAACTTTCTTATCTCCAATGAGGACAAATGGCTGAGGGGGGGTGGAGTGGATTTGGCTATTAAAAATTTTACATTTTAATTTCATTCTGCTCAAATGAACGAAATGACTTGAATAAAGATTTGATCATTTTGCTGAACGAGACTCAAAGATCCAAGTGAGTAAAATTATCCAATCTTCCCATCACCTGTGGAGAGACCTCCGAGAGGTAAAAGTAACAAATTTGCAAGCATGAATTTGGGGGGGCGGAGCTTCCAAAGGAGCACTGAAGGGAGGGGTGTGTTTGATTTGGCAGCCGAGTTTGAATATCAACAGTGTTTCTCAGGAATCTCTGTGTGCGCCTTTAACAAAGGCTGAATGTTGTAAAAAGGTCTAACAGCGAAGATGTTTTTAATAGATTAAACATTGCTGTTAGCAGAGGAATAGCACACCTCCCTTCCTTTTTTGCAAAATATTCTAATGTTGAGTAACACAGCTAAGACACACACACACACACACACACACACACACAAAACAATTATGAAAGGAATATTCAGAGTTCAATGCAAGTCCAGCTCAAATGATAGCATTTGTGGCATAATGTTGATTACCACAAAAATATATTTCGACTTGTGCATCCTTTTCTTAAAAAACAACAACAACAACAACAAACAGTGTTACAGTGAGTCACTTTAAATAGAAGTGAATGGGGCCAATTTTTTGAGGGTTTAAATGCAGAATTGTGAAGCTTCTAATTTCTATTTTAAATGTAATAAAATTAATTCTTCTGTTAAAACTTGTGCATTGTTTTTTTACCTGTAAAATATAGTTATTAGATTACACTTTACAGTGATATGTCATCATGGCAACAAAGTTGTAAAATTGGATATAACTTTAAACAGAAAATGTTAGTAAGCGATTTTATCACACTAATCATGTACATTGTTTATATTTTGTGGCTATGCTTTTGACATAACGAGTATTGTAACGTTTATGGATTGGCCTTTACATCCATTGTTAGAGTCTAAATACATTTTTGGAGTAAAAAACATTATGCCACAAATACTGTCAATTGAGCTTAATTCATATTGAACCTGGAATATTCCTTTAACATACGAATGAATTGAATTGTTTTTTTGCATTTGTCACAGTTGTGACCTGCGATCCCCTCCTGGCCCCTGCCATGGGCCACCTGACCTGTGCTGATCCATTGGGGAAGTTCTCTTTTCGTTCTTCATGTAATGTTTCATGTAAGGAGGGATACAGACTAAGAGGAAAGATTCAACTCACTTGTCTGAGGGATGGCACCTGGTCAGCACCCACACCTTCATGTGAAGGTGGTTTTTGAAGCATGTCCATGATTTTTCAGTGTCATGCTGAGTTATCCAAGAATCCATAATGTGAACTGTGAAACAAGGATTGCTAATGTTCTTAACTAGAGTACTTAAAAACAGTGCATTTTGAAATGCACTTCTGAAATCAAATTGAAACTTTGATTTTGACACATATCACAGAATGAAAAACAGAATTGATAAAATAAATAATCTTTGTTTGCCCTCAGCTATTCAGTGCCTTACACTTCCTGATGCACCAAGTGATGGAATTATGAACTGCGCACATCCAATCTCTACCAACAGCTACAACTCCAGCTGTGAGTTCAAGTGTCAGGAGGGTTTTGAGCTCAAAGGTGCAAATTCTACCTACTGTGACCACACTGGGCACTGGACACACAAAACTCCCATTTGTACAGGTATAGCATCAGTTCACAGCATTCTGTTAGCATAAAAACATAAGGCTTTATGAAATGCCACTTACTATATTAGCTTATCTACAAAGATCATGATTGAAACTTGACTTTAACAATATTTTGTAACACAAATGAAAAAGATGTTTTTTCAAATGTGCAAAGAATGTCAATAGACGTGGTCGCATGGCGCCATGTGAGGGTCGGACGTGTGAAAGGCGAGCTCTTTGCTTTTCACATTTTTTATACTTTTTGTGTCATAAACCGATACACCCTCTTCCATAACTGTTGTAGGAAGACAGTATGTCAAAGAATTCAAAATACTTGGGCTCTAGGGACATTAAAAGACACTTACATGCTCAAGCTGATACCCCTGACAGGGCCGCAGACTGGTGACTCAGTTTGGACGGTGCAGTGGGAGAGATTCAGCGTCAATTGTTGAGCATGTCTGCAATGCTGGCGAAGGTTGTTTCTGACTTAGAGGATCTTGCTGTAATATGTCTATTGATCACTGACATGGAGAGAGTTGGTTACAAGATTGGTGGATGTCGAGAAGCGGATTGATTTTCTGGATTCATCAGAGAGGGAATTAGCTGCTAACCCACTAGCGACCAAGGTGGACTTGGAGCGCATTTGGGAGAAGTTGGAAGACCTTAAGTATTGTAACCGCCAAACCAACGTCCGAATTGTTGGATTTCCTGAGAACGAAGAAGGCCAAAATATGGTGAAATTCCTAGATGAGCTCTTCCCGAGTCTGCTTGACATAACAGGCTTTAAGCTGGAAATCAAGCAAGCTCATATAGGTCTGGCTTGGAGATCTGCAGAGGGAGACCGACCCTGATCAATCTCTGAGATCATACATGCCCACAGCAAGCAATGTCCTTCATAAAGTTAATAACTGAATAAGTTATCTGTGCTTCTCTTGTTACAGCCAAGTGGACCTGACTCACTGAACATTCACTTGATTGTCCGAGGAACTGAGTGCCTTTTTTTGTTTATTTTTGTGTTGGTTCCGCCTAGCGGCTGGAGTTTGTATTGTGCAATAAAACTCATTTGGGACAGTTTGTAGATTAATCTGCATGTTCTTTGTGCTTATGCCTCTAAATGGGTGGAGTTTGTTTTGTGGAATATTTCTTGCAAAAATTGGAATGAGTGGGTCATTGTGTTGTTCTCATGTTACAGCAGAGTGGGCCCGACTCACTGAAAAATCACTTGACCATCTGAGGAAATTGGGCACCTTTTTTGTTTCTTTTGTTCTGGTTCCACCTAGTGGCTGGAGTCTGTTTTGTGGAATAACACTCCGTCGGGCTAGGGAGGAAGGACACCCAGGGTCCATGACTTGTGGACTCAACTGGGGGAGTAGAGCGCACGTTTTCACCTCAGGGGAGGGGAAAGGTGCCATGCGCAAGCGATACACCCGGCCAGCTGTTGTCAATGTATTTCTGAATTCTACATGTTCGGACCTGTCAAAACACAGGACTAACCGAGGCAGCATTTGTGGATGGTTCCTGTTCTCACTGCAAGAACATGACCATGGCAACGTTTGCGGTCGTGGCTTTCCTTCAATCGTGGCTGGATGATTGGTTCCTGGGGTCTGCGCGCGCCTCACAGCCACGCCCCCCCAGTCCCTTTTTTCCCGAAGGTGCATGATGAGCTGACGACTGCATGGAGAGAGCCCCTCTCTGCTTGTCACAAAGCCCCTCACTCATCCACTCTCACTACCCTCAACGGTGGAGCAGCCCACGGGTACACGCGATTCCCCAGGTGGATTGGGTTGCGTTCCACCTATGCCCTGAGAACGGTGTCACCTGGCAGGGTCACCCTGTGCTCCCCTCCAAGGCCTGTAGGACAACGTCGTCACTGACCGCCAAAGCCTACAGTGCCACCGTTCCTGCGGCTTAGAAACGTGCTGCTCCACCTCAACCTGGGCCCAGCTCTCAGCCCCCACAGCGAGCACCCCGCAGGAAGCATACGCCCCCGTCTCACAGACCCCCTTGAGGACCTGGAAGGCTCCCAGGCTCTCCTGAGACGATCGACCCAGAGACCGAGACGTTCGCTCTGGAGATGGTAAGAAGACCACTCCGTCCCCTGGTGGAGGGCTGGGAGGAGAATCCTTGTTTGAGTTTATTTCATTTGCCACACCCCTCAGAAAGCGGGGCTGCGGCACCCACATTCTCAATAAAAGAGCTATTTCCTTTGTCTCTGGGTCACCTGGCCCGCAAATGCCATTCTCACAGCACTCTGCCGCCAGACCTCAACAGTCCTCTGGACGCGGACCCCCCGCCACCAGCCAAGCCATGACTGTACCCAGCCGGTCGGTTCTGACGAGTCTAGAGGATGCCGTCGCTGGACCTCCTCCTCAGTAACTAACCCGCCTGCCGATGACATACTACCTGCTCCGCCCCTCTGCGAAGCCCCGCTGGGTACGTCAAAAATAATCATCCCTTTAGTGCCCCTAGCACGGAGCTTGGATGCGTGGCTTTCACTTCTCAACCCATCTCGCTGGCTGGCAAGGACTATCCGACTCGGTTACGCAATTCAGTTTGCCAGGCCCCCACCCCCCTTCGCGGGCGTCCGCTTTTCCGCAGTACACAGCGAACATGCCAAGTCTCTGTGCGCGGAAATTGCGACCCTTTTGCTCAAAGACACGTTAGAGCCTGTCCCTCCAACCGAGATGAAGAAGGGTCACTACAGCCCTTACTTCATCATACTCAAGAAAAGGCGGTGGCTTACGACCAATCTTGGACTTGCGAGTTTTCAACCGGGCCTTACACAAACTCCCGTTCAAAATGCTCACGCAGAAACATATTCTAACTTGCGTCCGGCATCTAGATTGGTTCACAGCGGTAGACCTGAAGGACGTGTACTTCCACGTCTCAATACTGCCTCAACGTCTACCCTTTTTACGGTTCGCGTTCAATGGCCAGGTGTATCAGTACAAGGTCCTCCCCTTCGCCATGTCCCTGTCCCCTCGCTTCTTTACAAAGGCCACAGAGGCAGCCCTTGCCCCGCTCCGAGAAGCCGGCATTCACATACTCAACTACCTCAACAACTGGCTCATCTTGGCCCACTCCCGAGAGTTACTATGCACCCACAGGGACTAGGTGCTCAGGCAACTTGGTCGTTTAGGGCTTCAGGTCAACTGGGAAAAGAGCAAGCTCGCCCCGGTTCAGAGCATCTCTTTTTCTGAGCACGCCTCACTAACGAGCGTGTGCAGTTAGTGCTGAAATGCCTTGCCACCTTCAGGCCAGGCACAACGGTCCCTTTAAAACTTTTCCAGAAGCTCCTGGGGCATATGGCATCCTCCGCGGCAGCCGCGCCGCTGGGGTTGATGCATACGAGACAGCTTCAGCATTGGCTACAGACTCGAGTCCCGAGACGAGTATGGCGCCACAACACGCACCGTGTGATGGTCAACCCCGCCTGCTGCCAAACATTCAAACCCTGGACAGACCTCTGCTTTCTGCGAGCAGGAGTCCCCTTGCAGCAGGTGTCCCGATGCGTCCTGGTCACGACCGATGCCTCCAGATTGGGTTGGGGCACCGTGTGCAACTGGCACACAGCTGCGGGCCATTGGAAAGGAGCCCCGCTGCGCTGTTACATCAACTGCCTGGAGTTGCTGACTGTTTTCTTTGCCCTTCGGAGGTTTCTCCCACTAGTTCAGGGCAAACACGTCTTGATCAAATCTGACAGCACCACCGCGGTGGCGTGCATAAATCGCCAAGGCGGCGTGCGCTCCCTCCAAGTCACAAATCGCCCTGTTGCCATTTCATTGGCCTATCGCACCCAGGCCGTGCCCCCCCCCCACCCCCACCCACGGGTCCAAGCACACTCGACAAGGAGTGTTGCGTCCTCGTGGGCACTGGCCAGGGGCACCTGGCAGACATATGCAGAGCATCGGGTTGGGCAACACCTAATACCTTTGCGAGATTCTACAATCTCAGTGTACTGTCAGTCTCGTCCCGTGTTTTCTCAGGTCCGAGCCGGTAGAACTCAGTTACACACTGACGTAATGACCTGTTGAATGCCTGAACCTGTTGAACCTCGGCCCGGCCCATTCCCAGGTTGGCAAGCGTTGCCTTGTTCCCCTGTCTAGGGTAACTATAAGGGTTCCGACGACTTTATGGGGCATTGGGGAAGGGTACGTGCAGTCTGATACAGCTGGTCGTTTTGGCACGTCAAGTACCTGCCTGCTCCTGTGTCAGCAGGACACGTACACGGCTCAGCGCATGGCGTGATTTAAATTGGACCCCTAGTGTCGCTTCAATGCTGAAGTGAGCGACAGACGGGGGACGTCTAGGTTATGTATGTAACGAGACGTTGTGTCCTCCCGGACCGGACCATTTCCGGCTCCTCAGAAAAATCCTGAATGAAACAGATGCATTTCCCCGCCTTTATAACCGTATGTCCGGGGGCGGACAATGTAAATTCTGTCCAACAACTTCTCATTGGCCTTTTTTCATAGATCAGAGGTATATTCAGAGAGACACCTAGTGTCGCTTCTTCGACACAACGTCTCATTCCCTCCATCAGGGAACGGAGGTTACATACGTAACCTAGACGTTTGGTGCTACTTCTCCTTTAAGACTTGAGAGTAACTGTTATGTTACTCCACAGCCATAACTCACTGTTATGTCTGGCTCTCTGCTCTTGACCATATACACTCTTGCTGCCTTCGTGTGCTATCATAATTTTCCTACTTCATACTTCTGTGGTAATTACAAGTATGTCGTATTCATGTGCTTTGTTGGTGGAAAGTACAGGAAGCATGGATGAAGCCAGGTTCATTCATTCACATTTCTTGAGGAACTTAATACATAACACCATAATACATATCACTCAGTTACATAGCTTGCTGACGATAATGGAATTTTGGTAAAATACAAGCTATTTTCATTAGGATGGTTGCAGATATGCATAAGTGAATATGATCAAACGGCAAGCGCTAACAATTAGTTGTATTTAGAAAAATGAACAAAACCTGTCATTCACTACAGAAACTGTGCTCTTCTTTGGCATGTTGAAAGTTTAGGACTCCTCCCTAGAATTTCAAGTTTCCCAGTTGAACTTCTGACTTCGCTGGGTCATTCATGTACTCTGAGCTCGTAATTACGATATTTCAGACTCCACTTGATGGGCACGTAACACTGCTCACTGCCATTGGGAGGAGCTATGGAAGTGATTAAAGTTAAAGTAGGCATTCATGTGTTGTCTTGGAGAAGGTCAGATGCAAATGTCTACCACAGTGTGACATAACAATGTGCAGAAAGTAGAGAACAAATCGTTTTTTTGCAGCTTGGCTCCAAAAAATACTCTAAGCAGTGAGGAGGAAGTTTTGAGTTCTGAAACTTACAGTATGTTTTTAATGACCTCTTATATGTCAAAAGATCATGGAAAAATGTAATTCCTCATGTCATGACACCTTTAAAATGAATGTGGTTCAATAATCAGTTTTTCCACACTAATCTGATCAATTTTTAAGCTGTGGCCTGTAACCCTCTCATGATCCCTGGAAAGGGTCACCTGACTTGTACTGATCCCATGGGAAAGTTCTCTTTTCTCTCGTCTTGTAATGCTACCTGTGAGGAGGGATACAGGCTGAGAGGAGAGACCACACTCAGCTGTCAGAGTGACGCCACCTGGTCAGCACCCACACCTACATGTGAAGGTTGGTTTAAATGTTAATTTACAATAAATATTGTTTGTAATCAATAATATCAAACTTAACCATAATCTTTTAACTCTTAACTAATAATTCTAAATCTATACATGTATACAACTAAACATACAGCTCGACAATAGTAAAAGTATTCAGCAACGAGCTCCTTTTACTGTGCGTTGAGAGAAAAGTTATGTAATGTGTGTCCGTCCAAAGACGAGATCCATAGAACTCATTTGTCATTGCATAATGTCTCTTTTAATACCCTTTCTGTTCTGTTCAGTCAGATGTTGATCAAAAAAATAAACATTTAATTCTAATCTTTGGGAGGACAGATGAGATAAAGCCATTCGAGACTCTCTCATTATCATGCGCTCCTCTACCGATTCGGTGTATAGAAATGCTGTCTTTCTTTAAGAGACAGTACCGGTATTTAACACATATTCAACAACTCAATATAAATACCTGTAAATAGAACAAATTATGTTATTAAACAATACACATTTAACAAAAAATATGCAATATATTATCATATTTATTGATTGAATACATGGATTAAAGCTACAATGTGACCAAAATCAAGTCAAGTCAAGTCAATTTTATTTGTATAGTGCCTTTCACAACACACATCGTTTCAAAGCAGCTTTACAGAAGTTCAGCATTAACAGACGATAAAAATGTAATGTCTATAAAGTCGATAAATCATCATCCTTGTGCAGGGCTCCAAACTGCGACTAAAAATGGTCGCATTTGTGACCAAATAAATTTATTTGTGAGTGTAATTTCTGTCAAGGTCGCCATTGGCGACAGTAAAAGTTTACTCCCTTTGATTTTAAAATTTGCATTACATTTCCCGAGATACATTACAAAAGTTTATATCAAAGAAATAGCGGGGAAAACGGAGTTCATTGCAGGAACTAACCATTTCAAAAAAGAGACTGTTAGAAAACACGGTGACAGTAACAAGCATAAAAAATGCACGTGATCACAAAATTGCAAATAATGCTCCACAGACTACACTGTTAGGGAGCTGCGGGACGAAAAGGAAGGAGTTAAAAATGAAAAAAAATAAATAAAATAAAACATTTGGCGCCTGTTTTTTCCCCCCTATAGGAGCCAATCGCTCCTTAATTGATTTTTTTTTTTTTGTTTGGAGCCCTGTTGTGGAATTAGATAAGATATGATTCTTTATCGTGTTTAAAAATAATCAAATAATAATTGTATTAACCCCAGTGAGCAAGCCGAAGGCGACTGTGGCAAGGAACACAAAACTCCAAAAGATGATGGTTAATGGAGAAAAATAACCTTGGGAGAAACCAGACTCACTGTGGGGGGCCAGTTCCCCTCTGGCTAACATCATGAATAATGTAAATAAGAATTTATAGTTAAAAAACATGATTTAAAAAATTATTAAACTTATTAAGTGCTAAGGGTCAGTATTTAGACAGTGATTGTGTTTGAACTGCAAGATTAGTGACCAGTGTCTTTGAAGTCCATCCTTGATTAAATTCCAGAAGTTCACTTAGATGCAATTGTCCTTGTTTGGCTGATGAAGGCTTTTGTTGGCAATAGTTAGTCTATGTATCCCATTTCAAGATCGTAGTCCATGGTGATGGGGCATCTGAAGTCTCTGTGAGAGGCTGGATACAAACTGGAGCTGACGAACGCTATTTACCTTGGGACTGGCGTCCCGAGATAACAGCAGAAAAGCAGATGGGAAATAATTAGCATAGCTGAGGTTCATAATATTAATGCATTATAACTGATTCAGCAGTAGTATAAAAAGTAAGCATTATGTGAATGCTTGGTTAAAGAGATGCGTCTTTAATCTAGTTTTAAACTGGGACAGCGAGTCTGAGCCTCGAACAATATCAGGAAGGCTATTCCAGAGTTTAGGAGCTAAATGTGAGAACACCCTCCCTCCATTAGTGGACTTAGATATCCTAGGTATGACCAGAAGCCTCGAATTTAGTGATCTTAAAGAGCGCGATGGATTGTATGGCGATAGAAGATCCGTTAAATACACAGGAGCTAAACCATTTAGGGCTTTATAGGTCAGAAGTAATACTTTGTAATTGATACGGAACTTAATAGGTAGCCAGTGTAGAGATGATAAAATCGGTGTTATATGATCATATTTTCTTGACCTAGTAAGAACTCTAGCGGCTGCATTTTGGACTAACTGTAGCTTGTTTATTGAGGATGCAGGGCAACCAGCTAATAAAGCATTACAGTAATCTAGTCTCGAGGTCATGAATGCATGAACTAACTTTTCTGCATCAGAAACAGATAGCATGTTACGTAGCTTAGCAATGTTTCTAAGATGGAAAAAGGCTGTTTTCGTAACAGATGAAATATGATTTTCGAAAGTCAAGTTGCGGTCTAGTATAACACCCAGGTCTTTTACTGTAGTGGATAATGTAACAGGACATCCTTCTAAATTAAAGTTGTATTGTAAGGGATTTTGTGGGTAGTTTTTTGGACCAATAAGTAATACCTCCGTTTTATCGGAATTTAATAACAGGAAATTACACGTCATCCAGCATTTTATATCTTTAAGACACTCTGTCAAGTTAGATAAGTTAGTGTTTTCATCTGGTCGTGATGAGATGTATAATTGAGTGTCATCAGCATAACAGTGGAAATTAATTCCATGTTTTCTTATAATTTTACCAAGTGGCAGCATATATATTGAGAATAATAGAGGGCCTAACACAGATCCTTGTGGCACTCCATAGTCTACTGACGTTATTTTTGATTTTTCCCCATTTAAACAGACAAAATGGTAACGGTCTAATAAGTACGATCTAAACCAGCTTAATGCCTGTCCCTGAACACCAGTGTAGTTTTGTAGTCGATCCAAGAGTATTTTATGATCTATAGTGACGAACGCAGCGCTAACATCGAGTAGAACTAATATTGAGATGCAGCCTTGGTCAGAAGCCAAAAGTAAATCATTTGTAATTTTAACTAGCGCAGTTTCTGTGCTATGATGCGGTCTGAATCCTGACTGAAATTTTTCATAGATATCATTTTCTTGCAAGAAAGAGCACAATTGAGCGGACACAACTTTTTCTAATATTTTAGACATAAATGGAAGATTTGAGATGGGTCTGTAATTTGCTAGGTTATTTGGATCTAATTGTGGTTTCTTAATGAGCGGTTTTATAACTGCCAGCTTAAATATTCTTGGAACATGACCTAAAAATAAAGACGAGTTAATAATATTGAGAAGAGGCTCTTCCACTACATGCAACACATCTTTCAGTAGTTTAGTGGGTATTGGATCTAGTAAACATGTTGTTGGTTTAGATGCAATAAGTTTATTTAGCTCTTCCTGTCCTATAGTTGTAAAGCGGTGTAGTTGTTCTTGAGGGGCGATAATTGAGGGTGAGTCATAAGACACCATAAAAGATTGTACATTAACAGTTGTGTTTACAATTGTGTTTCTGATGTTTTCCATTTTCTCAGTGAAGAAATTCATAAAATCATTACTACTAAACTGTAACGGAATATTTTGCTCAGGTGATCTCTGTTTATTTGTTAGTCTAGCCACAGTGTTAAATAAGAACCTTGGATTATTTTGGTTATTTTCTATTAGTTTGCGGAGGTGCTCAGCCCTGGCTGTTTTTAAAGCCTTTTTGTAACGTGACATACTGTCTTTCCATGCGATTCTAAAGACCTCTAAATTAGTTTGTTTCCATTTACGCTCTAAGTTAAGAGTTTCTCTCTTGATAGCATGCGTAGCACTGTTGTACCATGGTGCTCTAGTTTTTTCTCGAAACTTTTTTAATCTAATTGGTGCAACAATATCTAATGTACCAGAGAAAATGGTGCTCAAACTGCTAGTCATTTCCTCTAGTTCATCTGTTTGTTTGGGTACACTGAGCAGCTGAGATAGATCAGGTAAGCTATTTGAGAATCTATCTATTGTGGTTGGAAGGATTGTTCTGCTTGGTCGATAACGTGGCGCAATATGACAGATTTCAGTGGTACGTAGTATGCAAGTTACCATGTAATGATCAGTGACATCATTTTGCGGTATAATATCTATATCGGTTGGATTGGTTCCATATGATATAATTAAATCTAGCGTATGATTTAGGCGATGAGTGGGACCACTGACGTTTTGCGTGACCCCGAAGGAGTTTAACAAATCTGTAAACGCAGCCCCTAACGCATCATTTGTGTTATCTACGTGTATATTAAAATCTCCAACAATTATTGCTTTATCGACATTGACCAATAGATCTGATAGAAAGTCTGCAAACTCTTTTAGGAAATCAGCGTAAGGCCCTGGAGGTCTATATACGGTAGCCAAGGCTAGAGATAATAGGGATTTTTTTCTTACATCTGAGAGTGTAACATTTAGCACAAGTACTTCAAACGAATTAAACCTGTGACCTATTTTCTGAGTAACATTAAGAATATCTCTATAGATTGTTGCAACACCGCCGCCACGACCAATCAGACGGGGCTCATGCTTATAACAGTATCCTGGCGGAGTAGACTCATTTAGACCGAAATAATCATCTGGTTTAAGCCAGGTTTCAGTAAGGCAAAATACATCAAAACTATTATCTGAGACCATTTCATTTACAATAACCGCCTTAGGTGTGAGCGATCTAATGTTTAGAAGACCTAGCTTTAGAAATTGTTTTTGTTCACTGATATTGAGATTTTCTGGTTTAATTACAATTAGATTTTTCCTAGATCCTACAGTAGATGTATTGTTTGGCTTTACTAAACGAGGAACAGACACAGTTTCTATATAATGTTCTACATTGGTACTTATATCAATTAAGTTGGGACCGCAAATACTGTGATTTGGACTTTGACTTACTAGTCATATGGTGTGTAGCATCTTGGAGATGTTGTCCGACAGAACAGCCGCTCCGACTCTGCTGGGGTGAAGGCCATCAGGACGGAAGAGCCTAGGTCGCTCCCAAAACAGATTCCAATTATTAACAAAGAGCAGTCTCTGTTCATTACACCATGACATTAACCATTCATTTAGAGCAAATAATCTACTGAACCTTTCTTGTCCTAGTCGGTACGTGGGAAGCGGTCCAGACACGACGATCGTTGTTTCTGGCGAAGTGCTGCGTACCGACTCGATCAGGCTCCTGTAGTCCTTCTTCAGTACCTCCGTCTTCCGCAGCCTGGTGTCGTTCGTTCCCACGTGCAGCACGACAGCAAATGATGAAAAACGAATCAAATATAATTAGTAAAATGTATATTTTCATAATGTACAGAGGTAGATATCCCTATATAATTAACAGCATTAGCTAGGAGAGATTTACCCATATGAATCAATATCAAATTTAATCAAAAATCGCAATTTAATCAAATCTAGAGCTTGTGAAATGGAATCGCATAGAATCGGGAAATTCATATCAATACTCAGCTCTACAATACTGTCAAAGTAGTCTATGTCTTGATGGTTTCTGCAAATAGTTATACTGTAATACACATAAGATAAACCAAAATGTATATACTGCTCTTGCCTAGGGGTTTACAGAGGTTCTCAGTAGAGTAGAACACCACACATTCACAATATTAGATTAATAAATTATTACTTTAATAATGAAAAAAAAAAAAAAAAAAAGTATAATATTCAACTTTTCAGTTACAAGATGTGGTGCTCTGGGGTCTGTACGCCATGGCTCTGTTCACTGTCAGGACCACCTGGCAGAGTTCAGCTATGGTACCTCTTGCTGGCTGGAGTGTGATGCTGGTTTTATTGTGAATGGAACTAATTCTATCTACTGCACCTCACAAGGGAAATGGAGCCAAGGCCTTCCTGTTTGTGAAGGTAATTAAACATTCTGATGCTCTGGCTTTTGAGATGCTAAATAAGAGGAACTTGAATAAGTTGAAGAATTTTTAAACAGAGATACTGAACAGAACATAAATGACTAATATTATTTGTATGTCACTGCCTTTTCCAGTCTAGTCCTTCCTTCTGAAAACTGGTCTGCAGGTATTGCTCTCCCAGCATGGCTAGCTGA
Source organism: Moxostoma hubbsi (assembly GCA_032164185.1). NCBI lineage: Eukaryota > Metazoa > Chordata > Actinopteri > Cypriniformes > Catostomidae > Moxostoma > Moxostoma hubbsi. The sequence continues at coordinate 29,568,338 of JAVLUX010000031.1, read as the reverse complement.
CAAGTATCCAAAACCCCTCTAAAACCAACAAAGACCAGCCTTGCCAGACTGGGAGACCAACTAAGACCTGCAAACCAGCTAAGGGGTGTACTAGATGGAGAACAAAGATTCAATATTGGCACCTTAATGTACAGTAGTATGATGTACAGCAAGGTGTTATCAAAGCTCTTTTGATTCTCGCTTCACTAGCACAGCAGTGCAGTCCATTAAACAATTCCTCTCATGGTAATTTAACCTGCACAAATCCACATGGACATTTCCGCTTCGGCTCAGTCTGTGAGATAAACTGTCAGGCAGGCTTCAAACTGCAGGGCACACCCTGAATAGAGTGCTTAGAGATGGGGAAGTGGACAGACACCCCACCCTTCTGCTTGGGTAACCACTCTAGTTTCCCCTTCCTATTCACCTCAAACATTTCAAGATTTGTCATCCTTGCCTGGAAGTTCTCAGTCATATCTATTTGTTCATCTCTGTCACCCTGTGAAAGAGAAGTAAGACAAAACTAACCTATTGCAGCTAAAACATCATCATATGACTGAATTTGCGTTAATTTCAAAGGGTCTCAACCCCAAGGACAACCTTGTTAAATGCAGAGATGGAGCAGGAACCAATATTTTTTTTTAATACAATTTGACAATTTTGAAGCCTAGCCTATAACAACATTTTTTAATCTAAAATATATGCTTCATGTGGTACAGTGTAAATGATCTTGTTTTTACATTTAAAACATTTGATTTATCACTGAATCAACCTGTGAACATTAGGCTACACCAAAAAACTTAATTTTGAAGGTTAGATATGAGGTACAAATAGCTCCTTAAAGGGATAGTTCACCCAAAAAAGGAAATTCCCTGATCATTTACTCACCCTTATGCCATCCCAGATGTGTGATTTTCTTTCTTCTGTTGAACAAAGACAAATATGTTTAGAAGAATATCTGAGCTCTGTAGGTCCATACAATGCAAGTAAATGTAAAGCTCCAGAAAGCACATAAAAGCAGCAAAAAAGTAATCCATCAATATGTGACGACAGGCAGCGAGAGAGGATCTAAGTGCAGCTTTTATTTAACTAAAAAGGAAAACAAGGAACAAGGAAAACCAGGCTTGGGAGGAAAACCACATAAAACATGAAATAACTAACACAGGAAACAGGGAAACCAAGGACTTAAATACATAAAGGGACTAACAAGGGAATAAGGAACACCTGGTAAAACAATCAGGGAAAGAGAACTAATCAGGGGAAAACCAATCGTAAAATAAAACTATAAGGGACTACAAAAACCAAAACGGAAACAGGAATAAAACAGGAACTTCAAAATAAGAGTACAAAAACAAAAGACAACGGTGAACATGTCAGAGCCCCTGCTTTAAGGAGCGGATTCCAGACGCTCCCAAAAAAAAAAAAACAACACCCAAAAAACACAGAAACTAAAAACAAATTGTTCAAGGGGGCACAGGGGGCAAACAGGCCGTCCGAGGGGGCACAAGGGGAGCAGAGGAGCAAGGTAGGGACAGAGAGTGGGTCAGGAGGCCTGGGTGGAGGCCACAGGACAGGGAGCGGGTCAGGAGGCCTGGGAAGAGGCCACAGGACAGAGAACGGGTCAGGGGGCCTGGGAGGAGGCCAAAGAACAGGGAACTGGTCAGGGGGCCGGGGTCGTGGGCAGTCTCAGGCTGCGGGGCCATGGAAGGCGGAGTCATGGAGGACTCTGGGGGCAGAGCCGTGGAAGGCAGAGCAGGCAGGGCCGTGGAAGGCGGAGCAGGCAGGGCCGTGGAAGGCGGAGCAGGCAGGGCCGTGGAAGGCGGAGCAGGCAGGGCCGTGGAAGGCAGAGCAGGCAGGGCCGTGGAAGGCAGAGCAGGCAGGGCCGTGGAGGACACCGGGGGAGGAGCCGTGGAGGGCTCAGGAGGCGTACAAGGCATTGGAGGCACGGAAGTCACTGGTGGCATGGAAGGCACTGGAGGCGCGGAAGGTACTGGTGGCGAAGAAGGCACTGGAGGCGGAGCCCTTGGAGGTGGAGCCGTGGAAGGCTCAGGAGACAGTGCTATGGGAGGTTTAGGAGACGTGGAAGGCTTGGGAAGCGGAGCCCTGGAAGGCGGAGCCCTGGAAAGCTCGGAAGGTGGAGCACTGGGAAGCTCGGGAGGCTGAGCCCTGGGAGGCTGAGCCCTGGGAGGCGGAGCACTGGGAGGCGGAGCACTGGGAGGCGGAGCACTGGGAGGCTCGGGAGGCGGAGCACTGGGAGGCGGAGCACTGGGAAGCTCGGGAGGCGGAGCACTGGGAAGCTCGGGAGGCGGAGCACTGGGAAGCTCGGGAGGTGGAGCACTGGAAGGCGGAGCACTGGGAAGCTCGGGAGGCGGAGCACTGGAAGGTGGAGCACTGGGAAGCTCGGGAGGCGGAGCACTGGGTGGCTCGAGGGGCGGAGCTCTGGGAGGCTCGAGGGGCGGAGCTCTGGGAGGCTCGAGGGGCGGAGCTCTGGGAAGCGGAGCACTGGGAAGCTCGGGAGGTGGAGCACTGGAAGGCGGAGCACTGGGAAGCTCGGGAGGCGGAGCACTGGGTGGTTCGGGAGGCGGAGCACTGGGAGGCTCGGGAGGCGGAGCTCTGGGAGGCTCGAGGGGCGGAGCTCTGGGAAGCTCGAGGGGCGGAGCTCTGGGAAGCTCGAGGGGCGGAGCTCTGGGAAGCGGAGCCCTGGGAGGCTCGAGAGGCGGAGCCCTGGGAGGCATTCTTCCCCTCCTCCACCGGACGATCGAGGCTACAGGCGCTGGCACTGGCTTAGGGACGGTCGAGGCTACAGGCGCTGGCTCTGGCTCAGGGACGGCCGAGGCTGCAGCGCTGGCTCTGGCTCAGGGACGGCCGAGGCTACAGGCGCTGGCTCTGGCTCAGGGACGGCCGAGGCTACAGGCGCTGGCTCTGGGGCGGTCGAGGCTACAGGTGCTGGCTCTGGGGATGGAGCCGTGGAAGGCGGAGACTGGGGAGCGGAGGCCCTTCTTCTCCTCCTCCTGGCGGACGAGGCTGACAACGCTGGCTCTGGGACGGACGAGGAGGGCAACGCTGGCTCTGGGACAGACGAGGAGGGCAACGCTGGCTCTGGGACAGACGAGGAGGGCAACGCTGGCTCTGGGACAGACGAGGAGGGCAACGCTGGCTCTGGGACAGACGAGGCGGGCAGCTCATGGGCCGTGGCAGGTGTGGCCGTTGGCTCGTTGGGCGTGGCAGGCGTGGGCGTTGGCTCGTTGGCCGTGGCAAGCAGAGACTGGAGAGCAGAAGCCTTTCCCCTTCTCCTCCTCCTCCGGACAGACGAGGCTGGCAATACGTTGGATGTGACAGGCGTGGGCATTGGCTCGCTGGCCGTGACAGGCATGGAGGGACGAGTGATGGAAGGCTGGGGGGGGTGACCACTGTGGGAGGAGAGGTAGGGTCCTCCTCCGCAACGTCCACAGTGAATGGAGAGCCACAGATCATCAGGGTCTCTTCCACGAAATCGCGGAGCGTCCAGCGCGGGGTCGATGGTGGCAGCCGTTCCCTTAGCGAACTGCTAAGATTTCCCCTGAAGAAAGCCACCAAGGAAAATTCGGGGAAGTTGGAAGTGTATGCCAGCTCCAGAAAGTCTCGGACGTGGGCCTCTATTGGGCGGTCCTCTTGTCTGAGGCAGAGTAGCCGATAGTTCGCCTGCTGAGCTGCTAGATCCATTATTTGGTTAGTTATTCTGTGACGACAGGCAGTGAGAGAGGATCTAAGTGCAGCTTAGGAAAACTAGGCTCGGGAGGAAAACCACATAAAACATGAAATAACTAACACAGGAAACAGGGAAACCAAGGACTTAAATATATAAAGGGACTAACAAGGGAATAAGGAACACCTGGTAAAACAATCAGGGAAAGAGAACTAATCAGGGGAAAACCAATCGTAAAATAAAACTACAAGGGACTACAAAAACCAAAAGGGAAACAGGAACAAAACAGGAACTTCAAAATAAGAGTACAAAAACAAAAGACAACGGTGAACATGACACAATATATAAAAGTCCTTTTATATTTTAAATTCTCTTCCTTGCCCAGTATGTAGAAATTTGCACAAAGAATGCGAGTTGCCAAAAACAAAATAATAATGTGAAAGTGGAGATTGCTAGTAAAAAAGGACCTAAGTATTGAACTGTTTCTCACCCACACCTATCAAATTGCTTCTGAAGATATTGATTCACTGGAGATATGGATTACTGTTATGCTACCTTTTATTAAGCTTTTTGGAGCTTCAGTGTTTTGGGACCTATTCACTTGCACTGTATGGAATTACAGAGCTGACAAATTCTTTTAAAAATCTTTATGTTCTGCAGAATAAAGAAAGTATTCACATCTGGGATGGCATGAGGGTGAGTAAATGACATTTATTTATTTATTTTATTTTTTGATGACCTATTTCTTTAAGACCCTGGTCTATTGTCATTGATATCTTTGCTTCCATAGCTCAACAGTGCCCCTTTCTGTCTGCTCCAGAGAGTGGCTAGATCATGCCAGGATGCCCCTGTTAATCATTCATTAAACAACAAAATAAAGGACCTTGACAGATACTCAGCTGGATTACATTCCTCAACAATGTTCTCCTGTGTCTTTGTCTTTTCAAATTGCAGCTGTTCATTGTGAGCCCCTCTCACTCGCTCATCTCTCACCTGAGCTGGGAATCCCACCCTCAATGAACTGCTCTCACCCTGGTGGAAACTTTAGTTTTGGATCTCAGTGTGTGTTCCAGTGTGCCGAGGGCCATGTGCTAAATGGAACAAGTGAGCTGAACTGTACCTCCAGAGGGTACTGGACTGATTCTCCACCCAGTTGTGTTGGTAAAGCAAACTGCTCACAAATAATTTGCTGTACTGAAAATGTAAATTGCATTGAAAATACAGTTTACACATCACTTGCACAACATTATAGCATTATATAAGATGTATAAGATATATAAGATGAGTTTTGACCATTGTAAGGCCATTTCATCATAATTGCTTTTAAAACAGAAGGCCCCTAACCCAAAATGACTATTTATTATATACTTTCAGTAGAGGAGATGTCAGTGAGTGCAGGTATGCTGATGTATGCAGCTGTCGGAGCGCCCTCTTCAGTTGGTCTACTACTGCTTGGAGGACTGATCATTTTATTAGTGCGCAAATTTACCAAAAAAAGGTAAGAAATAGATAAGCAGAAATAGATACACCTGTCTGACGAGGACCGTGGCATCATCGTCCCTTGTCTGTTTTTGTCAAAGCCCGTTTACGTTTTGCCCTCATCTGTTTCTGGTACCGCTGGCAAGCTGAATTAGTGTTTCCATGGGAAAACTGATTGTTACAACCTTCAGCTGCAAGCAGCACCTGACCCTTGCTGATATACCCGCTTTTTTAAATCCCCTCATGTGTCATGTCCAATGTTGGGTCATTGTTATTGTCAGTGTGAATGTTTGGTGCTGTCTTGTTCCAGAAGTGTGGTTACTTTCTACTCCACCTGTGACCGTCACCCAGTTCTTGTGGAGGAGTATTCCTCAGTCTCTGCCCGCGTGTCGGGGGAAAGACATTTCCTGGGCTTGCTTAGTTTGAAAAGAGAACTGTGTTGATTTATAAATCTGATTGAACTGTTTCCCTCTGCTTTTGGGTCCTGTCTCAAAACCTGACACATTGACATTTAATGACCTTATAGAATATAAAATTGTTCATATTTTGTATAAAGCTAATAATGGTTTATTACCAAAAAAAAAGGTAGAACTCAGAATCAGCTTTATTGCCAAGTATGCTTACACATACAGGGAATTTGTCATGGTGACAGAAGCTTCCAGTGCACAAACAATACAACGAGATAATAATAAAAAAAAAAGAATAAAAAAAAGTGGATAGAAAATATAAGTGTGTATATATATATATGAATATATATATATATATATATATATATATATACACAATAAGACAAATAACACACACACACACACACACACACACACAAATACAAATCTGTTATAGACAGATGCAAGGGAATGTGTGTCAGAAGAGGTAGGGTATGCTGGATAAATATAAATAGACTTAAACTGTGTATTGCACATGAATTATTGCCCAATGGGGCAGTTTGAACTGTTCATGAGATGGATAGCCTGTGGGAAAAAAACTGTTCCTGTGCCTGACAGTTCTGGTGCTCCATGCTCTGTAGTGCCGTCCAGAAGGCAACTGTTCAAAAAGGTAATGGGAAGGGTGAGTGTGTCCAGAGTGATTTTTCCAGCCCTTTCCAGCAGTCCGAACTCTCTTTTATAGTCTTCTGATGTCTGATTTCGTAGCTGAACAAAACCAGACAGTTATTGAAGTGCAGAGGACAGACTCACTCAATGACTGCTGAGTAGAACTGTATCAGCAGCGCCTGTGGCAGGTTGAACATCCTTAGCTGGCAAAGGAAGTACAACCTCTGCTGGGCCTTTTTCAATGTGGGTCTCCCACTTCAGGTCCTGTGAGATGGTAGTGCCCAGGAACCTGAATGACTCCACTGTTTAGAATGGTGAGCAGGGTCAATATTGGAGTGTTCCTCCTAAAGTCATTCCATAATCTCCACTGTTTTAAGCATGTTCAGCTCCAGGTTCTTTTGACTGCACCAGTGAACCTGCCGTTCAACCTCCCTTCTGTATGCAGACTCATCGTCATCTTGGATGAGGCCGATGACAGTAGTGTTGTCTGCAAACTATAGGAGCTTGACAGTGCAGTCATTGGTATACACGGAGAAGAGTAGTGGGGAGAGCACACATCCCCGGGGGTACCTGTGCTGATCATACATGTGCTGGACATGAATTTCCCCTGTCTCCTTAGCTGCTGCCTGTCCGTCAGAAAGATGGTGATCTACTGACAGATAGACATGGGAACAGAGAGTTGGTGTAATTTAGTCTGGAAAATAGCTGTGATGATGGTGTTGAAAGCCGAACTTAAGTCCACAAAAAGGATCCTTGCATACTGTATGTCCCTGTTCTGTCTTCTGTCTGACTTCATGACCACAGACGTCAGAGCGATGGGTCTGTAGTCATTATGTTCTGTGATTTGGGGTTTCTTTGGGACAGGAATGATGGTGGAGCGTATGAAGCAGGGAAGTTCACACTGCTCCAGTGATCTATAGAAGATCTTTGAAGATGGGGGCCAGCTGGTAAGCACAGGATTTTAGTTCTTCTTTACAGATTTTAATACAGGTTTATCTAATTTTATTTTCTCTCTGTAGGTTGGAAGAAGATGAACCAGACAGTGATCAGAGATTCCCAAAGCTGATCTAGGGACAGAGCAATATAAAGTTGGTTAAGAGAAAGAGTCATTACCATTTTTTTTAAACATACATAATCCCTTCAAATTATAGAGTTAGGACTGATATGAAAAACAGGCGCATTTCAATAAAGGGGGTGGAATAAGCTTGGATGTGTATTAAAATTGTGTAAAAGAATTTATACATTTAAAAGATTGTTTAGAAATGAGGTGTTTAAAAGTATGAAAGAAAGGATTGTTAAGTATTATTGAACTAGAAATGGATTCAAGTACATTACTAAGCAGTGTTATGTGTCTAAATTGCTTAAGTGAAGGTATATGTGGTATATTTTGTTTGCATTAATTAAGTTGATGTGAAGGTACTGTTAAATATTCACCTTGCTCATTAATTCATGAATTGTTAAAATTATTGTAAATGCAGATAATAAAATAAGATCAAAAGATTGTATAATTTTATGGTGAGTAGGGAAGGTATAATAAGCATTGGCCTCAGCCTTTCCCTTTTTCGCTAAATGTTATGATGCTGTTTTGTGTATGGACAATCTGATTTGTATGAGTGCCGAAAATAAATAAATAAGCCAGCAAACCTGTTTGTTAAGCTTTAGAATGTCAATTGAGCTTTGCCACTTTTAATACAGTAAGTGTATTAAGTGTATTAAAAATGCACTTACATTATATACACTTTTTTTATCTGATGTTTTCCTTTCATACTTTTGTGAAAATTAAGGATTGTTGTTTAAAATAAATGAATATAAGAACTGGACAGTGTGTTATGTTTTGAAACATTCATATCTGCCCATGTTTGTATGCTATAGAGTTATTTGCAAACTATATAGAAGAACACTTATACTCTGTTCAGCATTTGTCATATGCTAATAGTGGAATATTAGTGTAGGTGACTGCAGACTGCACTTCTGGGATGGAAAGTATGTTCTGTAGGAATGCTGGTGGGAATAGATCCCAGACATACTTCATATGGGAATGTAGGAATTGTCCTGTTACCCGAACAAATAACAATAACTGCAAAAAATAATATAATATGGTTTCTAGTTATAGAATTTACAGTTGAAAAGAGCCATCAGATTTGTGGTTCTCTGTCATTTTTTGTTTAAATGGATAGTTCACCCAAAAATGAAAATTATCTCATTTACTCACTCTCATGCTATACCAGATGTGTTTGATTTTCTTTCTTCTGCAGATACAAATGAAGATTTTTGAATAATATCTCAGCTGTGTGTCCATTCAAAGCAAGGGAATAGTGGCCAGATCAAACACCAAAAATCTCATAAAGGCAGCATAAATGTAATCCATTTGACTCCAGTGGTTTAATCTATGTATTCAGAAGTGAGATGATTGGTGTGGTTGAGAAACAGATATTCAAGTGCTTTTGTCCTATAAATCTCCACATTATTTCACATGCTAAAAAAAGTGAAAATCTATAGTAAAAAGGACTGAACTATTGATATGTTTCTCACCCAAAGTGATTGCATTGCTTCGGAAGACGTGTATTAAACCACTTGAGTCATACGGATTACTTGTATGCTGCTTTTGTGTGATTTTTGGAGCTTCAAAAAGGTCTGGAACCATTGACTTGTATTGAAAATATCGACTGTACAGAGCTGAGATATCACTCTAAAAATCTTCACTTGTGTTCAGCAGAAGAAAGTATGGCACAAGAGTGAGTAAATGATGAGAACATTTTCATTCTGGGGAACTGGGAAGAGAAATCGGCCCGGGATTTTAAATAGAAACTGGCCCAAAAGTTGTTGAGGGGAGTGGGGCATATCACAGCCCCCTTTGGCATATTGCTGTGCCAGTTTGTGGCCCGTTTTGCATAAAGCGGTGGCCCATTTCAGCTTATGGCGGCCCATTCGGCTCCGTTTCGCAACTTCGGGAAAAGTCCCGGTTTTCCTGATGGCCAGTCCGCCCCTGTTCTGGGGTGAACTGTCCCTTTAAATCCAGTGTTTAACGTGACGTCTCCTCATGAGGGATTAATGACACTTTTAATGTAAATAGGTAATCAGGTTTTTATCTTACTGTTTTATAGAGGATTCAGACATGCTTATCCATTGGCATACTGTTTTGGAAAACTATAGCCTATGGTAGAGAATTAGCTCTTAAAATATTTAAAATTAAATATGGCGCTAGTGTACGGTATCTGTTCATTTATTTTAAAGGCAAAAGAGTTCGGGTCTGCATCCCGTCCTGGCAAGAAATGCGTAATAAATAACTGATCAGCTGACTGGACTGGATGCATCCTGGCTGCTATAGTAATTATAACGAGGCTAATGCTACCCGTTGTGACCGTATGATATTCGTTTGATTATTTTTCCTTTCCTTTGGCTACTTTGCATGCCATCGTCAAGTCTCGCGCCAATAATTAATGCACGAGAGACAGCTGCGCGCATGCCAATTAGATTTTAACCAGAATACAGTGACGAATCTCAATGATAATTTCTTCTTTATGACTTATATGAAAACGTATTAGACGATGTATGTAGGCTATGCCTACGATTTCATTTAAGTTTAATCTAAACCCTCGTGTTGTTCCAACCTTAATTACTTTTTATATTGAATGAATATTGAATTGACTCGGTCAATTTTTTAATCTATAGAAAAATAAGATGCAATGAAAGTGAATGTGACTGAGGCTAAGATTCTGCCAAACATCTCCTTCTGTGTTCGGAGATGCAAGAAAGTCATGTGTTTGATACATAAGCGTGATGACAGAAACAGGGGCGTTGCTAGACTTCAGTGACATCCGGGGCTTAGCCCACATATTAAAATATAGAAATAAGAAGAATCCTTCCTTCCATGACTTAAAACATGACCACCCTTCCTGTCAAATAACAATTAGGGCTTATATTAAGCGCACAACACTGACACCTGTTCAGAACTTTATATGAGCAAACGTCAGGCGCACGATAAATTGATCAAAAATGTTTTTTTATTTAAATTGCTGATCAAATCGAAAATTACAAATTGTCGGCTTGTTTGTTCATTGTGCAGAATGGGTCTTTACATACAACACTAGGGAGATAACTTGTTTATGCAACCGAGCTGAATTTCTGGGAGGTTTTTGAAAGCTCTCTGTTCATGAATGAGGTGTGCATTAGTACAGGAGTTTTAACATGTCATGGGAGGCGCGAGATATAGGCTCACACTCAAGTTAAGCGAAAAATAATTGGAACCAAGAGTGTAGCTAGGAAATTATTTTAGGTGAGCCACAATAAAGATGGATGGGCCAAGTTTTAGCCCCATTTATTATTTTATTTTTTACAAAATTTTCCTTTACAACAGCAAAGCTCAGTATTCAAACACTTTTTTCACACTTTCAGAAATCAGACTTTATAATTATTATTTTTTTTTTTTACTATTTTATAAATATATATTTAAAGTCAAAGATTAATTTCTTTATTTTTTGTGCCTGCATGGGTCTAATTTGGGTGGGCAGGCCCACCCTTGGCTATGCCACGGATTGGAAATGCTGTGAATTATAGGTCCTTTTCAAGACATTGTATGAATCACTCAGTTACAGTGTTGTTTAGAGAAGAAACACAACGCCGATATAATAAATTACATTTCCTATACCGCTGTAGAGTCCGGATACAAATAACTCTGTGCTGATCAGACAAAAGACCAAGGATTTCTTTATTGCTAAGCCTATACTTTAACTACATCCTCCATCAATCTCTTGTATTAATGACGTCGCCTCTGGCTCAGCATCAGTTCTATCGTTGTGATAAAGACGCTCCGTTTAGCCTAATATTGATTATAATATTTTTCTCTCTAATAGAGCAAAGTTAAAAATTACGTTTTTTTAACACCTGCTTGGGTTTCATGATTCCAGGTTGTTTTTAATAAAGTTTCAACGCTTGACAAACTGTAAGACATTTCCATTTTGCTTAAGTGTGCAGACTTAAGAACAATGATTAGACAATGTCAATGTCATTTGATTTTAAACCGTTTAAAAATCAATTTACCCCAAAGACACTATTTAAACACATCAGCGTAACTCCACGCACATGGAAATGCTTGCGGGCCATGCATTAAAAGTCTAGGCCTTCAGTTTGATTCATGCCATTAAGAAAACACAGTTTCACAGCAGGTAAATGTCAAAGTGCGAACAGTCTATTAATGCAAGTTGGGCTCACTGACTGGAATTCATTTACATTTGAAGCCAGAACTGCAGCCCTATCAGCCAGTGTCTAGTGATGCCGCTGGACAGAAATGATTACAGAATTTAAATTTTTAGGTAAGCTATCCCTTTATCCTTAACCTTGCTCCCATTTACAATATTGCTGTTCACCTTAACTTTTCTCTGCAACTCAGCTGACAGGGGCACATGACAGAGACAGTTAAATTATTCCTGCCCAATGACTGCGGCTCGTACATCTGGAGGTCTGATATCAGTAAGAAATGTGAACCTGGTACAGACAGCGAGAGGGTTCATGGCTGGGGCAAAAGAGGCAAGGTATGAAAGGCTTGCTATCTCTACAGCATGAAGTTATCCTCAACCTCAATCCAGCACAGTACAATACCCCAAACTATAACATGGGGCACATTCCAGAGTGTTTTTTTTTTTTGTGGGTGGGGGTCACACAAGAGCTCATTAGATTAAAAAGTATGCAAGTATGCAGGTTGTCTTGGGCTAGAGAAGAGAGTCACATTGTAGGCATTCATGGGAGACTGTGGCACGATGTGGCCTTTGTTTATAAACTGTAAGTCTAAAGATCTGGGAGATGTTATGACCAGTGGGAGACCACTGTCCTGTTTTTGGTAAAGAGCCACAGAGATATGCATCATGACAGGAGGTGCTGAAAGCTTAGACTGGGTATGACCTTGAGTTTGGTCAAATGCCAGCTCTCATTGCATGCTGCTAAAGAATGTGAAATAGAGAGTATATGATGTGGGATTGGTGTGGATACAAATAATTTGCTATAAAGTACCCAATCACTAACATGCATTACAAAAATACACAGCATAAACTGGTGTCAGAATTTACAGTATAGTATGTCATAAAGATTTTGTTAAATAATATCATTTTCCCAGACACTGAGCATTGCATTGTAATTCAGTTCACTCACAAAACATAATAAATACAAATTACACAGAACATTTTCATCACAGTACATTTCCACTGTCGGCAGTCACCACCTACTCTAGAAGTCCTGAAACATGCAAAATCACAGTACTCACACATTCACACATGCATACACACATACACTCTCTCTATACATCTCTCCTAAAGAATCTAAATAATGCTCAAGATGTGAAGTAAGAGTCTTGCATTGAATACAAACAGTCAATGGGTGTCAAGAGCAAGGGTTCACTGGATGAAAAACAGTCTACTAAATGGCACAGAGGGTCACTATCCGTATCGTCATAGAAAGTGTCACAACCTATAGAGAGAGAGAGAGAGAGAGAGAGAGCGAGATGATGATGATGATGATGATGAATGTGATTGGCAAAGAGCAAAAAGTTTTTCTAGATCTGTGTTTTTGAGCTTTGTGTGTGTTTTATACCATAGGGATGCATGTGGTCTCCAGGCATCTGTGGAGGGGTGAGGCCCTGTCTGAAGGGGTCCAGCTTGAAGCTCTGTGACTCAAGACCGATATTCTGGTGGGGCAGTGAGACATATGAACCTGCGCTTTGTAGTTCAGCAGGCAGCCTTCCACAAGAGGGTACTGTGGATATAGAAATGTGAAGAAAAGGGGCACAGTGGTATTACAGTGTAGATTTTAAATCCAGATGTACAGTTTTACTTACAGATAATTCAACCAAAAATATAATTTCTGTCATTATCTCTTCACCCTCATATCACTCTATTATAAGAACACTCTTGTTATTATCAAGTCCATAAGACATCAGAAGACTATATAGCGCACATGGTGTACAGGCTACTTTTCTTTTTTTTTTTGTATTTACAGATGGTGACAGACATCACTATTAGGGATGTCTCGATACCATTTAAAAACATTTTTTTAAGAGTACCGCTACTGCCTTTTTGGTCCTCGCTGATACCTGTTTTTTGGTTTTATTTTTTCTGAAATTCCATATCAACAGTTTATTTACATTTTTATCATCAAAATGGTTTAAATGAATTCTTTAAAACTTTTAGAAAATGAAAATATAACAATTTATTTTCAACATAATATTATATTATTTTTATCAAATGAAGTGCTTTTATACAGAAACTCACAACACAATCCAAAATACAACATTGGACTTATAATTTGTCAAATAAAGTGCTGCATAACATTGCATCATAGATGTGAGATATTGCTTAAATATAATACAATTAATATTTATTTATTATTAGTAGTAGTAGTAGTAGTAGTAGTAGTAGTATAGTGAATATTACATAACTATGCAGTAGTGATCTATTTCTGTTGTACTTTCCATATAAATGTAGCTTTTATTTTGAAGTATTTCTGTGTTTTTCTGAGTGTTGCTTCTCAATCCGGAAAAGCCAGTCACTACATGACTCAAAGTGATTATTAAAATGCAAAAGGCTGCTATTCAATTAAATAAATATGTAGTCTTTCTGTGCCTCACGCTACAAAGTGAATTAGTGCTCTACTCAATGTAATCTGCAACAAACAGAGCCTGCAATGCTCATGATGATGTTTTCCGTGTATGAGCTCTAAAAGGTATGAGCAGTTTGTGTCTTTATGTCAGCACAACACCGGCACCACACATTCACAAGCGCTTAAATTTGAAGCACACAGCATATGCAAACTATATATTCATTCAATTAAATCGCAGCTAAATCTCACTAGGACATAACGTAATTTTAATTAGTGTGCTGAAAGTTTACATAAAGACATTCGTACATCAAATGGTATCTGTTTTTGGTATCAGAGCATTTTTACAAGTACAAGTACATGTGCTCGTAGTTCAGAAAAAAATAACAGCATACAGATTTGGAACTGCATGAGATTGAGTAAATAATTCATAAATGCATGAGAGTGAGTAAATAATTCATTTTTGGGCGATCTATTCTTTTTATACCCTTCCCTAAAAGGATGGGTTTATGCTACATCCAGTACATTAGAGACCCAGAGAATGTGATGTGTGTGTGTAGAGTCAGGAGTTTTGTGAACTTTGTGTACCAGTGTGTTGTGCTTGGATCTTGTTCTCCTGAGGAGACACACTGTGCTTCTGCTGCTGTTGTCTTCTTGCCAGTTTTTTCATCTACATTTCATCACAAACACAGAGAGACATAGATTTGTAAGCATTCACACACACACACACACACACACACACACACACACACACACATCCATCCATCCATCCGTCCATCCATCGACAACCGCTTATCCTGTGTACAGGGTCGCGGGGGGGGGGGGGGGGGGGGGGGCTGGAGCCTATCCCAGCTAACATTGTGCGAAAGGCAGGGTACACCCTGGACAGGTCGCCAGTCCATCGCAGGGCCACACATAGACAAACAACCATTCACACTCACATTCACACCTAGGGCAATTTTTGGAGACATCGATTAACCTAGCCTGCATGTCTTTGGATGGTGGGAGGAAGCCGGAGCACCCGGAGAGAACCCACACAGACACGGGGAGAACATGCAAACTCCACACAGAAAGGCCAGGGCAACCGGGGTTTGAACCCACGACCTTCTTGCTGTGAGGCGACAGTGCTACACACACACACACACATATATATATATATATATATATATATATATATATATATATAAAATAATAATAATAATAATAATAATAATTATTATTATTATTATTTTTATGAGAAGAAAGGCATGGAACACACAGAGCTACCCTGAAAGGATCTAATCTAAGTGCATCTATACATAATATATCATCAGTTTACTACATAAAGCAATAACACAAATTGTTTCCTTATTGGCAAGCTCATACACTGCAGAAAGACGTCCGCTATCAATCGCATAAGTTCATGTTCTTTCAATGTGTGTGCAGGGGAGGGAGTGTGTGCAAATCAAATTACCTTGGCTCTTTGGTTTTGGAACCAGACCTGAACAACTCGTACGCTCAATCCTGTCTCTGCTGCCAGCGTCTCCCTCACCTTACAATAAGAGCAAGACAGAAAGAGAGCCATAGTGTGACCTTCACGGTCTATGGTCATAGACTTTCTAATGAACTGACCCACACTGGAGTATCAGATCAACAAAGATAGATACAACAATGCTGCAGACCAGCTGCAGTTGGAGAGGGGTGTCACTCCTTACCACTGCACAAAAAAAAAACAAAAAAAAACTCCATAGCAGTTTTTAAAAGGTATTTTTAAATGTATGGAGAGTGAAAACAATGCTTGACACTATCATCCTCATAACTCTTCATTTGAATTAAGCAAGTATATTTCTTTGTAAAAGTAGTTTAATTATTAGTGTGTCAGTTAAGATGAATTCAGACTATTATCAAGCCATTTAAAGTGCTTGAACTTGTGTTAAATATAGTCACATTACAGACAAGTTTGTGTTTTTGTATTTTAATGGCTGACCTTTCGACATGGTTTGGATGAGACCTCAAAAGAAGCTTTGAAAGCTCGTCTCTGCTGTGTTGTGAGGATGGTACGAGGCCTTTTGGGTCTCTTGTGTTCCATGTCCCCTGTTGTGTTACAGTCCCCTGCAGACTTAATGTTCCCTTCATCATATTCCTTCTCCTCGTCATCTTCACTTTTACCTGTAGTAAAGGTAACCTAGTTATTCATAAGTGCCTAAGAGCTTATAACTATAAATAACTAAACCTAATAAGCTAATAACTACGATTATTAGCAACCAATATCAATTGGGGTTTTCTCTGTTTTAGAAGCTTAAACGTATGTTCTGGGTTCAACACAAGTTAAGCTCAATCAACATGATTGTATATTGAATATTTCTTAACACAAAAAAATTAAATAAAAATCTATATCAACTCATCGCTCATTTATTAAAAAAAATTAAAATACAAAAGGCACTTACAATGGAAGTGAATGGGCCAGTCCATAAAAGCTAAAATACACATTGTTTCATATATAGCCATAAAATGTAAACTGTAAAGTGTAAACATGATATTAGTGTTATAAAATTGCTTACTAACCTGATCTGTGTAAAGTTAAATCCAATACTGGGATTACAGGGTTTTGTGGTCATGGTAGAACTACTAACACAAAGTAGTGAGCCATTTTATCACACTGAAATAAAGTTAACGCATATTATGTTTACATCTTGTGGTTATACTTTTGAAACAGTGTGTATGTTTATGGACTGGCCACATTCACTTCCATTACAAGTGTTACCACAATTTGTTTTAAAGGTGCACTTAGAAACTTTTGTCTTTGTGTTGTGACTTACACTGACACCTAGCGGCTTGGATGCAGCATCAATTAAAATCAATAGTTTTCAGTTTCAGATGCCATTGTAAAAATGTAGTCTTGCCAAGTCAGCCATGATTACTTTAAATCAATGAGCGAAAGTGTCAAATAACAGGACGATTACTGAGATTAGGCGAGAAGTAAAAATTGCAGTTCATGTCTTTAGGATTACAACTTTTTTAATGAGGAATAAAATTGCTGAGTGCATCTTTAAATAACTTTTTTTTTTCATTGGAAATCAACATAATGCCATCATCAAAATTGAGTCTAATTTGCATTGAACCCAGGATATTAATTTAATTATCTTAAAAATGCAATGATAAAAAGAGATTTATAAGTTTTCATCTACTGTATATATTGTAGAATATGAATATTGTAATTCTTTATGTATACAAATGGTATATCACAGTATCACAGTGACTGCATATATTACAGTATTTTAAATATTGCATGCAATAGCTTTATAATAATTAGTGTATTGTTGAAATTATATCACAGTGATGAAGATTGCAAGCTGTATTTTTGTGCATGGTTTTGTGCATAGAGGTAGTCTGACAGATCAAGGGCTATACAGCATACCACATGAATTGGACACAACCTATCTTGCATCTGGGCAGCAGAGTATCACTCAAAAACAGTTTATATTTATTACTTTATTTGAATGTATATTGTAATGTTTACTTGAATCTATCAATTTATCTATCTTAATCATTGCAGTGCCTGTGAGCGTATGGTTTGTCAAAAGAAGACTGTAGTGTCCCACTACTAATCTGGAATCTTTGAGTGTGGTAAAACAATACCTGAGTCAGAGGTGGTCGGGCTGGCCAGTTGGTTGTGATAGTCTCTGGCACAGATCAGCCTGTCCCCTGTAAGCACACAGCGGTCCCCCTTCTGCAGCCTGCATGCGCAAACACAGCAGCAGAAACAGCGCAGGTGGAAGACTGCAGTGCCTGCGTGCATCACCAGCTCAGCTGGAGAGATGACCTCCGTGCAACCCTTGCACCGTACCCAAAACAACCTAACAAAGAATGAAAGTGCTTTTAAGAATGACTAAGTTAATTGTGGGCTGTGTGCATAACTTATAATCACTTGATGATGGCTTAAAGGGATAGATCACCCAATAATTACTCTAGTTATTCCAAACCCATATGACTTTTTCTTTTGAACACAAAGGGAGATGTTAGGCAGAATGTTAGCTGTCATTCTGCCTCACATCTCCTACCGCGTTCCCAGAAGAAACTCATAGCCTATGGGTTTGGAACAACAGGAGGGTGAGTAAATGATGACAGAATTTACATTTTTGGTTTAATTATTGCTGTAAGATTCAGTATACAGATAGCAGATCTTTTCTTTTCAATCTTTGGAATAGTACTACTCAGAAATTCCAGAAATGTTGCTGAGTTGCTCCGTCCATCATGGAATGAGACAAGAACTTGCCATATTCTCTTGCCCTCCCCTCCACCCAAATCAGCTCCCCCAAATACACGCAGACGCATACCCACAGCATGGTGAGTGTGCATCTTAGCGCCTGGCAACCAGAGCTGGGTTTCAGGGGCTAAAACAGAGGCTGCCGGCTCCACGACTGTGTCCAGGGTAGGGCTCCTGGGGAGGGGGGAGAAAGGAGCTCTGCAGGCTGTGGCTCCAGACGGAGGGAAAGAATCATGCCTCCCGGCGGGCGAGGCCGGTCCAGGGAATAATCTTAACTCTACTTAACCAAACTGAGACAAAGGAGGGAGCTGGCCCAGAGCCTCGCTGCCATTGTCCTGCCCTGGCAGACACCACATTTTCTGTTTGTCAAACTGGCCTGAGATTTCCGTGCCCGGAGGGGGGCGGAGGTCAGAGCTGAAGTCTAAGGTTTGGGGTGAGCGTGACAGGGAGACTTAGAGAGACGTTTCGACAGAGGTGCTTCAAACCCAGACTGACAGGTTACCCTTTTATGCTAAAAAGAAGTCCAAGATGTTTCATATGGATGGTTGAATGAATTAGACTCATCTAATTGTATTTCTTTACTGCCAGGGCAATGATAATATTTAAAGGAAGAGTTCAACCAAAAGTGAAAATTATGTCATCATTTACTCATCCTCATGTTGTTCCAAACCCCTATTAATTTCTTTCTTTAGTGAAACACAAAAAGAGATAGCAGGCATTTTGTTTGTCTCAGTCACCATTTACTATCATTGCAACTATTTCCATAAAAGTATATGGTGACTGCCCATTATGTGTTCCACGGAAGAAAGTCATACATGTTTGAAACATCATGAGGGTGCGTAAATGATGACAGAATTGGGTGAACTTTCCCTTTAAGGATGTTCATGCATTAAAGATGTGTGCTAATGTTTATTATTTTCTGATTTTTTTTGCCAATTATAGGCTTTTCCCTATTGATCAGTGGGTGTTTTTGTGTATAGCTCAGCTAGGTGCATGGGAGCATGTTAAAAAATGTATCTTCTTCTGATAAGTATGAATTGAAATATCCCAAAGCTTTGCATTGTTGAGTCCTATTAGTGTTGCCCTGAGGTTGTTGGGGAAACCGGTGAGAGTTCTCTAGAGTTCAGTAGGAGGGACAGAAAGAAGTGACAGCTCTCTACGTTATACACAAGAGCATCTATAGTAGACACAGTGTGTCGATGGTTCCAATGTGTATTAAGTAGAATTTGATGCACAACATATCTCGGATATAAATGAGTTTATATTGATGAATGTTAGGAATGCCTAATCTAGCACACACTCCAGCTACTCATGAACACCTTTCATTTTCAAATTCAGTCATGGAGAGTCAGTGAGGTTTTGATGTGTAATATTTCTGTGTATTCACTGTGATTACTGGAAAAGGAGGGCACTGAGCAGCAGCACACTGCGGTAGGCAATGGTCATTCTGAATTTGAAAAGAACATCTATGCTTTTATGGTGAAAAGAAAATCGGTAAATCTACTGATGAGACTCTGTTCGAATAAACAATTTCAGGATTATACACAACTATACTGCTTGAGTTGTACCTGTGGTGAACAATGCTGTATATATGAACAAACCTCTAAAAATGTTCTGTAGTTACAAGTAATCAGTAAAAAATGCACTGTCCACACATCTACCACAGTGACAGCAATAGTTGCATTGGCCAAGTTCATTTTTTCCTACATCTTTTTTAAACGCTTCAAACTACTACTGAGGGAGCTGCTATGTTGCATATTAAAATGCTATTTCCACTATTATTCCAACCTGCTCTTCTTGAGGAATTAGTTATTTATTGTACTGTACCTCAATGCCCTATGACCATTAAAGGAATGTTAAGGACTCAATACAAGTTTAGATATTAAATATAAAATATTTCCTTCATAATGTGCAGCCCTATAATGGTCAGTTCTAAACCTATTGATTCTTGAGAGAGAGAGAGAGAGAGAGAGAGAGAGAGAGAGAGAGAGAGAGAGAGAGAGAGAGAGAGAGGAAACAAGCTACTATGTAATGGGCCAGTGAAATGGTAAAATAAGACTTGTTGTATTAGAAAATAATGTTATTTTGCCTATATTACCAGATCAACGTTTCTGCATTTCCTTAATACCAACTTTAATTTTAAATATTCATACCAAACCTACACCCTTGGAACCGGCATCATTGACTTTCATTTTAATCGCCTTACTGTAACCAAACAAGGGACAAGTCAAAAATATTTTTTGTGGTAATCAAAATGCTGCCAATTGAGCTTATATGCACTGAATACATAACATTCTTTTAAATCACCCATTGATGACAAGAATCCAGAGATTAGATGTGTTTTCTAGCAACTTGTTTCTTTATACTACCGTACTTAGACACTGAGCATCAATCTAATTCCGAATTAAATTAATCACCATTATAAGACATTGAAATATCTGTTAAGAAAGCAGCCTGCTGGCCCAATTACAGTAAAGCTGCTCTTTAACCTGGTCAGTAACTGCTCAGCTAGCTGAGTCCATAGTGGAGCACTGGGCTACTGGGCAGGGGTGCCAGCCAAGCACTGAGTATGTGGCTAATTGGTCAGGTCAAATATCTCACGGTCAGATGGGCATCAAGCAGGGGCACCAGTGGGCACCAACCTATCCAGATGCCTCGACATACTTCACATGCAGGGATCTACACCCTCTCCCAAAAAATGCACACATACACAAACACACACTCATATGCTTGCGCATAAAGCACTCCTGTACCCAGAACATATGGCCAAATGCTCTACTCTACTAGAGACCTCACTGGCTACCTCAGCCATCTTATTAAAAGCACAGTGGTCACTTTTCCATCATTATAACATTTGATGGACTCCGAATGTGAAAATGTGATATGGGGGAACACTTTGGTTATCATTTAGGCTGGGCTGAAGCCAAATGCTTTGCAGAAACCAGAGCCTGGTGGCAGTTGTAACATCAAGCTCTTTTTGACAGCAGGGAGTGGAAACTGCAACCCAACTATAAGAATGTGATTTTTATAGTTTAGAGCTTTACTAACCTTATTTGATTATCAAACTTCTAATATTGACTATAACTATTGTTGGCTGTTTTTCCTGGGTCAGTACACTCTGTAGTTTGGCACGCTGTCTATTATTTGGAGGTGAGAAGAACATGAGTGTGTGAATGATAAAGAGACAGAGATTTGGGGGTTGTAGGGGGTCCAAGCACCGTGTTCATGTGGCCATATGCTGTCCCCAGCTTGCCGTTGCCACGCCAATGGGTCCTGCTAATTTAACACATCTTGACAGTGTGTCAGTAGTGCTGTCCTCCTGATCTAACTGTGTGTGTTTGTGTATGAAAGCCTCCTCACATTCCATGACCCACCGCGACCCTTCCTCCTGCAGTCACCTTGTCTTTCTGGAGTACTGTGCCAAGTCCCCCAATGCACACACAATCTCTCTCTTTCAAACACACACAAAAACAGACACTCATCATAGGACAATAATAGGACTGCATTTTGTTCATGTGAAAACTTTGAGGTGGCGTGTAAATAAGCAAAAACAAACAAACGAAACCCTAAAATAAATAAGCACATTCATTATTTTTAAGAATCAACGTCAGCAAAATCGGGCATAATGAGATATCAAATATCAGAGAAGAATTTGTGATAAATCCAGTGTTGGGTGTAAAGTAAGTACAAAGTAATTAGTAACTGTAATATAATTACTTTTGGCATGTGTGTAATGCATTACATTTGAAATTCTTGTAATCCAATTACAGTTACTGTCTTTCAATTAATTGAATTACTTTTAAGCACATTATAGGGTTATGCTTATTTCAAATATATTAATTATGTAGAATAAATTTAATTCATTGTGAAGGAGAAATGTGAGGTGCTGAGTGTATGACGTGTGTAACAGTGCAATTTTATGTTAACAGTACTTAAAGTTATACATCGTTTTATATAGGTATTAAAATGAAAGCAAACTGCTACACCTCAAGTTTCATTGAGAAATAAAATGTATATTGCCTATTTATTGCTTTGTCCTATGATAATAAAAAAAAGCCTGAAATTTTAGAAATATCGTTATCTAGACTTTGAAGTGTTTTTAAAGCCTAAGAAGTTAATTTTTTAAGACTAACCAGATCATGATCAAATGAGACATCAGTAAATATTTAAGAATAGATCGGGATAAATCGTCTTATTTTTTTCTATAACTTTTGATTCAAGAGCAGTAAATAGCGAAGCCAGGAACAAATCATTTCCTTGACTGAAACCTGATGAATTGAGCGAGAAACAAAAACAAAACGCACTAGTAAACAAAATTATATATGACTGTGCAGCTGTAGCTATAAGTGTCCTTCATTTAGTGACGACACTTCTGACAACAATGGACCATGACGTCACAAAAAAGTTCAAAACCGAAAACCGTTGATTGAAATATGCGTATACGAAAGGCAGTAGATCTATAAAGAATGTATGGAAGTCTTACTGCTGGTAGTCCCGCTTGCAGTAAAGTGTCTTATTGCGGAGGAAGCAGGTGTTTTTCAGCGGCTCGCGACATGACGCACAGTGCAGGCAGCGCTCGTGCCACAGTCCGTCCTGCACGCGGAGCAGGTACATGTCCCGGATGAGCTCATTACACCCCTCACACACGCTCTTTCTCCACATGTCTGAAATAAATGAATGAACTTCTAGTAATTAATTTGGTAACTTTAACACCATTTTAATTTTGAGCAATAGAAATATACAGTTTATAAACACTTTTCCGAATTGCGTTACAAAGATATAATTTTAAATCTACATAGACCTATACCACATCTTTTTAAACGTGAGGTAAAGATATTTTTCCAAAGATGATGGAAAAGTATTAGAATATAACGAAAAAGTGAAAACAACAACTGCAAAACAACATAAGAGAACTAAGTCTGCACGATCTTTACAAAAACAAACTATAATATAAATGGCATTAAGATGCATAGATATTTGTTATTCCAATTAAAAATACATTTAATAAACAGCCTCTTGCAATATACTACATTACTATTTATTTTATTTTTATTTAAACTGAAAGGTTGTCTTTAAATTGGGCAATATCATATTACCGCACATAGTCAAAACACAAGCACAAAAACGTAAAAGGACTTTACAGACAGTAGACTAGACATACACCCACTTACCATTGAAGATAAATGATCTGTTTTGTTGTCCGGTGTAACTTTCGACGGATGCTTAGATAGTTGTATAGACTCGCAAATGCTCCATAGGAAAACTAACCTGTGCGTCGTGCGTCACGCGTCACCTTCCTCTCTCTCTCTCTCTCTCTCTCTCTCTCTCTCTCTCTCTCTCTCTCTCTCTCTCAATTCAATTCAATTCAATGGGCTTTATTAACATGGAATTTTCAAAAACAATGTTGCCAAAGCATCATATTGAATACATTAAATAAAAGCAAAATACATTTTATATAATATAATATATAATACAGTATATAATATAATTATTAGTAATATATAAATAACAATAATATATCAATTACCATTATTATTTATTTTACCATATCACATCACATTGTGTGTGTGTGTGTGTGTGTGTGTGTGTGTGTCATGTATAACGATATAGGTTAATAACTATACTAATGATATGAATGCATTGCACTGACTTCTCACTTAAAAGCAAACATAAAGGAATATTACAATACAAGTTAATCTCAATCGATTGCATTTGTGTCTTAAAATTGATTACCACGGAAATTAATTTTAACTCGTTTCTTCTTGTCTTAAAAAAATTAAATACAAAAACTAGATTACAGTGAGCACTTACAGTACAATGGAAGTGAATGGGGTAAATGTATGGAGAGTTTAAAGACAGAAATGTGAAGCTTAGAATTTTATTAAATAACTTACATTAATTATTCTGTTAAAACTCTTGTATTATTCGAACTGCAGTTGTTTAAATCATAATTTTTACAGTCCTTTTAAGGTTTTAGGGTTTGTTGACATTACATTTTCATTGCAAAGAAGTTGTAAAATTGGTTATAACTTTACACAGTAAAGGTTAGTAAGAGAATTGATCATACTAAAATAATTTTAACACGCATATTGTTTATGTCTTGTGGTTATACTTTTGAAACAGTGAGTATTTTAATGTTTACATATTGGCCCCATTTACTTCCATTGTAAGTGCCTCACTGTAAACCAGATTTTTATGATTTATTATTATTATTTTTTTAAAGAAAAGGAGGGGCAACTAAATTTTTCTATGGAAATCAGTATTATGCCGCATAAGCTGTCGATTGAGCTTATCTTGATTTGAACCCAGAATATTCCTTTAAGACTATCCTGCAGAAAGAAAATGTAAAATGTTGTTCCTTATTTTAAACGTCTTGAAATAAACAAAGAAAATATTGCATAATTTAAAAGGAGCTATATTCAGATAATGAGATAAGATTTTTATTAAATATAGAAATATATTATTTAAAAAATATTGACCATGAAATAATCAGGGGCGCAGCTAAACACAATTTTGCACCCCGTGAATCTGTCGAGCGCATATATATATATATATATATATATATATATATATATATATATATATATATATATATATATATATATATATGTGTGTGTGTGTGTGTGTGTGTGTGTGTGTGTGTGTGTGTGTGTATGTTATCAATAAATATATTCCAGTAGACATTTTAAAGTTAAAGGAAAGGCTCTACATTTTTTTAGTTATCAAAAAAAAAAGTTACTACCTTAATAAATGTTCTGTCTCAGCAGTTATAGTGATATAAGAAGCCACAGTCCTTTATTACATTCGCTCACATGAAGATTAAACTTGTGGTTTGTAATCGTCAAAAACGGCGCCATCTGGTGGGCTGGACACGATGCCGCAGATCTGTGAAGCATGGCGTTCTGCACCTGTAAATGATTATTTATTTGCGATATGAATGCTCTAATAATAAGGTCCTACTTGGACAGGAAATGCTGACAACACGCTCTTAGACAAAACATTATTCAAAAGACAAATGACACAAAAGCGTTTAAATAGTTAAATATTTATTTGGACAGAATTCTAAACTTCATTTTAAAAATTATTGTCAGGGTTTGATAAAAGTATTCTTGGAATAAAATATATTTTCTTTATTGCATTTTCTTGCCATTAGAATGGATACCTGATGTTAGCTATTTACAGAGACAAGCATATTTCTAATAAAACCATTCCAGTAAATTTAATTTCATCTGCATATTTCAAGACATACCCCTCTTTTCCCTCCCCATAATTTTCACAAGAATAACAGTTTGTGCTTGGCATAACTTTTGCAGCTTCAATCAAATGTATTATTATATTAGTTACATAGACATATGTACAAAAATGCTGAGTTGAAACTTGTGTCACGTGATCTGGTGGGGGGCTTCAAGCATCTCCATTAAGAAAGTGTCTATCGGTGTGTCACCAATCAGCTTGAAGAAAAATAGGTGCTCCAAACACTTGAGTCCGATGGATCGGAGAGCGGGGAGACGCAATAAAAGTTTAGCAAACCTGCGAAATATTTTAGAGACATTAAAACACACTCAAGACAAATGAACTACACATAATTGGTCTGTAGTGTAAACTCATGCACTGATATGGTCTCATTGGCAAACTCCTAAACAAAATGCATGTACTAAGAAATATTATTTATAAAGTACACTCACTGAGAACTTTATTAGGAACACCTGTACACCTACTTATTCATGCAATTATCTAAAATCATGCAGATATGGGTCAGGGGCTTCAGTTAATGTTCACATAAACCATCAGAATGGGGCAAAAAAGTGATTTCAACCATGGCATGATTGTTGTTGCCAGACAGGTTTGTTTCAGTATTTCTGTAACTGCTGATCTCCTGGGATTTTCACACACAACAGACTCTAGAGTTTACTCAGAATGGTGCCAAAAACAAAAAACATCCAGTGAGCAGCTGGTCTGCGGACAGAAATACCTTGTTGATGTGAGAGGTCAACAGAGAATGACCGGACTAGTTTGAGATGACAGAATGGCTATGGTAACTCTGATAACCACTCTGTACAATTGTAGTGAACAGAATAGCACCTCAGAATACACAACACATTGAACCTTGAGATGGATGGGCTACAACAGCAGAAAACCACAACATGCTCTTTATTAGGACCATAGTGTTCCTCATAAAGTGCTCAGTGAGTGTATGTTTTATTAATAATGATGCCGTAGTATTAAAGGTCACACTTTTAAGTGACAGAAGGAATTAAGAACTAAAACTGAAACTCTGCAGAATGCAGATAAAATTTGAGTACGAGAAATAAATACGAGTCTCTACTGAACAAACACGTCTGTGCGGCTGTACCTGCCAGGCTGGTTGGGGTATTTCTGTTTGGTGTAGGTTTCAAGTGAGGCATAAACCTTCTCCCTAAGTGCCTCTACCTCCACTGGGTTTGACAAGCCTTTGGCATCTATGAATAAAGGCAATGTCCA
The DNA here is from genome assembly GCA_032164185.1 of Moxostoma hubbsi. Taxonomy (NCBI): domain Eukaryota; kingdom Metazoa; phylum Chordata; class Actinopteri; order Cypriniformes; family Catostomidae; genus Moxostoma; species Moxostoma hubbsi. Next base: position 29,541,832 of record JAVLUX010000031.1, on the reverse strand, counting down.
TAATTAATTATATATATATTCTCTGTATATCAGTATATCTTATTTGTGTGCTTATGATCGATTGAAATGACAAGTTTATACAGGCTTAAAGCATGTTATAGGCTTGTTTATTGTTCATTATACTTATTAAAATACAGTATATATATATATATATATATATATATATATATATATATATATATATACATATATATTTAAAAAACATAACTAACTTTTGACCACTTGAAATCATGAAAACACAAAAAAAAATTCATTAGAAGATTACAAATAAAATATCTTAATTCATCTATGCAGCACACATTAATGTACTATTCAGTGATAATAAATAGCACACCAGGGTTGAAGAGGACGATGGCCCTAAGGCAGCCCAGTTCTGTCTTATCCATCTGCATGTCCTTCATTTTAGAAACCAGCTCAGTAAGTACTCTGTCACACAAATACAAACAGAAATCTTAATGTTCTGATGCACAATACATGTTTGAGGGCAAGAGCAGACAAACCTTTTCTAGACACACACATAAACTCATTTTAATAGACTAAACTTTGCTCTGCCTGAGCTTGTGTTGGTAACTGAGATGCATGTTAAGTCAAAGCCAAATCAGGTTGAAGGTTGAATGATCACCTGTTGAAAATGGAGCCCACTCCGGCACTGTGAGCACTACTCCTGTGGACATGGAGGCCTGTGCCCAATAAGATGCCATCTTTAACTGTGATTGAGCGATGAGAGAATGAAGCGATGAGGAGCTCATTCCATCCTATGATGAGAAAAATAGAACGAGGAACAATAACATGATTACTAGAAGGATGATTTACACTCTCACTTTAAGTCTCTGTTTTTCTCTCTCTGTCCCTCCCTATGGATTTCAGTGCTGTTCATTAGTGAGTCAGTGTGATGTTCTGTGGTGACTAATTTAGGAGCACATGTGAAATGTTTGACCAGCAGAGGTCTGCATTTTCACCTAAACGACTAACACCACAGTTCTGTCTGATGAAAAACATTGTAATTTTAAGTACTGTATGTACGGTCCAAAGGTTTGAGGCCACATTGAAATTTGGTATTAAATTAGAAAAAATGTTAAATAAACAATTTTCACTAAGACTTTTGGACCCTACTGCATGTACATACTGTATATGTGTGTGAGTTTCACATACCTGCTCGGAGCAGAATAACTTGATCATCCAGAGGCAGATCGGAAAAATTAGGTATTCTTTTGGCCCACTCCACCAAAGTGAACAATTGCTTGTCAGCTGCGTGGCAGATATTAGTGACTGGATCATTTGTCTGAAGAGGGAAACCAAAAAATAAAGTGCCTTAGTAAGCTAAAGCCAGCAAGTTCTGTAGTGGTTAATCTTTAAACATAAGTACTATTCTATAACAGTTAAATGTGTCATGTGATTATTTCACAAATGTGGCTTACTGAGTTGCCTGGGGTGTCTTCTGTATGTGTCTCAGTCTTGGGTTCGACTGCAAGCTCTGCATCCAGAATCTTATCCACAGGCATGTCTTCATTGAAACTGCTCGTTGATTCCACCTCATTATCACTTTTCTCCTTCCCACGCTGCCTCTCTTCTTGGACCGCTGCAGGGAATCACAGGGGCAAACAAAGCAAAGTAACAAAGTACATTAATATTCATTTTAATTCATATTTAATAATAATTCATTAACAAGCAATTCTGTTCATCTTTCTCTCAAAGTGCAAAAAATTCATCCATCCAATTCATGTTCTTTGCATGAGTTCACTGGTTTTTGGGCTTGAGAGCTGAGAAAAATCCCAGGAGATCAGAAGTTACAGAAATACTCAAACCATCCCTTCTGGCACCAACAATCATGCCACAGTCTAAATCACTGAGATACATTTTTTTCCCCATTCTGATGGTTGCTGTGAAATTTAAACAAAGCTGAAGCTCCTGACCCATATCTGCATGATTTTCTGCATTGCACTGCTGCCACATGATTGGCTGATTAGATAATCACATGAATAAGTAGGTGTACAGGGGTTCCTAATAAAGTGCTTAGTGAGTGTATATACAGACACATTCACACACCTACACACACACACACACACACACACACACACACACACCTTCCCTCTTCATGCCCATGGCCAGGCACTTCTGGTAGCGGCAATATTGGCAGCGATTGCGCTGCCGTTTGTCTATTAGGCACTCTTTGTTGTCTCGACACGTGTAGGTCAGGTCTTTGCGGATAGTTCTCTTAAAGAAGCCTTTGCAACCTTCACAACTGTAAACACCATAGTGCTTCCCTGCAAACACAAGCACATTTGTCATAAACCCCAAAACAGACAGCCCAATTCACTAGAAGTATCTTACATTAAAGGAATAGTTCTCCCAAAAATAAAACTTTGGTCATCATTTACTCACCCTCATGTCAATCTTAACCCATATGACTTTCTTTCTGTGAAATATAATGAATGCCGTAGGACAGCCGTAGGACAGCTGTGGGACATTCTTGGTCACCACTCACTTTTATTGTATGGAAAATAGGTTTGAACAATCTGCTAAATATATTCTTTTGTGTTCCACCCAAGAAATAAGTCATGTGGGTTAGAAGAAATATGAGGGTACACACTGAGAGAATTTTATTACAATTTTTTTAAGTTCCAAAGCCAAGAGAAATGCACATAAATATTTGTGTGTGTGTGTGTGTGTGTGTGTGTGTGTGTGTGTGTGTGTGTGTGTGTGTGTGCGTGCGTGCGTGTGTGTGCATGTTGTACCTGAAGATCGGTCCCCGCAAATGGCACACATGTGTTTGGACAGGGATCCAGGGCTACCACACTGATAGTTGCTCATGTTGCCCATTGGAGCCAATCCCGGAGGGGGCTTGATGTCCTCTGAGCTAGTCACATTCAAAGAGTTCATCTGAGAGAGAGAGAAAAAGAGGGAGGAAGGAGAGAATGGAGGTTGCCATTAGAGATGCACAGAAATTTAGGTGTTGAATGTTTTCAGTTAAAAATGGGATAAAGTGCTTTTTCGGTTTTTAGCTGAAACAGAAAAAAAGGCAGAAAATTTGAACAGAAACACTCACAGCAAGAAAAGGCATTGTTTATGTTGAACATTAAAGACCCCATCCCCAGAAGTGAAGTGATTGCTCTCTTGGTCATTAGCGCATTATTAAAGGGATAGTTCACCCAAAACTGAAAATTCTCTCTTCACTTACTCACCCTCATACCAACCCAGATGTGTATAACTTTCTTTCTTTTGCAGAACACAAACGAAGATTTTTAGAAGACCATTTCAGCTCTGTAGGTCCTTATAATGAATGTGAAAGGTGACCAATATTTTGAAATTTTGAAAAAGTAATCCATAAGACAGATGAATATTTATGCCATTTTTTACTGTCAATCTTTACTTCCACTTTCACATTCTTCTTCTTCTATTGTTTTTGGCAATTTGCGTTCTGCATGCATATCGCCACCTATTGGGCAGGGAGGAGAATTTATAGTAATAAAGGATTTAAATGTTGATCTGTTTCTCAACTCCACCTATCATATAACTTCTGAAGATATAGATTTAATCACTAGAGTCTTAAGGATTGCTTTTATGCTGCATTTATGCGCTTTTTGAAGCTTCAAAATTTTGCTACCCATTCAGTTGCATTTTGAGGACCAACAGAGCTGAAATATTCTTCTAAAATTTTGTATTTGTGTTCTGCATTAGAAAGAAAATCGTACACATCTGGAATGGCATGAGGGTGAGTAAATCATGAGAGAATCCTTTTTGAGTGAACTATCCCTTCAATAAGTTTTGATTATTTATTTTCCCCACCCTATTAATTTTTTTTCTCATCACCACGTCCCCTAAGGGGCTCCATAGTGAGCGCTCCACATGAAATCCATGCTTGATAGTTCAGTTTGCTTTAATCATGTCTTGAGAATGGCACCGGAGAAGCATTTCACCTGAGGAGGAACTACTGTGAACTAGCCTACAGACAGAAACAACAAAGTCCTGGAGTTTTCAGGCAAAATAAATGCAAGAGGATTTTAAATTTAAGAAATTATGACTGAAATGTTATTATTGTATAATACTACTATATCATTTTCATTATTATTGACAACAATAATAATACAATATTAAAAATTACAATAATATTTAAATTAATAATTTGAGAGTTAAAGAGTCATTTGATATTCTATCACAACTTAAGTGAACACAAAAGAGATCCACTAAAGAATCCATTCCACATTCCAAGTCCACATACAATGTGGCAATAGAACTGGCTCCATGTTCACTGAAGATGTTCACTGGAATTACTGTCAATTTTGCTGCAGCATTATGCAGAAGAGTAGATAACAATAAAGGTTTTCTTTAGAGGTTACACATTTTTGGTGTAATTATTTTCTGTCTACTCTAATTTATAATGAAATGTGTAGTTATAGAAAAATGGTTTTGGTGCATCCCTAATAATAACATTTAGAATGTAATTATTCAAAACAAAGACTAATTTTAAGTAATAATTTTCGGTTTTCAGCCCAGTTTGTCCAAATTTTTCATTTTTGGTTTTGGCCAAGAATTTTCATTTTGGTGCATTAATAGTTATCATAGTTTTCATGCAGTGGAAACAGGAGTCGATTCTTATTTTATGCCACAAACAACACACAAGAACATGCTCATACACACAGAAAAATAAACTCCACCTTTACACAAGTAGCTGTGAGAGTGCTGACATAATATTCAAAACAGAAGGCATGTGTTTTATCTCTCTCTCTCTCTCTGAAGAGAATTTACATTTCCACAACATGCCATTTTTCTGCAGCCGGCAGTCAGCCTGCAGGTGGCAGGATATGGCCATTTCTCCACAACATGCCTTGTACAATTGACTGTAAACATGATCAGTGTTACATGGTTTTCTTACAGTTTGAACAGTTACTTTGAGAAAGCAAGTATTTTTAGACTCTGCATGCATGGCAGTACAGATACATACACATACAATTTTTAAAAACAGTACTGCCCTAGACATCCACTATTTTCACTGTAATTGATGTGCTTTTCATTAGCCTAAAAGCCTGAAATGTTTGTGAATGCTTTCTCTAGCCTCCAGGGGGAAATGAGACACACATACTAATATATAAAGACACATAAACTGACCTCTCTGAAACACAATGTCATCTGTAAGACCAAGAGTCATTATTACTTGCCAAATACTGCTCAGTATACACTGTATTTTGCTTACTGGGTCACTCCACATCAACTAGGTTCTCATTTTGTTTTTGAGATGATCAAAGCCAAAATATGAAATTAACTATTGAACGGAAGTATAAATCTAGGAATTCACTAGATGCTTCATTGCACATTGGTGTCAGGCCGGGAGGGGAAATAATTTTATGGAGTTTATTACCTGCGGGCTGCTGAGAGTGTTATAACCCATACTGGGTGTAGAGGGCAAGGAAATGGACGGTGATCCCAAAGATGGGGTGATGACAGAGTAGGGTGAGGTTAGGCCATTCATGGTGGAACCCAGCATGTTCATGGGAGACTGCAGTGGGCAGGAGGAACTGATGACAGACGGATGACCCACCATGGAGCTCATGGGTGGGTGCTGAGATTGGGAAGAATTCAGAGCACTAGTGTCTGAAGAGCCAAAGATGACAAGAGAGATAAAGAAACAGAAAAAGAGAAATGTTAGACCAGAGTCATTAAATGATAATTTGATAAAATGATAATGTTAGAATTATAATTTGATTGCATAAGTGCATATAAACATTCAAGAAATAGTTCATTATTGACAACGTTGAGGGGGTGAGTAGTAGATAATAACAGAATTTTCATTTTTGGGTGAACTATTTCTTTACTTGAAGCAGAATGTAACTGGTCTGTCTGTATGAATATATCATGACACATCCTATACTTTATTGAGCATGCACAGATGTCATAAAACAAAGTAACTATTAGCATCAGCGCAGGGAAACATCATGTACTTGTGGAGACATTAGTGTCTTTGTTGTACAACAATTAGTCTCCTAAATAAGGCTTAAAGCCACTAATTGTAATAATGGGTAGTTTGGAAGACAAAATCGTGTGTCTTTCAGAGTAAATTTAAGAAGGCACAATAACAGTTTAGTGAGAGAGCCCATTAAGCCCTGCAAGGTTTAACTATTCAGTCAGTAGTTGTTGGAGTGCTATATTTAGAGCACCTTGTAATGGTAGTTTGTAAAAGCACAAACACACATTATCTAGCGTAATACAAGGCCACACATAGGGCAAAGGTTGCTCTTTTGCCAAATACAGATAGTGTTGCAATCCATTAACTTGTTTCATCATTCAAGATGAAGAAATTAATCTAAGATTAAATTTCTCTAAACTCTTTTATTTCCTGTATATGGCTTAGAGTAAATTGCTTTACTGATAAGTGCACATTTAAGATCACAAAGATATTCTGACACTGTAACTCTGGTTCACTCTGGCAGGTCATTTGAATTTACTTTTATCAGTTTTGATTTGATTCTTAGCTCGTATTTTACTAGATGGCAGTCAAACTTCAACCATAGTACAAACCAACAATGGCATACAACTAGAACAAAAGTTCTCCTTCAGTGATTTTCTCAGAATATCATTCAAGGAGTGTGTAAACCATCATGCAGAATGTATTAAATAAATACAATTTGTATTGTGTATTTACATCTCCCACCCTCTCCATGCAAGAAAACAAAGAGCAAAGGTGTGAAACTGATGTTTATATACATATTTTATTGTTTTTGTGGTGCCATAGAGAATTATGGGAGATGTAGTTTTGATAAATTACCCCATAAAGGAGAAGTATTTTGTGTCAAGCACATTTTTACAAACTAAATTTTATAGTAAACTTTCATTTCATTTGAGCATTTCATCCAGCCAAACACAGCAACATTTGCTTAACCAGTGGTGTGTTTAGTGTGGGACTATCCATTTATGTAACCAATGTGAAAAGGGGGAGTTTTTGGGAAACATTATTTTGGCAATTTCTTTTGGTGCTGCTTAAAGGATCAGAAGTTACACACCTAACCTTTAATTATAATTAATAACAATATATTCTGCCATTATTCTTTATTTTTCATGCCTCCAACTCAGAAAGAAAATCATTTTTTTCCATTGGTACATCAACATTTTGGTGCCGTTCATTTCCCCTCATCTCATCAATAAAATCATTCAGACATGATTAGAAGAAAGCATCTCTCTTTCCCTTTCTCTCAGTCTCTCTCTAGCTGTTGCAAGATGTATTTTACCAGTTGCTCTCAGTAAATATCACATTCCTTATCTTAAGGCTATGAGGGGTGGCAGGGAAATTCCAATGCTCTAACACATAAAAAAGCTCATAACTCCTTACTCTTAGCCAGTGTCTCTTAGATCTCTAGAGCTACTTGCTCTGGTGGTAAATTGCTTTGCATAATGCTAATAGCTAAACTGCACCACTGTGATCTAGACTATGTCATTGGATAATCTGGGTGAGAACCTGATAGTAACTTGACCCCAAAATCTTAATTTTCCTATTATGAATTAAATTGTAGATTAATATATTATATTACATATACTGTATGCTCTGGATGGAAAGGCTAACAGCTTTTTAATTATATGGATATTACAAATACATTTTTATATGATATGTGCATGAATGTCCTTTTTGAGGAACTGTCCACAATCTGTTTCTTAATATTGTGTATCTGATTTAAGGCAACATGATCGTGTAATGATTAAGTGTATTTGTGAGTTTTAGATAGAAATTCTTCTTTTGTAATATTAGAGGGTAGGGAGACGAGTGTATTTAATTATTTTTCTATCTCTCAAATTCTGACACATCCAGCAATTTGTTGTTAATTAACAACAAGCCAGAACCAAGCAACACAGGGCTTTGACACATTAATATGTTAAAAATGCAGAGTCAGCCTGCAGTGGCTAAATTCTTCCAGGCTGACTTCAAGAGTGAGTCAGTACATATTTACTTGAGCATGTGTTTATGTCCCAGACTCTGGACAGAAGGAGGAATTGGCCAAAGTGCTTTTGGAAGAGTGGCAACATGGCCATCCAGTGGTTCATACTATGGCTTATACTCAAATGACTGACCTTACCGAGCAAGTTCATTAAAATCAGACCCAGGGCCACTCAACCCATTAGGCGACATAGGTGTCCGCTTAGGTTGCCATTGGGGGCACCGATCTACCAAGCCAATTTTAGCCTGTGTCCAATTTGTGTCAAACAAATGCACCCTGCGCATTCTGATAATTTGTTGTGGCGCCCTCCACCGAACATATAGACCATGTACTGATTGCCTTACTAACATACTACTCTTAAAGCTTCTGTTAGTGTTTAGCAAAAACAGTGAGAAAGTATGGACAGTATGCCATTGTGAACACGGCCACAGACTCACAAGCATGGGGCTCGTGAATAAGAGTGATACCCGATGCGTAAAATCACTATTTTAAGTTGGTTCATCTCAATGTTTTTGTCTATCATGCGGGCTGAATCGTTTGAAGCACTATGTCACACAGTAAAACAGTAACTGGAAGCTTTAGAAGACAGAGAACAAAAACAATGTTGAATGAAGTGGATATTTACTTACGATTATTTGAAATAAATCATGCAACTGTATCAATTGTTTGCCAGTGAGCGAGTGCAGCCTGTGAGCGATTGTCTATACTGCAAGTAAAAACATTTTCTACATAAAAGTGTATCAAAATATTAACATTATATGAAAGCACATAAAAGTAACAAAAATTACCAAGTCAATGCCATGTTTATTGTACATGTTTCTTGGAGTAGCCTAATACATAAATGTCATGATATACTTAAAAATAAGTAGTTTTACCATATTGTACCATTACTGTACCATGATACAGTTTGATATATTCGGATGCAATGTGTTGGATGTGAATGTATGTGTAAACCCTGACTTTTAGTTTTATAATGTTTTGACGCTTATTCAGTTTGTTCTTACTGAGTTTCAAAAATGGCTCTATTCGAGGGGCTGCACGATGTTAGCCAATCAGAACAGTGGGCGTTTGTGTTGAAGTTTGATATATATAAGACAATTTCATGACCCCTTTAATGTTTGGCTAGTTTAAGTTTATACATATTGATGATGTATTTAATTATGTGATAATTTTTTTTTTGCATCAAAAATTAATACATAACTCTTGAGGGGGTCTTAGGGTGTCAAATGGGGTAGGACTGGCATTGATCAGACCACAGACCAAGTCTCAAAAGTCAAGTAAGAGTAATACTGCAAATGCATGTTTGCTATCAAATAATAATTATTTTATTTTTTTGCAAATGAGTTATTGGGTCCCTCTCATCACAGGTCCCGGGACATTCCAGAAATAATTTTGTAAAATTTATCAGTGCACTTGAATGTAACAACTTGCTCTGTCTCTGAATCAATTGTTCTTTTCTGCTGATTTCACCTAGGTGGCATTAGCATGTTAACCAATATCCAAATAGATCATTAGGTATTGTTTTACCAAATTTGCTTTCATGTCTGGCTCCATTTTGGTATGGAACGGCAACTTTTCATGATCCAATTAATTACTCAGGGATAATCCATGAGAATCAATTGAATCATTAAAAGTGTGCATAGTGGTTTTATGATAAAATCAAGTTCCACCATCCATTCATCCTGTGAATTCCAGAATTCATCATATGACACTACTCTATTTCTCTACAGTATTTCTTAGCTTAATGACTTTTCACACCATTTCAGAATGTCTTAAGCAACTTCCCATCAACCTCTTGCTGTCATGATCATTCAGATATCACTCTTATGAGAGACACACACACACACACACACACACACACACACACACACACACATAGAGAGAGAGAGAGAGAGAGAGAGAGAGAGAGAGAGAGAGAGAGATTGGTCTGACAACACTAAAGTTAGTCCATGTGCTAGACATTCATAAAGGATTTCACAATGTCTCTGTGCAGTGCCCATGACCTTTGAACAGCTGTCTGGGTGCAAAGTGCAGCTTTTGGCAGACTGCTATCAAGTTCAGTGGAGACCACATAAAATCTCACAGGTCAGTGTATGTGTAATCGCCTTTATGCGCTGTCATAGCATGTTTCGTGCAACACACTGCAATCAATATCTATAGATACTCTATACACTAAAATAAAAGGAGCTGTGTTAACTAGAACAGCAAAGATGTTGGGCTGTGAATAAAAATGACAAAAGCTATTTGACAAAGACCAGCAGCCCTCAGACTGACTTTGAACACAAATACATGGGCTCGAACACCACTGTTATTTCCTAGTCAGTCAATGTGTGGAGTTTCCAATAGGGCGTAGTTAACACCCCCCCCACCCCCCCACACTTTCTAAACCATGTTAAAGAGTTCATGACATTAAAGGGGTCACAAAGGAATAACATTTTCCTTGACCTTTTGACAGTTTATTATACTATAAAAACATACTGTAAGTTTCAGAACTCAAAACTGCCTCCTCAATATAAAAAAAAAGCATTTCTTAAACCAAGCAACAAAATCGGCTCGTTTTGGATTTTTTTCTACTTTGTGATGTCACAGAGATGAATATCTCAGCTCATGACTGCCTCTACAGTAAAACATCAATGCCTACTTTTACATTATCGCACCCTTGGCCTGCTCAATGGTGCTCAGTCAGAAAGGTAAAGAGGGGAGAACAGATGACAGATGGGCCTAATATTCCTGCACAACAGGAAGGGGATTTATATAGGACATGTCTTCTGCCCATCTGGACTATTTTTAAACATTTTCTACATACACATGCAATAGACTAACTGCTTTGACCGTTTTCATGCATTTTGCTCCACTTTTAAAAGATAAAATGTCAAGTTGTAGTTCTTAAAAAAGAACCCATTCTGCATCTTGTTTTTGACTATAAACATGTCCTGGATGCAATTTTGCATCCATCTGTACTATTTTTAATTGTTTGTCAACAATCTCAACTTTTAAAAACACATCTGCTCTGCTCCATTCCATTGCTACTGTTGGCTGAGAGAACCGCATCTCATCCAGAGGAAACAGACAATGGAAGATGGGAAATGTGAAGACCAGGTCTTCTGTGAAGACCAACGTCTCTGGTTTGGTTAAAGCATCCCAACATTAAAAAATAACGACTGAAGTTGAACAGAGTTCCTAATCGCAACCATGCAGGAGGATAAGTGTGAACATCATGTTTCACGGTGGATTGTATTATGTGTGTTCAGCACACTTCATCGTGGATTGCTTATGGACCAGTCACAATATGAGTCAAGATTTGCAAAGAAAGACGGTCAAAAGCAATATTGGACCAGACAGCATAACCGTAAGTAACCAATTCCATTCAGGAATGTTTAATATGTCATGACTGTTTGATATTTATAGTTTATGGTGCTGCTCTGCTTGAGTGAACTGTTTGATACATTCGGATGCAATGTTTTGGGTGTGTGTTATGTTTAAAACCTGAAATTTATTGTTTCTTCATTTTTGTTGTGGAGCTGGTTCATTCTGTTCCAATTTAGTTTCAAATATATATGGCTGTATTGGAGGGGCTTCACAATGTTAGTGAATCATAACAGTGGCCGTTTAAATTGAAGTTTGAAGGAGACATTGAGGCCAAAACTGAGCATTTTAGACAGAGGGCCAGAGACATATCATCTACAGATCATATATTATTAAATTATGAATGTATTGGTAAAAACAAAACAAAAAAACATTATAAGTGGACCTTGGGGAAAATAAACAAAATATATAAAAAAAAAAAAAATAGAGTATGTCACGACCCCTTTAAAATATAATAAAATGTATACTAAATGGGGGGAATACTAAATGTATAGTGAAGAGAATTACAGATACAAACATAGTTGAAGTGAAAATTATGTCAAACAGACAAATGTGTACCTAGGTAACTGTATCTAAAAAAGGACTTGCCCAAGACTTCTATTATTTTCAAATGAAGCTGATTTAGACTAATCCTAACCTAAACATTATGCCTAAAATAAAGATTTTAGCATTTTCAGAATAAATAAAACATTACTAAAGTATATAAACTTTCCGTTTGATTACATCCCCAAAAGTAGGTATCATCATATTTAGTAACCTTCTGGAGGCGTTGTTTTAGCATATTATTGGTTAGAACCACATGCAATCACATACACTCAGAATGAGAGACCACATGGTTACAGACAACTCTGACAACAGGTTCCCATCCCAATTATAAACCAACTCACACAGACTCTTTTAAACACTCATTTCTGTCTTAAATGAAGTTGATCAATAGTGAGTGACACTAAACCTCCAAATCAAAGTATTTTGAAGTAATTTACAAGGAGACCAAATGTCAAGAAGATGGGGGAACAGAAAAGAAAATGGGTGTAACAGACACAGAAAGGTGGAAAGGGGGCTCAAATGATTGAGAAATGGGACGCTGTCCCACTCTTGCCCAGTCTGTCATATTAAGATGACATTAAATCAACCCTGATTACTGCCACGTATTCATAATCCCTCAATGCCCAGAACTACACACACACACACACACACACACACACACACACACACACACACACACACACTTCACACTTTAATTACTAAAATTACTTTATAAAGCACTCCATAAAACAGATCACTATACATTGTTTTTTAAAGTGTAAATGATTAACGTACACACTGGTGTGTTTGTGCATGCAACAGCATCTCTTACACAACTACATGTGCATTTGGGTGCTCGTGCTTTTAGATACATAGTCTACAAGTCTTGCAATCTTATTTTATATATATATATATATATATATATATATATATATATATATATATATATACTACTGAATATGTATATTCATGTTCCCATGTCCTTAAAGGGACACAAATCTCTAACTTCTGAGAACATATCTATCCCATACTACACACACACACACAAAATTTCAATTTGTCTTACTGTAATTATATTTTCTACAACCTAACCCTTCCCCTCATAGAAAACTTTTTTTATAAAATTTTCATTAAGACATTATTTAATATTTTCATTAAGCTGTATTCCTGGTGGGGACCATTGACTGGCCGCTACGATGTAGGCAAAACCTGAGCACCAACACCACAAACCACACACACACACACACACACACACACACACATACACAAATGTACACATGGACTCATCCTATGTTTTCCTTATATACTTAAGTGTAATAGTGCACCGCACTTGCGTCATGTTGGGAATGCCACTCATTCAGTTCTTAGGAGGTTTACAGCATGCATTTTTTTTCTTGAGCGTTGTCTTACACTGCTGGAATGTAGTTTTCTTGAAAGGTGTGTTAGCATGTTTTGACTACGTATTAGGAATGTTGCACACAAAAATACAGTATGATTGCTATATGGTTTACATGTACTGTTTGACATGCTGTTTAAAGGTACAAGTGAATATTGTACAATAAAAGAGAGAGTCTGACCTCACTGAACACTGAACTCTAAAAACACAATGTGTCCTGCTGTAACCTGTCTTACTTCACTTAAAACAAGCCCATTTTGTCACATGCATTTTTAAAATTTAAAATAGCTTATGCTGATAACTGCTATATAGTCATACAAACTGTAAAAATAGGTGAATCTATGTATAAACTGAACATCAGCTGAACGATATAAGGACAGACAGACAAACAGAGAGACAGACAGACATACAGACAGATAGATAATCAGTGTATCCCTCTAGCATATGGCCAAAAAAATGTTGACCAGAGGTGATATGCTGACTTCTTAAAAAAAGAACGAACATTGATCAGTTTCAAAACATCCTGTCATATCATTGTCATATAGCAGCAAATAACCTAAAGCAATGAGGACAATATGGTAATAAATACAATCAAGGGAACCGAGTAATATTTATGATGACACTTAATGACCCTTTGTTGATTTCAGTTGGAATGTGGAACAATTAACAGAGATCAATAGGGACAGTTCCACTGAGCATTGCACAAGAGTTTGTGAAGTCACTGTGTTCAGCCAAATGCCTCTTGTTTATAAAATTGCATCTAATAGGTCACTGAAGCCATAGCAAGTCTTGGGAAAACAACTCAGAAACAGCTGATGACCCCTAATAACCTCTGTGCCATGAGATAGAACACAAAAAAACTGATTACATAGATAAAATTGACTGAAATCAGTATAAAGCTATATTTACATTACATTTGTAACATTTCATGCTGTAAAAAAGTGGTAACCTGCCATTGTTAATTTATAGTTTCTACTTGATCTAACCCAAAAAAAATGTGTTTTTAGGTTTAGTCTTATGTAGTTAGGTTTATTCAGCCATATTAAATCAACAATACCAGCTTTACGATCAGGCAAATGATCCAAAACAACAGTTTCTGTTCCAAAATTCTTAAAACTGAGATTGTTCATAGCTTGAGGGTTTAACAGAGGATCAATGCAGGGTTTCATATAAGACAGATAACAGATATTTAGAAGTCTCAAACATCCACCCCAGTGTATGTCCACACCTCAATCAACCGTCAGATTATATATCCAGTATCCAATATATATATATATTTCACAAGACTATTATTATAAAAAAATATAATATAATCACAAACACAATAATACAATTATCTCTAAACAACAGCGTTCCAACCGATCTCATGGAGAGTTGGCTATTTCGTATGGTCTCGCCGATGTTGTTCGCATAAACTCATACGACTTCATCACGTGCAAATTCCCGGATGTCTAATGAAGTAAATGCGAGTTCCACGCACGAGGCATTAATGACATACTTATTAATGCTTGATACTCGTTTATATGATGCCCTAATCCAAACCCCTTATCTAAACTTAACCAATCAGTAGAGTGTGTAAACATGATAGGAAGCTGTTGTGTGCGATAGAAGCAAGTAATTGTTGCATATTACAATATCCAGCGACATCATTGGCTGTAGTGAAAGTCGTAGGGATTCAAACGAGTGCAGTCTCAAAATATCATCAATATCAGGAATTAGCCAAATTTAGAAAAGTCAGACGAATCCCGATGATTTCGCCATGAGAGTGGGTTGCAGAGTGTCAAACCAAGTGTTGGACTGACTCTTATCAAAGCATGTCTTAAAAGGTTATTGATCAATCCTACCTTGGCAACTGTTGCTGCCTTATGGCCAGACAAGACTTTGCTCTGGTTTAATGCAAGTCTATGGAAAGTATTTTCTATTTAATAATGCCTGCAATTCACTCTATCCGATCACTACTCTCTCCATCAGACAGCGGCAGAACAAATGGTAGTAGGAAAGCTTGCCAGACCTATTGAAGCAACAGTACCAAATGGAGGTGGGACTCAGCAAAGCATTTGGATTCTGACAACATGTTGTATCAGAAGATGAATTGCTGTTAGATTACACAATCGTACACCTTCTATGATATGCTGTTTATATATTACTACAGGGATATGATTATTAACAACGTAGATAAGAAATAATTGTTAGTGATTTTGAAGAATGAGACACACCCAAAACACTTCCACACTGATTACTACCTCAGTATTGTGCAAGATTTATTTGTTACATCAACATTGACACCTCTCAAATAAAGATAGAGAAGAAAGAGAAGAGGGGGCTGAGTAACAGCCAATCAGTGATGACGACATCCATCAACGCTTTCTATTGTGAGATCAATTGGGAGTTTTTCCTTGTCAGTCAAAGTATTTACACACACCTACATACAAACGTCCCTCAACAGAGTTATTGTAAGAGAGGAATGGAGAGAATGAGGGAGAGAGAGAGAGAGAGAGAGAGAGAGAGAGAGAGAGAGAGAGATGGTATAGAAAGAAGGTGAATGGTATAGAAAGATCACATGAAGAAAATAAGTTAAGAGGTGAAGTAGAGGTGAGGGACAGAGAAAAAGAGAGAGAGAGAAATATAAGGGGAAATAAAGAAATGGATCGATCCAAGCAGGCACTCTTAAAATATCCATAGTGCCACTTTGCCTGATCTATGACAGCTGAAGAGCATTAGTGTACAGAGCCTTGCCAAGTACTTTTACTTCTCTACGGCTGAGAGGGGAGGTTACAGATTACACAAAAGCTACAACTGACAAGCCAGGCAAGTATCTGATTGAGAGAGTGGCAAAAGAATAGACACTGGGGAGGGAAAAGTGACAACATGCAGTTTCTACCTGATCTAATGCTTAAAAATGAGTTGTGTTAGTGTAACCTGATGTTAATAATATTTGTTAATAATATGTTAAAATATAATTATAAAATGTTAAAAATGTGTTGACTCGAATAAAACCAGTTCATTTAGATGTTGCCACATGAAGCAAATCCGTGGCAAAAAAAAAAAAATTTTTCTAAAAACAAATACATAAAAAATCAGTGTATGTTGTGTACAGTATATACATAATGCTTCTAGTAATAGTGTTATAAAACAAACTGCAATCTCTCTCCCTTATACACACATATAAACATAGAGTGGTGCCAAAAAGTATTTTGACACTTAAGCCACACTTCAAATTGAATGAATATCATTGTATTAGATAACAAAATACCAAACCAGCTGGCATTTATTTGAAAGTCTGATAACAGTCAAGCACACATTTTGAACAGAATATTTCACAATACAATGTTTGTTATAGGGCTGCATGTTTATGAGAAATATAATAGAATAATATTAATAGAATTTACATTAAAAACTTATTTTTGGGTGGATCACATCCAAAACAAGCAGAGAAATGTGTTTCTGAATAATAAGAAAAGTTGCCTAAAATGGTCATCTTCAGACTGGCCATCTAAGCAGCATAACAGCATTTTATTTACATTTTGAACAAATTATACACCGAAATGAGCAGTGGACATGACGAGGTATTTGGACATTTGTGAGTATCCATAATTAATATGATGAACAGTACCTGTGGCTGCTCTGCTAGGACACTCGTGTGAACATGAGTGGAACTGACTTCATAAATCCACTAAAAAAACACCTTGGGAGTATAAAAGGTCTTGCATCATTTATTTGCTAATTCCACTTTGTTTCATATTTTACTATCTAATACCACAAAATTAGAGGTCGGTTTTGCAGATACCAGAAACTAAGGTGGTGGGAAAGCCAGATAATCGATTAATCTGTCTATCCTTTTTGAATTGTTTTATAGGATGTTAAAAAAATCTTATTCTTTCCTTACTATGATGGGCAGAGACATAGTGCCATAAGAGTCCAAAATAAATCAAATCCTAGATGCAGTTTATTGTTCAACCAAAATCCCAATAATTGCCAGAAAAATAAATAAATAAAATGTGCGGCATGATGTGGGTCTTTTAACTGTAAACAAGCCCTAAACACACATCGTGCTCTTAATTTGAAATGATTCAGATGGCTTCCTTACAATTCTCTATATTTAGGTATTTACGAAATTAAGCTTTTTATAGCCTATATCCACTCTCTGAGCACTTCATTAGGAACACCTGTACACCTACATATTCATGTGATTATCTAATCAGCCAATCATGTGGCAGCAAAGCAATGCATAAAATAATTCAGATATGGGTCAGGAGCTTCAGTTCACATCAACCATCAGAAAGGGGAAAAATGCCAGAAGGGCTAGTTTGAGTATTTCTGTAACTGCTGATCTCCTGGGATTTTCTGGGAACATCCAGTGAGCGGCAGTAGCATTTTACTTTCCATGGCTTCGCTTGGTTATAGAACCAAATCGTTTAACTGTAGAATATTCCAGCACTGGCCACAGAGGAACACAGATACAAAAATAAATAAATACTGTATGGCAACTATAGTATCACCATTGATTTTTGCAGATAACAGATGGTTACAAAAAAGCAACTATCTGCACCGATTAATCAGTAAAACCGATATCTCGGTCTACCTCAACACAAATTCATCCATTTGTAAGTGTCTTAAGTGTCCAAAAACTTTAAAGGCCACTGTACTTGTATATAGAGAAGTGTAAGTTTTAAGGACTATAAGAACACATATTTTGTCAATTAACCTAAAAACATTTCTTGTATATTGTGGTCACATCTAAATAAATGAAACATTACTGAATCAACCTGACTTTATAGTGTTATTTAGTGCTAAGCAATGCATGAATACAAATAAATTGTGTGAATATGTAAGCCACTATGAACGAGTTTCTCTCATATTGCTCATTAACACATTTTTCACAGAAAAATTAAAAAAATGTCATGAAGTTTCCCATGCATTGCAATTTTGCATTACTTTGCATTTATTGTCATTTGTTTCATTTAATATTTATTCCTTTCAGATGTAAAACATTTATACATATAAATTATGTGATCCAAAGTGCATTTGAACAGCGGTGAAACACTTTCTTATGATGTGTTACATTCATCGAGCAGACAGAGAAGTAAGTTTGAAGTTTGGAGCAGAAGAAATAGAAATAAACCTTGTGTAAATTGTCAGCTTTACGCTAAGCTCAAATACTATTTCTAGCCATTTTACATGCACGTGTTACCATGCACGATCATATTCAACACTGCATGAGATATTTAGGTTTTTCAGAGAATGTATTTTTAACATGTTTGTCTTACTGTACCTGGCAGAGTTTTTATTGTCAAAACAAGTGAAAAAAATCTACCAGTGCTGAAGAAGTAATCCAAAGTGTTTAGATTCCGTTACTGACCTTGAGTAATCTAAGGGAATACATTACAAATGACATTTTACAGCATGTATTCTGTATCTGTAGTAACCCTCCCAACCCTGGACATGAGGGTGAGCAAATTATGACAGAATAAGGCTGGGCGGTATGGCGATATATATTGTGGTGACGGGATAAAGTGTCAACTAGTAGAGATTTTTCAATACCGTGAATATCGCGGTGTGTAAATGTCTGTGTGCACAACGTTCCACCTGGCTCCAAAAAATAGAGATGAACACACAGATCATGGGACGACTCCCAAACAAGTAATATGTCAAAATTAATGTTTTAAAATTCATAAAATTAAAAAAATACCCAGCTAGTGAAATCTGGTTCCAGTCACTACATTCCAAGAGAAAATGAGAAAGAGCTTTGTTAATAAAATATGGGAAATATTACTGAACGCATTCTTTACCATAACCTCAGTCTACCCAAACACACTTTAAACTGCACATATCCAATCCAGATCAAATGAAATTATGAATCAATTAGTAATCAAGATGTAAAATCAACCAAAAAAAGTTTGTCCTGTTGTCAGTGTTGAATGCACCTGCATTCAGACCATACACAGTCAGCACAGTTCTCTCATCTTCCCTTTACACCATAAGGATGCACCTGCCAAGCCAAGACATTGACGGATTGCAGTATTTAGAGTTTTAGGAGCAGGTCTGATCACTGGTCTGATAATCAGATACTCACGGTGGCTGTAGTGGCCGCTCTCTCTGTCGTGACTCTGAGAAGCCAACGTCGCTGGATGCCACATGACTGCTCGTGCCACTCCCAAACCTCAACAGGCACAGTAGATTGCCTGTCCAAACACAGACTCACTCTGGTGATGAAACAGATGGGACATGAGTGAAGCAGGATAGCCGTAAGGGGAGTATCCGTGGGGAGGAGTCTGCTCATTTACAGGATTACTTGGATTATCTGCGATTCAATCCAGAAGGAACCGTTTACTGCCACAGATCAGCCTCCCTCCCCCCCCTTGACAAGCCCCCTTCTGCACAGACTGCGGTCTGCCATGACAGAGGCTCAGTGTGTCATTAAATATATCAGTCCAGACAGGCCACCTGTTGCACGACCAGGGATGAAGTGCGCTTGAGTGTCTGTGTGAGGTTAAAATAAAAGGCAATACTTTTTTGTTTGTGATTCAGGTTTATCAACAACATCGACTGGCTGACTTAGGAGAGGTAGAATAACAGAGATCACAGTCCAGATGCATTCTAAACAATCCAAACAGCTTCAGGTGATGTAGATCGCAATGTATGAGGGAATTATAATGCAAACATGCTAAATAAGTATATACAGAAGCACTCTGGTTGTGGAATAAGTGGAGCTGGAGCTGCCGCTCCGATAAGCAAAACTTGTGTGTTGAGCTTCTTTAAAGGAAACACTCTGTACACTCTGAAACAATCATTAATGCAGATATATTTAATGTGTTATAGCGTTATTAAAGTTCAAATAATATGGAAGCAGATCATGTAAATAACTACAAACTCCGAAACTGGCTGAAACTGCACATGGCTAATGTACACTCTGTCGCAGGGACGCTTGTTCCTCGTGCGTGCACGCTTGCTGCAGCTAGATTATAATGTGATGGCTCGTGACTTTTTGAATCACAATATATGTCACTGTGCATTTCTTATAGTGAAGAAAATTGGCAAAACACAACTTTATTAATAAGGGAGAGTTTGTTTTTTTGTGAGTTAAAGATGGATTGAAGTGAACAGAAATGTGAGAGAGGGTAGTCTTAGTCCCATTATACACTACAACAAAATATGTTTTTGATTTGTTTTTGTTTCGGCTTGTTTTCCAATATAAATATCTAAAACTCCTTTAAAACAATGTACATTTTCTTTAGCAGCTATACTGCAGAAGAAAAAATTGTTATCTGAGAATGCTGAATATAATATTAAAAATACAAATATTTAAAAATATCTAAAAAAATCTTTTTAAAAAATGCATTCATATGAGAAGCAGCATGTAAGATATTTAGCTTTTAGAGAATAGATCTTGAATATAAGTATATTTTGTCTTTACTGCACTCACAGATGTATAACCAAGTAAAAAAACCACTAATATACATATACACTTACTGTATATGTAATATACATTCTCTTAAAACAAGTCTAAATATCGTATATGTTGCTTCTCAATTCAATTTATCTTGTGTAAGGATTTTTAGACATTTTTAAATGGAAAACAAGACAATAACACTTGATAACAATAGGATTTTTTTTTCTTTTTTTTACAAAAAGTTTTGTTCCCCCTTTATATAGGAATATCCATTAGAGGTACTTTTCAAAGATGTTTTTTTCCTCTTTATTGTTAGAAAGCCCCTTTAATACAACATTTTAAGTCGGGACACAAGCAGAATAATTGGTTAAGCGCTAATGATTAATCGTTGGAATAATAGTCGAATAATTGTTCTAACAATAGATAGATTAATCGATTGTCAAAAGTGTTGCAGCCCTATTCATATTACTATTTGATAGAACTGTCAATAAAATTGATTTTTTTTTTATGGAATTTATTACATGATATGCCAATAAATTACTAAAATGAATCGCAATTTATTGCAAACATTACAATTTGCAGAGAAAGGCGACCAAAAAATAAATAAATCAATACATATATAGTAATTACATAATTAGGCCATAATAGGGCCTTTATATAATTCATAAAATAATTCACATAAGTAAAACAACATAAATACATTATTATGGCAGGATTGATATTTTGTTTATCATTAATTATTAACAATATTTTTGTTTATTTCCATACTATTAAAAATAGGCCTTTATTTGGCTTACAGTTCACAACAATCCATTTTGGTACAGAATTTGTCAATCTGTTTGAGATAAACTTGTCATAAGGGCTTTTCTAAGGACACATCTATGTACACATGCATAATATTCTGTGCAAATTCTTATTTTTTTCATGTTAACTATTTGTGATGTCCATCAACAGTGCACTTGAATAATGCGACAAGTGCCAGCCCTAATATAATGCTGCGTTCTTGTGTTATTGGAATTATTGTAAATACGAGTTTCCTGCTCGGAAGTTGCACAAGAATGACCCCTCAAGTCGTAATTACGACTGGAAAATTCTGAGATAATTTTGATACCCAATTTTCCAAGTTGGGAGGAGATGTAAACTTTCAATATGGCGGAGGAGAGTACGGTTTCTGTAGTTTATGACAGGTTTTATACATTTTTCTAAATACAGCTAATTGTTAGCTCTTGCTATTTCGGTCATATACATTTATTTATATCAGCAACCATTTGATGCATATTAAAAAATGTACACCAAGAAATTAGAATATATTTGCCCAAAATATTATTATCTTCAGCTAGCAGCCTGAGTAATACATAGAGTCAAAATAAGAGTTCCCCATGTAATACGCATGAATCCTCCATCTTTCCTGTTCTTTCAACAACAAAGCACTTGAACATTGACATACTTGTTATTACCAATTCAGAAGTAGGAAGTAGGCAAATTCCATGAACATGAACGTTATGTGAACGCAGCATAAACCCACAAAACTAGAGGCAACTTCATATAATGAAGAAAAACAAATATAACTTTATTTTTTCCTGCAGGAAATACCAGTGCTTGCAAGGCAGCACAAGCATACTGTTGAAGCATTTGGTAAAATGACAAAGAAATGGACAAGAAAAAAGACAAGAGAAATGGGAGCCAGAAAGCAGAAGACCCTTCTAGCATTAGCAGTTGAAGAAGGCAGGCCATTATGACATCAACATTGGTATTTAAATTGTGAACGTTGAACATTCTGTGCAAGTCATTTTAGCATCAAGTTACTGCGGAATTTTAGGAATGTAATCTTCAATTTCTGAAAATGAATAAAGATTATATAAAATGAAAATACAAATTATCTACAAATTCAGTTTAAATGGAGACTGTATGTTAAGTGGTTTGGGCTGAAATAATTGCAGAGGCTTGTGAGGGGAAAAAAGGTTTGCAAAATATCCACATTGTAATGATGCAGATGTTTTATGAAGACTGTAACGTAGACAAAGATGGTTGGTTAACCCAGATGCAGGAGCTTTATTGAACACACAGATCAGAAAGCAGTCAGTTAAGTAAGGAGGCAAACTTAACTCGTAGATAACAGAGTTGGAGATCACAGGAAGGTTGATGAAGGGTTAGCACAGGAAGTCTTTGGGAGACGAAAAGCTTTAGAAGGACTTGAACGAAGGTTAGAGGAGAGCAGTTCTGCTTCCGAATTCAGCTTCACGTTTAGAACCGGGAGAGCAAGTGAGTCTAGGTTTCCTTGCGGAGACTTGACAGTGAAGAAGTGGCGGAGTGAATATTTATTGTGGTCAGTGATGAGCCATGGATTGGGAACAGGTGCGGTCAATTAATAATAAGGGGAGAGAGAGCGGAGTGTGGAATGGGAATGGGAGTCCGGTGTGTATGTGACATTACCCCCTCCTCCAAGGGCAGCTCCAGAGGCCGGCCTCGACCACGAGGACCAGGACATTGGGGATGATTTGCGTAGAAGCTGGTTAAAAGGGCCGGATTCAGGATGTCATCCCGATTTACCCACAATCTTTCTTCAGGGCCATATCCCTCCCAGTCAACGAGGTACTTGAGACAACTTCTTCGATGTCGAGAGTCCTGGATCTCACATATGGTGTAAACTGGGCCGTCGTCAAGGAGCAGTGGTGGAGGGGGCTCCACAACCCCACCAGACCTAGGGGAAGAGGAAGATTGAGATGAGTGATATGGTTTTAGGCTGGATACATGAAAGGTAGGTGAGATACGGTAATGTGAAGGGAGTTGAAGTCGGTATGTGACTGGGTTTATCTGGTGTGAAATAGTGAAGGGACCTATAAAACGGGGACTTAGCTTTTTGCAGGGTAGGTGAAGTTTGATGTCCTGAGTGGATAGCCAGACCTTCTGTCCTGGTTGATAGATTGGAGGAGTAGAGCGTCAAGCATCTGCCTGAACATTATGGCATCGGACTGCTCTCTGGAGGTGTATGTAGGCTGCGTCCCAGACCCTCTCGCTCTCTGTGAACCAGTGGTGGAAGGTGCATTTGAAGGTTCCCCTGACCAAGGGAATAGGGGAGGTTGGAAACCGTGCACTCATTGGAAGGGAGTTAGGCCGGTTGTAGGTTGGCGTAGGGAGTTTTGGATGTATTCGGGCCAAGGGAGGTACTGGTTCCAATTGTACTGGTTGTGGTGGCAGTAGGTTTGGAGGAATTGTCCAATCTCCTGGATCTTGCATTCAGTCTGTCCATTGGTCTGGGGGTGATATCCGGAGGAGAGGCTCACTGACACACCTAGGAGGGAGAAGAAGGCCTTCCATACTTGCAATGTGAATTTGGGACCGCAATCAGAAATGATGTACTCTGGCAGACCAAAGTTCAGGAAGATGTGGTGGAATAGGGCTTACACAATCTCCAGAGCCGTGGGAAGAGCCTTCATAGAGACTAGATGGCAAGCCTTGAAGAATCGATCTACAGCGACCAGTACACAGGTGTAGCCATTGGAGGAAGGGAGATCGGTGATGAAATCCACTCCTAGGTGAGACCAGGGTTGGTGTGGAATGGGTAGTGGAACCAGTTTGCCAGAAGGAAGGTGTCAGGTGGATTTAGAGTTGTCTGGGAAAGATTGGATGAACTGTAGAATCTCTCAGTAAATAGGAGCAGTGATTGTAGCTTCCGGGATCTGGTCATCCAGGGCCAATTGGATGGGACTAATGATCAGGGAAGATGACTAAATAGTTTCAGGAGTAGTAGAAATGGGATCCAGAGTGTGTAGTCGGGAGAGAGCGTCTGTCTTGATGTTTTTGGACCCTGAATGATAGGTGACGTGAAAGAACCTGGCAAAGGCCCACCGGGCCTGGCGAGGGTTCAACCGATGAGCATCCCTGAGGTACTCCAGTTTCCGATGGTCTGTGATAGCTTGAAAGGGGTGACGGGAACCCTCCAACCAGTGGTGTCACTCCTCAAGCACCAGCTAGATGGCCAGAAGCTCCAGGTTGCCAATGTTGTAATTCTGCTCCGCCGGGAATAACTTACGGGAAACAAAGGCACAGGGGTGTCATTTGGAAGGATTCCCCCCGCCGCTGGGAGAGTATCGCTCTGACGCCAGTGGTGGAGGTGTCCACTTCGACCACGAAAGGAAGGTCTGGATTGGGGTGTACAAGTATTGGTGCAGAGGTGAAGGCATCTCTGAGCCACTGGAAGGCTATGGACACAAGTGGAGACCAGGACAGGTGCTTTGGCTTGGAGTGGAGGAGTGAAGTGAGGGGTGCAGTGAGGGTGTTGTAATTCCGGATGAATCGGCGGTAAAAGTTAGCAAATCCGAGGAAGTGCTGGAGTTCCTTTATCGTGGTCGGAGGTGGCCAAGACTGGACTACCTGTACCTTCCCGTGGTTCATCTCCACTCCCTCTGGGCCGATGTTGCATCCCAGGAATTGGACTGAGGGCTGATGGAAGGTGCATTTCTCAGATTTGAGGAACAGACTGTTCATGGAGCTTTAGCAGGACCTGCGTGATATGATGGATGTGTTCAAGGAGACTTTGGGAGAAGATGAGGATGTCGTCTATGTCTATGATAAAGAAGCGTTGGAGAAATTCTCTGAAGATCTCATTTATGAAACTTTGGAAGACGGAGGGGGTGTTGGCCAGGTCATAAGGCATAACTTGATATTCATATTCATAAATGTACATATGACGAAGGTGGTCTTCCACTCATCCCCCTTCCGTATCCGGATAAAGTTGAAAGCACTGCGCAGGTCCAGTTTGGTGAGCACCATTGCTTCTCTGAGCAAATCCAGGGTGGCTAGAACCCAGGGAAGGGGGATAGCAGGGGATATTTTGTGACCGTCTCGTCTGCAACTTACTCCTCCACAGACTCCGCCCTTCAATTTTTTTGACCATTTTGTTATTTTGATTATATTTTTTTGTTTTGTTTTAAGTGTAATTTAAATTTAGAAATTTCACCATATTTCAATATATGAATTACATTTTTTTAAATCAATGTTGACCTGAAGAAGTGAAGTGCGTGCCGATACAAACACTGTTTATACTAGCCTTGATTTGTGTGTAAATAGATGAACATGATTAATAATACTTACATTCTCTTTAATTTAATGGAGCCTACCATATACACTGAACCAAATTTTCCATGCATATAAAAAAGTGTGTCCATTTAACAAGGAAACAATTAATGCACAAAATACTGTAAACCCATATTTCTATACTTCTAATTCATTGCATATAGTCCATTTACACTACCAACTTCATATGACACGGAATGGGCTGTATAATTGGACGGAGATGGTGCTGGAGAAGAACCTCCCTTGATCTGATTAGGGCCTTGCCACGTGATTTTGACAAACCCACTTGCACCTAGACTTAGCGCATGCTTGCACGAAAATACCAAAATTTCATTGATTTTGTGCTTATGACTTAAGGCATTGCATTGTGCTTATCGCTTGAGCTCTTAAAATTGGGCCCAGAGACTACGACCCCTGGAGTCACAAGTTCGAATCCATGGTGTGCTGAGTGACTCCAGCCAGGTCTCCTAAGCAACCAATTGGCCCGGTTGCTAGGGAGGGTAGAGTCACATGAGGTAACCGCCTTGTGGTCATGATTAGTGGTTCTCGCTCTCAATGGGGGCTTGAGATAAGTTGTGCGTGGATCGCGGAGGGTAGCATGAGCCTCCACATGCGGAGTCGCCACTGTATCATGTACAAAAAAAACATGTGATAAGATGCGTGGATTGACGGTCTTAGAAAGGGAGGCAACTGAGAGTTGTCCTCTGCCACCCGGATTGAATTGTGTAACCGCGCCACCACAAGGACCTACTAAGTAGTGGGAATTGGGCATTCCAAATTAGGAGAAAAGGGGATAAAAAAAATTACAAATTAAAAAAATTAGGGCCCAGAGTGTGTTAAGCTTTTATCAAGGCAGAGAAAAAAAATATTTGAAGAGACTAAAATATAATATAGTTTTGATTTGCGTAACATTTTTGGGTCACTCTATAATTCCCATTTTTTCCCATTTGTCATTAGAAAACACAAATGTAAATGTGTCCCAGATTTAATTACTTTACTATTATTCAAAAATGTAAAAAGTAAAGTATCAAGTAGTAAAGACGCATATACTAATGTCAGAAAATGTCAATTGTATTATTCTTACACCTAAAAAAAACACATATTGAGATCATCTCTCAAGAGTTCTCCCACATGACTAACATCAACAGTAATAAGGCTTAGTTTAAAAGAAGGGTATGTATACTGTATAACAGTTGACACTGATAATCAGAGACGTGACTTGCAGCCTGTGTTGATAAGCAAGTGAACACAGTACCCTGCTACCGTGACATGAGGATCCACATAACAAAACAGAATGTCCTCTGGAATATAGGCATGGTGCTAATATATCCGTTGATCAAAATAGACTTTCCACCCCTGCCCCAGTCTACTTTACTCTAGACTTGTTACATTACCCTGGAATGTTTTATTTTCAGAGCAAGGAGAAAATATAGGCTAAGAGCCAAAATAGCATCTACTGTATGTTTCTAAATAACTTTATCTAGTTTATCTATAGCAGCCACAGTATAATATTGGTACCATCGGATTGTGGGTTATGACTGTCTGTAGGTTAACTGTTAAACTGCTCCTTAAAGGTGTTCTGTATAATTTTTTCAATGTTAAAATTTCTTCTTCTAAAATGCAGAGACAACTATAAGTAAGCCATTTGCAAGTAGATTAACCTAAAAAGTGTAAACACTGTGGCACATTTTAAGCATTGGTCTGTATAAGCATCTTAACCAGCCCGATATAGCAACATTTTCTCAACCAATGCAGTTACTTTGGGGTGGGACTATCGTTTTTTGACCTATGGCATCATTCTCTTTGCACCTTTAAAGGGACTAATCTCAATGCTCATGCAATTCTAATGGAATAAATGAATAGCTAGTGATAAAAGGTAAGCCATCTTTGTGCATAAAAAGAGAAAAACATTAAGACAGCAGAAAGATGGTTTAATCTAGCAAATATAAGCAACTGTGCCCCAAGTTCAGCTGGCAATGTAGCTGGCTAGCTGCCACAGTTTCAATGACTAATGACGTTAGCTAAATTAAACGTCATATTTCTGTATCAATCTTCAGTTAGCCACTAATTTTCCAAGTTGAGAACATAGGCCGTTTCTCAATGTGCATTCTTATGTGTTCTTACATTCTCGTGGACTCATTTGACATCATCATCCACTAACAAACTTCTAAAACTCAAGAACGCAAGTACAGAGAATTTGGCCATATATTGAGAATGCTTTGAATGGTGACTTTTATGCAAGAACCCATTTGGAGTTCCAGAAGTCATAGCAGCACTATGGCGGCAGATGAAGGATATTCATCATGTTTTCCTTTAATATTGTTCTACTTTAAACTCCTGAAAGTCTGACAATCTTTGAGAGACATCATACTCCACCCATATCTGTTGTTTTGTTGGGCATCATTTTAATAAAGTAATAAACACATGGAGTAAACGAGTGTTAACAAACATCACTGGTGTGATGAAAATAATGCTGCCACTGGTGTGTGATAATGCCAGTAGTTCTCCCTCTGGCTACAAATGTGCTGGGACGGAAATGTGCTTGCTCTACAGGAAGATCACAGCACATGTCAAAGTTTGCAATAGATGTGTTCTACGTCTTCCTGTCCTACTGAGTTCGTTCTTCCAAGGTAGGTTGGCAAGTCTGTAATCAGCCTTCTAAGCAGTAAGAAACAACCTTAGTCTAGCCTAGTCAATCAGCTAGTACACAACTAAAATTAACGGGACGGTAACTTACTTCTCAGCCATATTGGGATGCAGCCGACAGACAGTGCGGAACATTAGTCAGTTTTCCTCCTCATTCCTCACCCAGTCAAATTCATCCTTCCAGCTAGGGATGAAAATCCTGTCCCTTTTAGATTCTTTAACCTGCTATGTTCAATGCAGTGGTTCTCTTTTGGGGTTTGCCTTTTAACCAGGTTCTTGGGCGGGTTGTGGAGGCTTGAGAAACATGGCTGCCTATTACTAGATCACCAGCTAATTAGAAAATTAAGACTGCGTGGCTCGCTGCAGCTTCCTGAGGTAATTTTTTTATCTAACTTGGATTGGTCAGGCTACGTAAGCAAGGCCTGCCCATTCAAAAGAGACCTCTGGCTTCTAGTGATGTCAAAAGTACTCAGTCAGTACTAAAATACAAAAACAAAAAAGACGTCACGGTACCATACTACCAAAGTACTGACTCACTTTGATACCCACGAGTTGTCTGACTTACACACAACTGTTTCCAAATGCTCACACACAAATTTGATTTATTTGGGAAAAAAATAAATGTACAAATAATCATGATATCATGATATGTCCTAGTGTGATTATTAAACCGCGAAAGACTGAAATCTTGAATTTTGAGTCTGTATGAGCTGTGTTCTTTAAAGTGAATGTGTGAAGAAAAAAACTCAAAAATCCAAACACCACAGAATCATGTGTGCTGTGTTAGATATGAGATGACAGAGGAGAGCACTTATCCACTGTGAAGCGCACAGCACATGCAAACTATACTGTATATTTATAGAATTAAATCACAGCATTTGCGCTTTAATGATCACACTGGGCCATGTAGCAAACTGTTTATGTGGTGAAGCTTCCCCCAAAGACACACATCAAAATAAAATCTTGATTCAAAATAAAAGCAAGGTGCATGAAATTGGAGAAATTGCAACAGAAATAGATGACAACTGACAAGTAAAATGTAATATTCACTCTATTAATAATAATTATATCTAATAATGATCATTAACTATAATAATAATAATAATAGTAGTAGTAAAAATTTAGCATTATATCACAAGAGTGCTGGTGTCCTGAATAAAAATGTGGTTTAATAAATGCAATGGTATGTTCAAATTATTTATCTATTCAAGTTTGGAATTAATTTGATAAATTGATGATGAAATTAACACAGGACTGATGAAAAAATAAAACATATTTCAGTAGGGCCCTATTTAAAAACACTTAAGCAATGCATACATAAAGCTGCACTATGTAAGATTTTTGGGTTAAAAACAAACAAATCATGAGATATATCTGCCAGGAGACCAGTGCCAAAACAGAACCAATTTCTTCCACAAATTGCTAGTAATTTTAAGTTTAAATCACAGATATCGCAAGAGAGTTAAGTAAGTTATGTAGTGCAGCTTTAATTGAGAAACACTTGAAGGAAACATGCATTTGTTTTAATGTATTATTTACATTGAAATGTAACTTTTTAAATAGACTAAAGGAGTGTCTTCAATAGCACATTACCATGTTAGCATATTTTTGCTATATACAGTATCAATATTGGCTTTGAAAACCATGACATTTCTACTCTATGTGACAGCCTAGATAAGGGGTTTTCAAACTGGGGTCCAGGGGGCCACAAGGGAGTGCTAGGGTGTCCACAAAATATTTCTGAGAAAAAAAGTGTTAAAATGTTGACATTATTTCACGTAATTTACATACATTAATCTAACTGAAATCGTTAGATTAATCACATGGTTTTTTTTCTTCATATTGACAGCCATAGCAAGAAATAAAAATACTATTATAAACTGGTACTGTAATTTCATATATTCTAGTAATACATCTTATTTGTAATGCACTATACTCTGTAAAGCTGCTTTGAAATTTGTTTTTGTTTTTAATATTTTGCTAATTAATTTATATAGTGCTTTTCACAAATTATTTATATAATTTAATATGAATTACAATTATGATTTTTAAATAATTGTTTTTTTCTTTTACTGTTTCTCTTTGGGTTTATACATCTAAAATTACTCCAGCACAAGAAAGATAGACAGTCAACTTTATTCAAATTAATTAATTTACAGTTAATATTTTATCAAATTATTTTGGCTTCAGTACAATACAAATGCCAATTATTTAATTTTGCAAGAACTTTGTAATAAGTGACACAGGCCCAGACTATATCACAAATATATTTTTTTCATTATTGTTGTTTTAATCGGGTTCATGTTCGGTCAGGTGAGAAAAATACTCTTTTACTTACCCATTCAAAAATCCACCTGTCTCGGACAAGCATTAATGTCGAGCCCTGTTGTACTTCAAAAACCTGTCTGTTGCACTCTGTTCCAGTACCCTCTTCACTCACTGAATTATATCCCCTTTTCCCCCTCAATGCCTGACTAGGCTCCTCTGACTCTCCCTGTCATTAATGCCACTGTGACCGCAAGGCTGCTCAGTGAGTAACACAATAAAAGCCTGAAGCAGATGTAGAAAATGTACAGAAACTGGTCTGAGCAGTTTGAAAGCATGTGTACAGCAGACAATACCAATGGCATCAGAGCCATTCCTGTCTGATGACTGTAACATGCGTGAGCCTATGCAGACTGTGTCCTTTTTCCTTTCCACGACCAACGGTTTTCTTGTCTTGTGTCTTTTTGGACTTACTGAGTGGGTTCACATTGTTAAAAGGCAGAGGAATGTTGTAGGCACCTCTCTGACAGCCTAGCAACAAGACAGAGCTGAGAGTGATGACAGAGAGATAAAAATCAAATCATACACTCAAGAACTAAGAAACCTGTTTAGAATACATTCAAGCACTTACAATGCCCTGATAGCTAATATAAAGAGAATTGAAGTCTCACTGTAACATTGTAATACATACAGTAATTAGCACGATAAAATTACTGCACTGTATTTAAGCAATTTCACGCAAGAGTGCTGTTGTACTGAATATCAAACCACAGGTAATGACAGCCGTGATTATCTTATGTGTGCAGTAGAATTCTATATTCATTTATTATTACCATACACTCTTATTGTGTCATGCATGAATACATCTCTCCATTACTCACAGAAACCTCTATACTGTCTCTTTTCTATTTAGTATTAAAACATACTGTTGTAACTTGTGAGTTCACTCCACTCTACTTACTATAAGTATAGTTATTTAACTTAAGCTGTACTATTAGGGGGATCAGGAGAACAACTACATTGTGTCAGATACTTATTTTTCATTGAAAACAATGAAAATGCATTATATTGCTTCTAAGGCACATATATAGTAGGGAAAAATACTTATGCAATATCATATGTTCCTCTATTGTACTCCACTATAAATCTCAGTTATTTTTACAGCATGCAACAACACCATCGTTTTATCGTTTGCGATTAACTCATAAATACATCAACAACTTGATACGCCATCAAATGTCAAATTAAATTGATTTCGACACAAGAGTTTGACAACAGGCGTGCTTTGAGAGCGATCGATGACATCAACGCAATTTAAGTGGCACCCGCATTCACCCGATTGAGGATGTCAATGCACTAGGACTAACCGTGGATCAGCGTTCACAATCTGTCTGAAGTTCATCAGCCAAGTTGTTTTTACGACACACACGCGCGCAGCCACTCGTGACAAACAACATACATAAGATACCCTAGCAGAGAATGAAGAGACAAGGAGACTTACTGAGATGTAAATATGTGTCGTTATTATCCATTCCGAGTTAGTTTGCTGAAGTGAAGTGAACTCCGAGGCGGTGTTGGCTCGCTCGGGGCACCACACAGGGGGAGGCGGGAGGAGGGGTTTTACCATCAACAATCTGATAAGAGATAGGCTGATGACTTCAGCACATGGATACATTGTAACAGTTTTCACGATTCGAATGTTATACTTAATGTTACTGAATAACATTTAAATTAATGTTCTGGTTTTAATAAATTAAGCTTAATCGACAGCATTTGTAGCATACTGTTTTGAGGGAAGGTGCACTCAGTAATTTTTTCCTCATTAAAAAGAAATTATTTGTAATTTTGCAATATATGTAGTAAATCATGATCACTCACATAAAAATGAAGACTCCAGTCATATCAGTAACCTTAAAAAAGCTCTTTTATTGTACATGGAGAGGGTCCACATATGGAGGCTGCCATGTTAGAATCACATGACCAGCCAAATAATACTCCCTTAATCTCAGTAACCATCCTGATATTGACACTTTCACTCACTGATTAAAGTAATCATAGCTGACTGTGAATACAAAATTTCTACAATGGCATCTGAAACTGAAAACTATTGGTTTCAAATGATGCTGCAAACAAGCCGCTAAGTGTCAGTGAGGGTCCAAGATGACACAAAAACAAAAGTTACCGAGTGCACCTTTAATTCAAAAGAATTATAATAAATAAATCCTGGCCTGCTTAGCTAAGCAAGTATTGACGCTGACCACCACCCCTGGAGTAGCAAGTTCGAATCCAGGGTGTGGTGAGTGACTCCAGCCTGGTCTCCTAAGCAACCAAATTGGCCTGGTCCTACTACGGTGTATCCCTCCTCCTTCCCGCATTTCGGCACCAGTGTAAAGCAGTTCAAGGGAAAGGAGGAGGCGAGAACCGGCTTGACAATATAAATCATATTTTAATTATAAACTTAAACAAAAGACAAAACACACACATGACATGTTTCAGGGAACCAAAACATGTGGTAACATCTAAACAAACGAACTATCTTTGTTTAAGTCAAAAATATTATTTAATTTCAACTAAATCAGCCCGACTAGTGACTACATTATGTTACACCTAAAAAAGTAACTTTTAAGGAACAGATCAGGTAGAAATAGCTATTTTTATTTTATTATTTTGTTCTCCCCTTTTCTTCCCAATTTGGAATGCCCAATTCCCAATGTGCTCTAGGTCCTCATGGTGGTGTAGTGACCCACCTCAATCCGGGTGGTGGAGGACGAACCTCAGTTGTCTCTGCGTCTGAGACCGTCAATCCACACACCTTATCACATGGCTTGTTGAACACGTTACCGCGGAGACATAGCACGTGTGGTGGCTTCATGCTATTCTCCACGGCATTCACGCACAACTCACCATGTGAGAGCCCCACTGAGAGCAAGAACCACATTATAGAGACCACAAGGAGGTTACCCCATGTGATTCTACCCTCCCTAGCAACCGAGCCAATTTGGTTGCTTTGGAGATCTGGCTGGATTCGAACTTGTGACTCCAGGGGTGGTAGTGAGCGTCTTTACTTGCAGAGCTACCCAGGCCCCCCCAGTAGAAATTGCTTTTTAAAAGGTTGAATTTATCCAGTATTGTGTTTAGTTTGTTAAGTTGATATTTGTTTAGCTTTCATTTGAATAAACCTATGTTAATGCAAAATATAGCTGTATTCTATCAGTATTAAAAATACAAAAACAAATGTAAAAAATTGTTTAGAATCTAGTGAGATCTGTCTGTCTGCCTGGTTTCATGCATTCTGATTCAATGTGGGGGCTCAGAGACTCCTTGAGATCCCCCCCAGATTGTTCTTCAGAGTGTGGGGTCATACAAGGGTGAGCTATCACTACCTCAGAAGGTTATTCAGATGTCACCAGCATTCACTGTCTTGAACTATTGTGGGGTGAGTGCTCTGGATGACCAGTGACATCACAAGGTCTATCATATTAGGTTTTCAAATAAGCCCAGCCCATAACACAACCCCCCATTTACTCTGCCCCTTCGTTGTAGGAATTACCTACTAAAGAACACAAGAGCATGGTAAACAAGATTAATAGGTTTTTTTTTCAACCTGTGTCACACCAATCAAGGCTTTTATGTGAAACCTCCTTTCTTAAGTCTATTAGATCATGTTAATTCATTAAAGTCAAACTGAAGAATTAAAATGGTCATGTGTCATTGCTCTCTTTGTGTGGGCTTAATGGTGGCACATGGTGTAAGGCCTGCAATTTGTTATCCTCTTCTCTCTGCTCAGGGTTTTTTTATTGTTCTTTTCTTTTAAAACAGTTTTTTGGGGTGAAAATAGGCGAACATAAAAACATAAAAATTACACTATTTTTTTTACATCTTTTTTTTGTTGTTGTTATTTTCAATGTAATTTTCAACAAGTTTTACATTATACATTTAATCGGTTGTTGTTTTTTTTAGCCTGTATTAACCTCCATCGTGGATGATTCCTTTACCCACTAATCTCAAAGATAATCAGACACACACTCTCTTTAACACACTAATAAACAAACATACTAATTAACAAACAAAAACACACACATACATGTTGTTCCGGCTATCCTTATGAGGACTCTCCATTGACATTGATTCCTTTACCCCTAAACCTAACCCTCACAAAAAACTTGTGTAAAACTTGTTTATTATGTTTTTTAAGCAATCTGAATTATGGGGACACTAGAAATGTCCTCATAAACCACATTTATAGTATAATACCCTTGTAATTACCAGTTTGTAACCTAAAAAAATTTCCTCATAAACCAGCCAAACCCGCCCACACACACACACACAGAGAGCTGTCAGTGATCCAAGCCGAATGCAGTAATTCCTTTGTATTCGCAAACCGGTCAAAACATACAATGTGTCCCACCCCCAGCACACCACCAGCCACCTGCTTACTTTACATTATAGTTTTAAACAGCGACAACCTAGTCAAGTGAAAATTATAAACACACACACAGACACAAACCAAAGGATTAAGATGCAAAAGTATCTTTTTCTGTGACTCCCTCATGTTATGGTTCTTGGCTGTATATCCCTAATTTTCTTTCTGATGCAATTTCTTGTGAAGACGCTCTCCTTCTATCAACTCTTCTCCACACTTCAATCATTGCACCGGGCCCAAAAAGTATCTGGACGCTATAAAATGAGTGAATTTCATTGCATTAGTCAATAAAATATCAAACCAAGTGCCATCTGCACACAAATGACACTAGACGGTTTTCAAAACTAACTTAGAGTAATTTTGGAGCCATTATTGCTGTTACTTTGAACAAAGTGGTGTCAAGATCATTTGTAATGATTGTTAGAAGTCAATTCCACTCAAGTTCACAGTGGTGTAGCAGAGTAATCAAAGATGTACTGTTGTTCCATTACATTTACTATGGACATATAACGTTTGACAACCAGAGAGCAGTCTCAATTTTGAACAAGTATAAATTTTGTTTTATAACTTGAAACCTAACAGACTTACTGTATATTTTTTATGGAATGTTTAGCTTGAAACATGTGTTTGGCTTGTATTTCTATCAAATAAATGCCACTTGGTTTAATATTTTGTTATCTAGTGTAATAATATTAAAACATTTTTTAAACTGTGGCTTAACTGTCCAAATACTTTTTCGGGCCACTTTATGCCACACAAAATCAAATTATTTCCTCAAATACCCCAAAGCAGTCTTCTGGAACCTCTAATTCTCCCTTCACAAGCTGTGATGATAAGTGATCCCTCTTCTATGGCGGTTTGGAAGAGACAATGCCCAGCAACTGTTCAACATCATCAATCTCACGGGACATCCATCACATAAACAAAAGATGAAGTGGGCAGAGGACTATGTTTGTGAACTGTCTGTTTGCTTACTCTCTACAGCTCTTTTCTATCTTTAACCTCCATTTATTTCCAGACCTCTGCTTTCTCTTGATGACTGCTGAGTGAAAACACCCACAGAGATACAAGTGCAAATGTAGCACACAAACTGAGGCGTGGGGGGTGATTGTAAGGAGTTGAAACGACAGGAGAATTCTTCAGTTTTAGATTAGATTTACTTTTTCCTTTCACGGGAGATCTTATGTTATATGTTCTGAATTCATTGTCTTACTTGCTGCAAATATAGGGAAAATATAAGAAACAAGACGATTCAATTGCTCTTTCTATGGGTGTCACAGTCAATTGTAATGCTCAGAGTTAGTGTACCCAAAAATTTGTAAATTGACTCACCCATATGTTGTTCCAAATCAATATTACTTTCTTTCTTCTGTGTAATACAAGAGGATAAATTATGAAGAATGTTGATCCTACTCTTTTTTTCAATATAATGAAAATGAATGGAGACAGAGGCTGTCTGTGCAACATCCAACATCTCCTTTAGGTTTACACAGAACTCTCACTTGCTTTTGACCCCTGAAAATGCATTTTGCCTGCTTGTGGATGTACCTTTTAAAATAGGAAAACGTGTTACCTATGGCAATTTATAGACATGGTGGTCAAAGCCCCTAATCCATTGCAAATGGATGTTCTTGCTGAGTGTTACATTAACCCGTTAATCCTCAGTCTGTCTGTGTGAGGGGGCTGGTGGGTTTATACACAATTAACCTGAATGGTCCACTCTAGTTCATGATTGCTAAAATAGAAAAAGCCTGAAAACCCTTCAATCAAACGAGTATATCTCAAAAGACGCACTCTGAATGAGTGGCTTTCAAAGTGCCAATTAAACCTACAGTTAGAAAGATACTATTCTGTATAGCAAATCTTTAATCTGATTTACCAAATTTTACAGACTCAATCTATCAATGATACAGTCTATCATCACAACTTCAGATAGCTGGATTGAAAGGAAAATAATGTTTGTCTATTTAAAGCAACTATACACAAATCTATGGCTATATTTCAATTAACCCTTGTGCGTCAATTTAAAAAAGTTACTTAGAGGTCCTTAGAAGACAAATATATCAGTGTCAAAATATTAAAATTTTAAAATTAAAAATATTAATATTATTTTCCACTTTTAATTAGTTAAGTTTTTAACCAACATCAGTAATGATCATAACTACCAAATATTCTTTAATTTTCAGAATTTTAACCCTTTAAATGCCATTTGTTTTTATGAAACAAACTGTTGTTTTTTTATGAAACAAACACATTTTTTTATTTTTTTCCATATACTTTATTTATTTTAGTTTTTTTTTTGTTTTTTTTTTTTGATTATCACAGTCTGGGATATGTCAATGATTAGCAACAACATTTATTTTGATGCATTTTATTTTGTGTAGTGTCAAATTTAAAAACCCTCACTCTGTACCTTTGAGGACAAAAATGTCAGCGGCCAAATACTGCCATAAAAATATTATATATTAATATCATCTTTCACTGACTTCGATTTTTTAACCAACATCAGTCCTGATCATAACTACCAAATATTCATTTATTTTCAGGATTTTAACCCTTTAGATGCCAGTTTGTTTACATAATGCCACTGTTGGTTTTCACGCACACACACACACACACACACACACACACACACACACACACACACACATGCACACACACACAAACACATTTCTCAATATACACAAACAAAACACACTCTGACATCCATACCAACACACCCACACAATTTTAGCTGCATCATTTATTCAATTGGCCTGCAGTGCTCTATAATAAAAAAAATAAAATAAAAAAAAATTAATAAAAAAGGAAAACAGGAAAAAAGCATGTATTTGCTCCATAGGCTAAACATGAGACACATTTTGCCATCTAGTGGAAAATATAAAACATACAAATTTTTAAGCCAGAGCTCTGGAATGAAAGCTTAACATCATAGAAGTCATTATTTTATGCTTTAACGGCACTGGATACAAATATTTTCTGTCCTGAGTGTAACTATTTTGTGTACACAGTGTATTATAGATGTATTATAGGAACTGAGATTGAAATATCAAACCCCCGGCACCCCCCCCCCCCCCCCCCCCCTTGGCATTAAAATTATAAAGACAAAAATGTACCGAAGGTTGCACAAGGGTTAAGGACTTTAAATTGATATACTGTACATGTTAGTGGGTCTCTAGATTTCATGGATACTTTAGTTTAATACACATTAGGTTTAGTTAGAAAACACAACTTTGGAAAAGTGTGGGAGAGGTTCAAATTGGGCTGAGATTGTTATAGACCACATCAGGTTAAGCTAACCATGTCCTAGGAAGACCAACAAGATTATGGCTAGCACCTGTTCCAGATCTTCAAACCAGCCGGTGTGACCTGATGGTCTGACATTTAGTAACTTTACAGGGGCTGTGAATATCCTGTGAATGAGCAAGCCCAACAACTTAGAAAACAGTCTCAATGTGTACTATTGGAATTATGTAAATTGTGTATCAATTTAGACTCAAAAAGTTCCTGAAAAAATAATAATGTGTATCTTATGTGTAGATTATGTACTGTATTATGTGTAGCTTAACATGTGCTTTGTTGCTAGTCATGAAATTTCAGTGTGGCAATAAGGAATTCTGTTCTATATCATCTCTTTGATATATATAAAATAAAACATCAAAATATATCACAATATATTCTATTCTATTTTTTGAAATTGTCTTGAAATTTAACTCTATCTGAGCATTTCCTAGATCCATAAGTGATAAATATACGTTTGTCGAAACCCATAAATTTAAAAAGGAAATCCAGTGACCACGGTTGGCTAGTAACACATATCCAAATGTCAAAGTGTCATTTTTCAGGACAGAAAAGACTTTGTCATAGTTATTGCCCTATGTCTATATTTGTAAGAACACAATCTCAGTACATACAGTATTTAATATTGTGATTATAGTAAGTAGTATACATTGTGATTAATGTTTTGACTGGATTAGGCAAAACAATAAAACAGAGAGCAGCAATCAATGTTCATAAAAGTCTGGGGGAAAGCTGCGTCTAAGAAAAATGTTAAGATATAAAAGTAACTTATTGTACAGTATGAACACCATACAAATCTCCAATGGAACATCGCCAAGGTATTATGGTATCAGCTCATTTTGTGCAACACCGATGGTAGGCCATCAAAAGAGACTGATCTAGCTAGTACTGCCATCGCGCGTCGTAGAGATGAAAAACAACAGGGATTTTAAATTAAAAACTATGTTTGTCCCTCTCCGGCATCCGTCGAGTTGCCGTAAAGCCAGACGTGTACTTACACCACTATTGTTATGTAGTTTCATCAGAAACGGGAAATCGCGTGTTTATAATTATACAAAGAAGTCACCGATAACCAGCGCCTGTGTTCAGTCTACTTGTTTAATACTTACTAATGTATTCAAGGCATAATGTCGTCGGATTTGATATTCGTGAATTCATCGTGTTCATTAATGAATAAGGAAGCGGAGGAGGATATTTCCATCGATCAGGATGGAGAGTGGGGTAAGAGAAGTACTTTCTAGAAATGCCCATGACAGCGCGTAAGCTGTGTCTTCGCGTGCTGTACTGTAATATACTGAAATATATTAAAATATGTATTTTCTTACTGGGACGGTTTTAACCAAATTTACTGGTTTACTATTTAGGAGACTGACTGGTGAACCTGTTTCTTATTCATCCACAGTGATGCAGCGAGACTACTTTAATAACAGCGTAAACCGCAAAAAACGTTAATTATATAAGTTCAAACACATTTTTTTTGCACAAAGAACAAACCTATTAAATTAAAGGGTATTTGAATTAGGGCTAGGTAAAGAAAGCTGAACTCAAACTGCTGCGTTACAAAACGCGTATTCAGTCAAAACAAGGTAAATCAATTGATATATTTTTTTGACTTGCTGTAAACACTTTGGGGAGTCCTTCTCATTTTTTTCCCTCCCCGAATTGGAATGCCCAATTCCCAGTGTGCTCTTTGGCCTCGGGGTGGCGTAGTGACTCGACTCAATCCGGGTGGCGGAGGTCTAATCTCAGTTGCCTCCATATCCGAGACCGTCAATCTACGCATCATTGTGGCCTGTTGAGTGCATTCATGCGGAGACATAGTGCGTGTGGAGGCTCCACACTATTCTCCGTGGCATCCATGCACAACTCGCCACGCACCCCACCGAGAACAAACCACATATAGCAACCACGAGGATGTTACCCCATGTGACTCTACCCTCCCTAGCAACCGGGCCAATTTGGTTTCTAAGGAGACCCGGCTGGAGTCACTCGCTGAGCTACACAGGCCCCCGGGGATTCCTTCATTCAATTATGCCAATCCTGTGATTGGCAATGGTGTCTGAGCCCCTTCCCTTCGGACATGCAGTTGGCTTGGTTCTACAACCAAGCGAGGCTTGCAAAGAAAAATGACACTATATGGAAACGTGCACCATCAGTACATACATTGTGTCTCCAATGTCATACCTTATGAATATTTATAAACCTCGTTTCTCATTCAACCTTATCTGGTGAAATATATATGCTATAAAAAGATTCAACTTGGTAAATAAAGAATTGTATCGGAGCCAAGTCTTCGTCAATTAAAAAAATGACAACAGTGTAAGAAATGCTAACAAAGTTGGCAAATATAACAAACTTACTAAGATCAGCTGCAGAGGACACCGGCGATACACTGTTTATCATGAGTGTTACTGCCTGGATAGTTAGCAGGCTGGTCGGTGTCCGAGTCCAAATCATCGTTGCTCCGTCCACTGTCACTTTTGCATGTCCTTCTTATAGTCCTTAAGTGTTTTTCAATTTGTTTATGATGTGGTCAATTGTCTGATTGAAGGCAGCGTGCATCATTTTGTGCTCTATCTTCATTCTCGTTGAGTATTTTTTCCTTTGCGATCTCTCTAGCTTATCTCGGATCTTTGTAGAGCACTCGTTTTGCCGTGTTACCTGCATAGAGAGCAGCAAGATTTTGGGTCCGTTGTGGAGCCAGGTTTTTCGGCACCGGAACGGCCTTTTCTGCGGGGAAATGCCCGTAACAGTTTCGAGAATTCGCACCGGCCTAGGAATCCGCACCCAAACCATGTCGGTGGAAAGGGCTATCAGTACCGAGTTCTTTTCAACACATTTGAGAGTAAAAGTTGTCCAAAGACGAGATCCACACAACCCATTTGCCATAGAATTTTTTTTTCTTTTATAGCCCTTTATATTCTCTACAGTCAGTTGTTGATCAAAAACAACAAAAAATAAACATTTAATTCTAACCATGCATGGTACAGATTAAACTAATTTGAGTCCTCTCTCATCAACATGCACTCATCTACAGATGCTCTTTACAGAAATGCCAAAGAGACAGTACCGGTTTTAGCACATGCTCAACAAATCCATATAAACAACAAATAATATAACAAATTATGCAATTAAACAAGAAACACGTTACAAAACGTGTGTGTGTGTGTATATATATATATATATATATTGATTGATTGATTGCATGTATTTGTTCATTTTTAAAAAGCCACAATAGCGAAAAGCGAATAAAATATAATTGATAACATTTATATGAAAACATAATATACCTTGTTAGAAGGAATGCTGTATAATTAACAAACTAGCTGGGAGAGAATTAATCCCAAGCAAATGGGATATTATAACTGAAATAGAATCATATGAATCGATATCTAATCGAGACCTTGTAAATCAGAATCAAATCGGGAAATCTGTATCAATACCCAGCCCGAGTGCATTCTGTTTTAGATTCAGATGACTTTATGGCCAGTAAAATGCTTTTTTGTCTTTATGTCCTTGTTTTTTTGTTGTTGTATAGTCTCAAGTTCAAAGCACTGTCTCTTGCTTGTATAGATATCAGTTTGTTTGATGAGCTGGATGGTCTTGGGGATGCTGATGAGCTCTTGGAGGCATTGGTGGAGGGTGTTTGCTATGTAAGTGAAACACCAGCAAAGACAACTGATCAAAATATTTAGTCTCTTTTCCAGAGAAGCTTTTAGAAAGACATGAATATTTGTTATCATTTAATGCATTTTTAATGCGTAAAAAAATATTTCATTTTAACAGTCCTTTGCTTGATTACAGAATTGACCAGAGATTAGGGAGGAAATATAAGAAGTTTAAGCATGAATGGATATAATTGTGGATCTGTCCTCCTTTAGGACACCTATGCACCTGACCTAAACTTTGACATCGAGCACCCAACATGGAACTCAGATGGATGGAGAGAGAATAGCAGCCCTCGATCTGGTACCGAAATTTACGATGCACTGTACTTTTATTTCACTGTTTTCAATTGTTTTTCAATGTTTGTAGCAACACTGAATTGAGAATAACTTTAAAATGTCACCAGCCAACATTTGTTATTATTTTTGTATTAAGCAGACATACAGCGGTGCAGTCTGAGATCACATTGATTTTTTTTTTTATTTAATCATGGAAATAAACAGTAAATTATACGATTTGGAAAATAAAAAAATGTTGAAGGAATATATAAAATTCTGCACTTTTGCATGGTCACTAATCGAATTTGTGGCATTAGCCATGTTCAGTTCTTTGTACAAAACATTTTCTTGGTTCCATTGAAGCACACAAGATGCTCTTTTGAAAATTCAGAAATATTACTGGAATAACATGGATCATTGCAAAATGTTCTAGAGATCTGATTTCAAGGTGTTTTCCATCCGTGTTGTCTCTGCTCTTACAGATGGTGATGTAACAGTGGACTCACTCTCACCAAACCACACGCTTAGTTCAGTGTCCTCACCCGCGTCAGTGGAGCCCCAATCACCATACTCTACACATGTGAGTCAAACTCCACATCCAAAGCAAATATACACAGTCTTTTAG
The DNA here is from genome assembly GCA_032164185.1 of Moxostoma hubbsi. NCBI lineage: Eukaryota > Metazoa > Chordata > Actinopteri > Cypriniformes > Catostomidae > Moxostoma > Moxostoma hubbsi. Next base: position 29,498,954 of record JAVLUX010000031.1, on the reverse strand, counting down.
CATTTCTGCCCTTTGAAATTTGCATATGATTTGTCAGATATGTAAAGATGTTTTTGTACTGCTGTTGTATGTCTATCCTCAATTTATTGTATCATGTAAGAGTATTAATGGCTCTTGATTTGTTAAGAAATGGAGACAAATTTACATTTTATGCCTTTGTAAACATTTGCTTAATGACTTAAACTGTCAGATGCCCATCCAGTGTCCAGATGGAGTGTGTTTGTGCTGCACTGTGTCTGCCAGCTGCACTGGTTCAGAGGTCAAGAGGGCACAGACACGCACAAACCCATGTGAATTAGGTGTCTAATTAAGACTCCAATGTGTTGACGAATGTCTTAATCGCTTCTCAGCACACCATGAGACTAATTATTCTGTCTCATTGAGATGCCCAGCCTTTTTTTGGAATATGTGTGCTGAGAGTTCCAAGGTTTATAAGCAAAATCACACAGTGTCTCAACTCACTTTCAAGGTTCAAAGAATAACTTAAATGCAACTATTAGGAAAAAAAACTTTGTTCCAGTGAAAACTTGCACCTTCAGCATGATATAACATCACAATTTTGATGAGAAGAACCAAAAATGAAATACGAGAATGCCTATTTACTTTCATAATGTATGTTGCTGGGCCTATTGTGAAGGATTATTTGGTGCAAGTTATTCCAAAGAATTTTTCTTTATTTGTCTTCATAATCTTTCATCAGAATCTTATAACTTGCCATTCCTCTGAAACGACTTTCCTTTACCGCTGACATCAAATAACCAATAGCCAAATATAGGGCTGCCACGATTATGAAATCTGGTTGACGTTTAACTATCAAACATATAACAAATGATTATGGTGATTAGTTGTCTGTTTTAGGGCTTTCACGTTTATGACGGTTAATTGTCATACAAATTGTCAAACTTCTTAAGGTGTATGTGTGCTTCCTTAGGAAGTCATAGATTCACATTTAACTTAGAACCTTATAGTAAAATAGAGATGTGTGATTTACTTTTAAGACTTTATAAACTTATGAATTACACGGAAAAAGAAAAATATTTTAAATAGCTAAATATTTCCAAACACTTAAAAATGTGTCTGTTTTTGGACAACTATAGTCTTGGTCCATTTTACAATTATACTGTTGTTTTTAGAACCTAGCCAAACTTAGAATAGCTATTATAGATTATTTTATATTGTATTGTATAGCCTATTATATTATGTACTAGATTCTTCACTTTCTCGCGTTATTTTAAGGCTTTCCTTCAACCCGTGATGACAGAAGACTCAAGACAGAGATCCATATATTTGAAAATCGGAATATTCTCATCATTTACTTACCCTCGTTCCATCGCAGATGCGTATGACTGTCTTTCTTCAGCTGAACACAAAAAGATGATTCCATCTCACACACACCTATATATACAGACTGATCGAAGTCTGGAGATCATGTGTCGGCTGCATGTGTGACCAATCAACAAAAAGGCAAAATAAGGATCCCCAATCAGAGTTAAATTAAACAAGAGACATTTCTTAATAATAACAGATTCAAAATCGTGCATTCAAGCTCTTGCATCACTCAAAAATGACCACCCAGCTTCAAAAATGACCACCAAGATTTTAAGCAAATTGTCAGCTCTGGAGGCACAGAATTTTAATATTTACTTTTGCTGGGTACCTGGCCATTATGGAATCCGAGGAAATTAACAAGCAGACTTGGCTGCTTTTGAAGCACTTTCTACAGATCATAAAAATGCTCCATGCCACCCTTAGATATGAAACCTACCATAACCTCTTACAACATCAACAAATGACAAACTGAATAGGATCAGTGCATTACAAACAAATTGCATGAAATCAACCCTGTAGTGGGGAAAAAAAAACGCATCTATAATTTCAGTAATTGCTGGGATCAGACCATTAACACCCATTGCCGAATTGGAAGTTCCAGACTGCACACATGTTCTTTTTTTATTATTATTATTATCCCCTTTTCTCCCAATATGGAATACCCAATTCCCACTACTTAGTAGGTCCTCGTGGTGGTGCGGTTACTCACCTCAATCCGGGTGGTGGAGAACAAGTCTCAGTTGCCTCCACTTCTGAGACCATCAATCTGCACATCTTATCATGTGGCTCGTCGTGCATGACACCGCGGAGACTCCGCATTTTTAGGCTCATGCTACTCTTCGCGATCCACACAGAACTTGCCACGTGCCACATTGACAGGGTGAACCACTAATCGTGACCACGAGGAGGTTACCCCATGTGACTCTACCCTCCCTAGCAACCGGGCAAATTTGGTTGCTTAGGAGACCTGGCTGGAGTCATTCGGCACACTCTGGAACTCATGACTACAGGGGTGGTAGTCAGTGTCAATATTCGCTGCATTAACCAGACCTCCACACATATGTTCTTAATATCAGATGAAGATCCACCGTTATGTACGGCATGGTAGAATACACTGTCCTTGAATTGTACTTTATTGGATTGTGCTGGATTTCTTTCTTTTAGGAAATAATTTTACACCACAAACTCTTTTGAAGAGCTTTTTAACAAAGTCAACCCTGAATCATTTTTTGAGTTCGAGTTCAAGTTTAGCGAAAATATATGTATATACTGTAGGTTGTTTTTTAAACACTCTACCTTCTAATATTTGTTGACTTTTTTTCACCATGAAAATAGCCTTGAAAGCTGGCAAACTAACTACAACAGAACACAAACAAAGATTTTTGGAGGAATATTTTAGCATTCTACATGTTGTTTGAAGCGCCAAAAAGCACATACGCCCATCATAAACGTAATTCATACGACTCCAGTAGATTAAGGAATGTCTTCTGATGAGAAACGCTAAGTGTATGTAAGGAATAGATAAATATTTAAAACTTTATATCTCGCGTGACGCAAGCACGTTAGCAAGTTCACACAAAAACATGAAATGTGAAAAAAATATGGAAGCACAGTGTTGTTGTCAGCATACATAGATTCCTCATTTGACTGGCTTGGAAATGTCAACTGCAGCACCATCTTGGAACAATCAACAAGGAGAGCTGTTTGATTGCATGGGAGAAGATGCCTCAGACTGAGCTCCTTGCTCAGACCACTGCATAAACTTATTTTGTGTGGAAACAGTATCGCGATCCATAGGAACAGCTGCTAAAAAGGTATCTACATATGAACAACTGAGCAGAGGAGGCTTACACGCTTGTGTTACAGGAGAGGCAGTGTAAACTTTTTACTATAATATCCAGCAGAAGCGAGCGTCATAGTAAATAAGTTTTAATCATTTATCTGTTTTTATTACACACACAGCGTTTCGCTTCGAAAGACATTAATTAATCCGCTGGAGACGTATAGATTACTTTTATGATGGCTATATGTGCTTTTTGGAGTGAAAAATTTGACACTCATTCACTTGCATTTTATGGTCCTACAGAGCTGAAATCTTCTAAAAATCTTCTATTGTGATCTGCCAAAGATAGAAAGTCATACACATCTGGGATGGCATGAGGGTGAATAAATGATGAGAGAATTACACATTTTGGGTGAACTATCCTTTTAACCTGTGTATAAACTCGCAATGACCACCAACACTTGTCATTAATGAGTGAAAAAGGAGCGCTTCGCGTTCAATGTCAAAATACTCTATTCTGTTTTTGCGTGAGTTTAGCTCAAATGTTTGCAGACGGCAAATGCATTATACAGCCTTTTTAATCTCCAGACGTTCTTCAGGAGCTGCTCTTGTGGCACGCGATGCTTGGAATGAGATGCTTGGAGTTCATTTGAAGTGCTCACATAATGGAAAATAGCCACGGTTATCTCAAATAACCATGATCAGGCAGATAGTTTAATAATCGAGACAGGGCTAGCCAAATAGCTACAGTATTTAGTCACTGGTTTAGTGAACTAAACTTAGAAATATTAGAGATCTAACTTACATCTTTTCTTGTGGAATATCCAGTTTCATTCTAAAATAAGAAGTCATTTTTTAGGAAATGGGTTATGAACAGCATTTCACATTAACTTTAAAAGTGTTTTTATAACACGCTTTAACTAAATGAGCGCACCCCCTGCAGGTCTCTGTCCCTCAATAAGAGTGTTGTTACTATGAATTTTAGGAAGACTGTTGTGCATTTTATGTCAAATAAACAGAAACATAATTGAGCCTTATCAACATTTACCTTTTCAGGATGAGGTGCTGTCTCCACTGAACTGGCATTCTCAGCCCTCCCCGCTGTCTGTCTGTTCCGACTCAAGCGGTTGTGCTGAGCCACCCGTTAAGAGGAGGCCACCCAAAAGGACCAATCAGGCAACAAAAGGTCAGTACTCATATACATTGATAAGGCATAGCTGAAACCTCCTTAATTTCCTTATTTAAATCATTTGTTTTCTATTGTTCTTTTATTCGTAATGAAATTGATTAACAATACTGTTGTTCTCACAGCAAAGCTTGTCCAGCCAGCTAAGAGGACCATCCAGATGAGCCCCAAAGTTTCCATACAGCCTAAACCGCTTATAACTGCGGTCCCTATCGCCCACGCTGCAGCCCCTCTTCAGACTAAGACCATCATCATCCAACCTCTCCAGACCGCAGTTCTACCTGTGGTGAAACCTCCACCTGTCACCATTCAGCCAACACCCCCTGCAGGTGACAGCAAAACATTTTTTTTAATCGGCTATAGAATGCATGGATCATATTTTCTCTCCATGTTTTTTTTTTTCCATTTACAAGGTCATATAGGCAATTGTTCAACCACTTCATGCTATATTGTAGTATTCTGCTCATGCATAGAAATACCAGCAGGTGGCGCTAAGTATAACGTTTTGGGGTTATAAATTTTATCTTTAGGCAAATTAGATCACTGTTGAATGCGGAAAATGCAGGTTTTTTTTTTGTTTTTTTGCAAGTGTATTAATTTTGAGGTTGTGCTTTATAGAGATTGTTTTTATTTATCTGTTTGTTTGTTTGTTTGTTTTTTTAGGGTTGCTAGGGAAATCTGATAATGTTTGTATTTGCAGTACAAAACAGATTGCTTCTTACTGTAGAGAACGTTAATTTGTTGTAATCGAGCAGAGTTGGAAAAATAATTCTGTTGTGATGAAATAGGCAGCTCTGTTTAGTGTCTTGTGTGTATTAACCTACTGCTGTCAGGCATCAACTTCCTCTGGCAAGCTCCAGTTTCTTCACCGCGAATATAAACATGTACCTCACACACCTGGAAGCACCAGTACAGCAGAAGACAAGAGCAGCCTAATGCCAATAATCTTATCCTGTAAGCTTCTTATCTGGAGCACCAGAGACTTGATTTAAAAAATCTATATACTTTAGTGTGTGCAAACAATTGCTTCTCACTCAGTTTTTGAAACGGTATGATAGAATAAGGCCTATTATATCATTGCAGTTTTGTTTATAAATGTTATGTCACACAGTGCATAGTAACTTTTCAAAAAACATTTACTTGTTCATTTCAAATGGTCCTGCGTTTTCACAAAATATATTTTTTAAAGTACATATGTAATGACCGTTATAGTCATTCAAACTATATAATAATTATAAAAGAATCAGCAAAATGCTTTTTAATATGGTTTTAGTTAACAGTGTAGAAAGTCACTGCAGAATGTCAAGTAAAGTTTTTCTGTCATTCCAGCCATGTACAAAGATCAGAGGATGTCACTCATGTTTTAGTATATAAACACTCACTGAGCACTTTATTAGATACATCTGTACACCTGCTTATTCATGTGACTATCCAATCAGCCAATCGTGTTGTAGAAGTGCAATGCATAAAATATCACCGATACTTGTCAGGAGCTTCAGTTAATTTTCACATCAACCATCAGTATGGTGATAGAATGGGATCTCAGTGATTTGGACCGTGGCATGATTGTTGGTGCCAGATGGGCTGGTTTGAGTATTTCTGTAACTGCTGATCTCCTGGGATTTTCACACACAAAAGTCTCTAGAATTTACTCAGAATGGTGCCAAAAACATCTAGTGAGCGGCAGTTCTGCGGTTGGAAACGCCTTGTTGATGATAGATGTCAGTGTAGAATGGCCAGAGTGGTTCGAGATGACCAAATGGCTACAGTAACTCAGATAACCACTCTGAACAATTATAGTGAGTAGAATAGCATCTCAGAATGCACAACATGTCAAACCAGAAAGACCACTCTTTGAACCTTATTAGGACCATAGTGTTTTTTATAAAGTGCTGAGTGAGTATTACAGCAGTACAAAATTGCAACAAAAGTTCAGTCTACATTAATACTGTGTCTTCCATTAATACTGTGCGCTAGAAAATATCTTTATTTGTCACTTTTACGGACTGGGATTTTACACATTTTACAAAATTGTTGCCAACCGCATAAATTGAGAGCCCAGTAGAAGCATCAGCCAACCAGTCGCTTCAGCAGTGAAATGAAGGTTTGGGACTTGCAGCATTTCGGACCGCACAGCCCTGCAGAGGATAGTGAGGACAGCTGAGAAGATCATCGGGGTCTCTTTTCCCTCCATCAAAGACATTTACAAAAAACACTGCATCCGCAAAGCCACCAGCATTGTGGATGAACCCACACACCCCTCACACAAACTCTTCACCCTCCTGCCATCTGGCAAGAGGTACCGAAGCATTTTGGCCCTAACAGCCAGACTGTGTAACAGCTTCTTCCCCCCAAGCCATCAGACTCCTCAATACTCGGAGACTGGACTGACACACACACACACACACACGTGTCCTGAGTTGCACTTTAATTATTGTCACTTTATAACTGTCTGCTAACTCAATAACTGCTATGTGCATAGAACACTATATCATGGTATGTTGTGTTTACATTTGGCATTTTTAGGAACTGTCATCTTTTTGCACTACTGTGTGTACTGCTCGGCGCTGCACTGTCTCTTACTGTGTCTATTGTCCTGTTCATTGTCAGTAATTTATTGTACTGTCCCATACTTTTGGCACACGTTTGCATGTACACTTTATATAGGTATGTTATTTAGTCTGTGTAGTCTCATGTGGTTCTGTGTTTGTCCTATGTTTTATATAGCACCATGGACATGGAGGAACGTTTTCTCGTTTCACTGTTTACTGTACTAACTGTATATGGTTGAACGACAATAAAAACGACTTGACTTCTGCACAATACATTAAATCACCTTGCACATAACTGCATATCTATTTGAACAACATTATTGCCCTACTTAAGTTTCCACTATTTATCTGTTGTATCTTATTTTATATTCTTATTTCACTGTTTATGAAGAAGCTTCTATTGCCAAGAGAATACAAAAAATACACATACAACATATACATACAAACATTTGAAATGTGTGTGTGTGTGTGTGTGTATGTATGTATGTACAGTATGTATGTGTATATATATATATATATTATTTGTACAGTATCTCTCAAAAATGAGTACATCCCTCACATTTTTGTAAATATTTGATTGTATCTTTTCATTTGACAACACTGAAGAAATGACGCTTTGCTACAATGTAAAGTAGGGAGTGTACATCTTGTATAACAGTGTAAATTTGCTGTCCCCTTAAAATAACTCAACACACAGCCATTAATGTCTAAACCGCTGGCAACAAAAGTGAGTACACCCCTAAGTGAAGCTGTACACTCACTACTTTACACTGTAGCAAAGTGTCATTTCTTCAGTAGTGTCACATGAAAAGATATAATAAAATGTAAGGGGTGTGCTCACTTTTGTGAGATACATACAAACATTTGAAATATACAATATATGTTGTATATGTGTATTTTTTTGTATTCTTTTTGCAATGGAAGCTTATGTCACCATGACACATTCCTTGTGTGTGTAAGCATACTTGGCAATAAAGCTCATTTTGATTCTGATATCTGCATGACAGGAAATTATAAACAATACATGGACTCAGTGATACAGCATTTAAATGAAAGTGCACTTACGAAGATGTTATAATTCAGGTACTCCACTAACTGAGAATTCTGCTCAAAATGTCACATTTGTGCAAGAATAAATTCAAGTTGGCTATAAATTTTCTAATATGCTTCTACTTTTTTTTGCTCTATTATCATTGCACAAGAGTGTTAGAGAGAGAGAGAGAGAAAAGCCATGTTAAAATAAGATGCATTAGGTTAAAATTGTTTTCTTTTTTCTTTTTTTCTGTTAAAATGACTAGAATTGGTAAATGACAGAGAATTTTTGGTTAATCAGTGTGTAAAGAAGATCATTTTCATGGGCAAGGAAGAGGCGAGAAACCGGCTTGTCAATATAAATAATATTTTAATGAAGAACTTAAAACAAACACATAGGACAACAGACATGTCTGCTGATTAAGCTCTCTCTCTTGATCGCCGTCTGCGAGTGGCCTTTATCCCTCTTGACGGCTCAATTAGCCTGATACGGGCGTGATCCCGCCCTCCACCGTGCCACACAGTGGTTTTGTGGTTGACATTTTTTGTATAAATTCATTGTTGTCATCATATACTTTTTTTAATTAGTATTTTATTCTATAAAAGAACAACTTCAAGTCTAAATAGAGTCTAGAGCCATTGTTCCTCAAGTCATTGTTCTACATTTAATCAAGAAAGTCACAAGTCCTGAAATTTGCAACTCAAATGACAGTGGTGAGTTGAGTCATGTAACTTGAGTCCCCCACCTTTGTCAAGTATTCAGTGGAACTGCAAGTTACAGACATTACAATAAACACTTTTAAACATCATTCTGTGAGTAATGCAATTTCTATGGTAAACGATACACATTGTAGGCAATAAACTGCAAACAATGATCACTTTAAAAAATAAATAAATACCAAAAAAACATTGGAGGTCAGGCATATACATATCTCTGATACAAACAGTGTACATTTCAACTTCTCAAAAGTATTTCATTTCATGATATACGCACTATATGAAATGAACTGATTTGTGTGAAAAATGGTGGAATTACTCTTTGAACTGATTGCGTTCAGCATCAGTCATTCTTTTCCTTTCTGGCTAACCACAGGGTTTTGATGCAAGTGGATATTTGAAGTTTGACACTGTGACACTCATTTTACTCAACACCAACAGCACCCCATCATGCCAGACAAATTGTTTTTGTGCCTGTATTACCTGGGGGTTACATATTTTGCACAAAGTGAAGGATGGTGATTGGCACAACAGTTTCCTTTGTGATTACACTGTATATTTTTGTTTGTCCCGTAAACCGAGGCATCTTTTCAGAGAGTATTAAGATTTAATGGAGGCCAGTGAAAATGAAGGTGAAACAACATAAAACTGGTCTCTCAACACATTTCCCATCCCTCAGTCAAGAATTTCCTTTTTGTTTTGTTTTTTTAATTCCATTGCTTTCATTGTGTGTATGGATGCTTTTGAAATATTGTATGTAAAACATCATAGCAATTGCACTTTGAAATTAAAGTTGAACGAGCTCAGGTTTTGGATTGTGACTATCTGTGGTGTTTTCTCTTGCAGGTCGACCAATGTTGCTCTCTCAACCCACTCAGGTTGTCCAGCTCCATACGCCTCAGGCAGTAGCCACACGTGTGGTCACAGTGCCAAACCTGGACAGAAACACATCTGTTGTTGCCCCGGTAACAGCTACTCCTGTGGTCACAATGGCATTTCAAAATAACACACCTGAGGATGATGTAAGTTTCTCAGAGTTTTGAATGCCAGGAACTTAAACTTTTACAAAATGTATTTGTATTCTGTAATGTATTTTGAAATTTAGAATGCAAATCATCAGTGCATATGGTATCAGTCAGAAATTCCACAGATTTTACATGTTGGTATGCAGTTGCTGATCTGAGCAGAAACGTGTGTGAGAGTCCTGGATGTGCTGTTATGAGGATTCAGTTTTTACTGAAAACAGCCGCTTGTTGATGAATGAAATAGACTCTGTGGAAGGGCTGGGTATTTATGTAGATTTCTCGATTTGATTCCGATACACAAGCTTTCGGTTTCAATTCGATTTAAAATCATTTCAAATGTTTCAATGTCCATTTTGCTTGCATATAAAATTTATTCTCTCTCAGTTAATGCTCTCAATTATAAAGGAACCTTCCAGGCAACTCTTCTAAGTACTATTTTATCATTAGTTTTTCATCAAATTGGTCACATTTTAGCTTTTGAAAAATGCTCAAATTCAGTCTGCTCCATCAGTGCATTTCTTGAAATTGCATACATTATGTAGCGCATATATATATAGTTATGTTTATATATTTTGTTTACTTGCACAATTTGTACAATTTACAAGTATTTACATTAACCTGTTGAACACATGCTAAAATGGCAATATGTCTTTAAGACTATCAGCTAGCGGCATTAACCAGTAAGCGCATATAACGAAAGAAGATGTGAATAGTTTTTTTAGTGCATCCATGTGTGATTAAAATTAAATGTTTATTTTTTGTTGTTGTTTTAATCAACAACTGTCTGTAAAAAAACAGGAACGAGTTAAACCAAACTTTTACTCAATGCACAGTGAAAAGACTCTGTGCTAATAACTTCTCCACTATACTATTCAATCAATGGTGAGGGAAATCTGAATATTTAGTGTAGTTAATCAGTAGAGGTCGACCGATAGTGGATTTTACCAATTCGAAAACTAAGTTGGGCAGTACCTGCTGATAACCAATTAATCACCCGATAGTTTTTAAAATTGATAGTGAATTAAAAATTACACTCAATTAAAATAGTGCTGAACTTTATTACAAAATAGTGTACTGACTAACCGTGAAAATGTATAGTACTTTTTAAAATAAAATAAATATAGAAATATTAATATACTAATAATTCTAATATTCGAATTTTAAAGTCTTTCAATATTTTTAAATGTAATTTTTTTTTTAACCAAATATTCATCTTTGGGAGCAATTTCCAAATGCCTGAAGATATCACGTTCATCTGTACAAAAAATAGTACACAAGTATAAGCACCATGGGTCTATGCAGCCATCACACCGTTCAGGAAGGAGACGCATTTTGTCTCCTAGAGATGAACGTAGTTTGGTGCGAAAAGTGAAAATCAATCACAGAAGAACAGCAAAGGACTTTGTGAAGATACTGGAGGGAACAGGTATACAAATATCTATATCCACAGTAAAATGAGTCCTATATCGACATAACCTAAAAGGCTGCTCAGCAAGGAAGAAGCCACTGCTCAAAAACTGCCATAAAAAGCCAGACTACAGTTTGCAAGTGCACATGGGGACAAAGATCTTACTTTTTGGAGAAATGTCCTCTGGTCGAATGAAACTAATTTGTAATTGTTTAGCCATAATGATGACCATTGTTATGTTTTGAGGAAAAAGGGTGAGGCTTGCAAGCCAAAGAACACCATCCCAACCATGAAGCATGGGGGTGGCAGCATCATGTTGTGGGGGTGCTTTGCCTGCAGGAGGAACTGGTGCACTTCACAAAATAGATGGAATCAAGACATCAGCCAGGAAGTTAAAGCTTGTCGCAAATGGGTCTTCTAAATGGACAATGACCCCAAGAATACCTACCAAATTTGTGGCAAAATGGCTTAAGGACAACAAATTCAAGATATTGGAGTGGACATCATAAAGCCCTGACCTCAATCCGATTTGTAGGCAGAACTGAAAAAGCGTGTGCGAGCAATGAGGCCTACAAACCTGACTCCGATACACCAGTTCTGTCTGGAGGAATGGGCCAACATTCCAGCAAATTATTGTGAGAAGCTTGTGGAAGGCTACCCAAAACGTATGAGCCAAGTTAAACAATTTAAAGGCAATGCTACCAAATACTAACAGCAAGTATGTAAACTTCTGACCTACTGGGAATGTGATGAAGAAATAAATGCTGTAATAAAAAATTCTCTCTACTATTATTCTAACCTTTAACACACCTTTTTTTTTTCTCCCATATTTGGAATGCCCAATTCCCAATGCACTCTTAAGTCCTTGTGGTGGCATAGTGACACACCTCAATCCCAGTGGTGGAGGACAAATCTCAGTTGCCTCCGCGTCTGAGACTGTCAACCCGAGCATCTGATCACGTGGCTTGAGTGCATTACCCCGGAGACTTTGCGTGTGTGGATGCTTCACGCCATCCACCGCGGCATCCACACACACAACTCACCACGTGCCCCATCAAGAGTGAACTACATTATAGTGACCACGAGGAGGATACCCCATGTGACTCTACCCTCCCTTGCTACCGAGACAATTTGGTTGCTTAGGAGACCTGGCTGAAGTCAATCAGCACACCATGGGATTCGATCTCGCCAACTCGAGTGTTAGTCAGCATCTTCACTTGCTGAGCTACCCAGGTCCCTGACATTTTATATTCTTAAAATAAAGTAATGATCCTAACTGACCTAAGACAGAGAATGTTTTCTACGATTAAATGTCAGGAATTGTGAAAAAGTGAGTTTAAATGTATTTGGCTAAGTTGCATGTAAACTATAAACTAATCAGCACTGTTATATTATTGCATAGAACATTCATGTACTGGCTGTTAAAAAAAAAAGAGCATTTCATTTTGATTAAATAAATAAATAAAAAGTTCCATATTCTCAAATGTTATGTCAAAGTAAAATAAGGGGGAAAACGCTTCAATAGACAGTTTAAATAGTGTTACACTTTCACTGATTCCTACTACAGACTCGAGCTTCATAATAACAGCAAAATACCACATTGTTTTTTTTTTAGTACTGTACAGTTCAGTACAGTTGTATGTAGAGTAGCAATATTCACTGATAGCAGTGGTATTCGATTGAACTCTGTGGTGAAGCAGTTCAGACTATGAGACCAGGCCAGGGGCTGTTCAAACAGACAGACACAACAGTCTGGAACCAAATGCGAGGATCTCGAGAGACACGTTTCCAAGTTGAACATCTTTCCTGACAAAGCATTTAAACAACTCATTGCTTATCTGATAAGTGCTTATAAGAGGGAAAGACGCAATGGTCAAATATCTCCACCAACTGTAAGGGGCTGTCCACACTGAACACTTTTGCAACCATCAATATGTTATTCTATGTAAACGCCTGCTAGTAGTCGTCTTTGTTTCCCTTTGTTTTTGTTCAGCATCTCGAACAGGAGCACTGTTTTTAGATGATGTCTAATTAAAAATACCTTTAAAAGCTTATTGAGACACCTGCTTTCTGTTAAACTGTATTTGTTGCGCTGTGTCTAGCCTTTTTTAGCGCAAGAATGCGATCAATCTGAAGTCATCGTATTACAGTGTGGATAAAATAATTTAATTCAAATCAGATGCGTTTCTGATTTGTTTATATATTTCTCTCAGCTGCATTAAGATATTAATTTGCTTTCTCACATCACTAGCTTTAAATATGCAATTTGGCTTGCTAACGAATGCATAAACGTGACCAGCTGGATATAAACTAATGCCTTTTTTAGCGCAAGAATGCGATCAATCTGAAGTCATCGTATTACAGTGTGGATAAAATAATTTAATTCAAATCAGATGCGTTTCTGATTTGTTTATACATTTCTCTCAGCTGCATTAAGATATTAATTTGCTTTCTCACATCACTAGCTTTAAATATGCAATTTGGCTTGCTAACGAATGCATAAACGTGACCTGCTGGATATAAACTAATGCAAATAAACTCCGCAAAAAGAAACGTCCTCTCAGTTTCAACTGCTTTTATTTTCAGCGAACTTAACATGTGTAAATATATGTATAAACATAAAAAGATTCAACAACTAAGACATAAACTGAACAAGGAATAATGTGTCATTAGCCATAATGTGGGGTGGGGGTCAGAATCAAATGTATCAGTCAGTATCTGATGTGGCCACCAGCTGCATTAAGTGCTGCAGTGCGTCGTCTCCTCATGGTCTGCACCAGATTTGCCAGTTCTAGTGGTGAGATGTTACCCCACTTTTCCACCAAGGCACTTGCAAGTTCCCGGACATTTCTGGGGGGAATTGCCCTAGCCCTCACCCTCCGATCCAAAAGGTCCCAGACGCGCTCAATGGGATTGAGATCCGGCTCTTCGCTGGCCATGGCAGAACACTGACATTCCTGTCTTGCAGGAAATCATGCACAGAACGAGCAGTATGGCTGGTGGCATTATCATGCTGTCATGTCAGGATGAGCCTGCAGGAAGGGTGAGGGAGGAGGATATCTTCCCTGTAACGCACAGTGTTGAGATTGTCTTAAATTACAACAAGCTCAGTCCGATGATGCTGTGACACACCGCCCCAGACCATGACGGACCCTCCACCAGAGTACCGCTCCAGAGTACAGGCCTCGGTGTAACGCTCATTCCTTCAGCGATAAACGCGAGTTCGACCATTACCCCTGATGAGAAAAAATCGTCACTCGTCATTGAAGCGCACTTTTTGTCAGTCCTGTCTGGTCCAGCAAAGGTGGGTTTGTGCCCATAGGTGATGTCTGTTAAGGACCTGCATTACAACAGGGCCTACAAGCCCTCAGTCCAGCCTCTCTCAGCCTATTGCGGACAGTCTGAGCACTTATGGAGGGATTGTGTGTTCCTGGTGTAACTCAGGCATTTGTTGTTGCCATCCTTTACCTGTCCCGCAGGTGGGATATTCGGATGTACCGATCCTGTGCAGGTGTTGTTACACGTGGTCTGCCACTGCGAGGATGATCAGCTGTCTTGTCTCCCTGTAGCACTGTCTTTGGTGTCTCGCTGTACAGACATTGCAATTTATTGCCTTGGACACATCTGCAGTACTCATGCAGCATGCCTAAGGCACGTTCACGCAGATGAGCAGGGACCCTGGGCATCTTTCTTTTGGTGTTTTTCAGAGTCCGTAGAAAGGCCTCTTTAGTGTAGTTTTTGTAACTGTGACTTTAATTGCCTACTGTCTGTAAGCTGTTAGTGTCCTAATGACCGTTCCACAGGTGCATGTTCATTAATTGTTAATGGTTCATTGAACAAGCATGGAAAACATAATTTAAACACTTTACAATAAAGATCTGTAAAGTTATTTGGACTTTTACAAAATTATCTTTAAATTACAGTGTCCTGAAAAAGGAACGTTTCTTTTTTTGCTGAGTTTAGATGGTAACAATCGTGACATTTAAACATTTGGGTAGGATTTGTGTGTATTTTTGCCACATTGTTCTAACCTCTTGAGGTTAGATTTAATGTTAGCATCCTCTGAGCCTTGTCAACAAACATACTTCTGTTGTCTACTAATGCAGAACCTAGTCATCAAATTAATTACTTTTATAATCATATGAAAACGTGTACCGTATACATACATTTTCGTTGTTTAGTCCCACATGTCAAAACAAACACCACAAGGCATCAGTGAAGTTATTTTTTTTTTCTCCTCTAGAGGCTGTTCTCATACTAATATAACGACAGCGGACCCTTCCCAGCAGCTCCAGCACCGGATGCAAAGGGGTAAATCTATCATTGTGGATTTGTCGATAACCGATAGTTCCAGAAATCTGTTATCGGGACCAATTAATATATTGGCAAAACCGATATATCAGCCGACCTCTATTAATCATAGACATTTTTAGTCACATAGCTTGAGATTTGGTTGCACATGATTTACTTGCATTCAGGGGCATAGATTCTGGGGGTGATGAGGCAAATTTTCAAGACAAATCTACGCCCTTGCTTGCATTATCATTATCGAGATCATTCAAACAAAGATCCTGATGCATCGTAAAATCAGTAATTTTACCCAGCCCAACTCTGAAGTACTCTTCAGGAAAAAAAAACTTTAAAATGTAAATCAAACAAAAGCGAAACCTGTGTAAGAACAGTCATTATTTTTGACCACTGGCAGCTCAGAAATTACATCAATAATTTTAAATAAATGTGGGAACAAGAAAGATTAGGCAAAATGATGGAAAGAAGAATGAATCTGTCCTTACTTTGATAGCATTTACTCATAAAATGGTTCCTTAATGAAAAGCATCTGTTCTTCCACATGTGCTTTCCTTACCATCAGCTAAAAGCCCTACACAGAACAGTGAAATTAAGCTTTGTTTATATTTGAGAAAAAGAGAGAGAGCTGGTGTAATGATGGGAACAAGAGAGAGAATGAGAACTCTAGGTAAGAAATGTATACGTTTCGATTGGATTTGGCAGTAACGGCACTCGTCTGGCAATCATTTCATTCGTCGTTTCCAAATATTCTCCAAGGTGTAATTGCTAGACAAATATTTTACAGGACTTTTACATTTTCGTGAAACTATGACATGTTGACTTTGAAAAACAATTACAAATAATTTTTTATTTTTTGTTGTTGTAAGAGTTTAGGTCTAAGAAGCCACTATCAGTCCCTGTGTGCTTACCAGCAGTAACCGTGAGCTCATACTCCTATTACTTAATTTGCATGATGTACTTGGTCCGACATTGATTCATCTGACATCAGAGTTCAGGATTAGTCTCGAATTCCAGTCTTTTCCACATTGGATGTTGTTACAGGTTTTGTTCACTGCTCTTTTCTTTTTCCAAGTTCTCTGGGTAGAAAAAACAACATAGCACCTGTGTATATGTACGTTTGGTATAGTTCATGTATAGGTTGGAGGAAAAGTGGCCTTAGTCATTTAAAGGGAGAGCGTTGACCTGCTTTTAGAAGTAATGATAAACCTGTGCAGGACTTAAACAATTCTGGGTTGTGTCGGAAATAACTGCTTATCTTCAAACTTTTTAACTGCAGTTGCGTGAGAAGCCACATTTGTATCTTAGTCCGGGTCAACATGTCTCTATAAATCAAAATTTATATCTGATTTATGGCCTAAATCTGATGCGTATGGTGACCAAACTTGGCAGAGCCACTCCCACATCTTATACATTTTGGTCAGCCTGGTAAAAAAAACACTTCTTAGATGTTTCACTAAGAATGCTTTCAACAGGCTGTAAGTCATTGCAAGGAAATTTATTTAGGAATATGTCCAAAACAAGCATGAGAGGATAATGTGACAAACATTCTTATATCTTCCATGTCAGGCTTGAAACATTCTCTATACATTTACAGTACATGAACTTGTGTGCTTCTAGCTACACAAGCTCAGTTTCAGGCATTGTTCTATTGCTTATTCATAATACAATACAAGTATGCAGTGCGTTCTCAGTTTGAAAGCCAACAATTTGAAGAGAATCGTGCTGAACAAGTGTTACAGACACCCAGACTCGTGGATAGCGTAGAACCTGGAGGTTGTGTTTATTGAGCACAAAAACAAACTAAACAAAGGTTGAGAAGAACTTGGGGGATCGTCAATGGAGCGATGGAGCAGGAACCAGGATAAGAGAGCGAGGGAATGTCTTCAGGGAGTATTCTTAGTCGAGACCAGATGAAGAGTGAAAGGAGGATTGGGCTTTTATGTCACGGAGCTGATTGATACAGTTACGAGGGACAGGTTCAGATGATCAGTACTCGGGGGAGAGGGATTGTAGAGTATTAGTGCTGTGAGTGTCCAGTAGATCTGTAGCGCACTCCAGAGGGACGTGAGTCCTGACACTGTGGATGACCATGTCCACAAGGAGCTGGATGACCAGGGTGGTTATCATGGAAGTGGGAAAGAAGGGTGGGATCCAGGATGTCATCTCGAGGTATCCATGATCTTTCCTCTGGACCATACCCCTCCCAATCAATGAGGTACTTGAGACGACCCCTACGGTGTTGGGAGTCCAGGACGTCTCGAACTGTGTAGGCCGGTCCGTCTTCCACGATTAGTGGCTGGGGTGGAGCATCAGCAGGATTCGATTCTGAGGAGTGAGGAGAGGGACAGGTGTTAAGTTTTCAGAAGAGAAATGTGGAAAGCAGGATGGATGCGAAATTCAGGAGGGAGTTGGAAAGTGACGGGGTTCATTTGTCTGGAAATAGTGAAGCGACCAATGTAACGGGGACTTGGTCAGAGTGGGCGATCTCCGGGTATCAGCAAGAGATTTCTGGCGGTGCACAGCCCATAGCAGGTGGTGGTGAGCCAAGTCCCAGACCCTTTCACTCTTTTTAAACCATTGGTCAACAGCTGGTAACTCAGATGGTTCTGCTGACCATGGGAAGAGTGAAGGTTGGTAGCTGAGCACACACTGGAAAGGTGTAAGTTTAGTGGAGGGTTGATGTAGAGTTCTGTGCGTACTCATCTCAGGACAGGAAACGACTGGCGGTGATGGCAGAAGGTTCTGAGAAAATGACTGATCTCCTGAATCTTCCTTTCTGTCTGACCATTACTCTGTGGATGGTAACCAGAGGAAAGACTGATGGTTACCCCTAAGAGTGAAAATATAGCCTTCCAGACTCTGGAGAAGAACTTCGGACCTCCGTCTGAGACGGTATCCTCAGGGATTCCGTAATTGCGGAAAACGTGATTGAAAAGAGTTTCCGCAGTTCCTAGGACGTTGGGAAGTCCCTTGAGGGGATGTAACTTGCAGGCCTTAGAAAAACTATCTACTGCCACCAGAATACATGTAAAACCCTCGAAGGATGGTAAATCCGTGATAAAATCAATCCCTGGGTGTGATCTGGGCCGACGAGGGATGGGCAGAGAAAGGAGTTTGCCAGCTGGAAGTTGGCATGGAGTTCAGAAGATCGCACATTCGATACATCCCTGGACGAACCTTCGGACACCTTTGTCCATACGTGGCCACCAGAACCGGTGCTGGAGGAGTGAGGGGGTCCTATTGGTCGGTGGCCAGTGCCCAAGGAGTTAGGGAAGGTTAGTCATAGGGAAGAGGCTACATAGGTTTTATTGGCAGGACAGTTTGGAGGAGCTGGCTCAGTGGCAGAGGCCTCAACGATGTCATCGTCCAGGAACCATTGAATTGAGCTTACTATAACGCAAGGAGGAAGAGTAGTATCTGGTTCCTCATGGGTTTCTTCTGGAGTGTAGAGAACGGGAAAGGGCATCTGCCTTGATATTCTTATCACCTGGACAATAGGAGATGGTAAAGTTGAAGCGCATGAAGAAGAGTGCCCATTATGCTTGGTGGGTGTTTAAGCGACGAGCTTCCCGGAGATACTCTAGGTGTTTATGGTCTGTGAGTACCAGGAAAGGATATTGGGCCAATGTCAAGGATATTGGGCCAGGATATCAAGCCAATGTCGCCACTCTTCTAATGCCAGTTTGATAGCCAAGAGTTCCCTGTTTCCGATATCGTAATTTTGTTCAGCTGAGGAGAGTTTTTAGAAAAGTAGGCGCAAGGGTGGAGTCTGGATGGTTTCCCCTGCTGCTGTGAAAGGACGGCTCCTACACCTGTAGTTGAGGCATCTACCTCGATCACGAAATGTTTGCTGGGATTAGGATGGTTGAGAAGGGGTGCTGTAGTGAAGGCATCCTTAAGGTGTTGGAAAGCGTATAGGTAGTAAAGGGACTTGGGCTTAGATTTTAGAAGTGAGGTAAGTGGAGAATTGAGGTAAGTGGAGAATTGGAGGGAGCTGAAGTTCTTGATAAACCGGCGGTAGAAGTTAGCGAAACCAAGAAAGCGCTGGAGTTCATTAATGGTGGTTGGAGTGGGCCAGGCTCGCACAGCTTCTACCTTCACTTCGTCCATTTGGATTCCTTGTGGACTGATATTATATCTGAGAAACTGGAGGCTCTTCTGGTGAAATGAACATTTCTCAGCCTTGAGGTATAGGTGGTATTCCACACAAGCTTGACATGTTGACGATGGTCAGTCTCATTCTGGGAGTACACCAGAATGTTGTCTATATATACGATGACGAAGCAATGGAGGTACTCACGGAAAACCTCATGCATGAAGCCCTGGAACACAGAGGGGGCATTGACTAGGCCATACGGCATCACCCCGTATTCGTAGTGGCCTGTAGGTGTCACAAAGGCTGTCTTCCATTCTTCTCCCCTCCGGATTCGAATGAGGTTATAGGTGCTGGGCAGGTCAAGCTTGGTGAAAATAGTTGCTCCTCTCAACAATTCTAAGACAACAGGAATGAGGGGGAGAGGATACCGGAACTTCATCACGGTTATTTTGTTTAGGGAGCGGTAATTTATGCTGGGACGGAGGCCTCCATCCTCCTTCGCTACAAACAAAAAGCTAGAAGCAGCAGGGGAAGTGGATGGACAGATGTAACCCTGGGAAAGGGCCTCCTCAATGTACTCCTCCATGGCCCTTTGTTCAGGAATGGAGAGAGGGTATATTTTACCTTTGGGCACTGGCTCACTAGTAAGAAGGTCAATTGCGCAGTCCCATGGTCGGTGAGGTGGTAACTGTGAGGCACGTAGGAGGCCGAAAACGTCTTGGAAGTGGGAGTAGCATGAAGGGATTTCAACAGGATGAGAGCTGGTTGGGCTTTCAATTGTGGTGGTATTGAGGGGAAGAGGTTCCTTGACTAAATTAAGGTGGTTAGGAGTAGGCAAGTTAGGGAAACAGGCTGGGTTGACCACGGGACTGGCGGAATAGTCCGGAGAAGAAATTGTGTAAGCCCCGGCGGTTATCGGTGGTGTGGTGGGATCCAAACTGTGAGTGATTGCACGCCGGAATGCATCAACCAGTGCCTGAATGGGGTCAGACCCAGCTAGGTTCATGATTTTAGTTGGTTACAGACACCCAGACTCGTAGATAGCGTAGAACCCGGAAGTTGTGTTTATTGAGCACAAAACAAACTAAACAAAGGCTGAGAAAAACTTGGGAAATTGTCAGCGGAGCAATGGAGCAGAAACCAGGATAAGAGATCGAGTCTTCAGGGAGTAACCAACGGTAGCAGGTAAATAAGTCTGTATTCTTAGTCGAGACCAGACGAAGAGTGAAAGAAGGATTGGGCTTTTATGTTGTGGAGCTGATTGATGCAGTTATGAGGGACAGGTGCAGATGATCAGTACTCAGGGGAGAGGGATTGTAGAGTATTAGTGCTGTGAGTGTCCGGTAGATCTGTGACAACAAGAATAATGATTCAGATGTTTGTACCAATAATAATTTACAAACAGGTTTCCAAACTCAACCCCTCATCTGCAGTATTCAGACAAATAGTCCTGTCCAAAACTCATGCCATTTTTTGAGCCAATGTTGCTATGTCCAGCAGGTTTGGATGCTCAAATGTACGATGGAACTGCACACTTTCAATGCATTTGTCAACCATTTGCATACATGAAAAGAGTACAGTGCAGACTTGAATAGAGCCAGAAACTCCAATCTGTTGCAATTCATTTTTATCAGTAATGGGTTTATCCAGCACTATTGCAGTATTGGGCTTTCAGTTTGGACAGAAAAATCACTACACCCTTGTAATAATGGCCCTCAAAAATGTGCTCTGAAATACGTCACACTGCAGCTGTAAGCTGTGCGACAGGATAATCATCCATAGCTAATTGTGTTGCATTACAGTATGCCCATTATGCACAAAAGCATTATTAAGAACATGCCGTTATGTGGTGTTGCACAGTTGTTATAAGTGACATTAACTACTCACTTGTTGCTTAGCTGAATGGACAGTGTATATAGAGTTTGTGTTTAAAACCCCAATGGTATGTTAAAAATATGAATTGCTGACTGTTACCCATATTTAATTGTTCTTTAGTAGACTAGTGTAAGGACAGCTGTGCAACATCCCTGTGCATGTGACCCATTTGCATTTCTATCATAATGCATGGCTTGTCTGCTTTCATACACAGCAGTAGATGTGTGCAAATCACACAAGGTATCACTTAGACTCAGTCATGAATGTCTTAACTGAGGGAAGCAAAACAAGTTTGCACATTTATAGCAACAGTTATTGTCTCCATATAAGCCAGCGGTTTCCCTGTAAAATCCAGATCTGCTTTGAATGTTGCTATGCCACAGGTTTCAGATTTTATTTCAGTCTATATTTATGAATTGCCCTGTTTTGGACAACTTGATAGCTGTAAAATTACTTAAAGAGAGAGTTCATCCAAAAATTTAAATTCTGTCATGTTGTTCCAATCCTTTCTTTCATCTGTGGAACACAAAAGGAGATTTTATGCAGTTTGACAGCCTTATTCTCTTTCATTGCATCTTTTTTCATACAAGAAAAGTGATTGGTGACTGAAATTGTCATTCTGCCAAACATCTTTTGTGTTCCACAGTTATGGTTGGAACTGATTTGGAGGTATGTTGAGGTGTGAATTGGCTTGAATGACTAAAAATGACTTGGCCTATATAAAATGAGCAATGGCTCTGTAAGATAGATCTTATGTTAACAGGAATATGATGAAAGACTCCTCAATGTCTTTTGGCTTTCAGAAGAAACTATTTAGCAGGGCTCAGCCACATGTTCACTCTCTCCTTTGCTTCTGTTTTTGCCCTTTATTCTGAGCTCCAGACCCTTGCTTAGGGTAATGTACTCCTACGTGGCATACACACACACATGCTTATGCCTTCACACTCACACAGACCACTCTCTGAAGACAGAGAGAAAAAGAGGATAATTGCCTTTTATACATTTCATATCTTGGCAAAAAATCAAATTCTTTGGATTAGTTATTACGCATTTATGGGATTGATGTCTAAAATAAACATGTCAACTATAAATGGGCAATACAGCTAAAACAAATCTATTTTTCAGCCTTTTGACAATTATACATTGGAAATGTGTCTCAATATTTATATTTATGCTCTGAAATGGATTTAGATGAACTGTTATTTGGACCAAGCAGACACGGATACAAAAAGTTTAGTGAAAAAATCTAGCTAAACAGAAAAATCTAGTTAAAAATAATTAAGAAATGTTTCACACACCAAGTGAATGCAAAAGAGAATGACATTGAATAATTTTAATGTATATGCACAAAGATAACAAAACATACAGTATTAAACAAATACATTTCTAAATATATTTTTACTAAAACATTCAAATGTATGTAAAATGCCCTGTGGAGACTTTTAAAGTGATGCAAACTCATCATTAAATCAGAGTTTGAACTCATTCATAGATCAAACTCCAATGGGCGAATGGAGTAATTCGAAAATAATTTCTATTAGAATCCAACTATAATGCTGTTTTTTTTTTTAGACACAGTTTTTAAGAAATTACTGGGCAAATAAACAGTGCATTAAAATCATTGCGATATTGCTTAATTTGACTTTAATGCCAACCCACCCATGTTACAGGCAGTGACATAAGACTGTCATTTAAAAGCCTTGTAGGAATATTTATTCACCAAATTTGGTGCAGTGAATCTTTGAGTTTTCCCATTTTGGTCAATGGATTGTGGGAGAAAATGCTATCTTTAAAGAAAAACACAATTCCTTGCAATAAATTCGCTTCTCAATAGGTCAGAGTACAATGTTTACCTTTTTCTGACATTTATGTCCTTCACATTTTTTCACTAGTGCTAATGTCTTGAGTGCGGAATGATACAATTTTTAAGGCCTATTGAAACAGTCACAGTTCATAGAGTGCTGTTGAGTGTGTATGTGTATTTGTCTAGGCTAGCACAGCTGTGGTTTAACTGTGGCTTCTTGTGGTTTGGCCTCATAGGAGGTTTTTGATTGGGGGGGTTAAGGAATTGCAGTGCAACAGTAAAACTGGCAGGTGGGACAGGTGTCCATGAGTGTATGGTGGTGTGTGTTTATGTATGGCTGTTTGTGAGTTATTGCAGAGTGGGATGTTTGAAATGACTAAATGGTGATGACTGTTTAGCAGATTGTATGCAATGCTTTGTTATGGCAGCTTAAGATTGATGTCCTTTGGCAAGTTGGTTTGGGCAGTTTAGGGCTGATTCCAGTTCCCAGACCTAGTAGACTGTATGCTGCATGAGAGAGTATGGCTGCCTATTTTGAGTCTTGGGTGCCTATTTTCTCAGTATTTCTAGCTTCTTATATTGATAGGCTAATGTAATGGCCAGACTGATTTAACGGGCAGTATTTGGCATTTTTATATTATTACGATTTACCAATAATTATGCCCGCTTACACTGAAAAAATATGCTTTGAATTTACATGTCCACATGAATCAATAAAGTTACATCAACATATTTTTTCCTCTTGTATTGGCTCTTTGTTAGGAAACAAAATTTGTTCAAGTAATTTCAACATAATGGGATAAAGTATTTTAAAAGTACCCAATTAAGTAGCTTTAAATGATTTTATGTGTCCCTAACATTATTCATTTCCTCCATTTAACATAAAATTTTTGTGTCACAACAATACTGATTGATGTTTTAAGTTTGTGGTAGTAAGCTAACTTTTAAGGCTAATTTATACTGGGCAAACAGGCTTCGCTTAGTTCGGCTACAATTGATGACAGTGATGTTTTTGTGCTGCCAAGCTTTTCATTTGGTGAGATTTCTCCTGTTCGTGCACATCTCTGAAATCCTTGACCCAAGAGAACTCTGCTGGTCAAAGAGAGTTGATGATTGGTTAAAACTATCTGTGGGTGCGGTTTGGATGTGACTCTTTTTATTTACAATCGCGCATACCAGCTGAGGAGTTGTTACCTGTTAAGTACCGGCTTTAAAAGTAAATCGCTTCTAAGCCCATCCCTAAGAGGTTGTGTGGAAATATACTTTTTTCATGATTTGCAACACAAACTCTACAAAGACAGCATGTCCATGACAAATAAGTGGAGGGAGATTGGAGTTTTTAAAAGTGAAAGGGGCCAAGTTTAATAAAGAAAAGAGGCGCAGTGCTAAAAGCAGTGGTTCATGGAGGGAAAACCTGCATTATTGTGTTAAACACCATGATATCACCCTAAAAAACTAATTTTAAAATGACATGGCGCATAGTATTAACGGCATCTTCATTCGCCTAGGGTGTTTAAGTTCGTCCAGGAGAAAAAAGTTTGGCTCCTTGAGTGAAGCACTAATACAGCATGTTGTTTTTGTACCAGTCCTATTAAACGCTACACTCTTCGCTACAGTAGTAACCCAGCATAACAGAATCGGTTCTACATTTCAAAATAACAACATTAAACACTTAAGCCACCCCTTTATCTCATCTTGCTCAATGTATAAAATAACACCTAATTTCAACACGTGATTTCTCTCTCCGCATCAAGTCCCATACAAAGGATGCTGGGAACTACAAATCCCCTGTCCAAATCCCCTTTTACATTTGTTGTGGAACATACTTGATTGGTTTACATTAACCCTAGCATTTTAGAGAAATACATTAATTGAAAACAAAGAAAACCAGTTTAGAAGAGAAACACAGTTTTGATGTGTAGATCACAAACAGTATAATTTATTAAACTGGACAACCTGCATTTCCACTTTTCACTTGGTTAGAAAATCCATTGGTTAGGGATGTTTTGAACCTTGGAGAGCATTATTTCCTTTGACAGTAAGCTTTGGTTGAGTCCTTCTATCATATTTTTTTATTTAATACGTGGCAGCCATCAATATGTGTTGGATGGTACACATTTGGTTAAAATATTCTGAGGTTTTATTTGACATTCCCACAAATGTACACAAGACTAGAATGGCACAAATGTCATCAAACATCTTTCATTGTTTCTGCAGAAATCCTTAGTAACACTGAATTTTGGTTGAGTAAAGCCAACATTCATCAACCCCTCCCCACCCACCATGTTCTATCACCATGGTGATGGCACCATGTGCTCTTGTAACCAAACATGTTTTTCATTCCCAGGCCCTGTCCATGGCCCGGATCCCGGTTTTAGGAGAGTTTTCTCAGGAGATGGGGAGCACAAACAATTACATGGAGGTTCAAGTGGTTTAATCACTACCATTATTAGGTCATAGTCTTAAAATGGTGTGCCTTCGAGAACAGTCCACCCCACCACACCCCTCCAGTGGTCTCAGTTTCTCATCTATTCTAGTCACCTTTTCTTTTTTCTCAGGATGGAGCCTGTTCTCAAAAAACATATTGGCTACACGCATCTAACCGCATCTAGAAGTTGTATCAGGACTTGGTGGGTAAGCTTACATAAACCCTGTTTATGTAAGCTTAATTAACCAACCTAGTCTCATAGAATGAACGTTACAATAACTGTTTTGTGAAACTGTGTTCTACGTTTTGCTGCAGTTTCCTGTGAAATGAGCACTAGAGGTGCTACAACAACTGTGCGTTTTATTCACTTACACACAAATCACAGGTGCTATGGCTGTTTATGAATTTATAAACACAAATGTTTCACTCTATTACTCACACACTGCTATGTTATTATATCAAAACACTTTTATCTAATGCATCATTAATTCCAACATTATTAGCTTGTGCTGTAGCTCTCCTTATAATGGGTTGGACATTGGACTCAAGACACTTTGAATTCCCTTTTAAAACACTATCGGTTAGATTTAGGTGTTGGTTGAGGGTAAGGATGTCTGTTTTGTTCACCTCATGTTTTATATATATCATATTTTAACACTATTGGTTAGGTTAAAGTTAAAGTTTTAGGTTAGAGAGGTGTTTTAACTCATTAAACCATCAATCTAATATTCAGATTTAAAACCATGTTTGATTATATCTTTTCACACCGATTTTGGCATCCGCTTCTGGACATTTCAAACACGTGATTTTGGTTTGCAAAAATGTTGCCATTTGTCATTTAAATTTCATTAAATCTGGCTGTGATTAACAATGTATAATTGGATAAAATTATAGCATTCTGATGCATTTGAATGGGAGTGAATGGGGGAGGGGGCTAATTCTACTATGTCTAGGGCTTAAGAACTTGATATATCTGTGCCTAGAAAACGTAATTTAAGTAGCTGTGACCTAGCATCTCCTTTAAAGGAATATTATGGGTTCTATACAGTACAAGCTCAATCAACAGGATTTGAATCGTTGATTACAACAAAAAAACATTTTGACTCGTCCCTCCTTTTTGGGTTACAGTGAGGCACTAACAATGGAAGTGAATATCTCGTAATATACCTTTTTTAAGGTTAGTTGGTTCACTCCGTAACCGTATCTTATTTATGCATCTTAATAATGCTATCAGAAATGTTCCTATTTAGCTCAAAACATGCACACAAAAAAATACAAATGCTATGCTTCATTGTGTACCACTGCAATTAATTAAAAAGTACTGGAAAATGTGCCAGATGTCCTGTTGTCTCTTGTGTGTATGGAGGGGCCATGGCCACAAACTGATGTTGTTCAACAACAAGATTTGTCTTGTTCAAAGATAAAGCTAGAACATAAAATCAAGGACTTATTTGCAAATATCTCTCTAATTTACTTGTGTTATATAAAACTTGTTTGCAAGTACAACTCATCCATGTCACCAAATCTTGTGCAGTCTTGTGGAGCCATTTTTCTTCTGCAGGACCAGTAGAGAGTACATTACGAGGGCAGATTAAGCTACAAACTTTT
Organism: Moxostoma hubbsi; assembly: GCA_032164185.1. Classification (NCBI taxonomy): domain Eukaryota; kingdom Metazoa; phylum Chordata; class Actinopteri; order Cypriniformes; family Catostomidae; genus Moxostoma; species Moxostoma hubbsi. The sequence continues at coordinate 29,471,803 of JAVLUX010000031.1, read as the reverse complement.
TTGCCAGTGTGTCAAGGCCTGTGAGCAAACACTAGTCCAATTACAAATTTGTAATTGAGCTGCACTGACCTGATTGCTCTCTTTTCCCTGCACAGTCGAGCGTGTCTAGGAGGCAACAACGCATGATAAAGAACAGAGAGTCTGCGTCTCTTTCCCGGAAGAAGAAAAAGGAGTACTTGCTGACGCTGGAGACCCGTCTGAAGGTGGCGCTGTCAGAGAACGAGAAGCTGAAAAATGAAAACGGCACATTGAAAAGACAAGTGGAAGGCCTGATGAGTGAGGTTAGTGTCCATACTATTAATCCTTGATTTTATCGCAGACTGTGATTACAATGAAAATCTTGATTGTTAGCAGACACGCTTGAGAAAACGAATCATTGGACAGATTTTCACATTAATAAATAATATTTAATAACTTTTAAATAAGAATATTTTGATCTTACCTTCATAAAACACATAAGTATGTAGTAGAGTTTTTTAGTTTAATTCCATTTGTAGACTTTAAAATGAAACCGAAGATGGTCTTGCTCTTAGATGCATTGACATTTTCCTTGTCTCTTTAGAACTCCGTACTGAAGGCAACAGCTCCAAAAAGGAGGGCTGTGTGTCTTATGGTGGTTCTGGTCTTTATGGTCTTTAATTTGGGTCCAATGAGGTAAATAATTTACATTTTCCATACCGTTCCAGTGTTTTAATTTGCAACTTGATGATTGGGATTTATACTTTAGTTATTTGTTTCATGTATGTTTTTAGGTCTTAACTGTTGTGGTACTGTGTCACTGAAAATAATTACAGTTCATAGCTGTTGTGGAATCTAGCAATTTACTTGGTAGCACAAAACACATTTTGTCCCTTTGGAAGATAACATTCCCAAAAGCCTGACTACAACGTATGTGCCACTATTCTGAAGGCACAAGGCATAATTTGCTACCTGAATGTTTTATAAGATCCTATTTGCCACTCAGTTTTTTAGGAGGAGACAGAGGATCTACCTTTCCTGCTGCGCCTGCATTCAATGGCAGACACCTACTGGGCTTTAATCCAGAGTCTGAAAGAAACTTGGAGAAAAACAACCCTGAGACTGATCCCTCTAACACTATGAACAGGTAACACTATTATTCCATAGTTTTCTACATTTGCTCAAACACTCTGCCATGCTGCTTGCGGCGTGTGGGGCTGGAAGCACCTTACCTATCAGAGCTTGGACAGGCCATTTATGTTTTATAAAACATGACAGCACAGGTGCTGTGTGACTCTGTCCAAATGCCCGGGTAAGAGAACAAGGCTCTGTTGTCATGTCTGTTCCACAACTGGACAGCCAGCTAAGTTTGTTGTTTTATCTACCCAGGAAAATGTTTTGAAAGGTGATGCTGGGTTTTCATGTCAATAAAAAATTGCTTCAACAACATGAAACGCACAGCACGTCAAATACCCCACATAAAAAAAGATACAGTATTTGAAGACATGATTACTTTGAAAACCTGTTTTTTCAAAGACATTCATCAAGCAGGTCTAGTTGGTTTAGACAAGCATTACATCATTATTAAGATTTTGAGGGGGTTTTCGGGACCAAAACAGGTGGTGTTCCACAAGGCTAAATATTAGGTCCATTTTCATTTCCATGCTACCTCATTTATTACGTGGTATCTTAATTTCTGCTGTGTGTTTTCCACGGTAAGATACATTTTATATTCCAGTTCAAACTGTGGTTTTGAAATTGGTCCTTTGAAAGGAAAGTCTTGTTGTTTTTTGGAGCAAATTAGGTAACTTGGCACTGTAGAATAAAAGCATGTATTGTAAATTGAGATCCAGATATTATTTTTTTTCTTAGTGAGATCATACACCTTTAAGAATTTTACTGTAAAATCTTCAGTCCATAAGATATTCCAACAGGTCTTGTAGTGCTAGCTTGCTCTTGTGTCATTCATAGACAAAAAACATTCCTGAAGGGTTGTCTGAGTTATAGATCTGTTCAGGGCATCTGGTACTAATTGCCCAGTGTTTGTCCTATGGAAAGCATTTTTCTTGTTGAGTGTTGATCATATTAAGAGCAGTTTAGTCTGGCGTCTTAATTTATTTATTTCACAAAGGTTTGAGCTCACAGAAAGTAATCCAGACTAACTCCCAGTTTCTTTACTGTGGGCTGAGCTGCTCTGCATCAGGAAAGCTTGCGAGACCTAAATCTAACTTCCCAGAGTTTCAGGCACGCTCGCTCATCCCCAGCCAGAAGCGTTTGACTTGTCGTTTCAGAGGCCAAATGTTTCCTTCTCTGTATCATAGTTTCCCAAAGCCATTAAATCAAGCTATAAATACACACATCAGCTGCTCGCAGTCTGATTGTGCACCAGTTGAAATAGTTTTTTGATTATGTCTTGTCTTGGCTATTTTGAATGTACAAGATCAATGCATCTCCGCCATGAATTAACTTTGTACTAGTCATATGCAGTGTTCATTTATAGCTTTTAGTTGCTTTGTCTTCCCATAGACAAGATATTAAAGTTCCACTTTGACTTGCACGTGGCATCCTTTTTAGATGTTAAGCCTGCATTGTACCAAGAGATGATTAAAACAAGAGCTGTATAAAATTCCTGACGTCTCAAAATTAGAACATCTTTTAAAGATCTGACTCTATCAACATATTTTCGCTGATCTTTTTCACTTCCATTTTATTGTAGCATCTCCCTTTCTTCTGACCTTTTAAAATGGATAGTTCACCCAAAAGAGATATTTAGCAGAATGTCTAAGCTGCTCATTTTTAGACAATGAAAGTGGATGGGGACAGCCGTGATTACTATTCACTTTCTTTGAACTATCCTTTTAATGTTACACCTTTTTCTATTTTTAATACTGTTTTCACTCTCTCATAGGTTGGAGGATGTTGTATCCGAACAGAAGGCTCTGATGGTGGTGAAGAAGGATCCTCTGTATTTCAGAACTCCACCTCCCTGTCAGCCACCTGTCAACAGGACCAAGTGCATGAAGTAAGTACTGATCATGCTCCAACATCAGTATTGACATTAACAAATTGTGCGGCCTTAACAATGTTTAGAGATATTTTTCAGTCCCTCATCTGTGACTTTTACTGTAGTTGTCAATTTGTTAGTATCTGGCAGTCCTGTGAGAAATCAGTTGTGCTGTTTAAAGTTCCAAGAATCTGATCTGCAGTGCTGCTACTCTGATATGATATAAACTGAGAAATAATTTTTATTGTGTATCTCAATTTTTTTTATTTATGTTTTAAGGAGTGTAAAGGCCAAAGTACTTAAGCCATCCACATTGCTAAGGAGTGTAAAGGCCAAAGTACTTCAGCCATCCACATTGCTAATTTCCTCGACTCGCAGACGCAGTCCTTATCTGTGCACATTGTTGGTGCTTATGTCGTCCATTGACAGTACTAAAAGAGTACCACAACGCAGTTGTAGTGGGCATGCATCGAACGTGTTCGAATTCACGGTCAAAGAAAAGTATACTTTGTAAGGCAACACGGTCAGCCGGGTGCGATCTGATCCGGAACACAGAAAAACAAAGGATACCTGGGCCTTTATAGATCATTTTAGCAGTCATTCAATCAGTTTTTTAATATGAGGATGACTAGATTCATAAGCGCCTCCAAAGTAGAGGTCTTCACGGGTCCAAAAATGTGTGCCCGAACCCGAAGAGACCCGGAAATGTGCTATCCGGAACCGACCCAGACCTGTCTATTATTTGAAATCTGGACCCGGACCTGGTCGGGACACACAGACCCAATTGAACTAGATCAGCACAGATAAAACAGCTAATTGCTATTAACAAGTTAATTTACAAGTTTTGAAAATAAACCTTTGTGTCTTACCTAATGTAATGTTAGTAGCCTTCTCTCCTGTACCGAACCGTGACACATACAATCCATCCTCCTTGCCATGAAAGATGGCATAATATCATCCATGTTGTTCCCTTCTTACTGATTGAAAGAGCATGTATAATCCACTAATTATTTCAGCTTCAAAAGTGCAATTGCGTCATGGTGGCGGATGACAAATGCGACTTTGCAGCTTTGCAGTTTTTTTTGTATCTTGCATAATACGATAACTTCCACTGTATGCCCTTTTGAACTATAACAGGGTTTATGAACCTTTTTTCAACGAGCCAATTTTTAAAATTTTTGGTTGATGTATTTTTTCGAATTATTTACTATTTTACTAAGTTTTTCAATAAAATACAATGCTATATTGCCCATAGACTATTCAAAAACAAACAAATATGCAAATGTTAATAGGCAATATGGAATTGAGTACACATGTTTGTGCGGGTCTCCATAAAATTACTTGATTTTAATTCATGAACATTTTTACTTCCCTTTTGGGCTGGGCAATATGTAATTTGTTTTTTAATGATAAAAACATTTAAAATATCAATATTCGATTATATGGTCAATCCCCAAGGTTGGGGAATATTTTTGCTTTAATGATTTTGCTTTAAAAATGTAATGAATTTATTGAAACACAAAAGACATTTCTAAATTCTAATTGCACTTTAAACGAAATGTGAAAGCAATACAAATAATGAAGCGATAAAAAAACTTATATATAAAACAACCTCCCCAAATCCAAACATTTACCATCACCAACGGCTCCATTTGCCATCACGCAAGTATCAGTATGCTGCAACAGGTGAAAATTACTAGCATACAACTTAAGAACTAAGACATTTATAAATGTAAAGATTATTAAAATATTCATCATAATAAATAAGCCTAATCATGGAACGACTTTACATGCTGAGAAGCTGAAAGGAACTCCTCGGTCTTAATACTGCAGCATGCACCCTCTGTCAGGCTATCAGTGTGACTTATATATTGGTGTGCCTTATCTATTTTTGTTTTTTTTACCATGTAATTTTGACCAGGTGCGACTTTTGTTTCCAGAAAATTCAGTTTTAAAGCAGAATAACATTCTGTTCATAATGTTACCGTTCAACATCTTGCCAAATCTGACATAATATCTTTGCTCTGCATATCTACAGGATAACACATGAACTGAGGGGCTGGGTACATCGACATGAGGTTGAGCGGACCAAAACCCGCCGCATGAGCAATACCCAGCACAGGAGCAGAACTATTCTGGTATGATCTAGCGGCATTTCTCCTACTCATGCCACATTTGCCTATCTGTATTTTAGGTTCTTTCCTTTCTCATGCTCACTTTTGATTACTACAGAAGCAGTTTGGATTTTCCGTCTTGATATCTTGTTATTTTTCACCACATTTTATATGCAATCAAAATTAATCCAATATTCAGAGAGACACCTAAGGAGAACTTATGTTCTTTTTAGGTTGGGACAATGTACAGTAAATTTCTGTCTGTTTGACCTGAAGCATGACATCTGTCTCTGTGCAGCTTAACTGCAGACACTGGGTTGCATACCTCAAACCCAGATACAGGCAGCTGAGAACCACCAGGATCCAACACTGTTTATTTTCTTTAAATAGATCTTTTGATATGTTTACATTAGGGATGAGATCCCTCTTTTCTCTCTTTCTTTAAGCGCTCCTCACTTGTTCACTCCTTTTTAACTCACTCTCTCCAGCTTGATCTCTCACCAAGTATAATTCAGGAGTCTTGGGAAAGTAAACAGCCCCTTGCCCCAGTCTGCCCAGTCATTCTGTCTTTTCCTCCCATTAACCAGTTTCCTTTTTTTTCTCTTTTTTTTTAAGAATCCTGTTTTACAGTCTCTCTCATACAGAGTTTGGTTGTCTTGAAAACCACTGTCAGTAGCTTTACTATTTTACTCAAAAGGCTTTAGAATACTAGGAATATAGCAAACAAGTCATATGCATTATAATACTTTTATGTTTTTACATCCTTTTTAAAGCTTGAATGTTTCAGTCCCCATTCATTATAATTGCATGGAAAAGAGCGTCCAGTACAATCTTAAGAATGTTTTTTTTTTTTTGTTCCACAGAAGAGTCATGCAGGTTTGGCTTGATGACAGGATTTTTGTTTTTAGGGAAACTATTTTTAAACTATCAGACTGCACTTGTTTATTTCTTTTTTCTTTTTATTATTAGTTAACTAAGAGTGAGAGGAGGTATATGGACAGCTTGTTATTGATTTAGAGTAGTATATGTGTGCAGGCAGTTGATTGTTTGAAAGGCTGCCGTCTGTTTAAAGGGTCTGCCCTATGTTGGGAACTGCACTGACAGGTCAGACAAATATCTTAAAGACACAGTCCTGTATTACATCACACTATGCATCAGACTTAAAGATATACACACAATCTATTCTGTCACACGCACATAGACAGTTTCTCTTGACCTACCCCTATTGGGAGCATTGGGAATTAGTATGAACCCTGCATGCTTTTTGTAACCAGGATTGAGCCACTGGTGTAAACATTGTCGTCATGCAGGTTGCTGAGAGTTTGGGTGATTCGAGATGGATAGGTGTGATGACAGATGGCTATTTCCCTGATTCCGTGTGCTGTAATGCTTCAAATTCATTAAGGTGACACAGAGGGGAACCTTTCTAGAGCCAGGCACCAAACTAAACAAAGACTGGAAGAGATGCACTCTATCAGACTAACACATGCTGACAGGAGCCGATGCACAGACCCAGTATGCCACATGTATGGAGATATCAGTGCTTGCAAAATGGCATGCATATGATTGTACATGTGCTCTCCGATTTGTTTTTATAATATGGAAAAAGGAAGTCACTTTTTTTTCTTTTTTTTTTGTCCCTACAGAAAGCAGCAGAGAAAACCGCAGCTGTACAGCAGATAGTGACACAGATCCAGTACACGGATTCCTCTGAAAAGTAAGTTCAGTCCAACTGTATCATTACATGTAGACATCAAAATATGCAAGGAATGTGTCGCATTGTTCACAGAATCTTTTCAATTGTCTGTCATTCAAGCCGTATCTTTTAGTGACCATGATTGTGGACAGTGTGTGAGCGATGGTTGTCAATTCTTGAATCTACATTACTTTATCAATGCTATATGACTAGCCAGTATATGCTGTTTTTTTATTGAGAATGATTGGTCATGTGAACTAAATGGCAAAAGCGTTGTTATGTCCTCTAATGTGCATTCCTATAAATGGTTTTAAGATGATTTCAATTTACAGATTCCAAGAGAACACAGTGACATGGAAGCCCAAATTCTGATCGTCATGTAAATTTCAGTCAACATGAAATCAAAATAGACCACTATTTACTTTCTTAATATAATAATGTACTTTTTTTATTTCTGTTTTTAATGAGCATGATTCAGCAGTGCATGTTATTCCAAATGAAATTTTTTTTTTTTGTATTTTAATATTGTATCAATTGTAACTTGCACCACCACTGAAATATTTCCCTTCCTTTTCCTTGCTAATGTCACCTTGATCATGACCCAAAAGCATCCTCTAAGTTGGTGTCTGCCGTGTTTCAAAAGGATAGTATTCCTCCATAATTGACTGTCTGCTTGCATTCAAAACTGCTCCATTCTAGTATGCAATGCCCACTTTTCTCAAGCCAATTATTTATGCCAGATTTTTGTTAAAATATTAATAATAATGAAAATATTGTCTAAAATATTGAATATAAAATTATATATTTTTTAAATTACTTTTTTAGAAAAGTATTTTTCCTGTTGCTGTTTTACGCCTCAGCAGATTTATCCTCTTACATTCCTTTTTCTTAATTTGTTTGTTTACTTTTTCTGGGTGGCCCTCAGGGTAAATCATATTTTTGGCTGCTGAGAGTTCGGCTGACCTCAGCAGTGCATCAGGCCAAAATTCAGCATGGCTGTCATTCCATTGCTGCACACTGACAATAGGGGAAAGGCCACATTTCCCCTAAGAAAAAGATGTTTTATCAAGAGATTAATGAGAACTCTCAGATTACTTTTTTTTTGCTCTGCCTTACACATTCTTTTCATTAAAGTGTTGATGACATAAGTAAACTAGATATACAGCTACATTTAAAAGTTACAATTTAAGTGGTGTGTGTATATATATATATATATACTGTGCCGTGGCCCAAAAAGTGTTTGGACACATGCGTTACTATTAAAAATGTCTGAATATCATGAAATACTACTTGGGAACTAGCCTTTGTAGTAAAATTAATGAAAAGTATAAAAACTTTGCCAGCTGTCCATTGTTAGCTATAGTTTATATCAAATACAATTAGTAAGAAGCCCTGACCTTTCTTTCAATGGTATTGAAAGTTTGAATCTTATTTACTTGTTTGTGAAAATTACAATGTTTGAGCTTTAAAGAAAAGCTGTCAGTTCTTATTAGTGGTAAAAATTAAAGCTGTTTGTTACCTGTATGTAGGAATCCCAGCAATGAGCTGCAGGTGTACTACGCCCCTCGCCGCACCTACAATGACTTCTTTGATGAAATCAACAGAAGAGGGGATACATTCTACGTGATCTCGTTCCGCCGGGTAGGCTGACCACCCTATCTATATCTCTGTCTATCTTCCTATCTATCACTCTATCTGTCTTTTTGCCTTCTCTCTATCTGTTACCACACAATGGACATGGGTAATTGGTTTGAGAGCCCACACAGAGTCATAATGGGACACTTGAAACCGTTCCACTATGATAGAGCTCATGGCCTGTCCGAGATCCTGATCATGTGCAAGAACCTGGGAGGTCTTTGTAAACTTCTGTTTTTCTGTATGTAAACTATTGATATTGTTTGAAATATTTTTTTTTTTTAAAAGCATAACAACTGTGGTTCTCGCAGTACCACCTTGCCAGTATTCAGCATGCCGCCATGATTTTCAAGTTGAAGTGTGTAATTTTTTTCAGTGCTAAAATACCTATACTAATTTAAGCTTAATGTGTAGAAACAACTACAGTATAAGAGTTCGTTCACATGGAATGTGTTTTGCAACTGTAATGTTTTTCAGTTGTAGTTCTATGTAAACGTGTACTAGTCTTTAAACATTGTGATGCGTCTCGCACAGTAGCTCTGCATTTTGTAGACACATTGTCAAGTTAAAATAATCTTGAGACACCAGCATTCTGTAATCACAAAGGCATGAGTTTGGGGTGGAACTATTTATTTGTCCGCTCAGTGGCAAACGTGGGGACTGGTGTGTGTTCGGGAAACCTGTTTTGAAAACAGTTATTTTTGCAATTCCGTTTAGTGATGCTATTTGCGTAGCTGATCTCTTAGAATTTTTTTACACTTGAGTGACCATTTTTGCAATACCTTGCAAAATAGATTTATTTAAATGAATCAAGACATTAGAGTGAAATGATGCAAATCTTGTGCACACATATACATGATTGAAAACACACATGCAAATGTGCATAAAGACATAGGTTTTGTAACTGGTCTTATCCTGAAGTTCACGTCCTCCACCTCGTTGCACCTCTCCCCCCAATTGCCTTGAGCATCATTCATTTAAAGTCAGACTCCATTTGTAGTAATTGAGTAAAAATTTTGCCATTTTAGGCTTAAATTCATGTCATCCTTCATCCGTTCGTTCTTTATTCCATGCATGTTTAAAGTTGCTGTTTTCCCTTCCCTCAGTATCTGCTTTTCATTATACTCTTGGAAGATGTGAATAATGTTGGATGACATATTTGAAAAGTGTTTTTAAATTGCTTTTTTTTTTTTTTTTTTTTTACACACACAAAGAAAACGGCACACAAGAGTTTGAAAATTAAGCGAAATTAAACAAACAAAGCAAAATGATCATAATTCAGTATTTCTTCAGTTTGTGCGGGAAGTGACGATGGATGATAATCACTCCATTTCTGGCATTCATTGACATCGTTATGAATTTATTTTTTTTTAACTGCAAACAGAATTCCAATTTCCTTTTCTGTATAAATAAAACATGGACATGACTCATGTAAATGACTCGATGTCATTGTAATTCCTGTAAATCAACAAATGTTTTTGTGTTCTCTATGGACAAATGTCCAGTCTACTTTTTTCATTCTACCCTTTTCTCTTATCCCAGTTTGACTTGTAGTGAGTCAACTGCAAGTAAACCATTTGTATGTTGATTTCCCCAAAGAGTGTAAACACTGTAGCTCTATGGTGCTATCAAAACATTGCTCTGTTAGTTTTATCATCAGAACCAGCTTGACATAGCAATGTTGCCTCAACCAATGACTTGACTTGAGGAGAGACTGACAGTGTGACCAACCAGTGGAAGATGGGAGGAGTGTCTTGGGAAACCAGTTTAAAAAATATTGTCAATTTTTCAAATTCCATTTGGTGACTGACATTTCACCTTTTCTTACCAATTGTATATTTCACTTTTTAAAGATTTTAAAGATACAAAGTTTTCAGTATTTAGTCTTCAATAGTCCCATTAGAAATCATCTTAAATCTTAGATGAGTTGAGTCAGATGACATTTGAACTGTTTAGTCATGGTAAGGCACCACCCTGTTTTTATTGGACTTTAGGATTGTTCAGTCTTCTGGGAAGTCAGAATTTCATAATATTGGCCCAGCACCACCAGAACTCTCCTCAGATGGTGACCTCCATTTATTAACCTAGAAAGGTCAAAGCCTAATCCATCAGGTAGCAAAACTGTCTGTCAAAGACTGAATAAAGGGAATGCATTAACTTCCAATTTGTATCCTTTTGTTTAGTTGGAAACGGGCAATCGCAGTGAATGATGGACATTTTATCAAAGATGTTTTTGTTTGTTTTTTCCTGTTGTTGCATTACTAAGGATGTGCAGCAACTGGAGTTCACAGTTTCATGCTGTTTCTTTAGAAGAAAAAAAATGTCTTGTATGACACCTCAAGTGGTTTCTTATGGTTTACTTCAGATGACAAAGGGTATTTAGTATGGGTTAGACCACTATTGCAGCATGTTACAGCATTTTAACTCCACTACTGCTCCCTTGACTATGGCAAACACAGCCTGTTATTCTTGACTTAATGAATCAGCTCTGTTATTAATTGTTTTTGAGAACATGTAGTTCTACCAGAAAGACTCAAGTAAATGTAGCATGTATATATAGTGATCGTATAATGCCGTTTGGCTACTGATTCTTCCAAAGGTAGTTTTCAAAAGTGAGGAGCCTACCCCCAAGTCAGGGACCCAAACTGGTGTCATTTGGGGAGGTTGTGGGTGAATGCAAACTTTGGCACCATGAAAGCAGTGAAATAACAAGCTATTAGAGGATCTTTAATGCGCAAGCTATATAGTTGTTGGTTGAGAATGAATAGATGGCATATCTCTAGTCTGCATGTCTCTGAGCAATTGTGAAACTTTGCGTTGAAGCATATTTCATGTTATTGCTGACTTTAAATGAATTGCATGTGTTGTTTTTCCTCATTTGTAAGTCACTTTGGATAGAGCTCCTGCTAAAATAATAATTGTTAAAGAAAATAGAAGTAGCTTACTAATATGAGTTTTCCTTTAGAATAAATGCATAAGCTTAAATTTTCGAATTCATCACTTTGTGTGTTCAGCACGAGATCCAAGATGGCGGCATGGTAGCACGCAGCGAAAACTCTGGATCCAAAATGGTGCTATTTTTATTAAATAACACAACTTTTGCAGCACATGGACATCGGAGCAACCGGTGTTCGTGTCTACCATCGCCAGACACTGCTCAAATATAGGATTCATGCAAAAATCAAGCTGCATGATGACCTGCAGGAGGTGCTACATGAATTCGACTTGCTGTGGAGACCAGGCCTCCAGTCCTTTGCGTCGCCTGATGCCGGTGGCCGGGGGAGAGGACGTCGTAAGCGTTGTGCGAGGAAGCGGAAGCACAGCAAGAGGGCGGGGATCCATGCTAGGCTAAAAACAAACTCTAGCCGGCCAGCTCTCCCTTCTATCCTGTTCTCAAATGTTTGCTCCCTGGACAATAAACTGGACTACTGCTGTGTCTTTGTTTTCACGGAGACGTGGCTCAGCGACAGAGTTCCGGACGGCGCCATTCAGCTAGATGGGCTCGCCTCATTTCGTGCCGACAGAAATGCAGCTCTGTGCGGTAAGACTCGCGGTGGTGGCTTGTGTGTTTACATCAACACGGAATGATGCAAGAACTCTATGCTAGTCTCTAGCTACTGCTCATCGCTGGTGGAGCTTGTGACTGTTAGATGCAGACCTTTTTATTTACCACAGGAATTCACCACTGTTATAATAACCGGAGTTTACATTCCCCCCAGCGCTAATGCTAAGGAAGTGCTCTGTGAACTGTATGGGGCTATGAGGGAACTGCAGAACGCTCACCCTGACGGACTGTTTATTGTCGCCGGAGATTTCAACCATGCGAATCTCAAGACAGTGCTCCCTAAATTCCATCAGTATGTGGAATTTGCAATGACAGGGGCGAACGCATTTGATCTTGTTTACACACAAATCCCAAGCGCATACCGGGCGGTGCCCTGCCCCTACCTCGGCAACTCAGACCACATCTCTGTTATGCTAATTCCAGCATACAGACTGCTCATCAGACGCACAAAACCGCTTCAGAATCAGGTGAAAACCTGGCCAGCAGGAGCCATCTCTGCTCTTCAGGACTGTTTTGAGTGTACTGACTGGCACATGTTCAGGGAGGCTGCAACATATGGCGACTCTACCAACTTGGAGGAATACACAGCATCAGTGACCAGCTACATCAGCAAGTGCATTGATGATGTCACTTTCTCCAAGACCATCACCACACGCTCCAACCAGAAGCCGTGGATGACTGCGGAGGTGCGCGCGCTGCTGAGGACCCGAGGCTCCGCCTTCAGAGCAGGTGACAAGGCAGCCCTAAAAACAGCGTGGGCCAAACTGTCCCGGGCCATCAGAGAGGCAAAGCGCGCACACGCCCAGAGAATCCACAGTCACTTCCAGGACAGCGTGACATGCGGCGCATGTGGCAGGGCATCCAGGCCATCACCAACTACAGGACAACAACAACTTTGCCTGTGACAAAGATGCCTCCCTTCCAGATGCGCTGAACGACTTCTACGCTCGGTTTGAAGTGCAGAACGATGTGGTGGCGAGGAAGTCCAACCCTCCTCCCAACGACCAGGTGCTCTTTCTTACCACGGCTGATATGAGGAAAACTCTACAGAGTCAACCCACGGAAGGCTGCTGGACCAGACAACATTCCTGGCAGAGTGCTCAGAGGATGTGCAGACCAGCTGGCAGATGTTCTTACCATCTTCAACATCTCTCTGAGCAGCGCCGTCATTCCAGCTTGCTTCAAGGCCACCACCATCGTCCCCATGCCAAAGAAGTCTTCAGTGAATACCGTCCTGTCGCACCTATCATCATGAAGTGCTTCGAGAGGCTCGTCATGAGCCACATTAAGACCCAGCTGCCCCCTCACTAGACCCACTGCAGTTTGCGTATCATCCAAACCGTTCAACAGACGATTCCATCACCACCACCCTCCTTCTGGCCCTCACCCACCTGGATAAAAAGGACTCATACGTTCGAATGCTGTTCATAGACTCAGCATTCAACACAATCATTCCCCAGCACCTGATTGGAAAGCTGATCCTGCTGGGCCTGGACACCTCCCTCTGCAACTGGATCCTGGATTTCCTGACTGGGAGACCTCAGTCAGTCCGGATCGGGAACAGCATCTCCACCACCACCACTCCGAGCATTGGGGCTCCCCAGGGCTGTGTGCTCAGTACACTGCTGTTCACTCTACTGACTGCAGCAATGCACAGCTTGAATCACATCATCAAGTTTGCACTTGAGAGGAGAGGAGGTGCAGCGGCTAACGGAATGGTGTAGAGCCAACAACCTGTCTCTGAATGTGGACAAAACAAGAGATGTTTGTTAACTTTAGAAGAGCACAGAGTGACCACTCTCCGCTGAACATCGACGGCTCGTCTGTGGAGCTCGTCAAGAGCACCAGATTTCTTGGTGTTCACCTGGCGGAGAACCTCACCTGGTCCCTCAACACCAGCTCTATTACCAAGAAAGCCCAGCAGCTTCTCTACTTTCTGTGAAGGCTGAGGAAAGCACATCTCCCACCCCCCATCCTCACTACATTCTATAGAGGGACTATTGAGAGCATCCTGAGCAGCTGCATCACTGCATGGTTTGGGACTTACTTGCAAAGCCCTGCAGAGGATAGTGAGGACAGCTGAGAAGATCATCAGGGTTTTTCTTTCCTCCATCAATGACATTTATAAAAAACACTGCATCTGCAAAGCCACCAGCATTGTGGATGACCCCACACACACCTCACACAAACTCTTCACCCTCCTGCCATCTGGAAAGAGGTACCAAAGCATTCGGGCCCTAACAGCCAGACTGTGTAACAGCTTCTTCCCCCAAGCCATCAGACTCCTCAATACTCGGAGACTGGACTGACACACACACACACACACACACACACACACACACACACACACACACGTGTCCTGAGTTGCACTTTAATTATTGTCACTTTATTACTGGCTGCTACCTCAATAACTGCTATGTGCATCGAACACTATCTCATATTATGTTATGTTTACATTTGGCACTTTTAGGAACTGTCATCTTTTTGCACTACTGTGTACTGGTCGGTGCTGCACTGTCTCTTACTGTGTCTATTGTCCTGTTCATTGTCAGTAATTTATTGTACTATCCCATACTTTTGGCACACGTTTGCACGTGCACTTTATATAGGTATGGTATTTAGTCTGTGTAGTCTTATGTGATTCTAGCACCATGGTCCTGGAGGAACGTTTTCTCATTTTGCTGTGTACTGTACTAACTGTATAAGGTTGAAATGATAATAAAAACCACTTGACTTTTAATTAAGTACCCCAACTATAAAAGCAATACCTGTAGGAAACAATCTGAAGGAATGTGTGTCTTAGAGGGGAGATAGACATTTTAAAAAATGAATTAAAGCGGTTGATAATCATTTCTATGATTGAGTACTATGACCATCATTTAGTAAAATTGATTATGATTTCTCTTTTTAATTTTTAGACTGTTTGTTTGTTTATTTTGTTTCCTTGGTTTCTGGGTGTTTGTCTCTGGAGTTTTGCTTGTCTGATATATATTTTTTTTTCTCCCCTGCAACTCTCTCTGTAGTGTATTTGCAGCTTAATAGGATTTATTTCATTTTTCCATTTGATCAAGCTCTCTGATCTCCCACAGTTGCAAACATCCCAAACTGTGCTAGAGATGTTTCCATTGTCCTCCTTATGTAAGCCGATTATACTCTGCCTGGCCAAAACAAAAGTAGCTGTTTGGATTTTAATAAGCAGATACTTAAGAGCCTGTGATTGGATCATTTTTGCATTGATTAATATTTTTCAGCTGGCTATGATTCATTTAACCCTATCTGATGCGGTATGTAGCTTCTCATTTCTTAAACAACAATGTTGGAAGACATATCCCATGGAAAAGATGTTACTGTGTTTCAAAAGGGGCAAATTATTGGCCTGCATCAAGCAAAGAAAACAAGGAGATTGCTGAAATCACTTGAATTGTGTTAAGAACTGTCCAATACATTATTAAATCCTGGAAGAATAGTGATGAACTGCCAGCTTCACGGAAGAAATGTGGTTGGAAAACAATCTTGAATGATTGTTATCAGAGATCACGAAGACGCTCACATCGTAAAAAATCGACAGTAGAACTCACGACAATGTTTAATAGTGAAAGTAATAGCAATTCCACACGTAAAATGCAACGAGAACTTGCAGGATTTGGAGTAAACAGCTGTGTGGCCATAAGAAAGCCATTTGATAGTTAGGCTAATCGGGGAAAAAACGTCTTCAATTTGCTAGGGAGCATAAAGATTGGACTGAGGAGCAATGGAAAAAGGTAATGTGGTCTGAGTCCAGATTTACCCTATTCCAAAGCGAGGGTAAGAAGGGAAGCAAAGTGTCCACTCTAAAAGCCCCAGGAGGCAGTGTTATGATCTGGGGTTGCTTCAGTTGGTCAGGTCTAGGCTCAGCAATGTTATGCGTCAATAAAATGAAGTCAGCGGACTACCTGAATGTTCTGAATGACCAGGTTATCCCATCAATGGATTTTTTTTTCTTCCCTGATGGCACAAGCATAGGATGACAATGACATGACTGGGCATCCAAAATGACAATGCCAAGAATTAATCTGGCTCAAATTGTAAAAAAAAAGTGGTTCAGGGAGCATCAGGAGTCATTTTCACACATTAATTTGCCACCACAGAGTCCATTTCACTCCATTGAAAGTCTTTGGGATGTGCTGGAGAAGACGTTACGGAGTGGTTCGACTCTCCCGTCATCAATACAAGATCTCGAACAAAAATTAATGCAACCCTGGATGGAAATAAATGTTGTGATGTTGCATAAGTTTGTTGAAACAATGCTATGACAAATGCGTGACTTTTTTTTGACTCACATGATTCTTATTCATCTTCATTGGATAATGCTTTCCTCACCAAGTGCTGAACATCTTACTTCACTCCCTTATAGAGCCATAAGTACTGTAGCTTAGAGCCATAAGCACGACAGTTAAAAAAACAACTTGAGGGAATAGTGTACATTGGGTCAGGCGTGTTTATCACAATGCAAAAATCCTTGCAGACTAGCTGTATGATATGGTTTATATAATTTAAAATTTTTTAATTAAAAGTATTGATTCTTGACTTTAGAATATTCATTCTGTATCTTGAGGTAAAACATTGCGACACTTAGAAATATCAGCTTTGTTTTGATTTTTTCCACTCTACTTTTAATAAAGGCTATGGGATGAGAGAATCGAACCCACAGATTTAAGATATGTTCTGGGTCACCTACTAGTGCATATCGATGACTTCAGTTTCTAAAAAACCCTGCTTTCATAGTCTTGTCTAAGGGGCCGCTGTAGGATGGGAGGAACCAGGCAGAAGTTGTTGAAGTCAGAAGTTTACATACACTTAGGTTGAAGTCATTCAAAAAATATTTTAACCACTCTGCAGATTTTGTTTTAGCAAACTGTAATTTTGGCAAGTCATTTAGGAAATCTACTTTGTGGATGACACAAGTGTTTTTCCAACAATTGTTTACAGACAGATTACTTCACTTTTAATTGAATATATTCAAATTCCAGTGGGTCAGATGTTTATATGCTCTAAGTTAACTGCCTTTGAGCAGCTTGGAAAATTCCAGAAATTATGTCAAGCCTATAGACAATTAGCTTCTAATAGGAGGTGTACTGAATTGGAGGTGTACCTGTGGGATGTATTTTAAGGCCTACTTTCAAACTCGGTGCCTCTTTGCTTGACATCTTGTGAAAATAAAACGAAATCCGCCCAGTCCTATATCAACATACCCTTAAAGGCTGCTCGGCAAAAAAGCCACTGCTCCAAAACCATGATAAAAAAGCCAGACTACAGTTTGCAAGTGAACATCGGGACAAATAGTTAATTTTTTTTGAGAAGTGTCTCCTGGTCTGATGCAACAAAATTTTAGCTGTTTGGCCATAATGACCATTGTTATGTTTGAAGGAAAAAGGGTGAGGCTTGTGAGCCAAAGAACACATCCCAACTGTGAAGCATGAGTGTGGCAGCATCATGTTGTGGGGGTGCTTTGCTGCAGGAGGGACTGGTGCACTTCGCAAATAGATGACATCATGAGGAAGGAAAATTATGTGGACATATTGAAGTGAAATCTCAAGACATCAGCCAAGAAGTTAAAGATTGGTCACAAATGGGTCTTCCAAATGGACAATGACCCCAAGAATACCCCCAAATATGTGGAAAAGTGGGCAAACAAAGTCAAGGTATTGGAGTGGCCATCACAAATCCCTGACTTCAATCCAATAGAAAATGTGTGGGCTGAACTGAAAAAGCTTTTGTAAGCAATGAGGCATACAAACCTGACTCAGTTACACCAGTTCTGCATTGATTAAAGGGCCAAAATTCCAGCAACTTAATGTGAGAATCTTGTGGAAGGCTACCCAAAAAGTTTGACCCATGTTAAACAATTTAAAGGCAATGTTACCAAATACTAACAGCATGTATGTAAACTTCTGACCCACTGGGAATGTGATGAAAGAAATAAAAACGTAAATAATTATCTTAGATGGTATTAAACAAAAACACATTTGATTAAGTCTAAATTAAAATCCATGACCCGTCTCCCATCCATCACACAAGCAGTAAGAGACATGACAGTGTTATTACAAGTTCCAACTCTGCGTCTTTCCT